>WOAB01000663.1:0-600000 GCA_027886185.1 Rheum nobile | reverse complement strand
ATCGTGGTATCCCATGTAAACGGACCACGTTGTCAAAGAACAACGCGGCGATCTCACTAGCATTGTGTGTGGTCTTACACGCGATGAAATGGGCCATTTTGAAAAACCTGTCTACAACTACAAAGATGGAATCCTTACCCTTTCGAGATAGAGGCAAACCTGTGATGAAGTGCATGGACAAATCTTCCCAAGGGCCTAAGGGAATGGGTAGGGGCGTGTAGAGACCATAGGGGTGGGAGGTGGATTTGGCGCGTTGACACGTGACACAACTGGTGCAATAGCGCGTCACCTGGGTGGTTATACGCGGCCAAAAGAAATTCTCGCGAAGAGCAGCTAAAGTCTTGGTGACCCCAAAATGACTGTGTCCTTCATGTGCTTCTTGGATGAGGAGTTTCCTAATTGGGGAGCTAGGAATGCACAAACGTCCTGCTTTGTAAAGGTACCCCTCATGGAAGAAGTAGGTGTCGAACTCGTGGTCCCTAAGGCATTGTTCTACAATGGGTTTAAAGAAAGGATCAAGCAGATATAAATCCTTAATCAGTACGAAGCCAAGAAGTTTGGACTGAAGATGAGTAAGGAGAACATACCTGTGAGAAAGGGCGTCGGCGACCACATTCTCCTTACCTTTTTTATGCACTACAACGTAAGGAAATGTCTCCATAAATTCCACCCAGTGAGCATGGCGGCGGCTTACATGGGCTTGACTCTTCAGGTAGCTGATGGCCGCATGGTCCGAGTGGATAACGAACTCGCAGGGCCACAAGTAGTGCTTCCATGTCTTGAGGACGCGAACTAGCGCGTAGAGCTCCTTGTCGTATATGGGGTAATTCAAAGTAGCCCCAGTGAGCTTCTCGCTGAAGAACGCGATGGGCCTCTTCTCTTGGTGGAGCACTCCACTAATCCCCACATTTGACGCGTCACATTCAACTTCAAAGTGCTTGTTGAAGTCGGGGAGTTGTAGCAGTGGCGCATTGCATAAGGCTTCTTTCAACGCGTTGAACACGTTGTTGTGTGTCTCCTTCCAAATCACCGCGGTGCCTTTCTTTGTGAGTTCATGTAATGGCGCGGCGATGGAGCTGAAGTCGCGAACAAAACGCATGTAGAAGCCAGCCAAGCCAAGGAAGCTTCTAACCATTGTTGGCGTTGTGGGTGTTGGCCAATCTCTGATGGCCTTCACTTTCTCCTCATCAACGCGGAGTCCCTCCTTGGAGACCACGTAGCCTAGAAAGTTTGTAGTGTTGGATGCAAATCGACACTTGCCAAGGTTGGCATACAGTTGTTCGTGTTTTAAGCACTCTAACACAAGCCTAAGGTGTTGTACATGAGTCTCAAGACTACGCGAATAAACCAGAATGTCATCAAAGTAAACTACAACAAATTTCCCTAGAAAGTCCCTCAAAACATGGTTCATGAGCCTCATGAAGGTGCTCGGTGCGTTGGTGAGACCGAAAGGCATGACGAGCCATTCATATAGACCGTATTTGGTCTTGAACGCGGTCATCCATTCATCACCCTCGTTCATGCAACTCATCGAGCATGTCATCAAGGCGCGGTATGGGGTGCCTGTACTTGACTGTGATCTGATTGATGGTGCGGTAGTCGACACACATTCGCCACGAGCCATCCTTCTTTAGAACTAGGATCACTGGGACCGCACAAGGGCTTAGAGATTCCCTTATGTAGCCGCGATCCAGGAGTTCTTGGACCTGGCATTGTAGCTCCTTGGTTTCATCAGGGCCAGCGCGATAGGTAGCACGATTGGGAGGGAAAGCACCAGGCACCAAGTCAATTTGGTGCTCAATGCCTCGCAAAGGTGGCAGGCCCTGAGGAAGCTCCTCTGGGAATAGGTCTGTGAACTCCTCGAGTAGCTCAGAGATCGCACTCGGCAAAGCTGCCTGGATAGGGCTGTCTTGGTGGCAATACGTAGGCACTAAGAGGAAACATGGGGTCTTGCCATTCAAGGGGGCAGTGAGGTCGCTTGGCCGCGCCAATAGCAGCATGTTCTCACAGGTCCCTTTCAATGTCTCGGGTTTTGACGTGGTCTTTGACCCTTCTTTGGAACGCGTTCTGTCACTTGACGCGTTGTCGGTTGTAGCCTCATTGTTCCCAATGGAAGAACGCGTGCTACTAGGTTTCGGGTGTTTGACGCCTCAATCGCCTTCTGTCTATCACGCTCAACCTGATCCTATAAGATCTCATGTGGAGACATAGGTAAGAGCGTGACACGTTTCCCATGGTAAGTAAACACATAAGTGTTTAAATAGCCATTGTGAAGAACGCGCCTGTCAAATTGCCATGGGCGCCCCAACAAAAGATGTGTGGCGTCCATGGTAATGACATCACATAGGACAGAAACGGTATATTGCCCAATGG
The DNA here is from genome assembly GCA_027886185.1 of Rheum nobile. NCBI lineage: Eukaryota > Viridiplantae > Streptophyta > Magnoliopsida > Caryophyllales > Polygonaceae > Rheum > Rheum nobile. The sequence goes on along the minus strand of WOAB01000663.1, from coordinate 597,627 downwards.
AAAATGGAATAATGCATTGACGAGTTACAATGTTACCAGAACTCGATGAAATCCATTGTAGTCCATATGGTTGTGGATGAGGAGTGGTTGGAAAGTTGAAATGAGTGACCACCTTGTCATTAATTATATTGCAATAGCTGCCTCCATCAGTGATGACGCTCAAGGACGCGGTCTTCACCTTGCAACGCGTGTGGAACAGATTCTCGCGTTGATCACCAAGAGTGGATGTAACACCCCCAAATATTCCCTTGGAAAGACATTATCGCCAGTGACCTCAGACGTTCTGTCCGATGTCACCCAAGGCTTTACCAGTTGATATAAATCATCAAACAACAATTATGATACAAAATATCATAACTTTCATTTAAACCAAGGATTTAGGAGTACATCCATGAACCAAATACATCAGAAATACAGCGGAAGACTTAATACAAGACATATTTAACAAAAGGGTCTTGATCGCAATGATCACCGGTCAAGGATCTCGACCTGAATAAACTTATCAAAAACACCGTTTGCCTTCATAGTCGTTCTAGCCTTCACAGGACGACAACTTATCTGATGTGCCGAATCGAATAGATGACACCAGCCAACCAGGCAGAGAACAATTACGGTTGGTTAGTCTAATGAAAGACTACGCAAGGGTACAAAGCAAAGGTTCGAAGTAGTCGTATTAGGTTAGACTCATCGTCCCTCGAATAACAGTCGAGTACGATAGTTAACCACCATACTGCTACTGGAATACAACAAAAGCCATGCACGAGAGAAGATTCTGGAAGACCGAGTCTTCCCAGAAATCAACTCGAAAGAAGACTCCAACGAAATGAGTCTTATAGGAAGATATGACAAAGTCTGGAACATCACAGAATTACAGTATCGCATTCGAGCGACTAAAAGTTAAGACGAGCTTTCCTAGCTGCACTAGCGCCTAGCTGCAGTACTCGCCCAAGGTATATTAATTATGTGCGACAACGACACTTATCTTATGATATTCTCAAACGCACAACACGTTATAAGCTTTTAGATATATGTTTCGTCATGAGGGACATATATTGAAGGGAATCCTTCCCAAGGTTTGTGACACTAGCTAAGTGCAACACCTCTATACTCGTGTATCAGAGGTTGGGTCATGACCATCCATGTGGTATTAGGTGGGGTCTAGCCACCTCTCTACCAAGTTATAAAGAAACGACTGGATCCCAACGTATCCAACGTTCCTAACTACTAGTGCTAACTAAACAGTTCAAGCACAACAATAGTCCATAACATCAACATAACTGCCCTCAAGGCTATCAACAAAAATATATATTCATAATAGCGTTGTTCTAACAGATATACAACCTATTATAATATCATATTTTAGTTTTCCAAAACAATTAACAAAACTGTTCCCAGACGAACACAGTATTCATTCCAAATTAAGTACTCAATTAAACAACTGATAATTAATGGAAACATGGAATGATGAGAAAGAGCGAACCGCCACTTGCCTTAAATCCGCATAAGCTTAACGAAGCTAGGTACGACGACAACTGGTTTCCGGGCTCGAAGCAGGGACAGATCTGGCAACACAGATTCCTTCGGATCGACCCATAAAGAAACCCTAAGTTAGATTCTACAACAACGAGTACGAATCTAAAGAATAACGAAATGAATCGAAAGGAACGAAGCCCGATCGAAACCACAAAAGCCAAGGCCGAAACAAGCCAAGAGCTTCTGGGCGGCGGGCGCCGTCTGTTCGTGGCGGCGGTCGCCGCCTGCCTTACGGCGGGCACCGCTACGAACACCGGAAAAAATTACGAGAGGCACAAAACTCACCGACGACGATCGTTTTGGCTCTCCTTTGCCTTGCTTTGGATTCTAAGATTTCAAGGGCCTCCAAAGCTTCACTTTGCAACTGGAATAACACCAAATGGAGCTCCGGCGATCGATCTCAAACTCTCCGGCGAGAGCTTAATATTCCAACGAGATGATTGTGAGGGATTTGAGCTTCGTTTATGTGCTCAATTCGATCCCAATCCATCTCCTTTTATAGTCTCAAGCCAAGGGAACAAGAAATGGCAAGCCATGCACGTGGAGGGCCGAGATCAAGCTGTCCCCCGATTGCCGGCAAGCCCCTGCAACTTGCCCTGTAGCAGTGGCGGCGGTCGCCGCTGTCGGTAAGAGGTCGCCACTTTGAAAGGTCTCTTGCGGCGGTCGCCGCATTTCTGGCAGCGGTCGCCGCATTCCCAGGCCACTTGCCAACTTGCCGGGAATAGGATGACGATGTCAGAGCCTGTCAGGCGGCGGTCGCCGCCTGTCTTACGGCGGTCGCCGCCAAGCCCATTTTTCGCCCGTTAAGCTTGGAACAACAAGGTCTTAATCCGGGATAAATAATAATTGTACACGAACGAGTATTAAGTCCCAAAATACGTCGACTGTATATTATTTCACTTAGAAAAATATTACAGAGATTAAGAACATTACATAATGTCTTTCTGTCTCTGAAATTAAATCGACGTATACAACAGACGTTCAGGTAATTTCCAAAATACCCTTACAGAAATACGGGATATCACATCACCTCCCCCTTAAAAGAAGTTTCGACCCCGAAACTTAGGTCGCAAATAACTCGGGAAAACGTCTGAGCATATCTGCTTCAGTTTCCCATGTTTCCCAAGTAACTTCTTCAGTCCCTGACTTGGACCACAAAATTCATACCAACGGTATGATCTTGTTGCGCAATTGCTTCTCACGACGCTCGAGAATGCGCACATGCATCTCTTCGTAGGTACCATTTGCCTGAATCTCGATGTCCTCATAGCTCAGCACATGAGATTCATCTGGCACATATTTCCTTAGCAAGGATACGTGGAACACATTACGCACTGGGTGTGCCGATGGCGGCAATGCCAAGCGGTACGCTAGAGATCCCACTCTATCAAGAATCTCGAATGGTCCCACGTAGAGAGGGTTAAGCTTCCCACGCTTACCAAATCTGAACACGCCTTTCGATGGTGATACTTTGACAAAGACCTTGTCACCAATCTCAAATTCAACATTCCTACGCTTTGAATCAGCATAAGACTTTTTGTCGATTTTGAGCTGTCAACATCCTTTGTTTTATCAAGGCAATGCCCAAGGCAGTCCTTTCGACTAGCTCTAGTCCGAGCGATAAGCAAAGCCACTACAGTCTCATGTAGTATCTTCCGGTCCCATGCATCGGCTACTACATTAGCCTTGCCCGGATAATATAGCAATTCGATGTCGAAATCTTTAAATAGCTCCAACCGGCGGCGTTGTCTCATATTCAACTCCTTCTGAGTGAACACATATTTGAGACTCTTGTGATCAGTGAAGACTTGGCATTTCACACCATAGAGATAATGCCTCCAAATCTTCAACGCAAACATTACTGCTGCTAATTCTAGATCATGTGTCGGATAGTTTTCTTCATAGGTTTTCAGTTGTCTTGACGCATAAGCAATAACCTTGCCTCTTTGCATCAACACACAACCTAAACCACTCTTTGAAGCATCACTATAGACCGCATAATCATCAGTTCCTTTCTGGTAGCGTTAATACCGGTGCAAAGATCAGGCATTCTTTCAATTTCTGAAAACTAGCCTCGCACTTGTCATTCCAGACAAACTTCTTGTGGACCTTGTGAAGCAGACCGGTCATAGGTAGAACGATCTTAGAAAATTTCTCTACGAACCGTCTGTAATATCTAGCAAGTCCAAGGAAACTGCGCACCTCCTTCACATTCTGAGGCCGCTTCCAATTAGCTACCGTTTCAATCTTCTGGGGATCAATCATAATCCCATTCTCATTAATCACGTGGCCTAAGAAAGCCACTTCCTTGCTCTAAAAGTCACACTTAGACAATTTCGCGTATAGCTCACCTTGTCTAAGGACTGACAAAGGAATCCTAAGATGTTTCACATGAGCTTCCACGCTCGGGGAATAGATCAAAATGCCATCGATGAAGACCACCACGAACTTATCCAAGCACTGGCGAAAACATCGATGCATTAGATCCACGAAAATCGTTGGAACCTTGGTTATTCAGATCAAATCCTCTTCGAATTTCTTACCCTAAATGGTAATCGAAAATTCCGACGGACGATAGGTTCTAACCAAACATTTATATTAGAAAGAATATTTACAACAAAAGGTTTACAAACCTTGTTGCATACTTAAACTTACTAACATAACTATCTGAAACGAAGGACTGGGTAACACCCGAATCCGCAACATACAAACAAAAGTAGGATGAAAGTATAAGGCATTTTAAGCATTTAGAGCATCGGGTCCATACGCCTCACACATCTCGTAAAGGTGTTGACCCTGACCTCCAGAAGTCATTGGGGCTTTTCCATTATTCTGTGCAGTTGTCTGCATCGAAGGATTGGGAGTCTCTGCCGGTTTGAACCTAGGTCTGTTGTTCGGATTAACAGATCCCTGTTGTGACTCCGCTCCCTTCTGCTTTCCCTGCCGACAGAACCTCTGCATATGCCCTTCCTTCCCACAACCAAAACATGTCTTCCTTTCATTCAGACACGTAAAACTTGTGTGCCCAGATGCACCACAATTGTGACATTGGATCTGACTCTTGCTCTGGCCCGATTGCTGTGTTGACCCTCCTTGAGTCATTTCCGTCTTTACTCGGCCAGATTTGGCCAAATTAGATGGTGGCGCAGGACATTTAAATCCACTCGCCTGAGGCTGGTTCTGCACCTGCCTCTGGCTATTACGCTTCTTGATAGACTCCTCCAGAGTCACCTCCAACTTATAGGCTGCATCCACGTACTGCTCCAAGGTAGAGCATCTGTGATGCACCATCCATGGCTTAATGTCTGGGCTCATCCATTCATGGAAGTACTAGATCTTCTGCTCCTCGCTGGACACCTCTGGCCCATCATACTGCAATAGATGATTGAACTTGGTCGCTAGCTCAGTTACTTTTAATCCCTCTGTCTTTGGATAGAGGAATTCCTTATGCTTTTCTTCCCTCATAGCTCGAGAGAAGAAACGATCTGTCATTTTTTCCTTGAACATTCCCCAGTTCAAATCAACATGATCAGCTAGACCGGTGTTCTCCCACCATTCGCTAGCATCTTCCTTCAATTGAAGGGAAGCAATGTGCACTTTCTCTGCTTCTGTGCACTCAACATTATGAAACAACCGTTCCATATGTGAGAACCAATGAGCCACTCTAACTGGCTCTCCTTTTCCATCATAGCTGTCAGGCCTCATAGAGTTAATGGCCTTTAGTGCTCGGCCATAATCACCTCTATTCCTGACTGCCTCTTCACGGTGTACATGGACATCTTGTTCCTCAAGCCTAGGAACTACTGGAGGAATTGGCACAGCCTGTGCCTGAGGTGCATTTGGACGCATTATATCTGTAAATGCTTGCATAACGATTCCCCGAATTGCTTCAATTGTTGCTGCATCAAACTCCACTGGAGCGTCGGCCGAAGCTTGGCCATTGCCTCCTGGATTGTTATGAGAAACAGACTCGTGTTCCTCCACAGGGTTCGCAACATTCCTCATGTTTGGCCTGGGGTCATTACTCGGCCCAAAACCAGCACAGATAGTGTTCCTCGTGTTCACCATCTATTTACCGATCAAATTCCAAGGATTTCATACATTAATATCTTCCAATGTACTTAACGTAATGAAATCAACTTGGAAAAGATCAAACTAGGTAAATTTCATTAGATGAACTTCAAACCGAGTTACTAGGTTCTACAACCTCAAATCATAACGAGGGAACTGGGAATTCAAGCCTTACTGGAGATGGAGAAACCACCTCGGCTTCTCCCGAGTACTTCTGAAGAGAAACGAAAGTACTCAGAATTACAGGTGACGAACAGAGAATTAGTCTTTCTAAATATGGAAGTTCGTTTCCATATCAGAATAAAGAAGAAGTCACGACTATGAACGATGTCATTTCAAATTCTTTTTATTTTTGAAAACTCAGAGCCCTCGAAAACATTTCTCAATTTAAAACGAGTAAATGATTTATAAAATCCCAACCCGTAAAAAGTTTTCGGCTCTGATACCAAATTTGTAACACCCCCAAATATTCCCTTGGAAAGGCATTACCGCCAGTGACCTCAGAAGTTCTGTCCGATGTCACCCAAGGCTTTACCAGTTGATACAAATCATCAAAAACAATTATGATACAAAATATCATAACTTTCATTTAAACCAAGGTTTTAGGATTACATCCATGAACCAAATACAGCGAAAGACTTAATACAAGACATATTTAACAAAAGGGTCTTGATCGCAACGATCACCCATCAAGGATCTCGACCTGAATAAACTTATCAAAAACACCGTTTGCCTTCATAGTCGTTCTAGCCTTCACAGGACGACAACTTATCTGATGTGCCGAATCGAACGGATGACACCAGCCAACCATGCAGAGAACAATTACGGTTGGTTAGTCTAATGAAAGACTACGCAAGGGTACAAAGAAAAGGTTCGAAGTAGTCGTATTAGGTTAGACTCATCGTCCCTCGAATAACAGTCGAGTACGATAGTTAACCACCATACTGCTACTGGAATACAGCAAAAGGCATGCACGAGAGAAGATTCTGGAAGACCGAGTCTTCCCAAAAATCAACTCGAAAGAAGACTCCAACGAAATGAGTCTTATAGGAAGATATGACAAAGTCTGGAACATCACAGAATTACAGTATCGCATTCGAGCGACTAAAAGTTAAGACGAGCTTTCCTAGCTGCACTAGCGCTTAGCTGCAGTACTCGCCCGAGGTATATTAATTATGTGCGACAACGGCACTTATCTTATGATATTCTCAAACGCACAACACGTTATAAGCTTTTAGATATATGTTTCGTCATGAGGGACATATATTGAAGGGAATCCTTCCCAAGGTTTGTGACACTAGCTAAGTGCAACACCTCTATACTCGTGTATCAGAGGTTGGGTCATGACCATCCATGTGGTATTAGGTGGGGTCTATCCACCTCTCTACCAAGTTATAAAGAAACGACTTGATCCCAACGTATCCAATGTTCCTAACTACTAGTGCTAACTAAACAGTTCAAGCACAACAATAGTCCACAACATCAACATAAATGCCCTCAAGGCTATCAACAAAAATATATATTCATAATAGCGTTGTTCTAACAGATATACAACCTATTATAATATCATATTTTAGTTTTCCAAAACAATTCACAAAACTATTCCCAGACGAACACATTATTCATTCCAAATTAATTACTCAATTAAACAACTGATAATTAATGGAAACATGGAATGATGAGCAAGAGCGAACCGCCACTTTCCTTAAATCCGCAGAAGCTTAACGAAGCTAGGTACGACGACAACTAGTTTCCGGGCTCGAAGCAGGGACAGATCTGGCAACACAGATTCCTTCGGATCGACCCATAAAGAAACCCTAAGTTAGATTCTACAACAACGAGTACAAATCTAAAGAATAACGAAAGGAATCAAAAGGAACGAAGCCCGATCGAAACCACAAAAGCCAAGGCCGAAACAAGCCAAGAGCTTCTGGGCGGCGGTCGCCGCCTGCCTTACGGCGGGCGCCGTCTGTTTGTGGCGGCGGTCGCCGCCTGCCTTACGGCGGGCGCCGCTACGAACACCGGGAAAAATTACGAGAGGCACAAAACTCACCGACGACGATCGTTTTGGCTCTCCTTTGCCTTGCTTTGGATTCTAAGCTTTCAAGGGCCTCCAAAGCTTCACTTTTCAACTGGAATAACACCAAATGGAGCTCCGGTGATCGATCTCAAAGTCTCCGGTGAGAGCTTAATATTCCGATGAGATGATTGTGAGGGATTTGAGCTTCGTTTTTGTGCTCAATTCGATCCCAATCCATCTCCTTTTATAGTCTCAAGCCAAGGGAACAAGAAATGACAAGCCATGCACGTGGAGGGCCGAGATCAAGCCGTCCCCCAGTCGCCGGCAAGCCCCTGCAACTTGCCCTACAGCAGTGGCGGCGGTCGCCGCTGTCGGCAAGAGGTCGCCGCTTTGAAAGGTCTCTTGCGGCGGTCACCGCATTCCCAGGCCACTTGCCAACTTGCCGGGAATAGGATGACGATGTCAGAGCCTGTCAGGCGACGGTCGCCGCCTGCCTTACGGCGGTCGCCGCCAAGCCCATTTTTCATCCGTTAAGCTTGGAACAACAAGGTCTTAATCCGGGATAAATAATAATCGTACACGAACGAGTATTAAGTCCCAAAATACGTCGACTGTATATTATTTCACTTAGAAAAATATTACAGAGATTAAGAATATTACATAATGTCTTTCTGTCTCCGAAATTAAATCGACGTACACAACAGACGTTCAGGTAATTTCCAAAATACCCTTACAGAAATACGGGGTATCAGAGTGGCTTCCTTGACAGTGAGGAGACGTCGCATGACAAGGCTCAGAGCTGTGCCGTCATGCAACGCGGTGGCTTCACAGGTGTAAGCCTCTTCGTCATCTTCGAACCCTTCATCGATGGTCTCCAGCGTGGTGTCTTCATCCTCAAAAGATTCACAACCCGCGGAGATTGTGGAGAAGAGAACTTTCTTGTTGTTTGGGCAATTCCTCATGGTATGCCCTCTGCCTCCACACTTGTAGCATTCAATATCATGTGCGTGTTCCTGGGTTGGTGGTGTACCCTTTGGTGGTGGCGCACGTGGAACACTGTTGGGTATTGCCGCGGTCTTTCCTTGTCTGTTGGGATTTGACGCGGTGGTGCCTGGGGGAGGACCGTGCACATTAGTCGAAGGAATTTGACTAGATTGAGAGTCATACCTTCTTTGCCCATAGGGTTGGTAGGGTCCTTGACGCTTTCGCACTATTTGATTGTAGAGTTGTATTGCTGTGTGCGTGAGCGTGTTGAGGTCCTTGATGGGAAGGATCTCCAATTGGTCTCGGATGTTGGTGTTGAGACCACTCAAAAACTTCGTTCTCATCGTGGAGGGAGCCACGCTAATGGACGCCTTGTAGTACATATCCTCAAGTTGCGAGAAGAACTCAAGGGGGGTCTTCGAGCCTTATTTTGCCATGGCAATGTCTAGGCGCATTTGGTTCTTGTAATCCTGGGGCACGTACTTGAGTGTCATCACAAACTTGAGCTGGTTCCATTCGGTGAGAGGCACCAAGTTCCTCTATATGCGATCATCCACGAATCGATGCCACCAAACTCTTGCGGCACCACGGAAGTGGACTGTGGCGGCGGCCATGTAGTCCTCTTCTGGGACTTGGTAATAGATCAACGTGTACTCTGTGGCCTGCAACCATTCAATAAAAACTACAGGGTTGTATTCACCAAAAAAGAATTCAACTTTTACCTTGATGTCGTGGCGATTGAGCCTGGGAGCATTTGCTTGTGGCCTTTGTTGCAAACGCAGTGCTAGGATGTCCAGGGGGGCATACGCGTGGCCTTGGGCCAGTGGAAAGTGGGCATGCCTTTGCGGTTGCCTTCGCGTGCCAAAATTGCCGCGTTTATTGCCAAACGGGGCCTGTTGCTCCATCTCTTGGGCATGTCGGCTTTGGTGGTGTCCTTATGGGGCCGCATCGCAGCGAACATCATAAGGCATGTCATGCCTTCTCTCCATGTTATCGCGCCTATGGAAGGACGCGTTGGCCATGTTTGCTCCTTGGTTGAGCCTAGCTGGGGGGATCCAATCGGCTGGCCTGTCTTGTAACTCCATAGGGTCGCCGAGTGGTAGATGGAAATTTCCGGGATTGATCATCCCTGAGTCCTCCATCTCTTCATCATCAAACTCCTCGAACTCGTCTTGGTGGAGAGGAGTGTGGGAGAAGTAGCCATCTGATCCATAGTGAGGCATCCGCGTACTTTGGTGGACGAGATGGTCCTCCACGTTGAATGGGACTGGGGTGGGAGCATGGCGACGTTGACGCGGCACTGTGTCTTGGGCGCGATTGGATCATCGCAGCCGACCTTCATCACGTTCATCTCATCTGGCTCTGCCGGCCAGTGGTGTAGAGGCAATCTCGCGTTGGCGTCTGGTTCCTCTGACTTCGTACCTGTCATTGAAGTCATAAGGTTCAGAATACTCACCATGGGAAACCTCTTCGCGGTCGGAGTCGGTCTCATCGCGGACTGGTGTCGCCTATGGTGCATAGCGGTCACGATGCGAGACGTAGCCTTGGCGGCTTTCTATCACGGATTGGATCCGTTGAAGATGCGGTTGCAAGTTGGAGGATGAGGGCATCAATCCTTTTCCCTTGTCGACGCGTTGTTTGCTTGGCCCGACTTCTGTTTGTCGCGGTGCGACTAGAGGATCCACGGGTATTTGCAAAGTTGGTGTTGGTTGTACCATCGCAGCGCGTTCCTTTGCCTGGAATTTGGCAAGTTGGCGCCGAAGGGCTTGGCTCGCGTTGTTCCTCCGAGAGCTCCAGAATGGGTTCTTGTGGAGGAGTGGCGAGTGGCACCACTTCATGTTGGGCGAGATGTTGTTGTTGTGGGGGATGATTGTTGTCGTCTTCTTGAACATTCCCACCAGTGGGTGCCATAAGGCTACCTATAACAATATGTCCATCCATCGCGAGTAAAAATGCACAAAAGACAATATAAAACCAATGAACAAGTAAGCACTCAGCAAGTAGCAAGTGTTCATGTAGGATAGCGCGTTCTTTTGGCCTTGAGGGCGGCTAGTAGGCAAGCAAAGCAAGTGTGATATGCAAGCACAAACGCAACGAAACCAAAAGAAAGAAGTCTTAACCTCTTGCGTAAAGAACGCGTACACACAAGACACACTTACACGCGTGACACTAGACCGTGGAGAGGTGAAGAAGATGAGCCTAGCCGTTGAGGGGAGAAGGTTGCCTTATTTTGGCTTTACTTCTTTTGTTTCTGAAAGTCGCGTTTTTTTTTATATGCGACTTGTTTGTTTTTTTTGAAATTCAAATCCGAGATCTTAGTCTTAAATGAAGATCGGATAAGAATTAAATAAAATAAAATAAAAATAAACGGCTAAGTAACTTAAGGAAAGAAATCTCGAGATTTACGCAATAAGAGAGAGAAAGTGTAATGCAGATTTATGACGGTCACACAAGCAACTATGGCAAGATATGATTGCGAGATTCACGCGATCAATTAAGGCAATTTTCAAATTAATTACGCAGATTTCATGCAAACAAATCACACAATTTTCGCTAGGTGATCAAACAATTATCGGCCAAGAGATTCTCTTGTAGAAACCGATGGGACAAGCATGTGTATGTGTTGAATTCCTTAAGTTTTGATGGTAACAAACATTCAACTAATCTGGGTACTAAGTGTTTCAGGAACAAAGACAGTTATCTCAGGGAACCATTACAGCAAAGGATCGCAGAGGGAACAAAGCTCTGCTCATGTGCTTTGTTACCTCTCAAGGAACAACAGTGACGAACAAGATCAAAGCTGTGAATGGAAGGAAGAAATCCAGCGCGCTGAATTATGGAAACAAATCAAGAAGCACACACAGTAAAGGATGAAAGACTTCGGCTGTAAGGATTAAAGCCGATCGAGAAGATATGGAGAGAGAGAAACCCGATTGTTTTATCTTAGGAAATATTTCCTAAGATAAGATAATTGGAGAGAGGGGATTATATCTTATCCGGTTATATTAATTTAAGGATTCTTTTCTTTAATTAATATAGACGGCTGGGATATTATTTCTTCAATCAAATCATATCTTCTTGTTACCTTATTTGGAGAAATCTTATCTTGTTACGATTAGGGTTTAGACGAGTTGTATTTATAGGAGTGTGGGATTCATTTCTATGTACGAACTCGGGGCATCAAACGAAAAGAAAAGAAAAAGAAAAAGAGAGTGAAGTGTTTGTGAGTCTTTGAGGGTTGAGTTCGATTCATCGTTGTAGAAGAGGTTTCAAATCTAGGTGGGAAGTCTAGAGGTTGAAGTCCAGGATACAAGTGTAATCGAACAAGAAATCAATAAGACAAGTAGACGCTTCAAAATCCTCTCAAGCGGAAGCTTGAAGGTAGTGGTTTTTCCTTGAGAAGCTAGTTTTGCCAATCAGGGTTTCCACTATATATCGTGAGTTCGTTCGTTATCTTTCCTGCTATATTGTTCCGCTGTGCCTTCTGTGGGAACAAAGCCTTTGTTCCCTCAGACGTAACTCTAATGATCCAACAATTGGTATCAGAGCCTGGTGCTCTAGATTGTTTTCGTTACAGACTTTGCAGAAAATATTTCGTCGTCAAGCAATGCCTCCGTCGATAACCACAAGATGGACAAGAAAGGAGAAGAGAAGGCTCAAAGCATTGCTTTAAAGGTTGTTCGTGCCTTTGACTAGTCTCAAGTCGAAGACGAAGAGGAGGACGGTGATGAAGATGTGGCTCTCTTCACTAGAGCAATGAAGAAGATTTGGTCTCGAAATAAGGGCACCCCTCGTTCCTCCGAAGGGAACAAAGACATGAAGGATGTCGTTTGTTACCACTGTCAAAACAAAGGACATTTTGCCAAAAACTGCTTCAAGAAAAAGGCAGGTCTTCCTCAGATTCGTGAAGGGGAACAAGCAATGATTGCTACATGGGGTGATTCCGACTCAGATGATGAAGAATTCTCTCATTCTAGGAATGTCTGCTTGATGGCCTTAGAAGACCATGACAAATCAAAAGGCGGCGTGAAGGGAACTGAGGTAAGTGAATCTGAACTCATCTCTAGCCTGAAAAGGAAGTCAAAAGAAAGCTTAGTTTCCTTCATTAAGAAGCTTGTTCATGAGAATAGTCTTTTCAGTGAACAGATTAAAGATAGGGATGAATCGATCTCAAGTTTGATCGAAGAAAACAAAGGATGGGCAGAAAAAGTGGTCAAACTTGAGAAAGGCTCATCCTCTTCTCCAAGCCTGTGCACTGAGTGTCCTAAACTCACTGAGAAGATTATTTCTCTAGAGTCCTCTATCTCCTCACTTGAGGCTGAGTCATTAAAGCTAAAACTAGGAAATGCAAAAATTTCTAGTGATCTAACCAAACTCAGTGAGGAACAGAAGGACAAGACAAAAGGTATTGTCTTTTTTGCAGCCAAGAATGAAAAGAAGCCTGAAAAGAAGGAGGTACCTCGCTTTTGGATTGGCTATCAACCCAAACTTCCTGTTGATGGAACCAAGCAAAAAGGCTCTAAAGTCGAAGGAAAACAGTCTATAAAAAAAAAGGGGGAAAGTTCCTCCGGAGGGAACAAAGGCAAAAATTGTTCAAACTTGACTGAGGAGGGTAAGGCTTGGTACCATGGACAGAAGGCTCATGCCATCTGGTTGAAGCAATCTCAAAGCAGTAAGTCCAATAATATTGATTTTCATTCGAGGATTGCTAACAAAACAATTTGGCCTGGAAAGAGCAAGTATGCAGATCTGAAGTGGCATAGGGTCTGTTGGTATTGCGGACACTCTGGTCACTACAAGAAAGAGTGCCTTCTAAAGCAACACAATGAGGAGATTGCTCGCACTACTAGAGAGCAAATGAATGCTGAACCTCCTAAGATTAGATATGTTGCTCCTGTTCCCAGAAAGCATAAGCTTGTCTGGGTTCGCAAGAACTAACTCTTTCTATGCAGAATAAAGTGAGGAAAGTTCTCGGTATTTCATTCGTACAAAGGTCAGTTACTTGACAGGGAACAAAGCGAGTCTCACCTCTGCAGGAATGTTTGAGACTCAAAGGCCTGGTGACAAAGGTAAAAGAAATGGATATGTGGATAAGGACTTAATGACTGAAGTGTTCCGTGTTTGTATACTTAGGTACCATGTACATCTAGAAAAGACATCACTGTGTGGAGAAAGATTGGCATACAAGGAAATTCATGGAACAAAAAAATCAAACGCCAATTTTCTCATTAGGACACCTGTTGGGGAACTCTACATTCAATTCCATATGAAGCCTGGTTTGTTCCCCTAACCACATGTCTATTTGTTGTGTTCCCTCGATGATTGGCTAAATTACATGGTAAAGTGTGAAAGGTTAATCATCATGTCTTGATCTACATTCATTCTCTTGATCATTTGTTAAACGCCTTGCTTAGACTCATGCTAATACTTCACTAATGTGCAAAATTGCATGCATGATTCTCTATGCTATCTTGTTAATACATGATTCAGCTTTCTTTTGGCCTAAAAGAGTCAACTTGATGCATTGATCCCTCATTATAAGCCCAAATGATTGTTGACTCTACAGCCTACCCTAGCCATCATGCTTGATGCTTCCTATGAGCCTCTCTTATCATCCACATCTGGGAGCCTCTTATTCATGATTAAACATTATTAAAAATTCTCGTATATATTTATGTGTGATGTTCTTTGTACCCTCTCTGGTAACATTACCCCCGCAACACACTCCTCTACTTTTTCGGAAAGTCGAGATTACGAATTGTCGCCTCTGTGGTCTGTGGCTGGGATTTGACAGGTATGATGTGTAATGATGGCTTGCAACTGCTTGAGAAGTGTTCGTGCATAAAAGGTGATGTGGTGGTTGCGTGATGGTTGTTGCGCTTGAGATTTTGTGGGCTTTGATGGATTTGGACAGAATCTTTTACAAAATTTATTTTTGGAAAATATCTTCTTGGTTGTGATCTTTGGTAAAAGAAGGAAAGAAGAAGATTGGGATCATTATCCTTAATACTTGAAAAGATATGAAAAAGGATTCTTGTGTTTTCTCTCCTATCTATGGCGTTTTCTGCAAAGTTGTCATGTTACTTCCGTGTGCTGTTTCAAAAAAAAATAAAAAATTGGAACACCACAGGGAACACAAAGAGGGGACAAATGAATCTTTCTTCTACCGGCGGTTGGATGCTAGTAAGCTACACAAGAAGCAGTTTGTGTTGCAAAAAGGTGCTGGTTGGGTCTGAAGGGGAACAGATCTGCGAAGGGCCGTGAAGAGTTTGTCTCGCGCAATATCGTTGATTGGCAGAACAACAAAGGCGACTTATGGAGGATGTGCGTGCTCTAACGGCTACTCATACTCCGGATCCCTCTACAGGCACCAGTGGTACTTCATTCGTCGTTCTCTGGCTAACCAATCCCTCTTTTGTTCCCTAGCACATTTATCCCTTACTGCTTGATTTTCCTTGTCTCTGGCTCATGTGTTTCCATTGACTGGCATGTTGATCATATGTGTTATCTTTGCTTATTTTGTAGTTGTCTTTACATACAGTCTATGTTTGTGCGTTTCAATCTAATGCAAAAGGGGGGTGTTGCTCATCTTGATGTGGTCGTTTTCTCTCTATTTCCTTACCTATGTTTTTGATGATGCCAAAAGGGGGAAAATGACAGGTAGCTTTGGTTAAGGGGGAACAGAACTTGGTTTCATATGTTGCTGAGTTGAGGGGGAACTAATACTGCCTTAGTGGGATGACTTTCTCTTCATAACTGTCTTTATCTCGTACGTGTATGCTTTATTGTCAAGGGTGTTTGTCACCATCAAAAAGGGGGAATTTGTTGAATTCCTTAGGTTTTGATGGTAACAAACATTCAACTAATCTGGGTACTAAGTGTTTCAGGAACAAAGACAGTTATCTCAGGGAACCATTGCAGCAAAGGATCGCAGAGGGAACAAAGCTCTGTTCATGTGTTTTGTTATCTCTCAAGGAACAACAGTGACGAACAAGATCAAAGCTGTGAATGGAAGGAAGAAATCCAGCGCGCTGAATTATGGAAACAAATCAAGAAGCACACACGGTAAAGGATGAAAGACTTCGGATGCAAGGATTAAAGCCGATCGAGAAGATATGGAGAGAGAGAAGCCCGATTGTTTTATCTTAGGAAATATTTCCTAAGATAAGATAATTGGAGAGAGGGGATTATATCTTATCCGGTTATATTAATTTAAGGATTCTTTTCTTTAATTAATATAGACGGCTGGGATATTATTTCTTCAATCAAATCATATCTTCTTGTTACCTTATTTGGAGAAATCTTATCTTGTTACGATTAGGGTTTAGACGAGTTGTATTTATAGGAGTGTGGGATTCATTTCTATGTACGAACTCGGGGCATCAAACGAAAAGAAAAGAAAAAGAGAGTGATGTGTTTGTGAGTCTTTGAGGGTTGAGTTCGATTCATCGTTGTAGAAGAGGTTTCAAATCTAGGTGGGAAGTCTAGAGGTTGAAGTCCAGGATACAAGTGTAATCGAACAAGAAATCAATAAGACAAGTAGACGCCTCAAAATCCTCTCAAGCGAAAGCTTGAAGGTAGTGGTTTTTCCTTGAGAAGCTAGTTTTGCCAATCAGGGTTTCCACTATATATCATGAGTTCGTTCGTTATCTTTCCTGCTATATTGTTCCGCTGTGCCTTCTGTGGGAACAAAGCCTTTGTTCCCTCAGACGTAACTCTAATGATCCAACAATTGGTATCAGAGTCTGGTGCTCTAGATTGTTTTCGTTACAGACTTTGCAGAAAAGATGTCGTCGTCAAGCAATGCCTCCGTTGATAACCACAAGATGGACAAGAAAGGAGAAGAGAAGGCTCAAAGCATTGCTTTAAAGGTTGTTCGTGCCTTTGACTGGTCTCAAGTCGAAGACGAAGAGGAGGACGGTGATGAAGATATGGCTCTCTTCACTAGAGCAATGAAGAAGATTTGGTCTCGAAATAAGGGCACCCCTCGTTCCTCCGAAGGGAACAAAGACATGAAGGATGTCGTTTGTTACCACTGTCAAAACAAAGGACATTTTGCCAAAAACTGCTTCAAGAAAAAGGCAGGTCTTCCTCAGATTCGTGAAGGGGAACAAGCAATGATTGCTACATGGGGTGATTCCGACTCAGATGATGAAGAATTCTCTCATTCTAGGAATGTCTGCTTGATGGCCTTAGAAGACCATGACAAATCAAAAGGCGGCGTGAAGGGAACTGAGATAAGTGAATCTGAACTCATCTCTAGGCTGAAAAGGAAGTCAAAAGAAAGCTTAGTTTCCTTCATTAAGAAGCTTGTTCATGAGAATAGTCTTTTCAGTGAACAGATTAAAGATATGGATGAATCGATCTCAAGTTTGATCGAAGAAAACAAAGGATGGGCAGAAAAAGTGGTCAAACTTGAGAAAGGCTCATCCTCTTCTCCAAGCCCGTGCACTGAGTGTCCTAAACTCACTGAGAAGATTATTTCTCTAGAGTCCTCTATCTCCTCACTTGAGGTTGAGTCATTAAAGCTAAAACTAGGAAATGCAAAACTTTCTAGTGATCTAACCAAACTCAGTGAGGAACAGAAGGACAAGACAAAAGGTATTGTCTTCGTTGCAGCCAAGAATGAAAAGAAGCCTGAAAAGAAGGAGGTACCTCGCTTTTGGATTGGCTATCAACCCAAACTTCTTGTTGATGGAACCAAGCAAAAATGCTCTAAAGTCGAAGGAAAACAGTCTATAAAAGAAAATGGGGAAAGTTCCTCCGGAGGGAACAAAGGCAAAAACTGTTCAAACTTGACTGAGGAGGGTAAGGCTTGGTACCATGGAAAGAAGGCTCATGCCATCTGGTTGAAGCAATCTCAAAGCAGTAAGTCCAATAATATTGATTTTCATTCGAGGATTGCTAACAAAACAATTTGGCCTGGAAAGAGCAAGTATGCAGATCTGAAGTGCCATAGGGTCTCTTGGTATTGCGGACACTCTGGTCACTACAAGCAAGAGTGCCTTCTGAAGCAACACAATGAGGAGATTGCTCGCACTACTAGAGAGCAAATGAATGCTGAACCTCCTAAGATTAGATATGTTGCTCCTGTGCCCAGAAAGCATAAGCTTGTCTGGGTTCGCAAGAACTAACTCTTTCTATGCAGAATAAAGTGAGGAAAGTTCTCGGTATTTCATTCGTACAAAGGTCAGTTACTTGACAGGGAACAAAGCGAGTCTCACCTCACTTCTGCAGGAATGTTTGAGACTCAAAGGCCTGGTGACAAAGGTAAAAGAAATGGATATGTGGATAAGGACTTAATGACTGAAGTGTTCCGTGTTTGTATACTCAGGTACCATGTACATCTAGAAAAGACATCACTGTGTGGAGAAAGATTGGCATACAAGGAAATTCATGGAACAAAAGAATCAAACGCCAATTTTCTCATTAGGACACCTGTTGGGGAACTCTACATTCAGTTCCATATGAAGCCTGGTTTGTTCCCCTAACCACATGTCTATTTGTTGTGTTCCCTCGATGATTGGCTAAATTACATGATAAAGTGTGAAAGGTTAATCATCATGTCTTGATCTACATTCATTCTCTTGATCATTTGTTGAACGCCTTGCTTAGACTCATGCTAATACTTCACTAATGTGCAAAATTGCATGCATGATTCTCTATGCTATCTTGTTAATACATGATTCAGCTTTCTTTTGGCCTAAAAGAGTCAACTTGATGCATTGATCCCTCATTATAAGCCCAAATGATTGTTGACTCTACAGCCTACCCTAGCCATCATGCTTGATGCTTCCTATGAGCCTCTCTTATCATCCACATCTGGGAGCCTCTTATTCATGATTAAACATTATTAAAAATTCTCGTATATATTTATGTGTGATGTTCTTTGTACCCTCTCTGGTAACATTACCCCTGCAACACACTCCTCTACTTTTTCGGAAAGTCGAGAATACGAATTGTCGCCTCTGTGGTCTGTGGCTGAGATTTGACAGGTATGATGTGTAATGATGGCTTGCAACTGCTTGAGAAGTGTTCGTGCATAAAAGGTGATGTGGTGGTTGCGTGATGGTTGTTGCGCTTGAGATTTTGTAGGCTTTGATGGATTTGGACAGAATCGTTTACAAAATTTATTTTTGGAAAATATCTTCTTGGCTGTGATCTTTGGTAAAAGAAGGAAAGAAGAAGATTAGGATCATTATCCTTAATACTTGAAAAGATATGAAAAAGGATTCTTGTGTTTTCTCTCCTCCTATCTATGGCGTTCTTGGCCGAATTTCAATAAGCCACCCTTTAAATAGGGCACTTTGCCCACAACCACCCCTTATACACGAAATTACTTACAACCACCCATTAAACACATTCCGTTAGCAACGAGTCACACCAACCCCTTTTCCATCCAAAAAACCGTTAACTCATGTAAATTTACCAAAAAGCCCTTATTCAACCGGTTTTGCCAAAAAAATTAATTTTTTTGGTTTTTGACCGGTTTTGCAAAAAAAATGAATAAAATAAAAAACCGATTTTGCAAAAAAAGGATTTATTTTTTGATTTTTTAAAATCGATATTTTTTTTTAAATTTTAAACCGATAATTTTGTTAAAACTGATAAAATAATTTTTTTCGGTTTTTAAACCGATAATAATTTTTTTTTAAACTGATAATATTTTTTTTTTAAATCGATAAAATATTTTTTTTTAAAATTTTTTTAATCCGATAATATTTTTAAAACCGATAAAATTTTATTTTTTAAATGTTAAACCGGTTTTTGATTATTTATCGGTTTTTAAAAATTTATCGGTTTTAAAAAAAAAGTAAAAATTATTTTATCGATTAAAATTTTTTCTTTCTTTTTTATCACATTTTATCGGTTTTGCAAAAAAAAAAAATCGGTTTTTTAAAAAAGATTTATCGATTTTAAAAAAAAATATCGGTTTTAAAAATTCAAAAAATAAATCCGGTTTTTTCCAAAACCGGTTTTTTATTTTATTCAAATTTGTTTTTTGCAAAACCGGTCAAAAACCAAAAAAATTAATTTTTTTGGCAAAACCGGTCAAAAACTGGTTGAATAAGGGCTTTTTGATAAATTTACATGAGTTAACGGTTTTTTGGATGGAAAAGGGGTTGGGGTGGCTCGTTGCTAACGGAATGTGTTTAATGGGTGGTTGTAAGTAATTTCGTGTATAATGGATGGTTGTGGGCAAAGTGTCATATTTAAAGGGTGGTTTACTGAAATTCGGCCTTATCCTTAATACTTGAAAAAATATGAAAAAGGATTCTTGTGTTTTCTCTCCTCCTATCTATGGCGTTCTCTGCAAAGTTGTCATTTTACTTCCGTGTGCTGTTTCAAAAAAAAAAAAAAAAAAAAAAAAACTGGAACGCCACAGGGAACACAAAGAGGGGACAAATGAATCTTTCTTCTACCGACGGTTGGATGCTAGTAAGCTACACAAGAAGCAGTTTGTGTTTGAAAAAGGTGCTGGTTGGGTCTGAAGGGGAACAGATCTACGAAGGGCCGTGAAGAGTTTGTCTCGCGCAATATCGTTGAGTGGCAGAACAACAAAGGCGACTTATGGAGGATGTGCGTGCTCTAACGGCTACTCATACTCCGGATCCCTCTACAGGCACCAGTAGTACTTGATTCGTCGTTCTCTGACTAACCAATCCCTCTTTTGTTCCCTAGCACATTTATCCCTTACTGCTTGATTTTCCTTGTCTCTGGCTCATGTGTTTCCATTGACTGGCATGTTGATCATATGTGTTATCTTTGCTTATTTTGTAGTTGTCTTTACATGCAGTCTATTTTTGTGCGTTTCAATCTAATGCAAAAGGGGGTGTTGCCCATCTTGATGTGGTCGTTTTCTCTCTATTTCCTTACCTATGTTTTTGATGATGCCAAAAGGGGGGAAATGACAGGTAGCTTTGGTTAAGGGAGAACAGAACTTGGTTTCATATGTTGCTGAGTTGAGGGGGAACTAATACTGCCTTAGTGGGATGACTTTCTCTCCATAACTGTCTTTATCTCGTACGTGTATGCTTTATTGTCAAGGGTGTTTGTCACCATCAAAAAGGGGGAATTTGTTGAATTCCTTAGGTTTTGATGGTAACAAACATTCAACTAATCTGGGTACTAAGTGTTTCAGGAACAAAGACAGTTATCTCAGGGAACCATTGCAGCAAAGGATCGCAGAGGGAACAAAGCTCTGTTCATGTGCTTTGTTACCTCTCAAGGAACAACAGTGACGAACAAGATCAAAGCTGTGAATGGAAGGAAGAAATCCAGCGCGCTGAATTATGGAAACAAATCAAGAAGCACACACGGTAAAGGATCAAAGACTTCGGCTGCAAGGATTAAAGCCGATTGAGAAGATATGGAGAGAGAGAAGCCCGATTGTTTTATCTTAGGAAATCTTTCCTAAGATAAGATAATTGGAGAGAGGGGGTTATATCTTATCCGGTTATATTAATTTAAGGATTCTTTTCTTTAATTAATATAGACGGCTGGGATATTATTTCTTCAATCAAATCATATGTTCTTGTTACCTTATTTGGAGAAATCTTATTTTGTTACGATTAGGGTTTAGACGAGTTGTATTTATAGGAGTGTGGGATTCATTTCTATGTACGAACTCGGGGCATCAAACGAAAAGAAAAGAAAAAGAGAGTGAAGTGTTTGTGAGTCTTTGAGGGTTGAGTTCGATTCATCGTTGTAGAAGAGGTTTCAAATCTAGGTGGGAAGTCTAGAGGTTGAAGTCCAGGATACAAGTGTAATCGAACAAGAAATCAATAAGACAAGTAGACGCTTTAAAATCCTCTCAAGCGGAAGCTTGAAGGTAGTGGTTTTTCCTTGAGAAGCTAGTTTTGCCAATCAGGGTTTCCACTATATATCGTGAGTTCGTTCGTTATCTTTCCTGCTATATTGTTCCGCTGTGCCTTCTGTGGGAACAAAGCCTTTGTTCCCTCAGACGTTACTCTAACGATCCAACAGTATGAGAGAGAAACAAATTCAGTGATTATGGCGGAAGCAAGGATGATGGGGAAGAAAAATTTTCGTGAACAATTGAAAACTTGATAAGCGACTTACAAGATCAAAGGCTCTGATGCCAGTTGATGCGTTCCTACTAGTGATGAAGGATCTCTGATCTTGTTTGGGAAGTCGCGCGGTGTTGAAAGGAATGGAATGCGGTGTTTAGAGGCTGGCGCGTGAGGGAGAACGACACGAAAGAGATCGAGCACTTGGTCGTAGCGTTGGCAGCGGAGGATAGGGACTCGATAGATCGAGTGAGTGTCGTAGCGTCGACGGCGGAGTGAAAGAGATGAGAAGTCAGAGAGGTGTTTGACGTTCGATCACAGGGGAGGAGGCAAATGGCTCTCAATACTCACGCTTTGATTAAAAATGAACATAACCTAATACAGAAGAATGAGTTGTCCTTTTATGCTAGGTCGCGGGACTCAGATGGGCCGAGTCTCGATTAGTGGGCCGGCCTATGCGACACGCGTGGAACACACGCCCTAAAAAGACATTAAAAACAATAATGTCCAAGAGATTACATGCAGTTCAAAAGAACGTGTTCATTGGATGGTTGAGAGAAGACAGACAGAGAATGCGTTCTCTGGGCTTGGTTGAAGACGCTTCAAAGAGAACGCGGTCTCTTGTGTGCCTTGACTGGCGACGACGCGAGCAACCAAGGATTGCATCGCGTTGGCGATGGCTTTAGCGCGTGCTCTTGTGATTGGCCCTTCTGAGCGAATGCTCATAGCTTCTTCTTCCTCTGTGGCATTCATGGTGGGCAGGGGCACATCAAATAGCCTTCGTTGTTGTTCTTGTTTCCGACGTTCAAATTGATTAATCTAAGTCTTAAAGTCGAGAGTCAATCCTCCTTATTCTTAGATCCGAACGTCAAACACAAGTCTGCTTCACATCTCCTTCATCTGCTTCGCATCTCCTTCACCGTCTCGCCCCACCCTCGCCCAAAGCGAGCATAAGAGACCCGTAAACCATCCATCAGGTGGTTCGTATCTATCCAGGTTACCACGAGAAGGGACATCAGGCCGCTCCCTGCTTAGATCGGGCAACAATCGTGTTCCATCCCCCCTCCCTCGAAATGCATCAATTGGTATCAGAGCAGCCAGCCGGCACGCAACGCGCGTTCCTTCTCTGACGACACCAGCCACGCACCCACGAGCGACTCAATGGGCACCCACTTGCCCTCGCTTGCGCGCAGCCAACGACACTAGCAAACGCACTCGCGAGCAACCCAGCGGGCACCCTCTCGCCCTCGCTCGCGGCGCGTCGACGAACCCGCTCTAACACCCACTTCCGGCCGCGACCGCACTCACCACCGAGCCCACCGCATCGGCCGTGACCTCACCCACAGACGTGCCCACTAGCCTCTATCGCCGCCACACCCAGACCTTAACCCACAATTTTTTTTTCCTTTCCGCTATCTCCCTTATCCGAAATCCCACAAATACCCCAACAATTTCGGCCTTTTCCTTACCTTTTCCCTTAACCAATTTATCCTTTCCTTATATTTTCCACAAAATCTTCGACTTACCTTATCCAAATCCCCCAATATCTTATCTTTAAGGCAAGATCAAATCTTTCCTTAAACCAACATCTTATCCTTTCCTTAACCGAATTATCCCATATCTTCCATATCCTATCCTTATCCAACAACCCGAACCCACACCCGGACCCGCATCTGAGGCTAGCCGGACCTACACCATGACCCACCCATATCCATCGCCAAACCCATTCCATGGCCTACTGGCGCCACCAATGGGACTATGAAGGCGACGACGTTGATGAATGGTCAGCGTACTACAACCACCTTCGTTGCGAGGCAGACCCGAATTGGATCCCGCCGTCCCGGACGCGCACCCACGACCGAACCCGCAACAGCGCCCACTACCGCGCTCACGACTACGCCTACGACTACACCCTTCGACGCCGACGTGACCCACCGATGCACTACGACTTAGATTACGGCCATAA
This sequence comes from Rheum nobile, assembly GCA_027886185.1. Classification (NCBI taxonomy): domain Eukaryota; kingdom Viridiplantae; phylum Streptophyta; class Magnoliopsida; order Caryophyllales; family Polygonaceae; genus Rheum; species Rheum nobile. The sequence goes on along the minus strand of WOAB01000663.1, from coordinate 574,022 downwards.
CCGGACCCGGTACCGCATTCGTGAGAGCACCCATGACCGGACCCGGTACCGCACCCACTGCCCCGACTACGACTACACCCGCGACCAAACCCGCAACCGTGCCTACAACCGCACCCATGACTACGGCTTCGACTCCCCGCCTTTGCGCCCTCGCGCACCCATGTACGCACCCGAGCCACTCAAATGGACCCATGCCACGCACCTGCCAGCGTGCACAGTCGCGTCACTACCCCCAGTCGTACACCCAGCCGTTCCGACGTTCAGCGAACCCGTGTCCACGGTCGCAGGTCCGTGTCCCAGCGAACCAGCAGTGGAGCCCATTGCCGCACTTGCGAGTCCGACCCCCAGTGCACCAGCACCCATGCCCATGGCAGCAGGTCCGTGCCCCAGCGAACCCGCAGTCGTTGAGATGGAACGCCGCGAGGGGCGCAACTCCTCGCGGCGTTCCATCTCAACTCTCATTAACAAGAGACCCGCGAACCATCCATCGGGTGGTTCATATCTATCCAGGTTACCACGAGAAGGGACATCAGGCCGCTCCCTACTTAGATCGGGCAACAATCGTGTTCTACCCCCCCTCGGAATGCATCAGGTCGCTAGACCGCTCGGTCGTGGGGGCCGGGGCACGCGTGTTGGGAGTCGGGCCACGGGGTAGATCACGCAGCCGAGCCGTACCGGCGGCCTCGGTTGAGGTGGGCGGGGATGTAGCGGGCCTGGTGCACATCGGCGGGGCAACAACGGCGGCCGAGGGCGAACCAAAGGAGGAGCTAGGTACGATGGAGACCCGAGGCGGCTACGAACGGGTCCAAGAGGCCTTCTTCTTCCGTTGTTGTTGATTGTAGATCTCCATGGCCGTGTGGGTGAGAGTGTTGATGTCTCGGATAGGGATTAGGATCGTATGGCTCTTGGAAGAGTTCATCAAATACGTCATCCTCCTCATAGGCCCCAAGGGCTTCATCTCCATCATCATATCCTTCTAAATTGCCGTAACCATACCGGGGGTTTGGTAGGTCATCGCTGGTGGGGGCCCGGGCGGTGTACGGATATGACTCGCCATCAAAGAGGGCTACGGGGTGGTGGAGATGTCGGCCCGGCAGCGGCCGAGTATCGTGATGGCCTCGGGAATCGGCACACACCGGTTGGTGGTCATAGTAGCTCGGCTCTCGGGGCAGTGGCAAGCGCTCGGCAAAGGCCCAGGGCATCAGAAGGTGGTGAAAGGCGCATTGGCCCCTTGCCCCGGGCATGCTCCGTGTGATCATGGGACGGCTCGGTCGGGCCATGTGATGAGGCGCCGGTGTAGATGGGCGTGGGCAAGCTAAGCTCGAGGGCGGCCATGCGCGCATTGATGGCCTCCTTCTCGTGGCAGAGCGCAACCATCTCGGTGTGTGCCGCGTGCAACGCCTCGGTGGCTGCCTCCTTGGCTTGGCTTTCCTCGGCGAGCCTAGCCGCAAAAGACGCGAGGGAAAGTGTGGGCGTGGAGCTCCTAGGGCTCCGATTGCCGGCATCCATGGGATCCTCCATTGGTGGACTCACCTACAAGAGGCCACAAAGCAAATGAAGTAACTAATTCACAAGCAACAAGTAAATATACTTAAGAACGAAGAAAATGAAATGATGCCTAAGACACAATCACACACAAAGTCAAAGGCTCAAACAAGAAGAGGCAAGGATGATAAGTGCAAGTAAAATGAGAATTTGAAGGGGACCGGGTCACTTTCAATCCAATCCCAAATGTATCATCTAAGCTAATTAGCAAAAGCCAACTTGAACTTCGGATGAGGAGCTAAGGCAATCATGGCTATTCGGCCACTCTATGGGTCCAACAAGAAGTGAAGTGTAGTGGCAATGGACTAGAGGAATATGGGGAGGTAGGCTTAGGGGCCCAAGTTTCCAAGTGAGGGTGAGAGATCCCACCAAAGAGGTTGTGGCCCAACCGACAAGACAACGAACTAGATGGACGACCCACTCCACTCCCTTCTTTTTTTTTGATTTTTGGTTTTGTTTTTTTTTTAATTGGGCCTTTTGCCTTTTCTTGGCCTCTTGACTTTCAAAAGGCTCTTTCTAACATAATGGTAGTGGTGGCCGAAATTGCAAGCTTCATGGGAAATAAACAAGACGTGGGGCCACAACAAAAGAAAATTGGAAATGGAAGGTGGTGGCAACAAGGGGGTGTTTTGTTTTGATTCTCCAAGTCCCTTTTTGGGGTGGAACAAGGAGGTAGACAAGAAGAAAAGGGAGGTGTTTTCTTGCCACTAATACTTCTACCACTATTAGAGTCCTCCACCAAGGAAGCTTCCTAGCCTTTTACCCACATACAAATCAGCCAAGGTACAACTTGTCTTTTACCTAATTAGGCTAAATGAGCCAAAAGGAACAAGAGGGAAAGTGGAAGTGGTCCCTTTCAAATTGGCCAACTCACAAGCAAGTAGAGGGAGATTCAAATTGCACAAACAAACACATGGCCGGCTGGGGTTAAGGGTTGGGCGGCAGTAGGGGAGGTGGTGGGTGGTGCTACGGTGGCAGAGGCGGCGGCCGGTGGCCGGCGGTGGTGGTGGGCGGCGGCAGAATCCTTTTTTTTATTTTTGAGCTTGGTTTTGGGAGGGGAAAGCAAGGCAACTCAACTAAACACTAAGGTAGCAAGGAAATACGGAAAAAAAGGCATAGAAACAAGGAAAAAAACTGAGCAAGCAAAACTAACACAAAGACATGAAGAACAAGAAACAAAATTCAAACTAACAAGAGAGGAAATGAGCAAAAACACATGGTTAACATGGAAACAACAAGAGAACACATACAAGCTAACGAAATAAGCATTAAAAACGAATTTGAGGGAGGAGAAAGGGGACTTAGCTTGGGCTTTGGCTCTGATACCAATTGATGAGAATCAAACCCCCAAATGAGGTTTTTCTTCCCAAGAGGAGCTAGATCGTGGCCAAGCTAGGGTTCTTCCTTCTATCCTTGGCTTGGACGCCTCCTTAGTGCTCTTGAAAGGTGGCTTGACGGTGGGAGCAAGGAAGGAGTCGTGGAGAACTTAGGGGAAGCAAGAGGTGGCCGGCCGAGAGCCTCCTTGGTTGGCCGTGGCTGTCAATGGACCAAGGGAAGCCTCTAGGAGAGGCTCCTTGGTTTGTTTGTCTTGGAGAGAACTCAAGAAGCTAGATTAATGGATGAACTCGTGAGGATCTAGAGGAAGATATGAGATTTGAAAGCTTTTGAGTTGATAGAAGTAAGTGGAAGGCCTTAGGGAGATATACTCAACCTAAGGAACTTATCCACTTCTATATTTTTCAACTAGTTTGCAAAAGGAGAAAACAAAGAGTTTAAATAGTCTAGAGTTGTTGGGTGGACTAGGAGCCATTGGCAAATGGGTCCACACGCCCACCAATAAAAGGAAATGTATAAATAAGTGGGAAGATGGCTACTCCAAAGTGAGGCACAATAGTGGGCTTGTCCCTTGGGTTGGTGGGTCTCCGACGCTTGGGCTTGGAGGGCACGATGGACTAGGGTGTTGAGGGCTTGTGCCATGGCTCGGGCTCAGGTCCTAGTCATCAGGCCTTGAATGTCCTTGTTGATGGGTGGTTGGTACTCATCAAATGACCTAGACTCATTCATGTTTATTCAGGTAATCTTGTTCTTAATTTTTAAATTATTTTAGATCGAGTTATAGCTACGTTTTTTAATGGACGGTAAGCTGTCAAATTTCAGATTTTGAATTGTGAAACTTAAGCATTTATTGTGACATCATTTGCATCATAGGTAATTATTTGAGGATATATGGTCTTGATTGATACCTTTAAAAGCTCGGATTTATTAATAAGGCAAGTTCTCATACTTGCTCGGTTGGTCATTTGTGTGCTTTTTTTAATATTGCTTTATGCGTCTAAGTTTTATTATGATAAATGCTTGTCTGAGTTTGTTGATGCATGTAATGCTATTGTGACTCATTCATGAAATATTATATAAAGTTATATAATGAAATCTGAATGATTCCATGTATATGCTTTACTTATTCGCTATATGAATGACTTGTTCATTTGTGTTGTAAAAATGTGGGTTGTCATTCATATGAGTGGTCAAAAGAAAAAGTGAGGACATCCTCCATGTGGATTTTTCATGTGATTAGGATGCGGATGCACCACCCTCCGAATTATGGGCGAAGGCGACCCCGGGTATGGGAGTGCAGTAGTGGGTTCATACCTTAGAGTAAACCTTCGATGGGGTATGTACGACCATACCGCAGGCTTGCGGTTGTGGCATTTGTAAGGACGTGGACTTCCAATATGAGCTCGAATTTGGCCAATATCTATAGTGTGTGTGGTCAAGGTTACAATTGACCTAACCTTGTGTATGTGTTAAAAAGGTTTCAACGATGCTGACCTTGTATGTGTTGATACATAAAGTGATCTAACTGTATTGTTCTTAAAGTGGTTATGTGTTTTGAATATAATTGTTCAACGACTGTTTAGTTATCTTCTATGTCTTATTTGGTTGCTAGACATGATATTTCTTATATAGAAGTTATGACTAGTATATGCGGGTGTGCTTAGAACTATAAATAGGAGCATGTGTTTCTTTGATGGATATAAGGGGACATAAATGTTAATGTGGATTTAAGTTAGGATGTGCAGAGTTATGATTATAATTGAGTTAAGTATGAATTGTTTGATGTTTGTTAGGACGTTTGAGTTCTTTTTAACTCGATGATATTGGTGATATTCTATACTCGAGGGATATAGATTAAGTGTGATGTTTATTTGAAAGTTTGAGTGTCTAACTTGATGATATTGACGATATTTTTATATTTAGGGAATATAGATTAAGTTGTAAGGTTGGTTGAGTTCTTGACTCAATATAATTTTTTGATATAGTTTATGAGGTGGAAATTCTAAGTTAAGGTTGTTGAATGAACTTACATGTGAAGTAAGATTCAAGATCGGGGAAGTGTATGATAATTGAAATTAATGATTGTAGGATCTTAGGTAAGTGGTTGGTTAAGTGATCTTGTGGTACTTATATAATATCTATGAATTTTATGATCAATGAATAAAAGTCTTGGTATTGGATACAATCTACCTTATTGATCTTTGGGTAATCAAGTAGCATCAATTGATTGAGAGGATACGTGATATTTAAAGGGACCTAGTACAATGATTTGGGAAGTAGATGATAAATCGACCATGTTCTATTTAGGTTTAAGTTGTATTGAAATCGATATGGTTGAAGTAGATGATCTTTGACGAGGTGGTAGGAGTGTTGCTAGTTAGTGTGTGTCCATCTCCTTGTACTTGTGAGTCATGATTAGTAATTACTTATGATTATGCGTCACGCTTATTAATGATATGTTTCAATGTGAGTACATGTTAATCTTGTACATTTCTTATGATTCGACCAACTGACCCCCAGTGAGGGTTGTCTACTTGTGGTAATAGGTATTTTTTTACAAATATCATTAACGTGAGATCACTCAAGGTGGCGATGGATGGATACCATGATACTATACATGAAGCTTTTAATTACAATTTGGAGATGTACTATTAGAAAGGTTTAATCCTATGCATTAGAGTTTCAATAAGTCTTCCGCTATACTTAATTCGTTTATGTTTGTTAAAACTAAATCTCCACACTTTATAAGGAGAGTTTATATAAGTTGTTGTTTATTTAAAAAGACTTCCACTATTGTTTTATTTGTATGATTTTATTACATGTTTTACAAACCTTTGTTCGATGTTAAGCCTTGTGTGACTTCGGACACTAAAGCCTGGGGTCACTGGCGTGTGACACTTTCGACTTAAATCGGGGAGTTACACACTGAAAGCACAAGATGTAGATAAGAGTTTGGTTTGTATCTAATTTGGAAATGCACACACTATTTATGGAATGACCCCTATCATTTATTATAGTTGGCTGAGTTGGTTGAGATAAAATTGGTGGCTTGTTGCTGATATGGAAATGCTCTCACTATTTATGGGCCTAGCAGAATTTGTTGGACTACTCATGATTGGCCTAGGTACACCTTGTCTCAAACTACTTGGAGTAGCTTCATTTGATTGCACAACATAGACATGTAGTGTTTTATCTAAACCAGCACAAGAGCATAAGTGTATGATATCAATATCACACTTTATTTGTTTTAGGCCAGCATTTTGTAATACCACTCATTTTAATAAAGAGTATTTTGATAATTTTCCTAACTCCCGTATCACAAACCGGATTAATTTCAGAGAAGTTCAGACACTCTGTAATTTGTTTGATCTCTGTAATATTTTCCTGAGTGGTATATAATACATTCGATGTATTTTCGGGGCTTAGAATACTCATTCGGGTGCAAAGATGTTAACCGAGTACGAATATATTTAACCCGGGGTTAAAAACTCGTACCCGTACTTAACCCAGACAAAAGAGGACAAAAGGGCCCAGATTTGGCCTTGACCGTACCCGCGGTCAAGTGGCCGCACCCCGCGGTGAAGGCCAATTCTGTAAGGCGGTCTGGGGAGGCTTGCCGCACCCGCGGTGAGGCCACCGCACCCCGCGGTGTCATCATTTCTTCTCTGCAGCGCCGGACTTCAGACGTTGCGTCGTCTTCGCCTCTACAACTGTCCCATCCGGTCGTTGTAGGCGCCTACCATGAGTCACTTGGTTGCTTGACCTCCTTGCTTGGGCTATAAAAGGAAAGGAGCTGGAGTGGAGTTGAATCACAGCTCTCAAACTCTCTCTCTCAAATCTCTCATTTCCATTGTTACCGGAAAGCTCAAGCTTTTGCCGGAGTGTCGCCGGAGCTACCATAGGAGGAGAAGGTACTCTCCAAGTGGTGTTTGGAAGTGCAAGAAGTTGGGAAGTCAAAGCCCATCCTAATCGAATCCAAACGCGTCGATCACGGTGAGTTCTCGTCGTCGTCGTCTCGCCATTGTTACGCCACTGTACCCGCGGTCAAGGTCGGTGCACCCGCGGTGTGTCTGGGCTCGTGGTGTGGCTTTGGGTCTTGTGGTCTCGAGCAAGGCTTTGTTCCTTCGATTCCTTTCGTCTCTTCTTAGATTCGTATATTTGGTTATCGAATCTAACTTAGCGTCTCGTTATGGGTCGTTCCGTAGGGATTTGTTACCCAAGATCTGTCCCTGCTTCGGACCCAGAAACTCGTCATCTCTAAGCTTTGTTCAAGCTTCATCTAATCTAAGGCAAGTGGCGGTTCGCTCTTGCTTATCATTCCATATTTCTATTAATTATCAATTGTTTAATTGTTAATTAAATTGGGTTGAATTACTGGTTTCGTTGGGAACAGTTTTCTTAAAATGATACGATTAAAAATGAATATTATAATAGGTTGTATATATTGCTAGAAACAACGCTATTATATATGTTATTACCGTGATGGTATTGTTGTGGATTTTTATGCAAACTTGAAATATAGTTAGCAGTGGATTTTATGTGCACTTGAGATATAGTTAGCACGAGTATTCGTAGGAGCGCTGCTTACCTTGAGAGGTAGCCGTTTCTTTATAACCTGGTGGATAGGATGTTCAAGCCCTAACACCGTTTCTCTAGTCATGACTATCCTCTATCCGAGTATAGGGGAGGTGCGCTTAGCCGGCGTCAAACCTTTAGGGATTTATTCCCGACCATATATCTCTATATCCTGAGGGATGAGATGATTATGATAAAAGCTTATAACGTGAATATACGTTTTGGAATTAAATAAGATAAGTGCCGTTATGCACATCATTAATGAACCTTAGGGCGAGAAATACAACTTGGAAACTCGTCCGGGACTTCGATTAGAGTAAGTCCACTTTCCGAATCTGAATTCGCATTATGCGGTGAGGTTGGTCGTGGACCCAAATAGTCAAGTCATTTTTAAACGTTTGTGTGAAACTTTAATGTTCCCAAACACTTGTCATACTTTCCGATAAGACTCAATTCTTTGGAGTCTTCTCTTAAGACTCATTCTTTCAGAGTCTTTTCTCTTGATCATACCTTTTCGTATTTTATTTCAGTAGGAGTATGGTGGTTGACTATCGTCATCGACTTTTATTCGAGAAACGATGAGTCTAACCTAATATGACTACTTAGAACCTTTCTGTTTTATCCTTGCATAGTCTTTCATTAGACTAACCAACCGGTTATATTCCCTTGCATGGTTGGCTGGTGTCATCCGTCTCATACGGCACATCAGATAAACGTCCATTCCATGAAGGCTAGAAACGACGATGGAGGCAAATGGAATTTTGAAGAGTTTTTATCAAGGTTAAGATCCTTGGCTGGTGATCGTTTCGATCAAGACCCTTGTGTCATTGATTTCTAAAGACTTCCGCTGTATTAAACATGTCTTATGTTAAGACTACTCTGTATTTCTGTTGTTTTTGGATTATGGATGTAACTCTAAGACTTTGATTCAATACGAAATGTTATGATATTTCGTATTATAAATATTGTTTTATGTTTTCTATAAACTGGTTAAGCCTTGGGTGGCTTCAGATGTGGAATATACGGTCACTGGCGGTAATGCTTTCAAGGAGATATTTGGGGGTGTTACACATTTGGTATCAAAGCCGAAATTTTTTAAAACGGGTGGGTTTTAAAACATTTTCTTGGAACAAATTTTTTTATAAACCGTTTACTCGTTTGAAACTGAGAATTGTTTTCGAAGGCTCTGAATTTCCAAGTAAACTTTTATTCTGCCAATCTAGTCGTGTCTTTTCTTTAGTCTGATATAGTAAGTTCGCTTATATATTTAGAAAGACTAACTCCTTTCTCGTCACCCGTAGGTTATGGGTGTATGCTTTTCTCTTCAGAGGGACTCGGAAGAAGCCGAGGTGGCTCCGCCATCTCTAGTAAGGCTAGAGTTTCCAGTTCCCATGCGATGCTTTGAGATCGGAGAATCTAGTAGTCCACCCGAGGAGGTGAAGACTGTACTACCAGAGTCAGTAGTACTAGTGTCCGATAGGACCAAGGTTCCAGTGGCAGAACCTACAGAGGAACCAAGGGAGGACACGGAAAATGAAGAAGAGTGGTCAAGGTATGCAAGAGGGCATTACAACGATGACTTCATGATTGAGATGATTCCCGAGGAGGATCCAGAAGAAGAGGATCCTGAAGAAGACCCGGAAGAGGATCCGGAAGAAGAGGAGGACCCCGAGGAGGACCTCGAGGGACAGGGCCACGAGTCTGATGGCCTAGAGCGCTTATTGGTAGGCAGCGAGGACCCGGGGATGGAGTTTATCTATCCAAGTCTGGAGTTGCCGCCTGAGCGAGAGTACTCGCCATTGACTCCGGCCAATTGGGAGACACTCTATGCTGAGTTTGGCATCAGAAGAAGGAGTGAACCACAAAATGTATCTGAGGACTCACAACCTATTCCTGCTCAGAGGAGGCTGAGGTTGAGCCCTGACTCGCGAGAGGCACTTCGCCTGAGTCAGATGATTTCCCCTAAAGAGCGCCGTCAGATGGATGAGGCAGTTGGGCATGCTCGAAGAAGGGCAAGGCCAAGGAATGAGCCATGTGCTCCAGGACCGAGCAGGGTGAGAAGTCCATCACTAGATTCTGATGGTAAACCCCGTTCGAAGAAGCCATGTATGAGGAGTTGTGATTACAGGAAACGTTTCAGGGCGCCATGATTGGGCCAGTGCTGATTAACAGTTTCTTTTCTTGTATTTCAGTATTCGTTGTGTTAAGAACCTAAGTCTCCGAGCAATTTTGTTTTGACGCTCGGGAGATCCCTTTTGTAGAACATATTAGCTCAGTTTGAGTTTATCAATGAAAATTTCCAAGTTTGATCTATTCTAAGTGATTTTATTACATTGAGTACATTGGAATGATATTAATGTTATAAAATACTTGGAATTTTATCGGTAAACAGATGGTGAACACAAGGAACACCATTCGTGCTGGTGCTGGGCCAAGCAATGACCCCGGACCAAATATGAGGAACATTGCGAACCCTGTGGATGAACATGAGACTGCTTCTAATAACAATCCAGGGGGCAATGACCAAGCTCCGGTCAACGCTCCAATGGTATTTGATGCAGTAGCAATAGAGGCTATTCGGGGAATTATAATGCAAGCATTCACCGATATCATGCGACCAAACGCGCCTCAGGCACAAGCTGTGCCAATTCCCCCAGCGGTTCCTAGATTTGAGGAGCCTAATATCCATGTACCCCAAGAGGAAGCAGTCAGGAATAGAGGCGACTATGGCCGAGCACTGAAGGCTATAAGCTCTATGAGGCCTGATAGCTATGACGGGAAAGGAGAGCCAGTTAGGGTGGCATATTGGTTCTCACACAAGGAAATATTATTCAGAAACGTTGAGTGCACAGAAGCTGAAAAGGTGCACATTGCTTCCCTTCAGCAGAAGGAAGTAGCCAGCGAATGGTGGGAAGGTACAGGTCTTGCTGGTCACCCTGGTTTGAACTGGGGGATGTTCAAGGCCAAGATGACTGATTGTTTCTTCTCCCGAGCTATAAGGGAAGAAAAACACAAGGAATTCCTCTATCCAAAGACGGATGGATTGAAAGTGACTGAGCTTGCGGCCAAGTTCAATCACCTGCTACAGTATGCTAGGCCGGAGGTGTCCAGCGAAGAGCAAAAGATCTGGCATTTCCATGAGTGGATGAATCCAGATATTAAGCCATTGATGGTATGTCACGGATGCTCTACTTTGGAGCAGTACGTGGACGCTGCCTACAAACTGGAAGTGACTCTGGAGGAGTCAACGAAGAAGCGCAATCGCTAGAGGTCAATGCAGAACCAGTCTCAGGCGAGTGGATTCAAGCGTCCCGCGCCATCGTCTAATTTTGCCAAGTCTGGCAAAGCAAAAACGGATATGACTCATGGAGGGTCTACGCAACAGTCGGGTCAAGGCAAGAATCTGATCCAGTGCTACAATTGTGGTACACCCGGGCACAAGAGCAATGCGTGTCCGAAGGAAAAGAAGATATGCTATGGCTGTGGAAAGGAGGGCCATGTGCAGACGTTCTGTCCGCAGAGAAGGCAGAAAGGGGCTGAATCACAACAAGGGTCTGTTAGTCAGAACAATCGACCCAGGTTTAGACCAGTGGAGGCTCCTAGTCCTTCAGCGCAGACGACTGCACAAAACAAGGGGAAAGCCCCAGCTACTTCTGGAAGTCAGGGTCAATGCCTTTACGAGATGCGTGAGGCTGATGGACCAAATGCTCTGATTGCTCAAGGTACTTTATACCTTTATTCTACTTCAGTATGTATATTGTTTGATTCGGGTGCTACCCATTCTTTTATCTCGGAGAGTTGTGTTAGTAAGTTAGGCTTAGTTTGCAACGAGGTTTGTGAACCTTTCGTTGTAAATCTTCCTAATGGTGAACATTTAGTGGGCACCAAGCGTCTGTCAGAATTTCCGATTACCATCCAGGGTAAGAAGTTCGAAGCAGATTTGATCCGTATAGCCATGGCTCCATACGACATTATTCTCGGTATGGATTGGCTGACACGTCATGGGGCGGTAATCGATTTTAGCTCAAGGACTGTGACGGTGTCATCTGGGGGCCAGTATGTATGCAAGTTCAAGGGTCGGAATGACACTGATAACGGCAGGCTTATCAATGTGATGGCTGCGTTTAAGCTACTTCGACAAGGATGTGTCGGGTACCTGTGCTATCTGGACAAGCCCAAGAAAGATGAACCTTCAATTCCTGATATTCCGGTCATCCGTGAGTTTTCGGATGTCTTTCCGGAGGAGATTCCTGGTTTACCCCTGTATCGTGACGTAGAGTTTACCATTGATCTCGAGCCTGGTACCACACCGATCCCTAAGGCACCATACCGGATGGCTCCTGTTGAGATGCAAGAGTTGAAGAAGCAACTCGAAGATCTTCTTAAGAAGGGCTATATAAGGCCGAGCGCATCACCTTGGGGCGCTCCGGTCTTGTTCGTCAAGAAGAAGGATGGATCGTTTTGACTTTGTATCGACTATCGAGAGTTGAATAAAGTCACGATCAAGAATAAGTATCCGTTGCCGAGGATTGATGATCTGTTGGATCAACTGCAGGGAGCAAAGGTCTTTTCCAAAATCGATCTGAGGTCTGGTTACCATCAGCTCAGGATTCGTGAGGAGGATATTTCGAGGACTGCGTTCCGAACAAGATATGGTCACTACGAGTTCGTAGTCATGCCATTTGGACTTACAAATGCTCCAGCAGTTTTCATGGATCTAATGCATCGATGTTTCCACCAATACTTGGATAAGTTCGTAGTGGTCTTCATCGACGACATTTTGAATTATTCCCCGAGTGTGAAAGCTCACGACGAACATCTTCGGGTTACTTTGTCAGTCCTTAGACAAAATCAGCTTTATGCAAAGTTGTCTAAGTATGACTTTTGGATCAAAGAAGTGGCTTTCTTAGGCCACGTGATTAATGAGAATGGGGTTATGGTTGATCCCCAGAAGATTGAAGCGGTAGCCAATTGGAAGTGGCCTCAGAATATGAAGGAGGTGCGCAGTTTTCTAGGACTCGCTGGATATTACAGACGGTTCGTGGAGGGATTTTCTAAGATCGCTCCACCTATGACCGGGCTGCTCCGCAAAGTCCACAAGAAGTTTGTCTGTGATGACAAGTGCGAGGCCTATTTTCAGAAGCTGAAGCAATGTCTGACCTCTGCACCAGTATTAGCGCTACCGGAAGGAAATGATGGTTATGTGGTCTATAGTGATGCTTCGAAGAGTGGTTTGGGATGTGTGTTGATGCAAAGAGGCAAGGTTATTGCATACGCATCTAGACAATTGAAAACCTATGAAGCAAACTATCCGATGCATGATCTAGAACTAGCAGCTGTAGTATTTGCGCTAAAGATTTGGAGACACTATCTCTACGGTGTGAGGTGCCAAGTCTTCATCGATCATAAGAGTCTAAAGTACGTGTTCACTCAGAAGGAGCTGAATATGAGACAACGTCGCTGGTTAGAGCTACTCAAAGACTACGACATCGAATTGTTGTATCATCCGGGCAAGGCTAATGTAGTAGCCGATGCATTGAGCCGGAAGACGCCGCACGAGACTGTAGTGGCTCTACTTACTGCTCAGACCAAGCTGAACCAAGGGTTGTGCGAGATTGAAGTTTTGTACGATCAGCGTAGAGGATATCTGAGCATGCTTGAGATTCAGTCCACGCTACTTGATCAAATCAGGGAGAAACAGGTTGATGATGTAGTCATGGTTAAGCTAAGCAGTGAAGTGATGGACGGGAAAGCTCCCGGTTTCGTGATTCAGGAAGATGAATCGCTCTGGTTTCAGGACTGGATCTGTGTGCCTGACGTTGATGGCCTTCGCTAGTTGGTGATGAAGGAGGCCCATTCGTCAGCTTATTCTGTACATCCAGGCTCTAGCAAGATGTACAAAGACCTCATAAAGAAATTCTGGTGGCCCAACATGAAGTGGGATGTAGCAGAGTTTGTGGCGAAATGCTTGACTTGTCAGAAGGTCAAGATAGAACACCGCAGACTAGGTGGTGATTTGCTACCTCTTCCAGTGCCAGAATGGAAATGGGAGGATATTGCTATGGATTTCGTCATAGGGCTGCCAAAGACTCAAAGTCAAAAGGATGCTATATGGGTAATCATTGACAGGCTCACGAAGAGTGCTCACTTTGTGGCTATCAAGTCAACATGGGGAACCCAGAAGCTATCTGAAGTGTTTCTACACGAGATTGTTCGTTTGCATGGTACTCCAAAGACCATTGTATCGGATCGAGATGGCCGATTCATGTCAAGATTCTGGAAATAATTACACAAGGCCATGGGAACCGAGTTGCGATTCAGTACATCGTTTCATCCTCAGACGGATGGATAGTCTGAGAGGACCATCCAGAGCTTAGAAGATATGCTAAGAGCTTGTACACTCGATCGTCCGACTAGCTGGTAGAACAGCCTGAGTCTGATTGAGTTCACGTACAACAACAGTTGGCATGCTACCATAAAGATGGCTCCATTCGAGGCTTTGTACGGTCGAAGGTATAGATCTCCAATTTGTTGGGATGAGAATTCCGACAAGGTTCTGCTCATACCAAAATTAGTCGAAAGGACTGCCTTGGACATTGCTTTGATAAGACAAATGATGTTGACAGCTCAGAGTCGACAAAAGTCTTATGCAGATCTGAAGCGCATGAATGTCGAGTTTGAGGTTGGTGACAAAGTGTTTGTCAGAGTATCGTCATCAAAGGGTGTGTTTAGATTCGCTAAGCGTGGGAAGCTTAACCCTCGCTATGTGAGACCATTTGAGATCCTTGACAGAGTGGGACCTCTAGCATATCGTTTGGCATTGCCGCCATCGGCGCATCCAGTACATAACGTGTTCCACGTATCCTTGTTGAGAAAGTACGTGCCAGATGAGTCTGATGTGTTGAGTTATGATGACATCGAGATTCAGACAAATGGTACCTACGAGGAGATACCGGTGCATATTCTCGAACGTCGTGCGAAGCAGTTACGGAACAAGGTGGTACCATTGGTACGGATTTTGTGGTCCAAGTCATGAACTGAAGATGTTACTTGGGAAACCTGAGAGACTGAGGAGGATATGCTTAGACGCTTTTCCGAGCTGTTTTCGGCCTAGTTTTGCGGTCGAAACCTTTTTTAAGGGGGTAGTGTTGTAACGCCTCACTTTTTTTTTTTAGGTTATTCGGCCAAGTTTTGGGTCGAAACTTCTTTTAAGGGGGAGGTGATGTAATACCCCTCATTTTAATAAAGAGTATTTTGATAATTTTCCTAACTCCCGTATCACAAACCGGATTAATTTTAGAGAAGTTCAGACACTCTGTAATTTGTTTGATCTCTGTAATATTTTCCTGAGTGGTATAAAATACATTCGATGTATTTTTGGGGCTTAGAATACTCATTCGGGTGAAAAGATGTTAACCGAGTACAAATATATTTAACCCGGGGTTAAAAACTCGTACCCGTACTTAACCCGGACAAAAGAGGACAAAAGGGCCCAGATTTGGCCTTGACCGCACCCGCGGTCAAGTGGCCGCACCCCGCGGTGAGGCCACCGCACCCCGCGGTGTCATCATTTCTTCTCTGCAGCGCCGAACTTCAGACGTCGCGTCGTCTTCGCCTCTGCAACTGTCCCATCCGGTCGTTGTAGGTGCCTACCATGAGTCACCTGGTTGCTTGACCTCCTTGCTTGGGCTATAAAAGGAAAGGAGTTGGAGTGGAGTTGAATCACAGCTCTCAAACTCTCTCTCTCAAATCTCTCATTTCCATTGTTACCGGAAAGCTCAAGCTTTCGCCGGAGTGTCGCCAGAGCTACCATAGGAGGAGAAGGTACTCTCCAAGTGGTGTTTGGAAGTGCAAGGAGTTGGGAAGTCGAAGCCCATCCTAATCGAATCCAAACGCGTCGATCACGGTGAGTTCTCGTCCTCGTCGTCTCGCCACTGTTACGCCACCGCACCCGCGGTCAAGGCCGGCGCACCCGCGGTGTGTCTGGGCTCGTGGTGTGGCTTTGGGTCTTGTGGTCTCGAGCAAGGCTTTGTTCCTTCGATTCCTTTCATCTCTTCTTAGATTCGTATATTTGGTTATCGAATCTAACTTAGGGTCTCGTTATGGGTCATTCCGTAGGGATTTGTTACCCAAGATCTGTCCCTGTTTCGGACCCAGAAACTCGTCATCTCTAAGCTTTGTTCAAGCTTCGTCTAATCTAAGGCAAGTGGCGGTTCGCTCTTTCTTATCATTCCATATTTTTATTAATTATCAATTGTTTAATTGTTAATTAAATTGGGATGAATTACTGGTTTCGTTGGGAACAGTTTTCTTAAAATGATACGATTAAAAATGAATATTATAATAGGTTGTATATATTGTTAGAAACAACGCTATTATATCTATTATTACCGTGATGGTATTATTGTGGATTTTTATGCAAACTTGAAATATAGTTAGCAGTGGATTTTATGTGCACTTGAGATATAGTTAGCACGAGTATTCATAGGAGCGCTGCTTACCTTGAGAGGTAGCCGTTTCTTTATTACTCGGTGGATAGGATGTTCAATCCCTAACACCGTTTCTCTAGTCATGACTATCCTTTATCCGAATATAGGGGAGGTGCACTTAGCCGGCGTCAAACATTTAGGGATTTATTCCCGACTATATATCTCTATATCCTGAGGGATGAGATGATTATGATAAAAGCTTATAACGTGAATATACGTTTTGGAATTAAATAAGATAAGTGCCGTTATGCACATCATTAATGAACCTTAGGGCGAGAAGTACAACTTGGAAACTCGTCCAGGACTTCGATTAGAGTAAGTCCACCTTTCGAATCTGAATTCGCATTATGCGGTGAGGTTGGTCGTGGACCCAAATAGTCAAGTCGTTTTTAAACGTTTGTGTGAAACTTTAATGTTCCCAAACACTTGTCATACTTTCCGATAAGACTCAATTCGTTGGAGTCTTCTCTTCATATGTTTCCGTAAGACTCATTCTTTCAGAGTCTTTTCTCTTGATCATACATTTTCGTATTTTATTTCAGTAGGAGTATGGTGGTTGACTATCGTCATCGACTTTTATTCGAGAAGCGATGAGTCTAACCTAATACGACTACTTAGAACCTTTCTGTTTTACCCTTGCATAGTCTTTCATTAGACTAACCAACCGGTTATATTCCCTTGCATGGTTGGCTGGTGTCATCCGTCTCATACGGCACATCAGATAAACGTCTGTTCCATGAAGGCTAGAAACGACGATGGAGGCAAATGGAATTTTGAAGAGTTTTTATCAAGGTTAAGATCCTTGGCTGGTGATCGTTTCGATCAAGACCCTTGTGTCATTTATTTCTAAAGACTTTCGCTGTATTAAACATGTCTTATGTTAAGACTACTCTGTATTTTTGTTGTTTTTGGATTATGGATGTAACTCCAAGACTTTGATTTAATACAAAATGTTATGATATTTCGTATTATAAATATTGTTTTATGTTTTGTATAAACTGGTTAAGCCTTGGGTGGCTTCAGATGTGGAATCTGAGGTCACTGGCGGTAATGCTTTCAAGGAGATATTTGGGGGTGTTACACATTTAGGGTGAAGCCCGACAGTGAGTACTAGAGTTCCATCACATTTTTAACTCCCACACCCTCTTTTATAAAATCCTCTAGCTCCATCTTAGATATAAGATCAAGGTCAACTTTTTCCTTGCAGTAAACATATTTCTTCTTATAACATGCATGGTCTTCAAGACCTTTGTAAAACTCCCCATCATACAAAAATCTGATTGTCACAAACATCTGTGAAATCCATATCAATTAAAAAAAGGAATGAATATGCAGTTAACATCACATACAGTAAACATCACATGGCAATGTCATAACTTCAATAAAAATGCAAAAAAACACCAAAAAGCAATGTGCAGTGAACATCACATGGCAATGTCATGTAATAAATGGACAACACACCAAATAAAGTCATCGAAAACTCACCTGGACAACACATATATGGGACCATCACTACGACAATCGTCAAATATGCCAAGGGCCATAGAATCTTACCTTGAAGAAAACAGAGGTGGAGCTTGCTCGTTATCATGGAATCTCCCTCCCCTGGCACCAATAACAGAAGAAGCACTTCAATGGGACCTTCTTTCGCTCGAAGTTCCAATTTGATGACCTCGTTATCATAGAATCTCCCTCCCATGTCGCTCGAAGCTCCTCAAATCTCTAATAGTTGCGAAGTTGAACACGAACAATCCACAATCTCTAACCCTAATTTTGTCCCCAATTTCGCTCATAGAACACAAACAGAGACACTCGGATTTCTCTCGAACTTGATTTTGCTCCTTAACTAAAGCCAGTTCGACCCAAATTCCAAACCCTAGAATCGCCCCCAAATTTTCCACAGAAGAAATCGCGATTTTTTACCACTTCAGATTTGGGTTAATAACAAGGGTATTTTGGAGATACAAGGCATGTAAATTTTGTAATTTGTTAAAAAAAACCAGGGGTAATAAGGTAATTTCACATAATCTGATGGAAAAACTAACGCCTCTCAGCTTGGGTGGTTCCGCGCTAACAGAATGATTATAATGGGTGGTTTAAAATAATTTCTTGTATAACGGGTGGTTCCCCTAAAAATTGGCCATTTAATGGGTGGTTCCCGCAATTTTCCCAACAACAAAAGTAAAAATATAGATGTATTGCATAAGACATTTTACATTACCCAAATTGTGTAGAAATCTAAAATGAAACAATGAAAGCATGAATTTGTGGTATTATTAATTACCATAACTGCCATCTAATCTCAGGGTCTGTTCAGTTCGCAGAGACTGAATTGAACTGAAACTGAACTGAGTACTAAACTGAACTGAAATTATAAGGTAAAATTTAAGCTGACGACTTAACTGGACTGAAACTGAACTAAAATAGATGACTGAATTCAATAAAATGCGTTCGGTTCGTCCCGACTTATTCAAACTGAAAAATCATTAAAATACCCAAATAACCCTCAAAATTAAAATCTAGAGGGGCATCACATGTTAGGCACATGATGTTTTATTTGGGTGCTTTGCCTCGTAGTTGCTTCATCTTCCCTCCTTTAATCATCTGCTCGACTAGGGTTGTCGTCTTCTCCTAAAATCGCTCCTTTGACAACGATCTCCTCGCCACCTGATCGAGCCCTAAACCCTAAAATCGCTCCAGTCAAAGTGAAGATGAGACGAGGAGAAAGCCAAACCATAAAATCGCTCTAGTCGAAGTGAATAGGAGACAAACCTGTTCGCCACCTTATCTGTTCGCCACCTGATCGAGCGCCGAAGAAGAAGGAGGACGATGAGACGAGGAGAAAGTGAAACCCTAATCGCCGGAGAAAGGAGGACGAGGAGAGATGGTGGAGAAGACTAACCTGTTCTGGGCAAGTCGCCGGAGAAGAATGGTGTGCAGTCGACCGGCCGGAGAAGAAGGACGAGGAGATCGATGAGGAGCTCGACATCGATGAAAGAACAGTGATGAAGAACGAGAGCGATGTATGAACGAAGAAATGGTTTGAGAAGCCAGGGGTATCGGGTGGTAAATTATGGGGGTTGGATGAATTTTTTGTTAAGTTTAGTCACCTCAAATAAAAAAAGTCAGGATTCCTAGCTTAAAATGTTTTAGTAAGTTCAGTCGTTTTAAGTCGACTTATTTTTTTGGCGAACCAAACGGACTTTGTAAGTAAGTTTAGTCATCCTGGCTTAAAATTTTGATTAAGTTCAGTTAAGTCACTTTAAGTCGACTTAACTGACGAACCGAACAGACCCTAAGTTTAAATCTTTGATGAAGTTAAGTAAAAGACAATAAGAATGATGGTGAGTTCTATATATGTGCCAAAGGATGATGCTATATATATTATTGTTTTCAATTTTGATAAGGTTGTTATTTTCTTCCCGGAATTGGGGTTGAATATTTCATGTATTCCTTAGATATTGTTGAATTAGGGCTGAGCACGGGCCTAAACCCGAACCGACCCGAATCCGAAAAGTCCGAAACCCGAACCCCTAAAAAAATGGGACCGAAGACCGAACCGAAAATTCGGGTTCGGTTCGGGTTAGGCTAAAACAGCATTCGGACGTAAAAACATGCCAAAACCCGAACCCGACCCGACCCGAACCGAACCCGAACCCGAACTGAACCCGAAATCTTAAAAAATGCGGCCCGAAACCCGAACCGAAGTCATGTGGATTCGGGTTCGGTTCGGTTCGGTTCGGGTTTTTTGGGTCGGTTCGGTTCGAGCTTTCGGTTCGGTCGGCCCGTGCTCAGCCCTAATGTTGATAGTAGTATATTTTTAATTTTCCTAGAAATAGGTTATAGTATTTTTTCTTTGATCACTCTTCCTTTTGAAAGTAGTTAATTAAGTACAACATTAAACTTCACATTTACTTATATTTTCGATAGATTAAGGAATTAATTTTAGACCGAGGTTGCAAACCACATATTTTTCAAATTTTCTTCATAGCCCTGAATTAGTATATTGCATTCATCAAACACTCACATGTAAAACATAGCAAGACATATAACTATATTGCTTACAAGTAACAGTTTTTGCAAGTGAACATATCAGAAACAACTTTAAAAGAAACTAATTGTTCACTAGACAACAATAGAACATGTTGTAAAAACATGAAAAATTGGGCTTTTTTTAACACAATCGTATAGAAATTACAATACATATGTACGAACTTCTACACTAGTAAAGCATGATGTAAAATTTTATATATATTGGACTTATAACACGATTTTTGATATAAATGTATGAATATATATATATATATATATATATGAGTGTAAAACTCGCTATAAAAAAAGATGATAAAGTCGCAATATTGTGAAAATTAAAAACCAATTATACATATAAAGGTTGATATAATAAACACGAAAATATACATTGTGTGCTTTAGAAGAGTTTATTAAAAATGCAGATCTATGTTTCATTTTATGTACAGTGTTTTCATAATTATCGAGAAATATATACAATCTTTAATTTTTTCTGCTGAGGAATGAGTAGTATAATGTGTTATCCTAGCAACATGAAACTGAACGAGTCATAGTGATATAAAATAAAACTTCACAATCCAAAACAAAAGGGTCCATAGCTCAGTGGTAGAGCATTTGACTGCAGATCAAGAGGTCACCGGTTCGAACCCGGTTGGGCCCTTTTTAATTTTCTTCCCTATCATTTTGGAGATATATATTGCCTTTCGTTTTGTCTTCTCTTAAAGGCAAGAAAAGGAAACCAGCTATTATCCAATTTTGTAGTCTTTAAGCAGTCTCAGTAAAGGTTCACGATATTGATATAATAATTTTATTATACGTTTATCAAAATTAATAAAAGTAAATTTTTAAAATAAAGTGTGTATAAATAAAAAATATTGTTGCCAAACAAGGCCTAAGGGTGTTCATCACTAGAAATCCGTATTACAAATTGAAAACTTCTATCGTGAATTTCTGACACTGAATCCATTTCCATCAGATAATTTCACAAGGTTGCTGGAAGAAATCTTCATATCTTCATTTTATCAATAAAAGTTTGATGTATTGACGTGAGAAGAGTAGCTACATAACAACGCAAGTGAGTCAATTACATTATACGGAGAGATCAATACCATAACCTTTTAAGATTGTCAGGCTTGTGTACGTTGCAGAAGACGGGCAACTATCGGCATTTTGATTTACATGAACACAAGACTTCAAACTTTTTAACAATATTCTCTCAAATTTATGATGAATCATCATTACAGAATTGAGAACAGCAATAAACTAACACAGCGCATAAAGTGCATAAACCAACACAGTTAAAAATGGATGCCAAAACTGGTCAATGCAACCTGCATTTAGATTGAAAGTAAACAAAAAGGACGCACATGATTTAGTTAGACAACAATATTTCAAATGGGAGAATTAACAAAGTAATAAGCTAAATAAACATCTTGCGGAAGTAGCTCCTAATCGAACAGACTGAACCCCATATCATCGTCGCTCTCTTCCTTGGGCTCTTCCTGCAGAGTTCAAAAGGAAAGGGGAAAAAAAACCATTAAACCACGATTAGTAAAGAAAATCCATTACCACAAGACTTGTTTCCTTACTTACCTTTTTTCTCCACCTTTGCCTCTTGTGCAGAAGCACCTCCAGTAGCAGGTGCAGCAACAGCTGCAACAGGAGCTGCTCCTCCACCAGAACCGATATTCATGATGAGGTCCTCCACGTTTCTCTTTTCCACAAGCTTGGCAAACAAGCTCGGCCAATAAGCTTCGACTTGTACATTGGCAGCCTTCACCAATGTGGAGATCTTTTCTCCCTACAGATCAATCCATGGAGAAAATTAATATACAACAAATGGAGTCAATCCACATGGATATGATATACGACACATTGACACCGAATCAACAAAATTCAAGTTGCATTAAACATTTAAAACACATGGATAAGATATACAGCACATTGATACCGAATCAACAAAATTCAAGTTGCATTTTACATTCTAAGCACATGCCTAGCTGCATTGAAGAGCTTTACAAGAATCTGATTCATCACTTCACTTTTAGTTCTGAGAAGAGGTACCCAAGGAAGGTATTATAACCAATGATTATCTTCCAGTATTAGCAATGAAGGCCATAATCATTACTCTTTACACTGAACATTAAAACTTCAACTTATCAAGCTACAGTAGCAAAAGCATCATGAGATCAACTTGAAAACATTGATCTCCGCTAAGTACACATTATTTGACGGTAAGGCCAGGAATCATTCCCACCCTGCATATTTGAACATATCTCAATCACAAAGAAGAAAAATTTTCATATCACAAATGTAAACTAAATTCTGCTCAAATGTTGATCTTAGGCAATAAATTTGAAATTTCGGACACAAAAAAGCAGATTTGAAGTTTCGGACACAAAATAAAGAGATTTGAAATTTGAGGTCATGGTATAATCTCCAATCTAACTATCAACGCTTGTAAATATTGGATCTTCATATTATAAAATAACTGATTAGAAACAAAAGCGACAACAGAATGGAAAAACGAGTCAATGAACCGAATGACATCGAAGCTATACGCCAAAAACAATACCGTGATAGGAATGCCGTCATCAAAGAGGGCTAAGCAGGCGTATGTGCAAGCGAGCTCTCCGGCTGACATTGTTAATGGCACCGAATTCTACTTGACGAAACCTGCTTTACCGAGACATTCATACCAAGAGAACGCAAATCTTAATAAGAAACATAAATTTACGAAAGAGAGATTAGTAAAAACGGAGAACTGACCTGCGGCGATATTAGGGTTTTGGGAGCTCTTCGAGAATCAGGGGGTTCTTGGGGAGATCATTCGGGGAACTCGGGTTTTATATGTGAAGCGTTTTTTCATTTTTCTTGTGGTGGCCCAGAATTGATACGTGTAGCCCAGCAGTAACAAAATGGTGGCCTAGGTTCCACTAAAGGCCCGTTGAGGAACATCGCATATGGTGTAGTGGAGGTCACAAAAAACCGAAATCGAATAACTGCTTTTGAAAAATCGAAAAATAGACATATTTCTATGTTAATTGTACCTTTATTTTTTAAAATTATGGTACGGTTAACCGATCGATAGAAAATATGGTTATTCGGTACGGTTACGATTAGTGACAATTTATAGTTTATTTAACCAATTAATCGAATGTATAAATAATATATATTTGTAAAGAGAATAAATTGATTTAGTGACTATAGATACATTTCAATGATTCTCTTAGTGCTTGATTCATGGTTTCAATTTCCTTAGTCTCCCATCTTTCTAATATCTATTGTTGTATTTGACTATTCTTCTATGTTTTGAATAATCTATTTGGCTTTAGTTGAATTAATAATGATTTAGATTATATAAAATAACCAATAAATGAACTTTATAACAATACCAATCTAATCTTGTGGTATTGTGTAGTGACTTGTAATATATAGATGAGTGTAATTGTCATATTTTCTACAAGTATAATAGAATAATTTATTATAAGTTTATTGGACCAAGAGGGTCTTAGGCTATGATCATATTACATATGGAAACTAATAGATTAAAATTGTTGTCCATACTTTAAAAACCATATTGACTATGTGAAGGATAATTTTATTCTAATCAAAGTTGATTTGCCTACCAAATTAACATTATAGTTTAAATATCTCATTTGATATTAATAGTTTATGTTTTAATCAATCCAAAAGAGAGAAGAGTAATAAAATTGGAACATTTTTTTTTTTTTTGAATTAGTAGTTAATAATTAATAAATAAGAATATTTTCTGTTAAAAAAAAAAGTGTTTCGTCAATTTTTCAATCTTTGTTTAACCAATTAACCGTATCGAGATATTGGTTGCCCGATTAACCGACTTTACAATACGATTATGGTATTGAAAATCAAGTAACTGAAATATCGGTTAACCGGACTCTGGTTAACCGAAACACGGTTAACCGCCCACACCCACCCCTAATATGGTCTCACATAACAAATATTACGTATTAACAATATCCATCATAAGACATGAGAGACCACATCAGAATAGATAATTTCAAGGAGTGATTTTGCACTACTACAATATTGAACAAATGAAACGGTCGAGTGCAGCGGTTTATGATTATGAAGCGGTTTGGGGTAGCGGTTGAGCTATTGAAGCGGTTATTTGCAGCGGTTTAGAATATTGTAGCGGTTTGTGTTAGCGGTTGTGTCAAATGAAGCGGATTTTGCAGCGGTTGTTTAAAATCGATCTATTACAGCGCTTTATAATACCTAATGAAGCGGTTTTAAATTAAGAAAAAATTCCTAATGAAGCGGTTTTAGTTTTAGTGGCGCCATTCCAATTTATCCCACCCGCCTTCACTTTTTGTTCCCCGCTTCAGGACAAATAAAACACTAGGTCAATCTCTCCTTCGTGAGGGTTCTTCCCTCCTCTGTGAGGGCTCTTCCCTTCTTCCTGATGATGCTCCTCCTCCTCCTCTCCTCATCGATCCAGCCTCCTTCCGGTAGACCTTCGCCTTTTCTGCCGCTCTGGATCAATTTCCCTCGGCGCCGCCAGCTTCGTCTCGGATGGTTGCTTTCCCTCGGTGTCGGCGTTTGCTTCCCCTCTCGTCTATTTAGTCTGCCACAGCTCCTTCTCCTTTTGTCCGTCTGCCTGCTTTCGCTTGGTTTAGCTGGATTCCGGCTCCAAATCCGATTTCGCTGCTTTGTGGTTGCTCTCGCTCTCGGCGCTGCATCTTCGGGGTTGTCCGGGGTTTGCAGGTTCAGTTCGAGGACTTGTTTAAATTTGTGGGCTATTAAGACTTTTGGGGTCTGTGATTTGGGGATTTTTTTTGCATTAAGCTTGGACTGGTTCTATTTTGCTTTCTTTTTATTTGTCCGGTGATGGTTCTTGTGCTGCTTCGTGGTTGCTCCCGCACTTACCTTAACAACAGTTCTATGGGTTTTCTCTTTTTGCAGCATCCATTAATGTCACCTTATGGAACACCAGTCCAATACCCTGCAATCTATCCTCCTGGGGCAGCCTATGATCATCCTAATATGGTAATGATAATCATTATTTTTGTTTTGTTTCCTTAGTTTTTCTGTTGCAGTGGTGGTAATGATAGACATTTGTTAAGAGGCAGAGCTATTTTGTTCATTTGATTAATGCTAGTGTTGATGATGGATCTATTTTGTGGTGTTCTGCCCTGGTGAATTACTATTACGGAGATGTTTGCCCAAGTTTATAACATGTAGCATTACTTTCTTCTGATTGTGTCCATTGGAGTTACCATTTTACCATAAGAAGACAATGATAGACAATTAGACAGTTTTTTGCATATTGTTTTGCCATTGACCGTAAAGCATTAAAGATAATGATTTAAATGCAGGGTTTGTAGCTTGTAATTTTGACAGCCTAATCAAAATTTCTCTCTATGGAAAAGATAATGATTTGCATACTGAGAATGGATTTGTTGAGATTTTTCTCATTATTGTCCCATATGAATTTTGGTTTTGTGCTCATGAACTTCATGAACTATTTTATATCTATATACAGATCCAAAATAGAAGGATGGAACTGTAGACCAATGTTACGATTGCCAGTCTGTTGTGGTTAGTGGTCACATGGTCGGCCTCACAAAATGATTTTATTTGAGCCAATCCTTTCTTGCAACTCTATCGGTTCATACCAAAATGAACTCACCATTTCAATATGTTTCTCAGATGCTTAGAAATGATGGATAAAGAAATGTTTCATATTTATCGCTGCAGTCCTGAAGGATTACTTCGGCAGGTAAGGCTTGCTTAGAAAAAAAAAACAATATCTCTTCAGTAAGTATATGAATTGCATTTGCAAATTTGTCCACTCATAGCTTTTGGTAGGAAATAAATTATCCTTGCATCTTTAAGCCTTTCTCACTGCTTAGTGCTTTGTACAGTAGGAGTATACACAAAACAAATGAATATTTAGAGATAGAGAGAAGATCTCGATCAGAAATACCACATGCTTGGCTTGCTTGCAGCTTGTGATTATATAACTTCCCTGTAAAAGAAACAGTTAATGATGTCTCATATGTTCTTTTCTTTTTAATCCAGTTATATGTGTTGTGGTTAATTGATAGCTTTGTTGAGACAATGATTGCATCTTGACATTTTGATAAAAAAAATCATAATCATATCGGTCCATGTGAAAGCAAAATTCCTGCAATCTTAAGCAGTTCTGGTGTGTTTGCTGTACATTTCCTTATATTGCAGTTTGAAATTATAGCTAATACTTGAACCGATCAGTGTTTTTTAAGCCAGATTCAGACATTCTAGGTCATTAGAAATTTGTGTGAGGTTTTCTCAATTAAAAAAAATAATTTTTTATTTAATTAGTCTGATATCTCAATATCAACTTCTTACCAAGAGACATATAAGAGAGCAGAAATAGTGAAGCTCAGTTGTAAATCTATAATTTCACTTGACATGAAGCTTGAGAGACTATTCTTAAATAACCTGATCATGTGACGTGTAGTAATGGATGGTATTGTCCTAATCATTGTAAAGCATAGAGTGATAAGAACTTGCACTAATGTGTAATGAAGTCATAACTTAGAGGAGTTTACCATGTAGAAGTCGTACTTCAGCAAAGCAGGCTGACATTGCAGGAAGGGAGAGTGAAAAAATTATAGTTCCTTGAGAGATTATCTCTTGGTCGTTCAAGATTGTGTTCATTCAATATGCTATTTTTGGTTATCTTAATTTTATCCTAAGATCATACTTGATAATTGCTTTTCTGTTTATTGTCTATACTGACTTTCTTTCTATCAGAACCTTTTACTGTTGAAGTGCAAGAGGACAAGTATGAAACTTGTAAATAATCCCCACACTTGTAGTTTGATATGTGATTGGTTTTGTTCTCCTGGATGATGCTTTAGTTTGTTGATTGAAGATATAATTTAAATGTTTGAAGTTGGAAGTTCAGTTTAGGATGTTATTGAGTTTTTGTCTGGATAGTTTATTCTGGAAACCTTGATTATGAGGTGAATCAGCTATGAAGTACCATTATCACCTTCACCTTCAAACAACTCCCCATTAAATAAAGTTCTTCGCCTTCCTGGTCATCTCGTTACCACTATTTTTATGTGTGAGGATCACCTATATACAGTTCTAAATCTGGCCTATTTGTGCATCTCCACTTTCCTCCAGTACTTCCTCCAATTTTTGTGCAAGTATCATGTTTACCATTTTGTGCTTCTCTAAAAGTGGGTATGCTTCTTAAATATGTACAGGTAGAAGAGAAGCTTGAGGGAGGCCAAGGAAAAACAGGCATCCGCCGTTTCTTTTTGAGATTTTGTACACCTCTTTTTCTGGACGTAACACACTCGTAACATATTGGAAGAAAAAAGACATCTTACTACATGGGCTATATTCACAGATTCCTTGTCTTTATACTGGAATGCAGTCATTTATCCTAACCTTTCTAGCTGAGTGGGGGGATCATAGTCAGATTGCAACAATTGCTTTGGTAGCAAAAGCCTAGATCTCTTAAGGTTGATATGCATAGGTGGACCTATATTTCTGCACATTGCATGTTCACCTCTTGTGGAATTATTCTTGTATAGATGTATTTTCAATAAATTTATTTGTTTCAATTCAACTTTGGTTATTTCTTTGTTTTTTGCAGGTTTTTGATATTATTGCACATGAAAGGAAATACGGGCATTGGTTATATAGGATTAGGTTGAGTCTTAATGTTAGAGTACTGTTAATACGTACTTGGTATGTTAGCAAGTTATGGACTTGCTATTTTGTGTACTTGGACAAGCTATAAATTTGTTATTTTGTTGAATATATATATTATAACTAATATGTGAGGTTTCTGTGTAATGAATACAATTTTATTATTAAATGGTTTATTTATTTCATTTCATTTCAATCAGGAAATATTTTGAACATTCGATTTTTTTTTGATGGAATAACATCTGAAATATTATAGAGCTGTTGCATATCTATTGCTTAAAATCATCACAAACCGCTGCAATAGGTGCTAACAACCACTGCAAGTAGGTTTTAAAAAGCGTTTCAAACAAAAAGCAAACCGCTGCAAAAGATAAAACATCTGCTGTAATAGTTCTATAACCGCAGCAGCACAACCGCTGCATTAGATACTTTAGCAGCGGTTTTTGGTCTTTTGAAGCGTTTTTTTCACTTTTACAATGATCCGCTGCATTAAATTACAAAACCGTTGCATTTGACCTAATGCAACGTGAGCAGATGAAACGGTTGTCAACCGCTGCATTAGGTCTAATGCAACGGTTGTATTACATATTGGAGCGGTTTTTAACCGCTTCATTAGGCCTTTATTGTAGTAGTGTTGGTTCATTAGTCTTTTAGAATTATTTATTTTATTGATTTTTTTTAAGTTTTTTAATTTTGTTCTTCATGTGTCATTAGCCTAATGACACTTTAAAAGTGTCACCAACCTTATGACATTTGAAAGTGTCATGAGTCAACGCCAATCAATGGATTGTCAACAATCGGTCAATGACTGTTGACCGGTTGTTGACAATCCATTGACACTTTTGATGATTACACTTTTAACCGAAACACTTTCAAAGTGTCATCAGTGTCATCACGTTGATAACACTTTTGATGACACTTTTAGAGTGTCATCACGTTGATTACACTTCTAATGACACTTTGAAAGTGTCATTACCTTGATGACACTATGAAAGTGTCTGATGACACTTTGATAGTGTTATCATCCTTTGATTGGGTGGTCAACGTCGGTCTACGACCGTTGATCCTAATGACACTTTTAGCTTGATGACACTTCTTATGACACTTGGAAAGTGTCATCAACTGATGACAGATTGGAAGTGTCATTAGGGTCATGGACTTAATATATTATATTTTGGGGTTATTATCTTAATTTCACCCCCTAAAAGGGTCATTTACCAAAATCGCCTTAATTCCAAGTGGATAAGTAGATGAAATAGATGACTTCTGAAATGGGAGCTTATGACTATTGTTTATTTAACAAGAAATATAATCTGATTGCATAAAAGTAGAAGTCCCTAATTGAAAGTTCTTTTGAAGACATTGAAAGATGGCGGTAGATGGATGCTCGAGCTTGTGATGCCTAGACACAGAGCAGTGAAATGTGGCTCCATTGACGGAGGGGTGGCAGTGGAGCCACACGTACACGTCACCAACACACAGGCTTTAAGAAGGGTGGTTCCCAATTTGATGTCCTTCACAAGAAAACAATCGGGTAAGAAGACAGTGGCATATTGATTTTCATTTGTGAACTTTGAGACTGACAAGACATTTTTTGACATGGAAGAAACACAAAGAATATGAGAAAGATTGAATCTATGATTGGAATAATGATGAGAAAGAGAACCAAAGTGTGAAGATTTTTAAACTTATACCACGACAAAGAGTTCATCAGGACCATTGTAGGATAGTAGAGGGCAATGTTATTTAGATCATTCGTGACATGATGCGAGGCATGATTGTCAACAATCCATTAGTTTAGGGAGTGGTAAAGGGGGACTTGTTTTCTTGAGGAGGAGGCGGTTAAGTCGGGAATCGAGCGAATGAGGGAAGTTTAAGAGTAGGATGGAGTTGGCGAAAGGTAGGGCATTAAGTGAAAACATGACCAATGACTTTGCACCATTGGCAACATCCACGAAAACGTCTGGAGGTTTGGAAATTGTTTTGTGGTGGTGAGGGTTCTTGAGGACGGTGTTGTTGTCAGTAGTTGATGGGGGGGATCGGTTGGTGTTACCGCCAAGGAGCCGAGTTATAAGGAGCCTTGGTTTTGTTCTTGGTCAGGTTCGTCTGAGCATTGAGTGTTGTCACTGGAGAGTTGAGTTGAGGAGATTCGATCTTAAGGAAGAGTTCCTTGACAATCAGTTTCCCATGCAATTCTTCAAAAGAGGTGGGAGAGTCCCGATCATTAACAATGTCAATGACATATTAAAAGGAGGAATCTAACCCTTAAAAACATAGTTAGTGAGATCCTCTTGAGTGACAGGGGCATTAAGGGACGCAAGAAAATTTGATGCCTCTTTAAGGGAGTGCATATACTAGGATATGCTTTGAGTACCCATAGAGGCGGTCCAGAGTCGTTGCTTGATGCGGCCTCGAGAAGCACTGCATAGTTCTTCTTGAGAATGTCCCAAACTTCCTTGGAACTGGATGTCGTGGTGACAAGGGGGCAACATACGAGGACAACTGTAACACCCCCAAATATATAACCTTGAAAGTATTACCGCCAATGACCTCAGATTCCACATCCGAAGCCACCCAAGGCTTAACCAATTTATACAATATATAAAACACACTAATAATATGAAATATCATAATCTTTATTGAAACCAAAGTCTCGGAATTACATCCGTAAATCCCAAATACAACAGAAATACAGAATACGTTTAATACAGCGGAAGTCTTTTAAATAAATAACAAAAATGTCTTGATTGAAGCGATCATTCGCCTAGGATCTCAACCTTGATAAAACTCTTAAAAACTCCATCTGCCTTCATCGTCGTTTCTAGCCTTCACGTAACGGGAGTTTACCTGATGAGACGGATGACACCAGTCAACCATACAAGGAATAAAACCCGGTTGGTTAGTCTAATGAAAGACTATGCAAGGGTAAAACAGAAAGGTTCTAAGGTAGGCGTATTAGGTTAGACCCATCGCTTCTCGAATGAAAGCCGATGATGATAGTAAACCTCAATACCTCTACAGAATGATTCAAAGTAGAATGATCAAGAGAAGACTCCTAAAGATCGAGTCTAAAGGAAACATATGAAGAGAAGACTCCAAGAGATTGAGTCTTATCGGAAAGTATGACAAGTGTTCGAGAACATTAAAGTTTCACACAAGCGTTTAAAAAGACTTGCCCATTTGGGTCCACGACCAACCTCACCGCGTAATGCGAATTCAGATTTGGAAGGAGGACTTATGATCGGCACTATTTTATAGTGCATAGCTAGGAGTTGTTACCAGTTTTGAGGTGCCATTTGGATGGATTTAGAGCACAATCGTGGATTATGGAGTTAGAGTGGAGAAGTGAAGAAATCATGGGATTTATAGAGGTTTGAAGTGTATTGAAGAGTAGAAGAACAGTGGTCTGAATTCAAATGGTTCATTCTCTCTACTCAGATGTCCAAATGAAGTGATTCCAATTCGAGGAGTTAGATCTTGAAGTCTAATACAAGTCCTCAAAATATAAGCGCAATCCGAGTTGGGAATCAAAAGTTATGGCATTTTTACTGAAGTGTCGCAAAAGCTGAAGTACTGGAATCCCACCGCACCCAGCGGTGGGCACTGCCGCACCCGCGGCGAGGTCGTCAGAGAACTGGAGTTTCTGTTAAATGGCCGCACCCGGCGGTGGAGCCACCGCACCCGTGGTGGAGACGCGCTGAAAGTCTTTTACGAGTTTTCTTATTCCCGTTTTATTTTATTTCCGAAACTTTATTTCCAAGTTTGTTATTTTTCTTTTCTTTATTTTCTGAATTATTACTTTAGTATTTAAGTTAGGTTTAAGACTTTTTTAGAGGATCATCTATTTCTCTAACCCTAGTTGCCACCTTTCTACGTTTTTCTCACAAACCCTAATGGAGAACTAAACCTCCATTATTGCACTTGACAGTTTGAAGCCAACAATTGATTGGTTGTGAGTTTTCTATAAAAAAAAAAAACGAAAAAAACGAAAAAGCCAAAAAGATGAGAAAAGGCAGAGAAAATCCTGGGATGAGTTGAAAACCCGAAAGGGCAACTCAGGTAAAAAGCAGGTGGCTTGGACCAGCATTAGGCTGAGGTAATATGAGGTCAAGAGTGACGTGAGCTTATGTGAGCACATCTATGAAAAAAATATGAGTGGCTTTGGTGAAAACCCGAAAGGGCGCCTTGGTAAAATGAGCGAAAAAGAAGAAGAGTGATTTTAGGATTTCTCTTTATTCTTGGCGAGGCGTCATAAGAAGAGGAGTCAAAGAAGGATTGTCGGGTAGGTCACTCTGGGAGATATAAGAAGATAGATTGGAGATTAGGATTAGATTTTGGTTCACTCTATGGTGTTTGGGATAAGCTTGGGGGAAGTACTCTGCTTTCCTTTTAGCTTGGTTTTGTGTGGTGGTGTTGTGTTGTTGTATGTTGTGCTGTGCTTATTGTGTTGGTGCCCGGAGTTTATTGTTAGGTGTGATTCTTAGAGGGGTTGATTTTTCTATGCTTCCTGAAACCTTGGGGATAGATTGAAGGAGTAGGTTGACTTTAGCTTACTCGAGGACGAGCAAGGTTTAAGCATGGGGGATTTGATCGGCACTATTTTATAGTGCATAGCTAGGAGTTGTTACCAGTTTTGAGGTGCCATTTGGATGGATTTAGAGCACAATCGTGGATTATGTAGTTAGAGTGGAGAAGTGAAGAAATCATGGGATTTATAGAGGTTTGAAGTATATTGAAGAGTAGAAGAATAGTGGTCTGAATTCAAATGGTTCGTTCTCTCTACTCAGATGTCCAAATGAAGTGATTCCAATTCGAGGAGTTAGATCTTGAAGTCTAATACAAGTCCTCAAAATATGAGCGCAATCCGAGTTGGGAATCAAAAGTTATGGCGTTTTTACTGAAGTGTCGCAGAAGCTGAAGTACTGGAATCCCACCGCACCCAGCGGTGGGCACTGCCGCACCCGCGGCGAGGTCGTCAGAGAACTGGAGTTTCTGTTAAATGGCCGCACCCGGCGGTGGAGCCACCGCACCCGCGGTGGAGACGCGCTGAAAGTCTTTTACGAGTTTTCTTATTCCCGTTTTATTTTATTTCCGAAACTTTATTTCCAAGTTTGTTATTTTTCTTTTCTTTATTTCTGAATTATTACTTTAGTATTTAAGTTAGATTTAAGACTCTTTTAGAGGATCATCTATTCTCTAACCCTAGTTGCCACCTTTCTACGTTTTTCTCACAAACCCTAATGGAGAACTAAACCTCCATTGTTGCACTTGACAGTTTAAAGCCAGCAATTGATTGGTTGTGAGTTTTGTACTCTTGTTCGTTTTCCTATCTAGTTGGATTAATTCTCTTATGCTTGATTGTTTATTGGTCTATGTTGATTTATCTAGATTGATCACCTAGGTTTATTGATATCTTCCTAATTGCTAGGACTTGTGATTCCGGGTTCGGGTTGCATATCTAGTAGCGAACACGATTGTGCGTATAGGGGATCCGAGCGCATAATTGTGAGAGAGAGTTAATTGCATGCTTATAGTAACGGGTTGTTTCTATTGCATGTATCTTGTTGAATCCTTGTTTGATTGCTATTGCTTTATTGAGTCCTGAAGGTTTTCGGATTTGATTTAGTGATAAGTACTATTAGGGCTGGTAGAACTAATAATTATCTATGATCGGGATAAGAACAACTATAGGAATATTAAGAACTTGAGATTGATAGAATTCTGTGATCGACCTTTCTATTGTTGTGTGGATCTTTGTTAAGTGTGGCGCTTTTTCCCATATTATTTACAACCGTTATTTGCGAACTTGTTTATTTGCTTTCTTATTGCTTGTTACGAAACACAAACAAACCCCCCCCCCCCCCCTAGTTCCTAGTTGGTGATTGTGAATTACAGAATAGATAACCTGACTCTCTGTGGGATCGACCCTGACTTGCTTGCTATACTCTTTAGTAGGTATTTTAGGATTTCTTTGATAGGCATCACGACTTTAGCCCTGTCAAATTTGGCACCGTTGCCGGGGAGTCAAATTTTCTGTTTTTGTGATTTGTTTGTTACCAACCTTGGTGTGGACCTATCTTACGGTCCACACCCATGCTACTGATTTTTGTATTTTCTTTGTTTTGATTTTGATTCAGATATGGATTTATGGGGAGAGCCGCGATATGACCCATACTCCTACGCATACACTCCAGGGTAGAGAGATTACCCCAATTCGAGTTATGGGTACCAACAATACCCTCCATATGGTCATGACTACCAGGAGTTCTACCCGGAGCCACAATCGTTCTACCAGCAGGGTGCTCCACAGCAGTACAATCCGGCCTATGAGCATAGCCCGCCAGTTTCCAATCCTAGTTCCTCCATGTCAACTGAAGATATGCTCCAAGCTCTGGATAAACATTTCAGCACTAGTGTTGAAACTAGGGAGTCAAGCATCAAGAATCTAGAGAAGCAGGTGAGACAAATGGTTGAAGCTATCACAAAGACCGATGCAAAGATTTCGGGACTTCTATCGTCTCAAATGGTAGTTAACCCGAGAGAAAATGTTAGTGCCGTGACGCTTAGAAGTGGAAAGCAATTGTTTGTCGCTCCTAGTGCTGAGAATGTCGATTCAGGAGAAGAAGAGTTTCTGGAGGATCACCGCACCCAGCGGCAAGAGGACCGCACCCGCGGCGAGAATGAAGAAGAGGAGCAGGATGTTCTGGAGAGTTCACCGCACCCCGCGGTGGCGCCCACCGCACCCAGCGGTGGCGGTACTGTTTCTCGAGATATTTCTGTGGATGCACCACACCCCGCGGTGGAATCTGACCACGCCAGCGGTTCACTCAAGGAGTTGGGCCTTCCAGACGATATTTGGGACCGCAAGGTGTTTTCTGAGGAAGAATATTTTTTGGGACTGGAGGAATTCAGCGACCAAGAGGAGGAGAGCCGCGATTGCGGAAACGATCATGCGACGCCCGCCCCTCTCGAAAACGCCCCGGCAGCCCCCGACCCTCTCGAGGCTGCCTATGATGATGACTGCGCAGAAACCGTTCCCTTGGTCACGCTGGAGAACATCATCCCTCGCTGCACAGAATTTTTAGGGGTGCTGCGCAAGATCAAGAAGAAATCAAAGAGGAAGCACAAGAAGGAGACCCTGATTCAAGTGGCGGATTTTTATATGCTAGATACGGGGCAGGACATACATGCAGCCCCTGAGATGCTGGGTAGACCGTTTTTGAAGATGGCAAGTGCATTCATAGATATGAACAACGGTCCAAACATCATGAAGTGCACAAGCATGGGGGAAAAGCTCAACAGGGAGTATACAAAGAGGCATCCCCCTGATATAGACCCCAAGAGTTCAATTGCTTTGAGCAACCCAACTTAAGTGGGAGAATACCAAGTCAAGCCATGACAATAACTAAGGCGCTGTCCGGGAGGCAACCCGAGGTATGTTTTTCTTTCTTTGTTTTTTTTTCTTTGTTTATGCTTTTGTTTTGGTGTGTTTTGTTTTTGTTTTTCTTTGTTTCTAACTAACCTGCAGGGAAGAGACCCATGCCTATTGAAGAAGGTGTTTCCACACCAATGTAAGTCTCTTCCTTCCCTGCACTAATAAACTCCCTGAAAAAACCTTAAACGGGGAGCAAAAAAAAAAAAAAAAATTTGTACCAAGGCCAGCTGTCCAGAGTTTCTCATGGAGATGTTGTGCATCATGTTGTCAAAGGAGGAGACATTCGCCCCACACATTTTTTGACAACGATGATGGCCCTACAATCGACAGCTGCAAAGGAGGACCACTCATGGCCCACACCACGATCATATCTAGGCCCATTTTTAGTGGCATTTGAAGCCCGTGCAACCCTGTTATCATTGTTCACCACTATTCACCAAAGTGGTTCCCTTTGGTTGCACGGTAGGAAGAAGACACTGGAGTTGATGAGAACACCCAACACCGGACCTGCGCATATGGAGTACACCGCCAGCGACACCTACAGTATCCCAGCAGCTTGGCGTCGTTTGTGAGTTATTTTTTGTTTTTCCCTATGCTTTATTCTTTTGTCTTTCATTACATTGAGGACAATGTAATGTTTAAGCATGGGGGAGAGTTCTATACTTGCTACGTCGTTGAGGAGAAAAATGAATAAAAAAGAGAAAAAGCCAAAAATTTGAAAAAAGGCAAAAATTGAAATCCTGGGATAGGTCGAAAACCCGAAAGGGCGGCCTAGGCAATAAGCAGGTGGCTTGGACCAGCATTAGGCTGGGGTAATATGAGGTCAAGAGTGACGTGAGCTTATGTGAGCACATCTATGAAAAAAATATGAGTGACTTGGTGAAAACCCAAAAGGACGCCTTGGCAAAATGAGCGAAAAAGAAAAAGAGTGATTTTAGGATTTCTCTTTATTCTTGGTGAGGCGTCATAAGAAGAGGAGTCAAAGAAGGATTGTCGGGTAGGTCACTCTGGGAGATATAAGAAGATAGATTGGAGATTAGGATTAGATTTTGGTTCACTCTATGGTGTTTGGGATAAGCTTGGGGGAAGTACTCTGCTTTCCTTTTAGCTTGGTTGTGTGTGGTGGTGTTGTGGTGTTGTGTTGTTGTATGTTGTGCTGTGCTTATTGTGTTGGTGCCCGGAGTTTATTGTTAGGTGTGATTCTTAGAGGGGTTGATTTTTCTATGCTTCCTGAAACCTTGGGGATTGATTGAAGGAGTAGGTTGACTTTAGCTTACTCGAGGACGAGCAAGGTTTAAGCATGGGGGATTTGATCGGCACTATTTTATAGTGCATAGCTAGGAGTTGTTACCAGTTTTGAGGTGCCATTTGGATGGATTTGGAGCACAATCGTGGATTATGGAGTTAGAGTGGAGAAGTGAAGAAATCATGGGATTTATAGAGGTTTGAAGTGTATTGAAGAGTAGAAGAACAGTGGTCTGAATTCAAATGGTTCGTTCTCTCTACTTAGATGTCCAAATGAAGTGATTCTAATTCGAGGAGTTATATCTTGAAGTCTAATACAAGTCCTCAAAATATGAGCGCAATCCGAGTTGGGAATCAAAAGTTATGGCGTTTTTACTGAAGTGTCGCAGAAGCTGAAGTACTGGAATCCCACCGCACCCAGCGGTGGGCACTGCCGCACCCGCGGCGAGGTCGTCAGAGAACTGGAGTTTCTGTTAAATGGCCGCACCCGGCGGTGGAGCCACCGCACCCGCGGTGGAGACGCGCTGAAAGTCTTTTACGAGTTTTCTTATTCCCGTTTTATTTTATTTCCGAAACTTTATTTCCAAGTTTGTTATTTTTCTTTTCTTTATTTTCTGAATTATTACTTTAGTATTTAAGTTAGGTTTAAGACTCTTTTAGAGGATCATCTATTCTCTAACCCTAGTTGCCACCTTTCTACGTTTTTCTCACAAACCCTAATGGAGAACTAAACCTCCATTGTTGCACTTGACAGTTTGAAGCCAGCAATTGATTGGTTGTGAGTTTTGTACTCTTGTTCGTTTTCCTATCTAGTTGGATTAATTCTCTTGTGCTTGATTGTTTATTGGTCTATGTTGATTTATCTAGATTGATCACCTAGGTTTATTGATATCTTCTTAATTGCTAGGACTTGTGATTCCGGGTTCGGGTTGCATATCTAGTAGCGAACACGTTTGTGCGTATAGGGGATCCGAGCGCATAATTGTGAGAGAGAGTTAATTGCATGCTTATAGTAATGGGTTGTTTCTATTGCATGTATCTTGTTGAATCCTTGTTTGATTGCTATTGCTTTATTGAGTCCTGAAGGTTTTCGGATTTGATTTAGTGATAAGTACTATTAGGGCTGGTAGAACTAATAGTTATCTATGATCGGGATAAGAACAACTATAGGAATATTAAGAACTTGAGATTGATAGAATTCCGTGATCGACCTTTCTATTGTTGTGTGGATCTTTGTTAAGTGTGGCGTTTTTTCCCATATTATTTACAACCGTTATTTGCGAACTTGTTTATTTGCTTTCTTATTGCTTGTTACGAAACACAAACAAACCCCCCCTAGTTCCTAGTTGGTGATTGTGAATTACAGAATAGATAACCTGACTCTCTGTGGGATCGACCCTGACTTGCTTGCTATACTCTTTAGTAGGTATTTTAGGATTTCTTTGATAGGCATCACGACTTTAGCCCTGTCAACTTACTTTAGTCGAAGTCCAGACGAGTTTCCAAGTTGTACTTCTCGCCCAAGGTTCATTAATTATGTGCATAGCGACACTTATCTTATTTTAGTGACAAAGCGTACATTCACGTTATAAGCTTTTATATATCATCTCATCGCGAGAGATATTGAAGGGAATAAATCCCGAGAATCGGCATCAGCTGTGTGCACCTACCCTAAGTAAGGGCAAGGTCATGACCAGAGAGAGTACTAGGGAAATAATCCTCCTGGCACCAGTTATAAAGAAACAACTAGACCTCGCAAGGTACATAGCGTTCCTACGAATACTCGTTCTAACTAAACAGTTAAAATCACATAATAATCCACATCAATGCCATCATGGCAACAATATATATATATGTATATCTATAATAGCGTTGTTTCTAGCAGTATCTACAACCTATTATAATATCTCTTTTAATCGTATCAAATACGTTCATCAAAACTGTTCCCAACGAAAACAATATTCATCCCATTTAATTAACAATTAAAACAATTGATAATTAATAGAAATATGGAATGATAAACAAGAGCGAATTGCCACTTGCCTTAGATTAGACGAACAATTGACGAAGACAGGTTTCTGGGTCGAAACCGGAATAGAACTCGGATTACAGATTCCTACAGAACGACCCATAACGAAACCCTAGGTTAGATTCGACATTTCAAATGATACGAATCGAAGAAGGAAAGAACCAAATCGAAGGAACGAAGGCCCCGACCGACACCGACAAGCCCAAAGCCACGATTGCGATTGCCCAGGCAATCCGCGGTCGCGGTGGGCACTGCCGCAGTCGCGTTCGTCGAGGACAAGTGTCTGCGAGCACAGATGACAGCGGCCGCGAACGCGGTCGCCTATGTCACAGCTGCGGTCGCGGCAGTTCATGTCCGCGGTCGCGGACATGAACTCCGACGACTCGAAAGGGAGAAATCTCATCGGGGGCGACGCGACGGGGCTCGATTCGAATGGGGCTCAACTCCTGGGCACCTTGCACCTCCAATGCACCACCTTGAGAGCACCACCGCCTCCAACGAGAGCTCCGGCGAAAGCTTGAAGATTTCCGGCGAGATTTTCGACCTCCGGCGAACAAGAAAATGAGAGAGATTCTGAGACGGAGAGAGTGATTTCGGTGTGCCTTTCAACCCTCAATCCGACCCCCTTTTATAGGCCAAGGAAGGATCTCCCCCAGCCTAGATCAACGGCCAGCCAGAAGATCGATGGTGGCGCGAACGGCGAGGAGTCAGACGACGCGACGTTGGCGTGTTGGAGTTTTCCGCGGTCGCGGAACTTTATCCGCGGTCGCAGAAAATTCCTGTGCCCAGCCATTCTGAAACCCATATTTCCGCGGTCGCGGAAATTCTGCCGCGGTCGCGGAAATGCCTTTTCCGTGTCTGTTTGCCCGGGGAAAGGTTTGGCGTGGGTTTTAAACCCCGGATTAAATATATTTGTACCCAAACAAATATTCTAAATCTCGAAAAATACGTCGAATGTATTTTATATCACTCAGGGGATTTTACAGAGATCAATCTCGATACAGAAATCCGAACTTCTCCAAAAACGATACGATCACAGGACGAGGTTTGAGTAAATTACCGAAATACCCTTACTAAAAATGAGGGGTATTACATCACCTCCCCCTTAAAAGAAGTTTTGACCCCGAAACTTGGCCGAATAAACCAAAAAAATGAGGCGTTACAACACTACCCCCTTAAAAAGGTTTCGACCCCGAAACTAGGCCGAAAGCAGCTCGGGAAAACGGCTAAGCATATCCTCTTCAGTCTCCCAGGTTTCCCAAGTAACCTCTTCAGATCCAGCCTTGGACCAAAGAATCTGTACTAATAGTACTACCTTGTTCCGCAATTGCTTCTCGCGACGCTCGAGAATACGCACAGGTATCTCCTTGTAGGTACCATTTGCCTGAATCTCGATGTCATCATAGTTCAGCACATGAGACGCATCTGGTATGTACTTTCTCAACAAGGATACGTGGAACACGTTATGCACCGGATGTGCCGATGGCGGCAATGCCAAACGATACGCTAGAGACCCCACCCTGTCAAGGATCTCAAACGGTCCCACGTAGCGAGGGTTAAGCTTTCCACGCTTGCCAAACCTGAACACACCCTTGGATGGCGACACCCTGACAAACACCTTATCACCAACCTCAAATTCGACATTCCTGCGCTTCAGATCTGCGTAAGACTTCTGTCGACTTTGAGCTGTCAACATCCTCTGTCTAATCAACCCAATGTCCGAAGCAGTCCTTTCGACTAATTCTGGTCCGAGCAGAACCTTGTCGGCATTCTCATCCCAACAAATTGGAGATCTGCATCTTCGACCGTACAAAGCTTCGAATGGAGCCATCTTTATGGTAGCATGCCAGCTATTGTTGTACGTGAACTCAATCAGACTTAGGCTGTTCTCCCAGCTAGTCGGACGGTCAAGTACGCAAGCTCTCAGCATATCTTCCAAGGTCTGGATGGTCCTCTCAGACTGTCCATCCGTCTGAGGGTGAAACGCAGTACTGAACCTCAACTCGGTTCCCATGGCCTTGTGGAGTTCCTTCCAGAATCTCGACATGAATCGGCCATCACGATCTGATACGATGGTCTTTGGAGTACCAAGCAAATGGACAATTTCGTATAGGAACACTTCTGATAGCTTCTGGGTTCCCCATGTTGACTTGATAGCCACGAAGTGAGCACTCTTCGTGAGCCTGTCAATGATTACCCATATAGCATCCTTTTGAGTCTGAGTCTTAGGCAACCCTGTGACGAAATCCATAGCGATATCCTCCCATTTCCATTCTGGCACTGGAAAAGGTAGCAATTCACCACCTGGTCTACGGTATTCTATCTTGACTTTTTGAAAAGTCAAGCATTTTGCCACAAACTCCGCTACATCCCACTTCATGTTGGGCCACCAGAACTTCTTTCTGAGGTCCTTGTACATCTTGCTAGAGCCTGGATGTACAGAGTAAACTGACGAATGAGCCTCCTTCATCACCAACTGGCGAAGACCATCTACGTCAGGCACACAAATCCGGTCCTGAAACCAGAGTGATCCATTCTCCTGAATCACGAATCCGAGAGCTTTCCCGTTCATCACTTCACTGCTTAGCTTTACTAGGACCACGTCGTCAACCTGCTTTTCCCTGATTTGATCAAGTAGTGTAGCCTGAATCTCAAGCATACTCAGGTATCCTCAACGTTGATTGTACAAGACTTCAATCTCGCACAACCCTTGGTTCAGCTTGGTCTGAGCAGTGAGTAGAGCCACTACAGTATCGTGCGTAGTCTTCCGGCTCAATGCATCGGCTACTACATTAGCCTTGCCCGGATGATACAGCAACTCGATGTCGTAGTCTTTGAGTAGCTCTAACCAGCGACATTGTCTCATATTCAACTTCTTCTGAGTGAACACGTACTTGAGACTCTTGTGATCGGTGAAGACTTGGCACCTCACACCATAGAGATAGTGCCTCCAAATCTTCAACGCAAATACTACAGCTGCTAACTCCAGATCATGCGTCAGATAGTTTGTCTCATAGGTTTTCAATTTTCATGATGCGTACGCAATAACTTTTCCTTTCTGCATCAGTACGCACCCTAACCCATTCTTTGAAGCATCACTATAGACCATATAACCATCATTCCCTTCCGGTAGCGCCAAAACTGGTGTAGAGGTCAGACACTTTTTCAGTTTCTGAAAACTGACCTCGCACTTGTCATCCCAGACAAACTTCTTGTGGACCTTGCGGAGCAGACCGGTCATAGGTAGAGCGATTTTGGAAAATCCATCTACGAACCGTCTATAATATCCAGCAAGTCCTAAGAAACTGCGCACCTCCTTCACATTCTGAGGCCGCTTCCAGTCGGCTACCGCTTCAATCTTCTGGGGATCAACCATGACCCCATTCTCATTGATCACATGGCCTAATAAATCCACTTCTTTGATCCAGAAGTCACACTTACACAACTTTGCATACAGCCTATTGTGTCTAAGGACTGACAAGGTGATTCGAAGATATTCCTCGTGAGCTTCCTTGCTCAGGGAATAGATCAAAATATCGTCGATGAAGACCACCACGAACTTGTCCAGATATTGGTGGAAACATCGATGCATCAGATCCATGAAAACTGCTGGAGCATTAGTAAGTCCAAATGGCATGACTATGAACTCATAGTGGCCATACCTCGTCCGGAAAGCAGTCCTCGGAATGTCTTCCTCACGAATCCTGAGCTGATGGTAACCAGATCTCAGATCGATCTTGGAAAAGACTTTTGCTCCTTGCAATTGATCCAACAGATCATCAAACCTTGGCAACGGATACTTGTTCTTGATCGTGACTTTATTCAACTCTCGATAGTCGATACAAAGTCGGAACGATCCATCCTTCTTCTTGATGAACAAAACAGGAGCGCCCCAAGGCGATGCACTCGGCCTTATATAACCTTTGTCAAGAAGGTCCTCGAGTTGCTTCTTCAACTCTTGCATCTCCGCTAGAGCCATCCGATACGGTGCCTTGGAGATTGGCGCGGTACCAGGCTCGCGGTCGATTGTAAACTCCATGTCACGACTCGGGGGTAAACCAGGAATCTCCTCCGGAAAGACATCCGAGAACTCACAAATGACCGGAATATCTAGAATTGAAGGCTCATCTTTCTTGGGCTCGTCCAGGTAGCACAGGTACCCGACACATCCTTGTCGAAGTAGCTTAAACGCAGCCATCGCATTGATGAGCTTGCCGTTATCAGTGTCATTGCGACCCTTGAACTTGAATACAAACGGGCCCCCAGATGACACCGTCACAGTCCTAGAGCTGGAATCGATCACCGCCCCATGACGTGTCAGCCAATCCATACCGAGAATAATGTCGTATAGAGCCATGGCTATACAGATCAAATCTGCTTCGAACTTTCTACCCTGAATGGTAATCGGAAATTTTGACAGATGCTTGGTTCCAACTAAATGTTCACCATTGGGAAGATTGACTATGAAAGGCTCACAAGCCTCGTTGCATACTAAGCCTAACTTACTTACGCAACTTTCCGAAACAAAAGAATGGGTAGCATCCGAATCAAAAAGTATACACACAGAAGTAGAATGAAGGTATAGAGTACCTTGAGCAATTGGAGCATTTGGTCCATCAACCTCACACATCTCGTAGAGTCGTTGACCATGGCCTCCAGAAGCAGCTGGGGCTTTCCCCTTGTTCTGTGCAGTTGTCTGCGTCGAAGGACTAGGAGCCTCCACTGGTCTGAATCTAGGTCGGTTGTTATGATTAACGGACCCTTGCTGTGACTCAGCTCCTTTCTGCCTCCTTTGCGAACAAAACGACTACAAGTGCCCCACCTTCCCGTAGCCAAAGCACGTCTTCCTTTCCTTCGGACACTCATTGCTCTTGTGCCCCGGTGTACCACAGTTGTAGCACTGGATCAGATTCTTGCCTTGACCCGAACGCTGCGTAGACCCTCCATGAGTCATTTCTGTTCT
The DNA here is from genome assembly GCA_027886185.1 of Rheum nobile. Taxonomy (NCBI): domain Eukaryota; kingdom Viridiplantae; phylum Streptophyta; class Magnoliopsida; order Caryophyllales; family Polygonaceae; genus Rheum; species Rheum nobile. The sequence continues at coordinate 530,685 of WOAB01000663.1, read as the reverse complement.
CGCTCGGCCAGATTTGGCAAAATTTGACGGTGGCGCGGGTCGCTTGAATCCAGTTGCCTGAGGCTGGCTTTGTGCCGGTCTCTGGCGATTGCGCTTCTTAGTCGACTCTTTCAGAGTCACCTCTAACTTATACGCTGCATCCACGTACTGCTCCAGAGTAGAGCATCCGTGACGCACCATTAGTGGCTTAATATCTGGGTTCATCCACTCATGGAAATGCTAGATCTTCTGCTCATCACTGGACACTTCCGGCCCAGCATACTATAACAGGTGATTAAACTTGGCCACAAGCTCAGTCACTTTCAATCCATCCGTCCTTGGATAGAGAAACTCCTTATACTTCTCTTCCCTCATAGCTCGGGAAAAGAATCGATCCGTCATTTTCGCCTTGAACATTCCCCAGTTCAATCCAGGGTGATCAGCTAGACCGGTGCTTTCCCACCACTCGCTAGCCACCTCCTTCAACTGAAGGGAAGCAATGTGCACTTTCTCAGCCTTTGTGCACTCGAAATTGCGGAACAATCGCTCCATGTGCGAGAACCAATATGCCACCCTGACTGGCTCTCCCTTTCCATCATAGCTATCAGGCCTCATAGAGCTTATGGCCTTCAGTGCCCGGCCATAGTTGCCTCTGTTCCTGACAACTTCCTCATGAGGTACATGGATAGCTGGCTCCTCGAATCTCGGAACCATAGGAGGAATTGGCACACCTTGTGCCTGAGGCGCGATTGGTCGCATAATATCGGTGACTGCTTGCATCACAATCCCCCGAATAGCCTCAATTGCCGTAGCGTCGAAAATCACTGGAGCGTTGATCGGAACTTGGTCATTGCTCCCCAGATTGTTGTGAGAAACTGACTCGTTCTCATCCAATGGGTTCGCGGCATTCCTTACATTTGGTCTGGCGTCGTTGCTTGGCCCAGCACCAACACGAATGGTATTCCTTGTGTTTACCATCTGTTTACCGATCAAATTCCAAGTACTTTATAACATTAACAACATTCCAATATGTACAACGTATAAAGTCAACTTAGAATAGATCAAACTTGGTAAATTTTCATTGATGAACTCAAACTGAGTTTGAAAGGGTTACAAAAGGAATCTCCCGAGCGGCAAGACAAAATTGCTCGGAGACTACCATGCTTATTAAAACGAACACTGAAATACTAGGAAAGAAACTGCCAAATTCAGCACTAACCTTAATCATGGCGCCTTGAAATACTTCAAATAATCGGGAACTCTCATGCACTGCTTCTTCGCACGGGGTTCACCATCGGAGTCTGGTGTCAGACTTCTTGACCTATTCGGCCCTGGAGCACATGGCTCATCTCTTGGCCTCGGTGCCATCGGCCTTTCTCTAGGCACGGGAACACTTGGTCCAGCCTCATCAGATCCCGGTGATTGGCAAAACTCCTCCAAAAATCCTAGTTGGAAGTCTGCCCTGTTCACCTCGTACAAAGGATCAAGTAGCAATATTGCTTGGCGAATATACTCCTGGAGTTCGCGGACGTCCACAATCATTCGGGAGAGACCGACCTCAGCCTCGTATGTCCTCTCCTCCATGTCGTCTAGGGCGTTCGACCACTCCTCCAGTCGTTCCTCCAGCATTTAGGGCCTTGGCCTGGCCTGCTGGGTTGGGACCACCCTCGGTGTACCCATTGATTCCCATGGTCTTGCCTTCCTACGAGCATTCTCAACCGCTTCGTCCACCAGGCGACGCTCTTCAGAGGAAGCCATCTGACTCTGGCGAAACACCGGTCGTGAGTCAGGACTCATCACTGGCCTCCTCGGAGTAGGAATGAATTGTGAGCCCTCAGATGCATCCCGCGGCCCACTCCTCCTCCTTACGGTACTTTCATCACTAAGTGCCTCCCAAGTGGCAGGGGACAATGGTGAATATTCCCGCTCAAGTGGCGACGTCGGACTCGAGAAGATGAATTCCATCTCCGGATCCTCACGGGTCACCAGCAAATGCTCCAAACCATCGGACTCGGAGTCCCGCCCCTCGAGGTCATCCTCCTCCGGATCCCCTTCCGGGTCCTCTTCAGGATCCTCCTCAATTTCGAAGTCATCGTCGTAGTACCCTCCAAGGTACTGCGTTGGCTCCTCCTCTTCCTCTGTGTCTTCCCTTGGGTCCGCTTCAGGCTCCACCTCGGAAACCTCGGCCCTAACAGACACCAACACCACCGACTCCTCGAGTACGGTCTTCACCTCCTCGGGTGGACTACTGGGCTCCCCGACCTCAAAGCACGGCGGGGGAACCGGGAACTCAAGCCTAACTAGAGATGGTAGGGCCACCTCGGCTTCTTTCGGGTTCCTCTGGTGAGAGATGAATGCGCCCATAGTCTGCGGGGCAACGAGAAAAGGATTAGTCTTTCTAAATATAGAAGCGAACTTATTATATCAGACTGGAAAGAAGGCACGACTTAGAACGGCAGAGTTTTTCAAGCGACATGTTTTAGTCAAATAAAATTTTATTTGGAAATTCAAATCCTTTGAAAACATTTTTCAGTTCAAAAATGAGTAAACGGTTTATAAAAGTTTTGTTCCTAGTAAAATGTTTTTGAAATCCCTGCCCGTAAAAAAAATATTTTGTTTCCAGTAAAACATTTTAAACCCGTTTAAAAAAAATTGGCTCTAATATCAGATCTGTAACACCCCCAAATATATAACCTTGAAAGTATTACCGTCAGTGACCTCAGATTCCACATCTGAAGCCACCCAAGGCTTAACCAATTTATACAATATATAAAACACACTGATAATATGAAATATCATAATCTTTATTGAAACCAAAGTCTCGGAATTACATCCGTAAATCCCAAATACAACAGAAATAAATAATACGTTTAATATAGCGAAAGTCTTTTAAATAAATAACAAAAATGTCTTGATCGAATCGATCATTCGCCTAGGATCTCAACCTTGATAAAACTCTTACAAACTAAATCTGCCTTCATCGTCGTTTCTAGCCTTCACGTAACGGGAGTTTACCTGATGTGCCGTGTGAGACGGATGACACCAGCCAACCATGCAAGGAATAAAACTCGGTTGGTTAGTCTAATGAAAGACTATGCATGGGTAAAACAGAAAGGTTCTAAGGTAGGCGTATTAGGTTAGACCCATCGCTTCTCGAATGAAAGCCGATGACGATAGTAAACCTCAATACCTCTACAGAATGATTCAAAGTAGAATGATCAAGAGAAGACTCCTAAAGATTGAGTCTAAAGGAAACATATGAAGAGAAGACTCCAAGAGATTGAGTCTTATCGGAAAGTATGACAAGTGTTCGGAAACATTAAAGTTTCACACAAGCGTTTAAAAAGACTTGCCTATTTGGGTCCACGACCAACCTCACCGCGTAATGCGAATTCAGATTTGGAAGGAGGACTTACTTTAGTCGAAGTCCAGATGAGTTTCCAAGTTGTACTTCTCGCCCAAGGTTCATTAATTATGTGCATAGCGGCACTTATCTTATTTTAGTGACAATGCGTACATTCACGTTATAAGCTTTTATATATCATCTCATCGCGAGAGATATTGAAGGGAATAAATCCCGAGAATCGGCACCAACTGTGTGCACCTACCCTGAGTAAGGGCAAGGTCATGACCAGAGAGAGTACTAGGGAAATGATCCTCCTAGCACCAGTTATAAAGAAACAACTAGACCTCGCAAGGTACATAGCGTTCCTACGAATACTCGTTCTAACTAAACAATTAAAACCACATAATAATCCATATCAATGCCATCATGGCAACAGTATATATATATATATATATATATCTATAATAGCGTTGTTTCTAGCAGTATATACAACCTATTATAATATCTCTTTTAATCGTATCAAATACGTTCATCAAAACTGTTCCCAACGAAAACAATATTCATCCCATTTAATTAACAATTAAAACAATTGATAATTAATAGAAATATGGAATGATAAGCAAGAGCAAACCGCCACTTGCCTTAGATTAGACGAACGATTGACGAAGACGGGTTTCTAGGTCCGGAATGGGAACAAAACTTGGATTACAGATTCCTACGTAATGACCCATAACAAAACCCTAGGTTAGATTCGACATTTAAAATGATACGAATCGAAGAAGGAACGAACCAAATCGAAGGAACGAAGGCCCCGACCGAGACCGACAAGCCTAAAGCCACGATCGCAATTGCCCAGGCAATCCGCGGTCGCGGTGGGCACTGCCGTGGTCGCGGTCATCAAGGACAAGTGTCCGCGAGCACAGATGACAGCGGCCGCGAATGCGGTCGCCTATGTCATAGCCGCGGTCGCGGCAGTTCATGTCTGCGGTCGCGGACATGAACTCCGACGACTCGAAAGGGAGAAATCTCACCAGGGGCGATGCGACGGGGCTCGATTCGAATGGGGCTCGACTCCTGGGCACCTTGCACCTCCAATGCACCACCTTGAGAGCACTACCGCCTCCAACGAGAGCACCGGCGAAAGCTTGAAGATTTCTGGCGAGAGCTTCGACCTCCGGCGAACAAGAAAACGAGAGAGATTCTGAGAGGGAGAGAGTGATTTCGGTGTGCCTTTCAAACCTCAATCCGACCCCCTTTTATAGGCCAAGGAAGGATCTCCCCCAACCCAGATCAACGGCCAACCAGAAGATCGACGGTGGCGCGAACGGCGAGGAGTCAGATGACGCGACGTTGGCGTGTTGGAGTTTTCCGCGGTTGCGGAACTTTATCCGCAGTCGCAGAAAAATTCTTGTGCCCAGCCATTCTGAAACCCATATTTCCGCGGTCGCGGAAATGCCTTTTCCGCGTCTGTTTGCCCGGGGAAAGGTTTGGCATGGGTTTTAAACCCCAGATTAAATATATTTGTACCCAAACAAATATTCTAAACCCCGAAAAATACGTCGAATGTATTTTATATCACTCAGGGGATTTTACAGAGATCAATCTCGATACAGAAATCCGAACTTCTCCAAAAACGATACGATCATAGGACGAGGGTTGAGTAAATTACCCAAATACCCTTACTAAAAATGAGGGGTATTTCAACAACGTCCTAAGAAATGCATGTAGAGAAGATGATATTGGCGTTTCCAAGTCAAGAAAGAGGGTTTGCGTTGTGTTATGTTGTTTGTAGTGGCTACGATTGCCGCCAGAGGGGCATGGGATGTAACACCCCGTAATTTTTAAGGGTATTTTGAATTATTTTCAAATTTTTCTTATGCCCGTTTTGCTAGACGGATTTAATTCAGTGAGTCTCGGACCTTCTGAAAAGGGGTCTGAGCTCTGTAAAATTTTCCGAGCATTATATAATACAGTTGAAGTGTTTTTGGGGTTAATGTAACGTTAATGTACGAATATATTTAACCCAGAGTTAAGAAATTTAATCCAAACCAAGTTCGGATAAGAATTAACGAAGTCGGTCTTTAAACCGTGACTTGACGCGACCTGACGCGAGATGCTGCGACTAACCGCGACTCGCCGCGATCGCGGTAATGCCAAGATCTGGGCAGAGTCATCTTCCTCGCGTGGCGGTTACTGTAGCTCAGTTTTGGCTCAGTTTTGGGCAGGCCAAGTGGGCAGCCAACTTGCCCTTCGCCTTTCTCCCCTTGTTCCCCAAGTGGTGGCTCGGATTGAGGCTATAAAAGGGGTCGAAGTCAGACGTTGAAGCTCCCTTCTTCTTCTCTTCTTCTTCCTCCTTTCTCTTCTGTTTTTCTCCTCTGAAATCCTCCATTTTCGAGCCGTTTGAGCTTGATTCGAGAAGGCTCTTGAGTGTTAGAAAGAGCTCTTGAGTGTTGTGAGAAGCTTTGAGGTGTTAGGAGATCGAACCATAGAGAAATCGAAGGCAAACAAATCGGTTTGGGTAAGAAATTCTCCATGGAAGCTGTCGAAGCTTTGCCACTGTCGAACCACCGCGACTGGACGCGACTTACCGCGATCGCGGTATTTGCGTCCGAGTTGTGTGTCTTGTGGTTTAGCTTTGGGCTTTGCTCGTTTCCTTTGATTTCTTCTTGTATTCTTTTAGATTCATATATAAGTGTATTGAATCTAACTTAGGGTCTTGTTATGGGCCATTTCTTAGGGATTTAATATCCAAGATTTGCTCCAGTTTCAGATCAAGGAACTAGACGTTGCTCAGCTTGGTTCGAACTTGTCGGATCTAAGGCAAGTGGCGGTTTCTCTTGTTCATCATTCCATATTTTATTATTTATCAATAGTTTTGTTGTTAAAGAATTTGGGATGATTGTTAAATATGTTGGAAATTGATTTGATAACGTTATGTGAAATAAAACGGATATTATTACTAGGTTGTATATTCTGCTAGAACCGACGCTAGTATATGATAGATTTGTTGTACAGGTGAATGCCGTAAGGGTCCTTGATATGATTTATTGTGTGTGGCTTAGATTATTAAATCTAGGGTGATAGTTGTTCAGGTTGAGCCATGATGGTTCTCTGTGTGATGTGTTTGCGTGTTTAATTGTTAGTTAGCACGAGTATTCGTAGGAGCGCCTGGATCCGGTGTGTTCCATGGGCGTTTCTTTATAACTGTTTAGGGTAATTAAAACCCATGCGATAGTAAAAGTTTGGACTTTGTGAGGTTCATTCTTTATAAGGGCGATTAAGACCTAATGCGATAGTGAAAGTTTGGACTCCGAGAGGTTCATTCTTTATAAGGGCGATTAAGACCCAATGCGATAGTGAAAGTTTGGACTCCGAGAGGTTCATTCTTTATAAGGGCAATTAAGACCCAATGCGATAGTTAGAGGTTTGGATCCTGTGAGGTCCAGTTAAAAGTTTATAACGTGATATGTGTGTGTGTGGTCATTTAATTCAGATAAGTGCTTGAAAGCACCTAATTAATGAACTTTGGCGAGTAGTGCAGCTATGCTCTAGTGCAGCTAGGAAAAGCTCGTCTTTCCAGGCAAGTTATTTTTAATTAATTTGAGATAATTAAAATCAGATATTATATTAGGTTGTATATTCTGCTAGAATCAACGCTAATATAAGAGATATACTGTAATCATGTGACTTGAGATTGTGATGTGATTTGTGATATGTGGAACTGCTTGGGATGTGTTTGTGTGAATTATTGGTGAAGCCCTTGCTTAGTCTATTCATTAGACTAACTCTTGTATTTTTATTTCTGTAACGTCTTAGGGGTGTCGTCCGTCCGTTTCGGCACATGCAGATCCGAGGAGGCTAGAGCGACTATGAGGATGAACGGTGTTTTGACAAGTTGTTTTGTCGTTGTATTTTAAAGATTTCCGCTGTGCTATTTTGTCGTTTTGTTTAAAAGTATTTCGCTGCTGTATTTCTGATTAATTGGGTCGTTTTTGGAATCGTGTAATTCTGCGACCATGTGGTTTAATAAAAGTTATGATTTTAGTATTGTAACTATGTTTAAGACAGTTATGTCGTCGGAAAAGCCTGGGGTGACTTCGGGGTTTTCACCCGGGGTCATCGGCAGTAGCACTTTCAATTCTTTCGAAAATTTGGGGGTGTTACAGAAATGGTATCAGAGCTAAAATGTGTTCCAAGAGCTCTGAATTTTTCAAATAAAAAGCCGTTCATAGTCGTGCCTTCTTGAGTCTGATACAGAAGTTGCTTCTGTGTCTAGAAAGACTAAGATTCTCTCTTCGTCGCCCGAAGGTTAAGGGAGCAGTTCTCATTAGAAGGACTCAGAAGAAGTTGAGGTGGTTTTTCCATCTCCAGTTAAGACTTGAGTTTTCAGTTCTCTTGTCAGGATTTGAGGTTGTAGAACCTAGTATTCTAGTTCGGGTTCATCTAGGAAAGTTTACCAAGTTGATCTGCTCTGAGTTGACTTTTATTACAATATGGATAGATATTAATGTATAAAGTACTTGGACTTTGATCGGTAATCAGATGGTGAATCCGAGGGACATTATTCGCACTGTTGCTGGGTCGAGCAACGACCCGAGACCAGGTGCAAGGATTGATGCAGACCCTGTGGAAGAACACGAGTCTGAGAACAACAATCCATGAGGCAATGGCCAATATTAGGCCGACGCTCCAGTGGTGCTCGATGCAGCCACAGTCGTAGTGATCCGGGGGATTGTCCTGCAAGCAATTACTGAGATAATGCGACCAATCGCACCTCAGGCACAAGCTGTGCCAGCACCTCTAGAAGTTCCGAGATTTGAGGAACAAGGGAACCGTGTGCTACAAGGAGGCGTGATCAGGGATATAGGAGAGTATGGCCGAGCGCTGAAGGCTATTAACTCCATGAGACCCGACAATTATGATGGAAAAGGAGAGCCAGTCAGGGTGGCTCATTGGTTCTCACATATGGAACGATTATTCTGTAATGTTGAGTGCACGGAAGCAGAGAAGGTGCATCTAGCTTCTCTGCAGCTGAAGGAAGATGCCAGTGAATGGTGGGAGAGTACCGGCTTAGCTGATAGCCCGGTGTTGACCTGGTCAATGTTTAAGACCAAGATGACGAACCGTTTCTTCTCTCGAGCTATGAGGGAGGAGAAGCACAAAGAGTTTTTATATCCAAAGACAGAAGGGTTGAAGGTGACAGAGCTCGCCACTAAGTTCAATCATTTGCTACAGTATGCAGAACCGCAGATAATCAGTGAGGCTCAGAAGATCTGGTACTTCCATGAATGGATGAGCCCATATATTAAGCCATGGATGGTGCACCACTCATGCTCTACTCTGGAGCAGTACGTGGATGCGGCCTACAAGTTGGAGGCAACTCTGGAGGAGTCTGCCCATAAGCGGAAGAAGCAGGTTAAGGAAAAAGGTAGGCAACAGGATTGCCAAGCTGGTTCGTTCAAACGACCGGCATCGCCTACTAAGTTTGAGAAGTCTGGTCGTGCTAAGACCGAGACAACTCATTCTGGCTCTGCCAGGGGCTCCGGTTGGAGCAACAGACCATATCAGTGTTTCAATTGTGGTGCTTTTGGGCACAAGAATTTTGATTGTCAGAGTGAGAAGAGATTATGCTTTGGCTGTGGAAAGGAAGGTCACATGCAAAAGTTATGTCGTCAGGGAGAGCAGAAAGGAACGGAGTCGCAACAAAGGTCTGCTAATCAGAACAACCGGCCTGAGTATAAACCGGTTGAGGCTCCAAGTCCTTCGATGAAGACCACTGCACAGAATAAAGGGAAGGCCCCAGTAGCTTCTGGAAGTCAAGGTCAACGTCTTTACGTAATGCGTGAGACGGATGGATCTGATTTTCCATTTGCTTAAAGCTTTCTACTTTTGTTGTAGGTTGTAGATTTGGGTGTTACCCAGTCTTTTGTTATGGACAATTGTGTTAGTAAGTTTAAGTATGCAGCAAGGTTGTAAACCTTTTGTTGTAAATGTTCTTGCTAATATAAATATTTGGTTGAAGCCAAGCAGTTGTGCAGTAAGGGTGTACCTTTGGTACAAGTTTTGTGCTCCAAGTTAGAAACCGAAGAGGTTACTTGGGAGACTGAGGCGGGTATGCTTAGATACTTTTCCTAATTGTTGTCGGCCTTGAATGATGCAAGTTTCGGGGTCGAAACTTAAAATAAGGGGGTAGTAATGTAACACCCCGTAATTTTTAAGGGTATTTTGAATTATTTTCAAAATTTTCTTATGCCCGTTTTGCTAGATGGATTTAATTCAGTGAGTCTCGGACCTTCTAAAAAGGGGTCTGAGCACTGTAAAATTTTCCGAGCATTATATAATACAGTTGAAGTGTTTTCGGGGTTAATGTAACGTTAATGTACGAATATATTTAACCCGGAGTTAAGAAATTTAATCCAAACCAAGTTCGGATAAGAATTAACGAAGTCGGTCTTTAAACCGTGACTTGACGTGACCTGACGCGAGATGTCGCGACTAACCGCGACTCGCCGCGATCGCGGTAATGCCAAGATCTGGGCAGAGTCGTCTTCCTCGCGTGGCGGTTACTGTAGCTTAGTTTTGGGCAGGCCAAGTGGGCAGCCAACTTGCCCTTCGCCTTTGTCCCCTTGTTCCCCAAGTGGTGGCTCGGATTGAGGCTATAAAAGGGGTCGAAGTCAGACGTTGAAGCTCCCTTCTTCTTCTCTTCTTCTTCCTCCTTTCTCTTCTATTTTTCTCCTCTGAAATCCTCCATTTTCGAGCCGTTTGAGCTTGATTCGAGAAGGCTCTTGAGTGTTAGAAGGAGCTCTTGAGTGTTGTGAGAAGCTTTGAGGTGTTAGGAGATCGAACCATAGAGAAATCGAAGGCAAACAAATCGGTTTGGGTAAGAAATTCTCCATGGAAGCTGTCGAAGCTTTGCCACTGTCGAACCACCGCGACTGGCCGCGACTTACCGCGATCGCGGTATTTGCGTCCGAGTTGTGTGTCTTGTGGTTTAGCTTTGGGCTTTGCTCGTTTCCTTTGATTTCTTCTTGTATTCTTTTAGATTTATATATAAGTGTATTGAATCTAACTTAGGGTCTTGTTATGGGCCATTTCTTAGGGATTTAATATCCAAGATTTGCTCCAGTTTCAGATCAAGGAACTAGACGTTGCTCAGCTTGGTTCGAACTTGTCGGATCTAAGGCAAGTGGCGGTTCTCTCTTGTTCATCATTCCATATTTTATTATTTATCAATAGTTTTGTTGTTAAAGAATTTGGGATGATTGTTAAATATGTTGGAAATTGATTTGATAACGTTATGTGAAATAAAACGGATATTAGTACTAGGTTGTATATTCTGCTAGAACCGACGCTAGTATATGATAGATTTGTTGTGCAGGTGAAGGCCGTAAGGGTCCTTGATATGATTTATTGTGTGTGGCTTAGATTATTAAATCTAGGGTGATAGTTGTTCAGGTTGAGCCATGATGGTTCTCTGTGTGATGTGTTTGCGTGTTTAACTGTTAGTTAGCACGAGTATTCGTAGGAGCGCCTGGATCCGGTGTGTTCCATGGGCGTTTCTTTATAACTGTTTAGGGTAATTAAAACCCATGCGATAGTAAAAGTTTGGACTTTGTGAGGTTCATTCTTTATAAGGGCGATTAAGACCCAATGCGATAGTGAAAGTTTGGACTCCGAGAGGTTCATTCTTTATAAGGGCGATTAAGACCCAATGCGATAGTGAAAGTTTGGACTCCGAGAGGTTCATTCTTTATAAGGGCAATTAAGACCCAATGCGATAGTTAGAGGTTTGGATCTTGTGAGGTCCAGTTAAAAGTTTATAACGTGATATGTGTGTGTGGTCATTTAATTCAGATAAGTGCCTGAAAGCACCTAATTAATGAACTTTGGCGAGTAGTGCAGCTAGGCTCTAGTGCAGCTAGGAAAATCTCGTCTTTCCAGGCAAGTGGTTTTTAATTAATTTGAGATAATTAAAATCAGATATTATATTAGGTTGTATATTCTGCTAGAATCAACGCTAATATAAGAGATATACTGTAATCATGTGACTTGAGATTGTGATGTGATTTGTGATATGTGGAACTGCTTGGGATGTGTTTGTGTGAATTATTGGTGAAGCCCTTGCTTAGTCTATTCATTAGACTAACTCTTGTATTTTTATTTCTGTAACGTCTTGGGGGTGTCGTCCGTCCGTTTTGGCACATGCAGATCCGAGGAGGCTAGAGCGACTATGAGGATGAACGGTGTTTTGACAAGTTGTTTTGTCGTTGTATTTTAAAGATTTCCGCTGTGCTATTTTGTCGTTTTGTTTAAAAGTATTTCGCTGCTGTATTTCTGATTAATTGGGTCGTTTTTGGAATCGTGTAATTTTGCGACCATGTGGTTTAATAAAAGTTATGATTTTAGTATTGTAACTATGTTTAAGACAGTTATGTCGTCGGAAAAGCCTGGGGTGACTTTGGGGTTTTCGCCCAGGGTCATCGGCAGTAGCACTTTCAATTCTTTTGAAAATTTGGGGGTGTTACATGGGAACCGTCAAGAAATTTGTAGAGATCATAGCCTTCCAAGGCGACTAGAACTTGTGTTTTCCAAGTTAAGTATTTCGTGGGTGTAAGTTTGAGCACATTGGAGAAGTGCACAACAGTGGCATGAGATGATGGTTTGTGTGGGTTGGCTAGAGAGGTAGCAAACTTGGCTGCCATGTGATTTTGTGAGAATGATTGCCTAGGATCTTTTGGCTGATACCATATAGCTAGAAAGATGATTCATTAGATAATTTAGTGATCTGTTATTGAATGAGAATGACAACTAAAATACAAGATATTGTATCAATGAAGAAGGTATCAATGGATGATATATAACAAATCTCCTATTTCCTATAATAGCTTAAGTAAATATATGATTATGATTCATTCGTATATCCAATGTTCTAAAAGTCTCTAGGCGGGAGCTGGGCGGTGGGGGCCGTAGCGCCTAGGCGGATTAAAAATTAATGCATGATTCATATGATTAGTTTATCATGTTCTCTCAAATCCATTAATGTTTATACAACTATGTTTGGATGAAGTTTGATATTTTATTGTGGGCCTTATTTTACAAAGGATAGCCCAAAACTACGTTCTATACATACGTTATTGCTGCTTCCACAACATTGGATGCATCTTTTCGCATATGCGGCCCAAGGTGGGGTCCTAGGCGGGAGATGGCCGCCTAGTGCCCAGGCGAGGCCTAGGCGGGAATTTTTAGAACATTATTTGTATCACAACTCTCCTTCCATTGGGTTGAGCCAGTTGACGCAAACTGATTCACATTGTTCGTGGATATTTTCGACTAAGTCACCAATTTGGGGGATGACCACCACAAGGTGCGTTCTTCGTCATACATAAAACTAAAAATAAGGTCGAATACTTCCCCAAAAAAATTATATTGTATCATAAAAAATTAATTAATCCTACTTTCATATTTCTTTAAGTATTTAACATTATGTAACTTTATGCTAATAAATTTACGATCGGTCTAACCTAATAGTATGTATTAAGGGAATAGGATAAGAATTTCGGTTACAAAACCATTACTCTATATTAGAAAGTATAAACCCTATGAAAAAAATATTATAAAAAACATAAACTAATGAATATATTTATAGACCGAGAGCCGATTTGGTGAGAACCATTACTATTATGCAAACGTGAGGACACATCTGGGCCGTCAAAACCTAGATAATTCAACGAAGCAGAACACACTCTCAAAAGATAAAAATAAATAAATCGACACGGGCGCGTGAAACAAAAAATTATCCCTTCTATCTGAGAAATGCACTAGATCTTCACGTAAAACTCAAGTCTTCCAAAAATATCACATAAATTCTCCTTGTGAAGCTCTAACAACGAATTCGCCTTCGGAAATCATAAACTAAAGCCCGTGAACGCTGTGCACAAAGAATTCAATCACAAATACTCCTTGCAAAGGTTCCTGTGAGAAAACGCAATAATGAAAACTTGAGTTCAAGTACATTGTCCGATGAACATCATGTAAAAAATTGTAGTATCCTTGAACGAAAATAGAATAAAAGCATGAATTATGCATTGATGGATGAAAAATAAGAACAGAGATCGATAAACAATACAACAGTGCACACAAATTTCTTGTGCACTTCGCTACTCAAAATAGTGCACAAAAAATAATGGTTTTGTGCATCACATATTATATGTTTTTGTACATCAATCTAAATCTTGTAAAACATTATTGTATATCACATAAAACATGTTTATGCATCAAACTAAGAGAATTTGTGCATCATAAATACTTTAATTTGTGCACTCTGGTGTTGTTTACAATATGTGCATCAAGTTTTAAATATATGTGCATCAAGATACGCTAGTTTGTGCATCACTATACGTTGTTACTATGCACTTGAATTTGTGAAGGGTTATTTGTGCAATACTTCATTAAATTGATTGTGCACTTTTTATTAGAATTTGTGCATCACATAAACCATGTTTGTGCATCAAGTAATCAAAGATTTGTGCATCACGATATACTACATTGTGCACCACTATAGGATGATTATGTGCACCTTGAATTTTTATAATGAATTGTGCACCTTGAATTTGTGCATCAGGTAATAAAGATGTATGCATCACGATATACTAGATTGTGCACCATTGTAGGATGATTATGTTCACCTTAATTTTTTTTATTGAATTGTGCACCTTGAATTTGTACATCAAGATATACTATATTGTGCACCATTGTAGGATGATTATGTGCACCTTGAATTTTTATAGTGAATTGTGCACAATATAGTTGTACTATGATGCACAAGTTACTATATTGGCGATGCATAAATGTAGGCCACCATAATACACAAGCATCTTGGAAAGTAATTGGTGACTACCTTACTAAAATAAATTTTAATGGCAGGGTACAACACGGTGTTTGTTCCGTTTACCGTGGTCGACAACCACAAGAGATCGATTACGTTTGATGTAGGGTTGCTACTAAGGAGGACGAGGAATCCTACATTTGGTTATTTGATAACTTCAAGAAGGCTATGGGACATGAACCTAATATATTTCTAACTGACCAAGATCCGATGAAAATATTGCGGTTGAGAATGTGTTCACCCATTCTGTTAATAAATTTTGTATGTGGCACATTATGATGAAGGTTCCGAATAAGGTTGATATAGATGTGTCTAACAATGAGAAATTTAGGGGAAAATTCAACAATGTTGTGTGGAATGCCGAGTTGACAATGGATCAGTTTGAGGAAGAGTGGTATTCTATGATGAATCAGTTTCAACTTGACAGCAAACCTGGTTTCAAAGGTTGTTTGAACTCAAACATTATTGGGTAGCTTCTTTTTCAATTATGTGAATGTAACACCCCTACTTATGTCGGTAGTGCCACACGCCAATGACCTCAGACGTTTAATGTCCAAAGTCACCCTAGGCTTTAATCGGAACAATTAAGCTTAAATAAATACATAAATATTAAATAACAAAAGAATAATCAGCGGAAGACATTTTAAATGAATAAACTCAACCTTTTATTAAGATTCATCTCGTAAAATGAGAAGGGCGGTTTTACAACAATGTATAGTGACAGCATAAGACTTTTAAATTACAGCGGAAGACTTTTTAAAGTAGTCCTAATTACATGACTATGTATTACATTTATTTCAAATTAAACATATCGTCGGGGACCAACCTCTGGTGTGCCGTATAGGACGGATGACACCAGCCAACCATGCAAGGAATAAAATCCGATTGGTTAGTCTAATGAAAGACTATGCAAGGGTACAAGCAGAATGGTTCTAGTGATCGTAACCGTTTACTATCATTGTCCCTCGAATAATAACCGAAGGAACGATACATAACCCGAAACTTTCATGGAATGATAGAAGAAGATATGCATCGAAAAGAAGACTCCAACGGAATTGAGTCTTATAGGAAACGTATGTAATTGTTTGGGAACATTAAGTTTTCACACAAGTTTGTAAAAACGACCTTGATTATTTGGGTCCACGACCAACCTCACCGCGTACTGCGAATCCAGATTGGAAAGAGGACCTACTCTAACAAGAGTCTGGGCGGGTTCCACGTTGTACTTCTTGCCCGAAGGTATATTAATTATGTGCGTAAAAGCACTTATCTTATTTACTTTCAAAAACGTACATTCACGTTAAGGCTTTTAATTCACATCATCTCGATACAAGAGATATCTTTGGGATGAATCCCGAATGTTGGCACTAGCTAAGTACACCTACCACTTATATCCGAATAAGGGTACAGTCATGACCAGGAGTACTAGGGCAAAAACCTCCTAATACTTGTTATAAGGAAACGACTAGACCTTGCAAGGTACATAGAGTTCCTACGAATACTCGTGCTAACTAAGCATGTAAGTCCACATATAAATCCACAGCAAAACCATTTATCACTTTACGATAATATCATATAGAATTATATATAATAGCGTTGTTTCTAGCAATATATACAACCTATTATAAATTCATATTTTTAACACAACATTTTGTCGTTTAAGTTCCCAAACACAAATCAACAACTTTATTCCAACTTAATTAAACAATTAAGTAATTTATAATCAAGAAAAATATGGAATAATTCAACAAGAGCGAACCGCCACTTGCCTTAGTCTAGACGAACGAAGAGTTGGGTCCGAAATCCGGAAACTTGAACTTGTGCACGGCTGCCTACTAAAATTCCTGTTGGGATTTATCATCATTCAGTAGGGTCGGATCCCAATCCGTACAATCAGCCATGGAGACGAGCACAATCCAACACCGACGATGCATACGAGACGAGTTTTAAAACAAAACCCTAATTAGTTACGGGTACGAAGGAACAAAAAGACGAAGAAAAGGCAGTGCCGCAATCGTGGTTTGTATAGCCGCGATCGCGGCTTTGCTGGGCAAAACCACGCCCGCGGCAGATGGGCCGCGATCGCGGTTCCATGCCTAGCCGAGATCGCGGGCCTTTGCCCAGCCGCGATCGCGGTATTTATGCCGCGGTCGCGTGATCTATTGACGAACGACAAGCTAAACGAACACAACGGAGCCATACCGAGGGAAGACGAGGCTCGGATCTTGCTTCTTGGACAAGTGCGCAACACCACCACTCTTGGCTTCGCTTTGATGGACCTCCGACTCCGACAACGATCGACGACGACAAAACTCCGACGACAACACCAAACACCGAGCTAACGAGAGGGAGAGATGAAGGATGTGAAGAACACCCTCGGATCCGCCCCTACTTATAGGGCAAGGGTCGAGCTCTTCCACTAAATGAGAGGAAGAACAACCGTTTAGCCTCCCTAAACCGGCCGCTCGGAGAAGAAACGTCGGACCTCGATCGTCGGCATCTCAGTAAAGACGAGGAAGAAGATGAAGCAATGGCGCCGCGATCGCGGTTTGGCCTTTGAGCAAAACCGCGCCCGCGGTTTCATAACCGCGGTCGCGGGCAATGCCGCGCCTGCGACTCCCGGGCCTTGATCGCGGGTCTTGTATAATTCTGATTTTAGCAACCCTCCAATAATTAGAACCCATATATTACATTAAATGTGTATCCACACATTCATATGGTTGTTACAGGGTTACAGAACATGCTTAACACGTCTTGCTTACAAAATGAAAGTTGGGACTTTTAGGGGTTATTACAATACCACCCCCTTAAAAAAACGTTTCGACCCCGAAACTAACACTACCAAGTTAGAGGGATCGATTTCCACATTAACCTCTCTACTTGAGTTTAGTATCCTCAATTATTTCATACTCAAAATTAATCCTAGGAAAGTCGATCTGTTTCCTCAACCATGACATCCCTCATATGTCTCGTTTCCATATATTATCTCATGTGCCAACTCTTAATATACTCACAAGGTCATGATTACCTTAGAATCATAGTCTCTAAAATCATCACATGATCTTAATACACCTTAAGCTTGAGAACACACCTTTTCTTTCAACTTTTCTCTTTATGAACGACTCCCAAAGTTCATACCTTATCTCCTTATAGCCTAACTTAGTACCCCCAATTGTCATATCGTCTTACACCTTACATATGCATCTCATCTATTTCATTATCTACCTTAATTAAATTCGGCCCTTATGCCATTTCTTAACCCAAAATCTTTCCATTAATCAAGCTCTAACATAAGACCTTTAAGATTCCTTAATCTTTTTACAATTAACCGCACAACATCTTATTCATGTTTTTGCCCAAACATGATCTTTATAATCCGTTTAACACGATTATAATCAATCACCTTATTCATCCAACACGTGCCACAAGATCACCTCAACAGACATAGGTCACTTTTTCACCAAGTCCAGATAATAAAAATCCACACACTTACATTATCCCCGTAATGTTGATCCGAAAAAAAAAATCAAAACAAACTTTTACCGACTGAGTTTGTTATTCACCCATAAATCCTTAAGAACTTAATTAATTGTCCTCATACAATTTCATCATCCCAAATTAAGCAAACCTTATGCTTTTCCGGAATTTAATATTTACCCAAGACTTAATTATCTTAATACTCCTCATATCATTATATCATTTCCTTAAGAAAGCCTCATAATGAAACCTCAAATAGGTCTTCCATAATAATACTTATGATTTCACACACTTAGCTTTTCCAAAAGTTTTAACCACTTGTCCTACAATGGACACACTCACTTATAAACCCCATAACCATAACTCTTGGATTTTAAAGTTTATTCAAGATCGTATTAGAGTACGATCATTTTAGAGAAAATGAACTCCTTATGAAATATCTCTCTTATATATTTATTCACTTAAATATATAATTTACACAACTCACACTTAAGTACTTTGAGCTTTATATTACCCCATCTAATGCTCAGAGTATGCACATGAGGAATAACCTCAAACTCCATAGAGCATTACTACACACACCAAATCCTTATAGCAAGGAATCCTTACAACATTAACCACTCGAGACAATGCTTATGAATTCGAGCAAGGGGTACAAATAATGTCAATGCCCAACTTGACATTATTTCAAGAACGTAGAGGGGTTCTTACGAATAGTTTCGATCCCGAAACTAACGCTAACAAGGTAGGGAACAATCACACATGTCCCAACCCAACACTATCCTTTATGAGTCCAAACAGTCTTTATCAACACATGACATGTACTACTTTTGGCACTCAAGGATTCTCGTATGAACGAACAACTTGAAATAGTAACGAATTTAGTAATTTCCAGAACAAGGAAACACTTCTTTATTATTCGAAACATTACATTAAAACAATTGACAAAATGTCGAACAGACAGATTACTAAACTATGGAGACTATCGACACAAGTCATCGCTCCTTATTCTTAAAAAGCTTTACAAAATACCACTACTCGTTTAGGGTTCCCTTCTCGTCGGAGTGACGTATCACAAGGAGTCGTTTCCCTTGACCCAAAGATTCGATAGGCGCCTTGCCTCTACTACGAGCAACAGATTGCCCAGGAGCGGACACTTCCGGCTTTGGGTTCCGCCTTCTGCCAACATTTGAGGCCTGGTATGATTGTGTTGGCCCTTGACCTTTTTGCCTACAATATGTTTGCATGTGGACTTCCTTCCCACAATTATAACATACCTGCTTCTCCTTTTGGCAATTAAAAACTTTTATGCCCAGCTTCACCACAGTTGTGGCATTGAATCACACCGCTACTCCAACCTGAGCCTTTGGCGGAGTCAGACTGAGTCGTCTCGGTCTTAGCACGACCAGACTTCTCAAACTTGGTGGGCGATGCCGGCCGCTTGAAGGTATTAGCCTTTCGGTTTTTTTGCCCACCCTTCGCCTTATTCTGTTCCTCCCCCGCTTTCGGGCGGATTTCTTCCCGCGTGACCTCTATTTTGTAGGCCGCATCAACATATTGCTCCAAAGTAGAGTAGTCGTGACGCACCATCAGAGGTTTGATTTCTGGATTCATCTATCCATGGAAGTACCAGATCTTTTATTCTTCAGTATACACTTCAGAACCAGAGTAATGCAACAAGTGACTAAACTTTGCCGCCAACTCAGACACTTTCAGTCCCCCAGTCTCTGGGTAGAGGAACTCTTTCAGCTTCTCTTCCCTCATAGCACGAGAGAAGAACCGATTAGTGAGCTTGGCCTTGAACAATGTCCAGCTCAGATTTGGGTGGTCGTGCAAACCAGTTCTTTCCCACCACTCACTTGCTCCGTCTTTCAGATGTAACGAAGCAATGTGCACCTGCTCAGCCTCGGTACAGACCACATTCTGAAATAGTCGCTCCATATGGGAAAACCAATAGGCAACCTTGATTGGTTCCCCGGTCCCATTGTAGCTATCCGAGCGCATCGAATTGATCGTCTTCAATGCCCGATTGTAATTCCCCTCGTTTCTCTTGGGAACCACCGGATGTGCAAGACCTACACGTCCCTCCACATTAGTTGTAACTTGAGGATTAGGAGCCGCTTGAACTTGCGGTATCCCTTGGGTCGTCAGTACCTCGACCACCTGCCTCACTATTTGCCCAATGACCGTCGCATCCAACACGATCGGGGCAGGAGGTGGAACTTCCCTCGCAGCTTAGGGGTCCACTTGTCCCTGATGAACATCTTGCCGCAGAATCGGGTCATTATTACGCGAGCCAGATCCCGCGTCTTCCCCTTGCTGAGTAGAACTCCTCAGCTGAATTCGGGAACCGTTGCTAGGACCTTCATTATCTGCTTGGTTGGTGGATCGAGTGTTCACCATCTATTGATGAACCATAACGTCAAATTAAAATCTTCCAACTTGTTTATGATACTTAATCACTTACGTTATGATACGAATTATAAGGGTCCAAATCAATAACTTATATTAGTTTGACTGACCCTCCACCATTAACCTTAAAATGACATTATCCTCTTACTTGAGAATGGATCAATTAGGAGAAATGTCAACCTTTAAATGACATTAAACCTAAGAAAAGACGATATCCTTAAGAATGGATCTAAGGAATAAGTAACAAAACCGAAGCTTGCAAAAGTTTGAAAAACCACTTAAACCCTATGCTTTCAAACTTTATACTTTATACTTTTAAACCTTATATATTTAACTTAATAAAATAATTATTTATAAAGTTAGTTTCTAAAACTAACGACACTATTATCACCTAAAACCCTTACTAAGACAAAAAAAATCACACTTTTAAAGTTATAGCACGAAGTAAATGTTACACGTTTATAACACACCATTTATAAGGCAACCATAAAATAATTTTAAATTTCCTAATAGTTAAACCATTATTTTTAAATTAAATTTTAAGAAATCATTGAACTTTAAGTTTGATACTAACATTTAGACTCTCGAAATTCCTTTTTAAAAGAAAATAGTTTGAAAATAGTTTCGAAATTAATTTTCGAAAATTCTCAAACCTAATAATAGGCCAAGAATTTTGAAACCAATGCTCTGATACCATAATTGTAACACCCCCGACTTATGTCGGTAGTGCCACACGCTAGTGACCTCAGACGTTTAATGTCCAAAGTCACCCTAGGCTTTAATCGGAACAATTAAGCTTAAATAAATACATAAATATTAAATAACGAAAGAATAATCAGCGGAAGACATTTTAAATGAATAAACTCAACCTTTTATTAAGATTCCTCTCGTAAAATGAGAAGGACAGTTTTACAACAAAGTATAGTGACATCAGAAGACTTTTAAATTACAACAGAAGACTCTTTTAAAGTAGTCCTAATTACATGACTATGTATTACATTTATTTCAAATTAAACATACACGCCTTGGAAATATTACTTCTTAAAATGCAAACTTCAACTGCAAGCCTTCTCTTCGATTGGTTACTTCGATCGTCGCGGACCAACCTCTGATGTGCCATATAGGACGGATGACACCAGCCGACCATACAAGGAATAAAATCCGGTTGGTTAGTCTAATGAAAGACTATGCAAGGGTACAAGCAGAATGGTTCTAGTGATCGTAACCGTTTACTATCATTGTCCCTCGAATAATAACCGAATGAACGATACATAACCCGGAACTTTCACGGAATGATAGAAGAACATATTGACGGGGCTAAAGATGCGCAATGCAAATATCGTTGATTAGCCTTATCAAAGTAAAACGTTCTAACAGACCTACTAAACAGATGTATAGTAAGCAAGCAAGGGTCAAACCCACATGGAAGGTCTGATGCAGTATGCAATTGTGATTGACAAGTAACAAGCAAGGGGGGTTGAGTTATCACGAGAAAGCAAAGCAAACAAGTTTGGTTGAGTTGAGAAAATATAATGGGAAAGTAGTCCTACTAGAGAGAGATCCACAATACAGAGATATAATTTGATCACAGAAATCTATGTAATCCAAGTTCTTTTACTATCCTTATAGTTGTTCCCACCCTGATCTTAAGTACTATCGATTCTCACAGTTTTCGATAGACTTATCACTATGTCACTGGTAAAGTACCTCCGATTCTCACAGATGTCGATATACTTTACCACTGACGCAGAAATAGCAATGCACACAAGGATATAAGATACATGCAAATAGAAAGACGTATTAATACTCGCATGCAACTGACTCTCACTCACAATTGTACGCTCGGAACCCCTATACGCACAATTGTGTATGCCACTAGATATGCACTTGGAACCCCTATATGCAATCCTAGCAATTGATAAAAAGTATTCAACCTAGTTGATCAGGCTAAGAAGAACAACAAGAAATCAATATTCAATATAACCAAGAGAATCAAACCAACATTTATAAGTATAAGAACAAGGAATATAAATCTCACAAACACATCAACTGTATTGCTTTAATCGTCTAGTAGAACAGAGGGAAGTTAGTTCTCTATTCAAACGAGAATGAAAACTAAGGGAAATAACGTCTGAAATAAAGCAGTAACGAGTTGTGTTCTAAGTGTCTCCCTCTTAACCTAGAAAGAGAGCTTAAATAGTCTTCAGAAAACTAGGTTAAACTAATGAAAATAATAAAGGAAACAAAAAATAAAATAACAAAATCTGAAAACAATAAAAGGAAATAAAAGTCTTCAGACGCGCGACACTTAACACGGCCACCGCGGGGCGTCAGGCTTTCCACCGTGGGGCGTCATTCTTCTCTGAGAGTCACCGCCGGGCCGCGGTGACTCTGGCGCGGGGCGGTGAGCTAGCTCACTCTCTTCTTCTGTTGTTCTTCATTACTACCCAGTGTTGGTAGTCGTCTCCATGCATGCTCCAACAGCTCCATCTCCATCCTCATGTCTCCATCTAAGCTGTAAATCCAGGAATATCTTCACTTCTCTCCATAACTTCTGGATCACAGACTTAGCCTAAAATCCACTCATAAATTCCTCCAAATCATGCTAATAATTGCTAGTAAAGGTGTATGAAATAACACATATCAAATTCCCCCATACTTAGACCTTTACTCGTCCCGAGTAAGCTAAAGAAAAACCTACTCTCTCAATCAAACACCAAGGCCTCAAGAAGTACAAGAAAATAAGACACTAGTAATTACAACATATCAACAATAAGCTCCAGACAACCAAAACAAGGGATGCAAAGATAATTCTAATCCTAACTCCAATCTAGCTCCTTATCGCTCCAGAATGGCCTACCCGAACTCCTTATACCACCTCTTCTTATGACACCTCGCCAAGAAATAGAGAGAAATCCTAGAATCACTCTTCTTTTTCGCTCATCTTGCCAAGGCGCCCTTTCGGGTTTTCACCAAGCCACTCATTTCATTTTGCTAGATATCTCACATATACTCACATCACTCCAGTCCACTTTTTCGCTGGTCTATACCAGCCGGACTACCTGCTTTTTACCTGAACTGCCCTTTCGGGTTTTCAGCTCATCCCAGGATTTTGATTGCCTTTTTACTTCTTTTTGGCTTTTTCGATTTTTTTTTTGATCAAACGGGAAATATAGCACACGAAAAGAAAACAATCTGTACAAAGGATAGACAGATAGCTAGTCTAAATCCCTCCCCCATACTTAAACCGAACATTGTCCTCAATGTAGAAAAGAGAACAACAAATGAAATAGGGGAAGAAGAAAATAAACTCACTGCGAGCCTGATAGTGGTGGTGGTGGGAACCTCCCGAAGTAGTCCCTCATATGAGCGTACATACCGTCCAGACGCTCATCTAAATCAACATGGAGCTGGGTCTGCCAAGTCTGTAGACCGGTCTCTACTCGGGTGTTCCAGTGCGTCTGCTGCACTGAGAATGCATCAAATCTCGAATACAACTACTGCCAAGGTGTGGTAGGACCGTAAGAAGACAAAGGCGCATCATAAAGTGTAGGCATAGGAGTGTCATCGCCCGCAAACTCAGCAGCAACAGCAACACCACTAGGGCCCTCTCCATACGAGCCTGAAGGAGCAGCAACAGGGGTATCATCAGTCGTCATTCTGCTATCACTGGAGATCCACCAATCCGCAAATGAAGGTGAATAGGCGAACTCCCGTGGAAGAATCAGAATATGGCCATCATATGACGACCAGACTAAATCACCATCCTTTCCCAATGGCTTCAGCATCGAGCATACCTTCATGTGTGCCATATCATACACCACGTAGGCAACAGGCCGAGGAATCTGATCGCAAGCTATCACTCTAGCACAAAAGTGGGTAATCAGACCACCCCCACAAATATCACGTGGCTCACCATCACGAATCCTCTTCAAGGAACCCAAAAAGAGGGTAGCCCAACATGGCGTGTACGTGACAACCTCCAAGATGCTCATAAACCACTGGAAATCCTTCAGAGGGACCTTACCATCATCAGCATGGCCAAAGAAGTCTCTCATCATCACTTTATGGATCAACCGTAGACACGGGTTCACCAGCTTCGAGTTCACCTCCTGACCCTTCCTGAACGTCCTGCCCGTAGCAGCCTTCCAGAACTCCATCATATCAGACTCTAGAATGCCACCAGACCACCCATCAGTTGGCAGCTTTGTAATGCCCAGGGCAGCACGCACCACCTTAGGGGACAACGAATAATCACGCCCATTGTAAGTGAACGTGACCCTCATCATCCTCTTGTCGTCTGAGCCATCAGAGTACCTCTTGAAGGAGGCGATGAACTGGTAACAAAGCTCGGGATACGCAGGGGCAGCTATGTTCAGAAACGTCCCCAAACCACACTGTGCTAAGCACAGGGACACACACGCCAACAAACCAAACTCAGCCAATGTCGGCTTGTCAAAGAATTTTGTCGCCAACACCTTCCTTTCTTTCACCACATTGTAGACCTCATTCTCATCCCTCGTAGACACTTGCTTCCGACCCTTAGGTGCCATAAGTAATGAATGTAGAATTTCAAAACGAAGGGCAACCAAGAGGACTTACAAACGAGCAAACACACAGCCAAGTGGTCTCGCCGCGGGGCGGTGAACGAGTCGCCGGGTCGTGGTGGGAAAACTGGAAGCTTTGGCCGGGTTGCGATGAAGTCGACGCGGGGCGGTGGCAGCGCGAGGCGGAGTGACAGCGAGGTGGGACTGAAGCGACGCGGTGGGGTTGTGTTTGGCTGGTTTGTGAGGCTAGACTTCCAATTGGTGAATTGGGGGCTAGAGAGGTGTGCTGGGAATGGAGTGTTTGTGAGTATGGGGGCTAGGTCAGGGAAGGGAAAGTGAAAGGGAAGAAAGGGATGATGGGGCCGGGTATGTACCATGGCCCAAAGAAAAATCTTGGCCCAAAGGGGCCCAATCCGTCAAATCCTTCGTAACAACTCAAGAAATAAATAATTTTACGCACCCGTTTAAGGTTTTTTCGGGCCCTTTATTCTTGTTTTTTTTCCGGAGTTGAGAAGGTATACCATACATTCACCGCGGGGTGGTGGGCTCCACCGCGGGGTGGTGGGCTCCACCGCGGGGCGGTGGGACGAACTGGGACACTGTCTCCTCTCCATTTACTTTCGTACCTGAAATGTGAGTAACAGGCGAACGAAACAAAGCAAAATAAATTACGAAAATAATCTAAAGAAAACTCAAAGAACAATTACCACGGGGTGCCTCCCGGACAGCGCCTTGGTTAACGTCGTTGGCTCGACGTACTGCAGATCAATTACCACCTGGAATAGGATCCCCTCGGAATCCTCCTACTCGTCTCTTCCTGTTGAGACTTCCCATGGAAAGGTTTAGACCTTAAGCCATGTTCCCTCTTTGCCATTGACTCCATGCTTACTTCCTTTGGAGTATCTCCCCCATACTTAGAGCGATGTGGGGGCCGATATGGCTCAATCTGAATATGCTGCACATCACTGGATAAAGGCTTACAGCCTTGTATGGTTAGTGCAGGGGGGCGAGTGCCCAAAATGGAGGGAATGGAATCTCCTATGTCATCCAACAAGACATCACCAACATGTAACTCATGCGACTCAATAGGTTCATCAATAGTAGAACACTTAACTACGGTCTCTACTGCACTAGTTTTAACATTGTCATGCACATGATCATCAATATCGCTAATGCAGCAAGGAGCATGCAATTCAATAGAGTTGGCTTTACGAATATTATGTTCAAAAATTATTCTATCAAATTCCATAGTTAAAATTCCACTGTCTACATCAATCTTTGTCATGGATGTTTTCATAAAAGGTCGCCCTAGCATAACTGGAGCAACCTGCTCATCATAGTCCATATCCATAACAAAGAAGTCAGCAGGAAAAATCAAAGAGCCTATCCCCACAAGAACATTTTCCACAACACCCTTTGGGGGTACACAAGAACCATCAGCAAGTTGTATAACAATGTTAGAATCATGCAAGGGTCCTATTCCTAAATCCTCAATCAAAGAATAGGGTAACACATTAATTGAGGTACCCAAGTCTAACAAGGCTTTCTCAAATCGATGCTCACCTATAGTGATAGGAATAGTAAATGTACCTGGATCCTTGCACTTCTCAGGCATGCGTCTCTGAACCACTACTGACACATGTTCACTCACTGGAATCTTCTTTTGAGCCTTCTGCTTCTGAGTCCTCTTCACGGTGCACAGCTCCTTCAAGAACTTGGCATATCGAGGGATAGCCTTGATAAGCTTGATCAGGGGAATGTTCACCTCACAGTCCTGAAATGTCTCGAACAGATCGATGTCTTCAGCTACTCTCTTGGCCTTCAGCGCCTCAGGGAAAGGTGCTGGTGGCTTCTCAGAACCTAGAGGGGGAAACTCGGGGCGAACGTAGTCATCAATACAGGTTTCTTCAGCAGAGTCGGGTTCTCAAAGGCCAGGTCGTGGTAAGTCCATCGCGGGGCGGTGAGGTCGCGGCGTGTTTACTGAGTCCAGCCGCCGGGTCGCGGCCAGAGTCGTCGCGGGGCGGTGGCTTCAGCGTTTCTTTCCTGGCTCCTTTAATTTCTGGCCAGGCCGCGGTGGCATCCACCACGGGGCGTCCGGTGATTTTTTCCTTCTCGATCTCGTTTTCCTTCTCAGCTATAGGAGCAACGTCCAACTTTTTACCACTTCTGAGGGTAATAGAGCTCACATTCTCCCTTGGGTTCACAGTAGTCTGAGATGGCAAGGAATTAGATGTCCTCTGGTCAAGTTTGGTCACAACATCAACAAGCTGGCCAATCTGTCTCTCCATGTTCTTAATACTTGACTCAGTAGCCTGCACATGTATGGCAAAATGCTGAGTCAGAGTCTTTAGCATCTCTTCGGTAGAAGCACCAGAGCTTTGGCCTTGAGGCCTCTGTTGGTATGGGACTCTCTACTGGTACTGCTGTTGTGCAGGCTGTTGACCACCTTGAGGGTCACTCCATCTAAAACATGGGTGGTCTCGCCCTCTCGGATTATAATTGGGCTGTCCACCAAACTGTGGTCTAGGGGGTCCATAACCTCCTATAGCATTAACTTCAGCAACACCCTCCTCCTGCAGCCGAGGACAAGTGTCGGTGGGGTGGTATTGATCAGAGCAAAGCCCACATGCTTTAACTTGTTGAGGGGTGTTCTGATTCGCCATCCTCTTCACCATCTCTTTCAGCTCAGCTAGCTCAGTCAACACTGGGCTTGGTCCTGCAGGGGTCACAGCATTGACCGCCTTCCTTTGGTATGTCTTCCCAAAACTCCTGGTGCTCTCACTCATCTCCTGGAATCTCTTCATGGCTGCATCCGGTGTCAGATTCAGAATGCTGCCACCGCAAGCAGCGTCAACCATCCTTCTCTCTTGGTCCAGCAGACCATTGTGTAAATAGAGGACAAGGTCCTGCTTGGCGTATCCGTGGAATGGGCAGCTAGAGCAAAGCCTCTTGTACCTCTCAAGATAATCATATAGCGTCTCATCACCAGCCTGCTCAATATTGGCAATTGCCTTTTTCAAGGCATTCGCCTTCTTTGTTGGAAAGTACTTGTCCAGGAATGCCTTGTGCAGTTTATTCCAGGTATCTATGGTTCCTGGTGGCAAGTGATAGTACCAGTCGCTTGCAGAGTCTAGCAGGGAGAAACCAAAAGCTCTCATCTTGATTTGGTCTTCCGTCACGTTCCTGAGCTTCATAGTCATGCAGACATTGTGGAACTTGCCCATGTGAGAGATCGGGTCTTCTCCACTCAAACCGTGGAACTTTGGAAGATAAGCAACAACTCCAGATTTCAGCTCAAAATTCACCCCTTCGCCAAGTGCAGGGATGAAGACAGCCAGGGGTTGTGCTCCAATATTCGGCTCAGTCAATTCTCTCAGAGTCTCAGCCATTGCGACAGTAGGGATGTTAATTGGCTCAGTCGGCTCAACGACCTCAACCTCGACTTCTTCTTCTCCTTGATTGTGTAGGTTCGCACGGAACGATCTGTCGACTTCTGGATCAAAAGCTATGAGGGGAGAGTCAGTAGAACGAGTGTCGACCATAAGATAGGTCTCCACAAAAAATCAATCACAAAAAACACACAACAAAACAGAAAACTTCCCCAACAACGGCGCCAAATTTGACGGGGCTAAAGATGCGCAATGCAAATATCATTGATTAGCCTTATCAAAGTAAAAAGTCCTAACAGACCTACTAAACAGATGTATAGTAAGCAAGCAAGGGTCGAACCCATAGGGAAGGTTTGATGCAGTATGCAATTGTGATTGACAAGTAACAAGCAAGGGGGGTTTAGTTATCACGAGAAAGCAAAGCAAAGCAAAGAAGTTTGGTTGAGTTGAGAAAATATAATGGGAAAGTAGTCCT
This sequence comes from Rheum nobile, assembly GCA_027886185.1. Classification (NCBI taxonomy): domain Eukaryota; kingdom Viridiplantae; phylum Streptophyta; class Magnoliopsida; order Caryophyllales; family Polygonaceae; genus Rheum; species Rheum nobile. The sequence continues at coordinate 502,175 of WOAB01000663.1, read as the reverse complement.
ACTAGAGCGAGATCCACAATACAGAGATATAATTTGATCAAAGAAATCTATGTAATCCAAGTTCTTTTACTATCCTTATAGTTGTTCTCACCCTGATCTTAAGTACTATCGATTCTCACAGTTGTCGATAGACTTATCACTATGTCACTGGTAAAGTACCTCCGATTCTCACAGTTGTCGGTATACTTTACCACTGATGCAGCAATAGCAATGCACACAAGGATATAGGATACATGCAAATAGAAAGACGTATTAATACTCGCATGCAACTGACTCTCACTCACAATTGTACGCTCGGAACCCCTATACGCACAATTGTGTATGCCACTAGATATGCACTCGGAACCCCTATATACAATCCTAGCAATTGATAAAAAGTATTCAACCTAGTTGATCAGGCTAAGAAGAACAACAAGAAATCAATATTCAATATAACCAAGAGAATCAAACCAACATTTATAAGGATAAGAACAAGGAATAGAAATCTCACAAACACATCAACTGTATTGCTTCAATCGTCTAGTAGAACAAAGGGAAGTTAGTTCTCCATTCAAATGAGAATGAAAACTAAGGGAAATAACGTCTGAAATAAAGCAGTAACGAGTTGTGTTCTAAGTGTCTCCCTCTTAACCTAGAAAGAGGGTTTAAATAGTCTTCAGAAAACTAGGTTAAACTAATGAAAATAATAAAGGAAACAAAATAATAAAATAACAAAATATGAAAACAAAAAAAGGAAATAAAAGTCTTCAGACGCGCGGCACTTAACACGGCCACCGCGGGGCGGTGAGATCCACCGCGGGGCGTCAGGCTTTCCACCGCGGGGCGTCATTCTTCTCTGAGAGTCACCGCCGGGCCGCGGTGACTCTGGCGCGGGGCGGTGAGCTAGCTCACTCTCTTCTTCTGATGTTCTTCATTACTACCAAGTGTTGGTAGTCGTCTCCATGCATGCTCCAGCAGCTCCATCTCCATCCTCATGTCTCCATCTAAGCTGTAAATCCAGGAATATCTTCACTTCTCTCCATAACTTCTGGATCACAGACTTAGCCTAAAAACCACTCATAAATTCCTCCAAATCATGCTAATAATTGCTAGTAAAGGTGTATGAAATAACACCTATCACATATGCATAGAAAAGAAGACTCCAACGGAATTGAGTCTTATAGGAAACATATGTAATTGTTTGGGAACGTTAAGTTTTCACACAAGTTTATAAAAACGACCTTGATTATTTAGGTCCACAACCAACCTCACCGCGTACTGCGAATCCATATTGGAAAGAGGACCTACTCTAATAAGATTCCGGACGAGTTCCACGTTGTACTTCTCGCCCGAGGGTATATTAATTATGTGCGTAAAAGCACTTATCTTATTTACTTTAAAAAACGGACATTCACGTTAAGGCTTTTAATTCACATCATCTCGATACGAGAGATATCTTTGGGATGAATCTCGAATGTTGGCACTAGCTAAGTGCACCTATCACTTATATCCGAATAAGGGTACAGTCATGACCAGAAGTACTACGGAAAAAACCTCCTAATACTTGTTATAAAGAAACGACTAGACCTCACAAGGTACATAGCGTTTCTACGAATACTCGTTCTAACTAAGCATGTAAGTTCACATATAAATCCACAGCAAAACCATTTATCACTTTACGTAAATATCATATAGAATTATATAAAATAGCATTGTTTCTAGCAATATATACAACCTATTATAAATTCATATTTTTAACAAAACATTTTGTCGTTTAAGTTCCCAAACACAAATCAACAACTTTATTCCAACTTAATTAAACAATTAAGTAATTGATAATCAAGAAAAATATGGAATAATTCAACAAGAGTGAACCGCCACTTGCCTTAGTCTGGATGAACGAAGAGTTGGGTCCGAAATCCGGAAACTTGAACTTCTGCACATCTGCCTACTAAAATTCCCGTTGGAATTTATCATCATTCAGTAGGGTCGGATCCCAATCCGTACAATCAGCCATGAAGACGAGCACAATCCAACACCGACGACGCATACGAGATGACTTTTAAAACAAAACCCTAATTAGTTACGGGTACAAAGGAACGAAAAGACAAAGAAAAGGCAGTGCCGCGATCGCGGCTTTGCTAGGTAAAACCGTGCTCGCGGCAGATGGGCCGCGATCGCGGTTCCATGCCTAGCCGAGATTGCGGGCCTCTGCCCATCCGCGATCGCGGTATTTATGCCGCGGTCGCGGGATCCATTGACGAACGACAAGCTAAACGAACACAATGGAGCCATACCGAGGGAAGACGAGGCTCAAATCTTGCTTCTTGGACAAGCACGCACCACCACCACTCCTGGCTTCGCTTTGATGGACCTCCGACTCCGACAACGATCGACGACGATAAAACTCCGACGACAACACCAAACACCGAGCTAACGAGAGGGAGAGATGAAGGATGTGAAGAACACCCTCGGATCCGCCCCTATTTATAGGACAAGGGTGGAGCTCTTCCACTAAATGAGAGGAAGAACAACCGTTTAGCCTTCCTAAACCAGCCGCTTGGAGAAGAAACATCAGACCTCGATCGTCGGCGTCTCAGTAAAGACGAGGAAGAAGATGAAGCAATGGCGCCGCGATCGCTGTTTCATAACCGCAATCGCGGTTTGGCCTTTGAGCAAAACCGCGCATGCGGTTTCATAACCGCGGTCGCGGGCAATGCCGCGCTCGCGGCTGCATAGCCGCGATCGCAGGCAATGACGCACTTGCGGCTCCCGGGCCTTGATCGCGGGTCTTGCTTAATTCCGATTTTAGCAACCCTCCAATAATTAGAACCCATATATTACATTAAATGTGTATCCATACATTCATATGGTTCTTATATGGTTACAGAACATGCCTAACACGTCTTTCTTACAAAATGAAAGTTGGGACTTTTAGGTGTTATTACAGTGAAGATGGGTGGGTTGCTTAGGACAACATCCAAATATGTGAGCTAAAACAACTTATTCAATACGTTCATAAGGACGAGATCAACTCTTGTGCAATTCACTATGCAGTTCAATAATGCAATTGAAGCAGAGAGACATACACAACAAAAAATGATATTTGATTCATCCACTTGCATGCCTACAATGAAGACACGGTTGAAAATCGAAAAGGATTGTGCATCAATCTATACCACCAATGTGTTCTTGGAATTGCAAAAGGAAATCTATGCTTCAATATTCTCTTGCTCCATTGCCGACATAAAAAGGGACGATGATGCTCATATATTTAAGGTGAGATGTCCTAATGATATGTGCTATACTATGCGAAAAGTTTTAGTCGATGAAGATATTTGTTGCACATACGACAAGTTTGGAAAGTATGGGCTCCCTTGTAGACACATGTTTTTAATAATAAAGAGCATGGGGCTAGATCCATTACCCAACAAATTTGTTTCTTCCAGATGGACCAAATATGCTACACTCACATCTGTATTTCAAATTAATGGTTCTTTGTATGAAGAGTGTGCTCAACAGGATGAAAGAAAGTTACTCTTGCAGGAATTGTTATTAGAGGTGCTCATCTTCACTAATGTTATAGAGAACAACCCAGAAGGAATGAAAGACTTGTTGAAAGTGATTAAATATCATAGATCAACTTACCTAAGCATGCAAAAAGAAGGGACAAGTACCAGATCCACTAAGAGCAAATTCGAGAGGTTTGTTGGGCCAATATCGATAGATATTACTATACACCCACCTAAGCAAGAACATAACAAGGGCAGTGGAAAGCATATTATGGGTGGAAAAGGGGCTTCAATGGAACAAGCAAAGAAGCAACTAAGAGTGAGTACGAAATGCAACCAACGAGGTCACAACATTAGAACATGCAAGCAAGTAGAGAAGAAATAAACTACACTAGGAGATTTCTTCTTCCTCATACATGTGGTGCACAAGACTTTATATTTATGGTGCACAAGACTGTACACTTGTGATGCACAAGACTTTATATTCGTGATGCACAATTTGGGTTAAACTAGTGCACAAAACATGTGGTTAGTGATGCACTATCGTTCAAATAGAGGTGCACAAAATATATATGCGGTGATGTATAATTATGTGATTCTGATTCATAAGACTGTGTATTTGTGATGCACAATTTAGGTTGAACCATTGCATAAAACATGTAGTTAATGGTGCACAATCATTGACACCTATTTACAAGTTAATTTTAACCTAAAGCACCCACTTATAAAAAGTCCATTTTACCACTCCACATTTAGCCAACCCACATATAAAAAAGGACATTTTACCTCAAAATAAAGGTGCACAATACATATTGTTACTAGTGCACAATAGATAGAAAAAAGTTTTAGGTGGGGGAACCTATAAAAAAATGTGCGCATTGTTGTAGTATTTGATGTTTGTGCATCAAGTAATTAAGATTTGTGCATCACGATATACTAAATTGTGCACCATTGTATGATGACTATGTTCACCTTGAACTTTTATATGTACCTCTCTCCTATAATTTTTTTTGATGTTATTACTGGTGCATAATCGATAAAATAAAGGTGCACAAAATATATATATTGTGATGCACAATTCAGTGATTCTGATACAAAAGACGTTATATTTGTGATTTACAATTTATGTTGGACAAGTGCACATAAAATGTAGTTAATGGTGCACAATCGTTAAAATAAAGGTGCTATTGAAACAAATCAATATAGCAATCAAGAATGAAAAAACTTATGTTAAGAACTGTCCACAATTCTTCCAAAATGATATGTACAAAATTCATCAAGTAAAACTCAAAAAATAGTTTAACAAACTATGTACAAATATGTTCATCTCCTAAAACAATCATCTTCTTCATAATCATGTGTAGAATTTGATGGTCTTGAGAAGATGTATTTACGCTAGCTTCAAGCGTGTTAAGCGGGCTCAACAATATTGTTGAGAGATATCTTTCGCGCAACATATTCACCTGAGCTTTGTTATTTGTGTCAAACCAGAATTGAAGTCAGTTTTCCCATTCCCTTTATATGTTTCCATATGCCACATTACATAGACACCACAGTCATCCTTGTTCTTGGTATCCCTCCACGGCATGGGTAGCCATTCTGTTTTCACCTTCGACTTGAACGGAAGAACTTTGGATTCTAACCCATGTCGGCCCAGATAATTAATCATTAATTTTTGCTGCAAATGAGTGCTAAGAAAAAAGATGAATGAAACTTAAGATTAATCAGATGCACAAATTAATACAAAACTATTGATAAAAATAGTTATGTAATGGTGTACAAATTAATACATTATAGATGCACACATAATATTGCTATGACGTACAACTTAACTAGTGACCAAAATAATTTAACTATTGAGAAAAAATATAGTAATGTGGTGCACAACTTACAATAATATATATGGTGAACATTAAAAGCAAAGTTGGTGCACAAAATAATAGTTAAGTAATGGTGCACAAACATATAATATGGTGGTGCACAATAATTAAAAAAAATTGAAAAATATATCATGCTGCATAAAAATCATATATCATGGTGGACAAACTCCACGTATATCATGCTACATAAAAAAATTGAAACAAACTATTATACCACGATGCACAAATTTGATACATCATGGTGCATCGAAAAATATATCATGCTGCATAAAAATCATATATCATGGTGCACAAAATTATTTAATCACGATTTGTTTGTGCATCAAGTAATTAAGATTTGTGCATCACGATATACTAAATTGTGCACCATTGTATGATGACTATGTTCACCTTGAACTTTTATATGTGCCTCTCTCCTATAATTTTTTTTGATGTTGTTACTGGTGCACAATCGATAAAATAAAGGTGCACAAAATATATATATTGTGATGCACAATTCAGTGATTCTGATACAAAAGACGTTGTATTTGTGATTTACAATTTATGTTGGACAAGTGCACATAAAATGTAGTTAATGGTGCACAATCGTTAAAATAAAGGTGCTATTGAAACAAATCAATATAGCAATCGAGAATGAAAAAACTTATGTTAAGAACTATCCACAATGCTTCCAAAATGATATGTACAAAATTCATCAAGTAAAACACAAAAAATAGTTTAACAAACTATGTACAAATACGTTCATCTCCTAAAACAATCATCTTCTTCATAATCATGTGTAGAATTTGATGGTCTTGAGAAGATGTCTTTACGCTAGCTTCAAGCGTGTTAAGCGGACTCAACAATATTGTTGAGAGATATCTTCCGCGCAACATATTCACCTGAGCTTTGTTATTTGTGTCAAACCAGAATTGAAGTCAGTTTTCCCATTCCCTTTATATGTTTCCATATGCCACATTACATAGACACCACAGTCATCCTTGTTCTTGGTATCCCTCCACGGCATGGGTAGCCATTCTGTTTTCACCTTCGACTTGAACGGAAGAACTTTGGATTCTAACCCATGTCGGCCCAGATAATTAATCATTAATTTTTGCTGCAAATGAGTGCTAAGAAAAGAGATGAATGAAACTTAAGATTAATCAGATGCACAAATTAATACAAAACTATTGGGAAAAATAGTTATGTAATGGTGCACAAATTAATACATTATAGATGCACACACAATATTGCTATGACGTACAACTTAACTAGTGACCAAAATAATTTAACTATTGAGAAAAAATATAGTAATGTGGTGCACAACTTACAATAATATATATGGTGAACATTAAAAGCAAAGTTGGTGTACAAAATAATAGTTAAGTAATGGTGCACAAACATATAATATGGTGGTGCACAATAATTAAAAAAAATTGAAAAATATATCATGCTGCATAAAAATCATATATCATGGTGGACAAACTCCACGTATATCATGCTACATAAAAAAATTGAAACAAACTATTATACCACGGTGCACAAATTTGATACATCATGGTGCACCGAAAAATATATCATGCTGCATAAAAATCATATATCATGGTGCACAAAATTATTTAATCACGATTTGTTTGTGCATCAAGTAATTAAAATTTGTGCATCACGATATACTAAATTGTGCACCATTGTATGATGACTATGTTCACCTTGAACTTTTATATGTGCCTCTCTCCTATAATTTTTTTTGATGTTGTTACTGGTGCACAATCGATAAAATAAAGGTGCACAAAATATATATATTGTGATGCACAATTCAGTGATTCTGATACAAAAGACGTTGTATTTGTGATTTACAATTTATGTTGGACAAGTGCACATAAAATGTAGTTAATGGTGCACAATCGTTAAAATAAAGGTGCTATTGAAACAAATCAATATAGCAATCGAGAATGAAAAAACTTATGTTAAGAACTATCCACAATGCTTCCAAAATGATATGTACAAAATTCATCAAGTAAAACACAAAAAATAGTTTAACAAACTATGTACAAATACGTTCATCTCCTAAAACAATCATCTTCTTCATAAGCATGTGTAGAATTTGATGGTCTTGAGAAGATGTCTTTACGCTAGCTTCAAGCGTGTTAAGCGGACTCAACAATATTGTTGAGAGATATCTTCCGCGCAACATATTCACCTGAGCTTTGTTATTTGTGTCAAACCAGAATTGAAGTCAGTTTTCCCATTCCCTTTATATGTTTCCATATGCCACATTACATAGACACCACAGTTGTTCTTGGTATCCCTCCACGGCATGGGTAGCCATTCTGTTTTCACCTTCGACTTGAACGGAAGAACTTTGGATTCTAACCCATGTCGGCCCAGATAATTAATCATTAATTTTTGCTGCAAATGAGTGCTAAGAAAAGAGATGAATGAAACTTAAGATTAATCAGATGCACAAATTAATACAAAACTATTGGGAAAAATAGTTATGTAATGGTGTACAAATTAATACATTATAGATGCACACACAATATTGTTATGACGTACAACTTAACTAGTGACCAAAATAATTTAACTATTGAGAAAAAATATAGTAATGTGGTGCACAACTTACAATAATATATATGGTGAACATTAAAAGCAAAGTTGGTGTACAAAATAATAGTTAAGTAATGGTGCACAAACATATAATATGGTGGTGCACAATAATTAAAAAAAAATTGAAAAATATATCATGCTGCATAAAAATCATATATCATGGTGGACAAACTCCAGGTATATCATGCTACATAAAAAAATTGAAACAAACTATTATACCACGGTGCACAAATTTGATACATCATGGTGCACCGAAAAATATATCATGCTGCATAAAAATCATATATCATGGTGCACAAAAGTATTTAATCACGATGCATAGGCAAAAAATCTACATTGCACAATACAATATGCACATGCTGCACAAAAATAAGCTTACATGGAAAAAGTTAATAATTTAGAAGTAGAAAAATAAGTGGATCCCTGAACAAAGCTATACTTGGAGCCGAAACCCTCAGCTCACGAAGCCTCCTCCGAACTAACTCACACTAGTCGTAGTCTTCCATCCGGTCCGTCAAATTCCAGGTAATCCACTTCAAAATCTTTGAAGTTGTCGAACTATTGCCATTACTCTCTATAACAATTGAGTAAAATAGAACAATGAAATCCAAATCAAACAAGGCATCGACATCCTTGTTTGCAACAAGCTTCTGCTTCACATCAGTTGGTGTGACAAGATCATATTTGGCATATCTCGCTCTCCATTGAGTAACTACATGATAGTCGGTCTGATTCGTAAGAAGAATTTTCACTAATCGCATGGGAAACCCAAGATATTGTTGGACATCTTTATCATTTAGTCGGATATTGCGCAAATCATTTCCCATCCGTTGAGAGCAAGAAGGTGCATCGAACTTATCCACCAGCTAATAGCACAAAGCGCCTGGCAACTCCCTCACATTTCAAGAGATCAAGTGTCTGAAACCCATTCGGACTAATGCAGCCCTTTGAGCTCCATTAAACTTAACAATGGCATCAACAAGAAGAGACATAGAACCCCTTGCATTAAGCTTTCTATTGGGGGCTTTCCTTTTCGTATCCACGAGCACAACAACTTTACATGCCTCCTTGGAAATAGGAACAACATGCAACCGAGAAGTGTCCGAAGAAAGATTTCCTTTTGAGCTTTGATGAAGTGACTGTATCAAACGTGACCTTACGTTTACCTACAACAACAAAAACAATAATTGGAAAATAGTGATCAACGAATGCACACAATTATAAAAACTACGAAGCACAATTCGCTGAATTTAAAAATAAGAAATTATCCTTCGTCTTTTTCTTAGCAGCAGGAGAAGTGATAGCAACTGCACTACTTGAGTTCTTGCGGTTTGTGCATTGCTCTGAAAATAATCCATACCATAAAAATATCATCACAAATAATCACAACTTCTCTATACTAATCCATACCATAAAAATATCATCTAGATAATCTCCTAATGATTCAGGCACTTCAGGCTCGTGTATGGGAAGCTAAATAACTTTAAAGACGGCTAGAGCATAAGACGGAACTACATCATCGCCTACATCATCTGATATTCCAGCTTGGCCACTTGTTTTCTCTTCTACAAAGACAACCTTCTTCTTATTCGAAGCAGAATGTTTTCTTCGTCCATATATTATGAAGAAAAACACAATTTAGAAAGCAGGTGCACAAAGATATAGTGATGTGGTGCACAAAATGTATAGTGATGTGGTGCACAAGATACAATAATGTGGTGCATAAAATCACAAAGAGATATAGTAAATACACAAAATGTAGTAATGTGATTCACAAAATAAAGTGTAGTAGTGCATACGATAAAGTAATGGGGTGCACAATAACGAAACATGCAATACACAATAAAAAAGATACAAACAAACTCACGGAGGAATATAGTAAATACACAAGATGTAGCAATGGGGTGCACTAACATGTAGTCATGAGGTGAACAAGAAACACTAATATAGTGCACAAGGTATACTAATTTGGTGAATAAAAAACAATAAAGTAGTAATATGGCATGTTGGTACAATATAGCACGTTGGTGCACAACGTGTACTAGTGTAGTGCACAAAAATAGTTTAATTGGTGAACAAGTATATAGTATTGTGGTGCACAACTTCTACAAATATGGTGAGCAACAAAAGAAAAGTTAATGCACAAAAATAAAGTAAACTGGTGAACAAGTAAACTGAAAGTGGTGCACAAACAAACTAATTTGGTGTTCAACGTATACTAATTTGGTGAACAAAATACACGAGAATATCAACTGAACACAACAGTCATCCTAAAAAACACACAAATATGAAAATCAAACCCAAACATCAACACAAAAAGATCAAAATAGAAAACGAAAACAACATATACACTTCTATGCGTAAAAATTTTGGAATTTACAAAATCAACAAAGAAAAACAGATGTCTATGGTTTAGAATACGATAATTTCACATAGACTCTTAGAAACTGGAGAGTAGCCTTGATTGCCATAATTTTGAAGATTTGGAGTGTAAATTCAAAGATTTCGAGTGGAAAATGGAGAGCTGACTTGACTGAATCAGAGAGTGAGAGAGAAGTTTGATTGAAAATCGCCTGGAGACCGCCTACGGATGAAGAGCTATAGAGAACAAAAGAAAATGAATATGAACTGACATTTCAAATTAATTTGTTTAATTAATAAACGCGGGGAACGTGTAAATGAAGATAGTTGGGGCACATGAATAAACGTTTTCACTCCCACTCGCGAGATGGTGGCCACACAATCAACGCCTATCCAACGACCCTAATGAGTTCACAAGTTCTCATGGTAAAACTCATCCACACGAGAGCAATCTTCTATATACATATATATATATACACTAAAGTCCTTGTTCTCTCTCGTTGTAATATCCCTCATTTTAATTAAGGGTATTTATGTAATTCTCAACTCTATTTCTAATAAACAAATTTTGGTATTTATTTCATTATTCCAAAAAGGGAAATAGATTAGAGATTCTTAACTTAAGTTGTTACAACTTTAAGTTATGGGTTATTTAAATTTATTCTAACATTGTGTTAATTCAAATTTATATAAACTTATCAATTTTAACCTAGATTATTTGAGTTATGATTAACCAAGTGTTAATCAAGATTTAAATATGGTAAATTTTATAAGAAGATGTGACTTAAGCTTAATTTTAACCTAAATAATTGTCCTATATCTTAATTTGGGGTTAAAAGAGTTATATAGACTTAGTATAATAAAAAAAATAAGTTTGGGTAGATTTTAGAATTTTTGAAAAGTAAAATAAGGGCATTTTGCCACAACTTTAGAAAGTTGGGAAAAATGTGCAAATAGGCCAAAAATAAGGGGGGCGACCATAATTAGGAGGAAAATGGTTTGTCTTTAACCTCTAGCTTCCATACATGGTAAGTTTCCTTCCATGGAGGATTTTGGGTGCCAAAGTGATGCGTTTTCCAAGATTAACCTTTGGGCAATTAAAGTAATACAATATCTTGCACATACACAATAGAATTAGGTATATTCAATAATGCATTTTAATGCATCTTACATTAAATCATCAATTTAATGCAAATAATGTATTTTAATGCATTAATTAGGGAATCCAAACGGACCCAAAATCGAATTTCACCCAGAAAAGCAAGAGTATATTCCGAACGCGTTTTTTGTGTTCATGGAAATTGAGATCCGATTCGGGATCGTTTTGGGCCAAATTTTATATCAATTTGTAGGGTTTTGAGAGATCTATTGAAGCCCTATAAATACTCCTTCATCCATGGATTAGATTTATCCAATTTTGCCTCCAAAGCTCACGAACCCTAGACGTAATCCGCGGCTGTTCATTAGGGAATTTCGTCCTCTTCTTTGCTTCACTTTTTCAATTGGTTCCATCCCTAGATCCACCAAAAAGTCCTCTTTAAAAGCCCTATAACTCCAGCCCGTCGACGAAGGCGAACTTCCCCGTTTTCCGGAGAGTGTCCATTCGAAATTCCGATCACTAGTTCGGCCGAATGGGATTTTTAGTTTTTGGTTTTGCTTTTGATTAATCTTGGTTAATTATATTAATCTGGATTAATTAAAAATTATGTTAGGCTTAATTAATTTTTTTTGTGTTTAAATAAAAGTAATTATAATTTTTGGGGTATTATCTTGCTTTATGAATGAAAAAATTGTAACACTTCATCTAGAAAATATGTTGGGTGAGAAATTATTAGGGTCATAAATAAATAATTGGATCAATTTATTTATGATATTATTGTTTAGAATATACTACGTACTAATTGATTTTTAGTATCGTATAAATAATTATTATATCGAAAAGCCTTGAAATTGATTTATTTAGAGTTAAAATAAATTTAATCAAAAATCGAGACTTGTATCCTTCAAATATCATTATTGAATAAATTATCTAATTATAATTTATTTATTTTGTGTGATTTGGGTACATCTCGGAATCGCTTTTGGAACGAAAATAAAGAAGGGAGCTAGTTTGCTACTCGGAAGCAACCTTTCCCGTTGTACCGTTCATCTTCTCCGTGATTCAAGGCAAGTGGCGGTTCACTCTTGTAATTTATTCCATATATTTATTAATTGACAATTAATCTATTGTCTTAATTTAGTAGGGATAAATATTCTTAATTTTGTATTTGGGAACTTGTGTGTTAAATTGGTGTAAAAATGAACCTTATTTATTAGGTTGCATATTTGCTAGCAACGACCCTCATATATATATATATATATTATTTTAGGGTGTTAGATGGACTTTGGTGTGGATTTGATGCGTATTTGGTGTGGACTTATATGTTAATTAGCACGAGTATTCGTAGGAATACTTTTTACCTTGCGAGGTTTAGTTGTTTCTTTATAACTTGGTATTAGGAGGATTATTGCTCTAACACTTTTTGGTCATGACCTATCCTTATTCCAACATAAGTGGTGGTGCACTTAGCTAGTGCCAATATTCGGGATTCATCCCATTCTATATCTCGTATCGAGATTGGTTGTGGAATTAAAAGCCTTAACATTAATACACATTTTGGAATTAAATAAGATAAGTGTCGTTTTGCACATAATTAATATACCATCGGGCGAGAAGTACAACGTGAAACCCGCCCGAACTCTTGTTTAATGTAAGTCCCCTTTCCAATCTGGATACGCATTATGCTGTGAGGTTGGTCGATGACCCAAATATTCAAGTAGTCGTTTTTCAAACTTTGTGTGATAAATATAATGTTCCTAAATAAACATTCATAATTTTTATAAAACTCAATCTTTTGGAGTCTTCTCTTGGTGCATACATCTTTCTTTCATTTCAATGAGAGTATCCGAGTTATATATCGTCTTCCGACTATTATTTGAGAGACAATGATAGTACCTAGATACAATCACATAGAACCATTTCGTTTGAGCCTTTATTTAGTCTCTCATTAGACTAACCAACCTTTATATTTCCTTGCATGGTTGGCTGGTGTCATCCATCCTATACGACACATCAGGTAAAGATTTCCAAGTTGATGACGAGGGAAGACGACGTTGGAGGCAGTTGTTTTCTTTTGGTGTTTGACATTTGTTTTTAGAACAAGGTTGAGATCATGTTTTGGAGTTTTGATATTTTATAAGTCTTCCGCTATTACTTTGGTACATTATTAAGTTGCCATAATTAGCAACGTCGTTTGTAAGACAATTTTGGATTTAATTATATTGTTCGTCTTATTTTATATATTTGCAATCAATACTGTAAAGCCTTGGGTGATCTTGGATATGTGATCTGAGGTCACTGGCGGTAATATTCCTAAGGTAATTTAGGGGTGTTACACTCATACATGTCAACATGTGAGCTATCCCGTGTATGCAAATTTTAATGTCCTTTTATAACTTTACTCTTTATTTTATTTTATAAATGCACATTACCTTTTTCCTATATTGTTTTTCTAATTTACCAAACATAATTTACCATATATTAATTAAGGATTTATTTTATAAGATATGATCCATTTTTCTTACTTACCAAATATAATTTTCCATATATAAAATTATAAATTTCTTTATTAGGATATGATAAAAATATAGACTAATGATGTGATAGTTTCAATAATCCATGTTTAGGATATGAAAATTACATAACTTAAATATTACAGATATGTAAGTTACTATATTGGTGAATTGTACCTAATATGATATTTGAATATTATTTACTTGATTTATTTAGGGACAAATACTAAATAACTTGGAATGTCATAGTGTCCAAGTTTAGGGCTGTGTGAAATGAGATTTAATATTAGGTTAATTTTTTCGCTTTATATATGTTTTCTAAATTTGCAATTTTGTAAAATTTTCTTTTTATCCCATTAATAATTGTGTAATTTTATACATAGATCAATCTTATGGTTTGTCTTCCTTTTATATTATAATTTTTTCTCTCAATTTAATTTAAATAAACTATACTAGAGATGGGAATATTTGTCCTACGTGTCATCCATTTAGTTATGATACGTAGGCAATTGTTTTTGACCCATTACATTTTTACTCTTCACATATATTGTTTAACATTTCACCTCATTTTTTTTACGTTATTTATATTTATTCATCAATATCATCTTTATCGTAGATATAATTTTTTTTCAAATATTATTTTGTATATGATAAGGAACATATTTTAGTTTGATAGTCATAATAATATTTTATAAGTCAGTAAAACTATACCTTTATATCGAATAAATCCTTCTCATATGTGAATAATAAACTTAATATTTTTTTTGAATAGTCTAATCATTTAATAACATATATTACTTTTTTTTATAAACAGCTTAATCATTCGCATATTTTTTAGCATCCAAAATCAACCTAGTTCTTGTAATATTGTATTCACGTTAGTCAATAATATGTTGTATATTAAAAAAAATTCCCACTAAATATGTACTCCTTCCGTTAAGATTTAGTTGTCCTGTTGGATATTGTCACACGTATTAAGAAACTTTTTGTTTTTACCAAAGCACCATATGATCACACATAGAAAAATGGAGTACAAATCTACTATATAACTACTAAAATAAAAATGGCTAAAGTCATTTGTCACTTCGAAATTCAACCACCTACACCTTCATCACTTGTCCACTATATATTATGCCACATGTCATGATTTGATTTGCTCTTATGATTTTTATAATATATTTTTAATGTAATTTTTTAGTTATTATGTTTCCTTTTTTAGTATGACCTATTTATGCTTGTATAATATTGAAATATATCCATTCCTGTATAATTATTCTTATTCTGAATGTCTAATGTTTTTTTTTTATAAAAGGCGGATGAAATATTATTAAGGAGAACAGGGAATCAGTACATTTACCAACATCAGTGGCAGTTGTGAAACATGCGTAAAAAACGCAGGAGCCTCAAGAGGCAAAGAAAGACCAAAACAAGCAGATGTATGAGCAATACCATTAGACTTACTAGGAATGAAACTAAAATTACAAGAGTGAAAAGATCCAAGAAGTTGCAGGATATTATTGATGATAAGCCCACAAGAGTTCCTAAAACCAGACACAGAAGAGGCAGCACAAGCCAAGGAAATAGATTGACAATCAGAGAACACATGTGCAGCAGAAACACCATACTGAATAGCAACCTGAAGACCCCACAAAATAGCTTGAGCTTCCAATGCAGCAATAGGTGTTCTAAGTTTTGAATGTTTACTCTCTAGAACAACAATTGATCCATTGATGTCAAACAAAACAAAACAAAACCAAGAGCCGCAGAACCATTATTAGTAAGACTAGCATCACAGAAAAGCTTCAAACAAGAAGGAACCGAAGGAGAACAAAAATTATCCACAGTTATCAAAGCCTTACCAATAAGATCTGAAGAAGAATTAAGCTCAAGGGAAACAGACTCCAGAAGCTGAACAGAGCTCCTGAAAAAACCATCAAAAATACGCGCATTTCTGTTATTCCATAAGGCCCAAATAACAACACACCAAAGTTCAATAGAATTCTGAGACAAGACAGAGTTGATGGCACACCACCAGTCCCACATAGAGTTAGGTTGCAGAGAAAGAATATCATCAAGCAGAGGAAGCTGAACCCAAAACTCCTTTGCAACAAAACAGTAAAAAAGCACATGAAGCACATATTCCTTTTTAGAAGGACAGAGAGTGCAGTAACAAGAGGAGACGACCATCCTATGTTGCAAATTAGTGAGACATGGAACATAATTTTTGATTGCTCTCCACATGAAATTTTTGGCTCTAGGAATAACATTCAAACTCCAAATTGTAACACCCCCGACTTATGTCGGTAGTGCCACACGCCAGTGACCTCAGACGTTAATGTCCAAAGTCACCCTAGGCTTTAATCGGAACAATTAAGCTTAAATAAACAAATAAATGTTAAATAATGAAAGAATAATCAGCGGAAGACTTTTTAAATAAAACTCAATCTTTTATTAAGATTCCTCTCGTAAAATGAGGAGGACGGTTTTACAATGAAGTGAAGTGATCGCTATGCCTCTAGGAGAACCCAGAGACGCGTACCGGGATCAGCGCCACGCGAAGGCCGCCCTCGTCGAGCCGAGCACGCCGATGCGACGCCAAGGAGACCCAATCGCCGACCAAGTGGGCATACGCGACGCGATGATCAATTGAGGACCCCAACTACCCAGCCACGGAGCCATGATGTACGCGATCATCTTCGACACCAAAGTGTTCGGACGCCGCGTTACGGATCCGATGGCTACGCGTCGATCACACCCAATGTCCACGACGACTTCGATGAGTATGACGACGAGGAGATCGAGGACTCAGGTATGGTCAACCCTAATTTTTTCCACCCCCCTCTTGGAGATCCACTCGAATTGCAGGATCACCCTTCGGATTGGATACCTCCACCGCGTCTCCATCCCCAAGGAGAACGCATTCGTGACATTGGCGGCAAGTGTCGTGATGTCATGCCAAGGGACATTCGCCAAGCCGACTACGATGTCCAGCCGCAAAGACGCCGACGCGACGACGCCTACGCGCCAAGGGATGAGTTTGCTCGCGGAGAAGATCACCAAGACCGCGATAGACGCCAGGTTGGACGCGATAGACCCCATGCTGTGCGCGCCTATGAGAATCCTCTCTACGCCGCCGCGCCAAACAACGCGTTTAACCAAGCACCTGCCCAGCCTCGATACCAACGACACGAAGTCAAGGTAAAGATCGAGCATTTTTTTGGTGAATACAATCCATCTGTTTTTCTTGAATGGGTGC
The DNA here is from genome assembly GCA_027886185.1 of Rheum nobile. NCBI lineage: Eukaryota > Viridiplantae > Streptophyta > Magnoliopsida > Caryophyllales > Polygonaceae > Rheum > Rheum nobile. The sequence continues at coordinate 484,989 of WOAB01000663.1, read as the reverse complement.
AGGCTACGGAGTACACCCTACGCTATTGCCGCGTTTCTTCCTGAGGAGCATGTTTACGCCGCGATACTTCACTTTCGAGGAGCCGCCCGCGTGTGGTGGCATAGATTCGAAGATGACTGCGTGCATCGCCACAGGACCAGAGTCACAGAATGGCATCAACTAGTCTATGTGATGACCAAGAAATACCTGCCTCCAGACTATAGGAATCAAATGCGAATGGAAATTGCAATGGCTCGCCAAGGGTCAATGACTCCACTCGAGTTCTTTTCCAAGCTTGAAGACATGTATTACAAGGCCAACATCTTCGTTGCACCATCGACTTTGAGGACGAAATTCTTGAGTAGCTTGAACACCAACATTCGTGATCAACTCAAGATTTTGCCCATCAAAGACTTGAACACACTCACACATACGGCGATGCAAATTCATGCACAAATCTCTCACCGAAAGTCTTACACTTTTCTAAGTGGCCAACAAAGGTATTCTTCTAACCTTAGTGGATTACCTTCTACTAATGTTCGCCCTAGTGTCTCTACCACAGCCGCGTCGAGCCAGGCCCCCAAAGTGAAGCCTTCGATGCCAAGTACTGCGCCACGCCAGAACGCGCCCAGACAAGCTCCAGTGGTCACAGATCGCGCGCGCGACCTTGAGTGTTACAAGTGTGGTGGAAGAGGCCACTATAAGAAGGACTGCCCAAACGCTCAAAAGGTGTTGTTCTCTACGGCCGCCGCCGGCTATGAGTCTTACGACGACGAAGAGCAAACCCTAGATGCCATCGATGAAGGCATCGAAGAGGAGGAAGATACCTACGACTGCGAACCCGCTTCTCTGAACGTGGGCACACCATTGAGTTTGGTAACGCGTAGTCTCCTCACAGTCAAAGAATCGAGCTTCCACGACCAACGCGAGAACTTGTTCCACACAAGGGCTCTCATCCAGACGGCTTCTTTGAGTGTCATAGTTGATGGAGGATCATGTGCTAACATCGTCAATGAGAAGGTCGTGACACACTTCAAGTTGCCTACGATGCCTCATCCACAACCTTATGCCCTCCAATGGATTTCTTCAAGTCCAGGTAACATAGTATCTAACCAATGCTTAGTTTCTTTTTCCATAGGGCTATACTGTGATTCTATACTTTGTGATGTCGTTGCAATGGACGCCACCCATGGTAATTCGACAAACGCGTGCTCCATGATGGCTATTTGAACACTTATGTGTTCAATTACCACGAGAAGCACGTCACCTTGCATCCAATGTCTTCCCATGAGATCTTGCAGGACCAGGTTGAGCGTGATCGCCAGAAGGCCATCGAGACCACGTCTACTAGGTCAAACGAGTGTCCAGAGGCACTCCAGAAGCAAAACTCATCCACTTCTGGCAAAATTTCATCTCCACCAGGCACTGACAAGAAGAGGAACAACGCCATAGATGGGACACCAAGTGCCCATCTGGATCGTCATGGCGCCGCTGCTGGTGACGCTAGGAAGGCCAAGAAAGGCACTCCAGAGGCTTGGCCAGGTTTTTACAATTCTGGCACGAGCACTGGTCAACATATCTCTAGTGCCCAACAAAAATCGACCAGCGCCTCGCCATCGACAAGGGTGGCCGCACCGTTGCCGCAGACGCCTACGTTGCAAGGCAAATGTGAGCGTCGTTTGCTTTTGGCCTGGCCCAGTGACCTCACTGCGTGTTTGTCTGGCAAAGCACCCTACTTTCTGCTTATGCCTACTCCGTGCATCCCAGAGTCATCGTGCACCGCGCCAGTGCCGTCTGCCATCGCTGCCTTGCTCGCCGTGTTTGACGACGTCTTCCCCGATGAGTTGCCATAAGGATTACCTCCACTGAGAGGCATTGAGCACCAGATTGACCTTGTGCCAGGTGCTTCCTTGCCCAATCGTGCTGCGTATAGAGCTGGCCCAGAGGAGACCAAAGAGCTCCAGCGCCAAGTGCAAGAGTTGTTGGATCGCGGCTACGTAAGGGAATCTCTATCCCCTTGCGATGTGCATGTGATCCTTGTGCCCAAGAAGGATGGCACATGACGAATGTGTGTTGATTGCTGCGTGATAAACCAAATCACCATCAAGTATAGGCATCCTATTCCACGCCTCGACGATATGCTTGATGAACTTCATGGCGCCACACTTTTCTCCAAGATAGATTTGAAGAGTGGTTATCACCAAATCAGGATGAAAGAAGGGGATGAGTAGAAGACCGCGTTCAAGACGAAGTATGGGCTCTATGAGTGGCTTGTCATGCCATTTGAGCTCACGAACGCGCCAAGCACCTTCATGCGCGTGATGCACCACGTCTTGAGAACCTTCCTTGGCAAGTTTGTCATCGTTTATTTCGATGACATCCTTGTGTATTCACGGAGCCTGAAGGAGCATGTCGATCACCTTCTCCAAGTGCTCGAGTGCCTTCGACGCGAGAGCCTATTCGCCAATCTGGCCAAGTGCTCATTTTGCTCCGCATCCACAAATTTTATGGGCTATGTCGTGAGTAGTGATGGTCTGCGCGTCGACGAAGAAAAGATCGCGGCCATCAAAGAGTGGCCAACGCCGACGACGCCGATGCAAGTGCGAAGCTTTCTCGGCCTCACAGGTTTTTATAGGCGCTTTGTTCGAGACTTCTCTTCTATTGCCGCGCCTTTGCATGAGTTGACGAAGAAGGGAAGCATTGTCTTGTGGCTTGAGTCCCACGAAGAAGCCTTCTCGGCTTTGAAGCGGGCCTTGTGCCAAGCACCATTGCTCCAGCTTCCCGACTTCGACAAGCACTTCGAGGTGGAATGTGATGCCTCCGACATAGGCATTGGTGGTGTGTTACACCAAGAGAAGAGGCCCATTGCATATTTCAGTGAGAAGCTCACAGGGGCCACACTCAATTACCCCACCTACAACAAAGAATTATATGCCCTCATACGCGTGCTAAAGACGTGGCAACATTACCTTTGGCCGCGTGAATTTGTCATCCACAGCGACCACGCAGCCTTGAGCTATTTGAAGAGCCAAGCCCACCTCAATCGACGCCATGCTCGTTGGGTGGAATTTCTTGAGACATTTCCTTATGTCGTGGTCCATAAGAAGGGAAAGGAGAACATTGTCGCCGATGTGTTATCTCGAAGGTGTGTTCTCTTGACTCATGTGCAAACTAAAGTTTTGGGTTTTGCTTTGATTAAAGAATTGTATGCTAGTGATCTTTTCTTTGCACCTATATTCGAGCATTGCCTTAGATTTCGAGAGTTTGAGTCATATTTCCTTTCTGAGGGTTATTTATACAAGACTAGTCGCCTTTGCATCCCTAGGTCTTCCATTAGGATCCTTTTGATTCAAGAAGCACACGAAAATCGTGGACACTTTGGGATTAGTAAGACCTTGGCCGCCCTAAGAGAACATTTCTTTTGGCCTAAGATGACCCATCAAGTGACTAGGTTTTGTAGAAGTTGTGTGACATGCCAAAGAGCCAAAGCTAGGTCCAGCCCACACGGCCTCTGCACACCTTTGCCCATTCCTAGTGCTCCCTGGGAAGATTTGTCTATGGATTTCATCACGGGTTTTCCCCTCTCTAGACGAGGTAAAGACTCTATTTTTGTGGTCGTAGATAGATTTTCTAAGATGGCATATTTTATTGCTTGTAAGACAACCCATAGTGCTAGTGAGATTGCCGATCTATTCTTTGAGCATGTGGTGCGTCTTTATGGAGTCCCACGTACCATAGTGAGTGATAGGGATTCTAAGTTCGTTGGTAATTTTTGGAGAACTCTTTGGGGTAAGCTAGGAACAAAACTCCTATTTTCCACTAGCTACCACCCCCAGACCGATGGCCAAACGGAGGTCACGAATAGAACCCTAGGAGCCCTCCTTCGTACGATGCTTAAAGCCAACACTAGGCATTGGGAGGACTTACTATCACTTGTCGAGTTTTGTTACAATAGATGCAGGCACACGGCGACCAAGTTGACACCTTTCGAAGTGGTGTATGGCATGAACCCATTGACGTCGCTTGATTTGTCGCCGCAACCACTGCGAGACCCAGTGCATGTCTCCGCCGCCAATCGCGCAGAGCAAGTACAAGAGCTCCATCAATGAACCAGGGACCAATTGGAGAAAAGGGCCGTGCAGTATGCCTCCCAGAAGAACAATGGCCGACGCCGCGTCGTTTATGCACCCGGGGACCTCGTCTGGGTGTACATGCGAAAAGAAAGGTTCCCCTCACGGCGCAAACACAAATTGGCACCGCGTGGAGATGGTCCATTCCGCATGATAAAGGCCATTGCAGACAATGCCTATCAACTCGAGCTTCCCCCAGATTTTGGAGTCCACGCGTCCTTTAATGTCGCGGACTTGACATCATATGTGGAGCCTGAGTTTGATGATGGTAAAGCGAGGACGCTTCACAGCCAAGTGGGGGAGGGTGATGTGATCCCACCTCCCATGACGGCCACAGACGAGGAAGAAGCCATGAGCCTTCGCTCAGAGGGCCCAGTGACAAGGTCCAGGTCCAAAGCCATCGCGGACGCCGTCGCATCACTTGTCGCACGCGTCGTCGCTAGCCAAGGAAGCCCAGACGCCAACCCAAGACTCATCGTCCTCGCCACCATCGGCATTGAAACATCGCGATCATCACAGCCGGCATCGCGTGCACCCACTCGTGAGGCCATCGACCCTTCGTCGCCGTTCCTCGCGGTGTTTGCATCCATGCCTTCGCCGCGTTCTTTTTGAGACACTTTCTATATTTGTTATTATTGCTTATTTTAGATAGTTTCCTTTTATAGTCATTTCTATTTTAGGGTTTGTGCCTTTTGCATGCTTGCATGGGCTAGCCCACTAGGCTCGACTCGGCCCATCTGATGTCTCGCCTCTAGTATTTAAGTCAAACTATGTTATTGGTTTTAGCACGTTCAATTTAAATCAAGGTTTCAAGTAGAGTGTTTATCCTCCTTCCCTTGATCGGACGTCACCCTCTATCTTCGCATCCTCATTCTCTCCGCCGTCGACGCTACGGCAATCGCTTGAACCTTCAAGCCAAGTCTTCCTTCGCATCTCCCTTCCTCCGCAGTCGACGCTACGACACCAAAGACTTGTCTTTTCAAGTCATCTATCCCTCATCTAATCGCTTATGTCATCGCTATCCATTCGCACCATCGATCGCTTCCATCGCGTCCACTGTCGCCACCAATTCCATCGCGTTCGCCGTCGCTAGCATCGCCTTGACATTCGTCATCGTCTTCGCTATCGCCGTCACCAACCAGCCCAGACACCCATCCAGTCGATCGCTCGCGGACATCATCGCGTTAGCCACCGGGTTCGCTTTGCAGCACCACCGTGTCCATCTTGTCAACCTTTCGTGCAAGACAACATGACTTCTCGCCCAAGACTAGATCCAAAGGTGTCGCCTTTGACAATTGGCTTGTCATCGGAGGCAAGAACACATCAGGGAAGTAATCTACTTTCCTTAATGTTGATGAGTTGTATTCTTGTTGTTGGAGTGTTGGTGGTAGTGGATTGCAATTCCTGAGTGTTGGTGTTGGCTGGAGATTCATGAGTAGTTGGTGCAATTCTTAGTGGAGAATTTTGTTGTGCTTCTTGAGACCTTGGGTTTTTCATTGGAGGAATAGGATTCCATTAGCTTACTCGAGGACGAGCAAGATCTAAGCATGGGGGAATTTGATACACTATACTCTGTAGTGCATAACTAGGAATTGTTAGTGCATTAGTAGGGATGTTTGTACTAGTGTATGATCTAATTTATGATTGAGGAGTTGGGAAGAATTAGTACAGAAAGGGTGGATTTTAGTGAGTTTGAAGCATCAGAAGCTGAGGAAGGCAAAGCCGCGGGCACGGCCAAGGGGCAGCGAGCACGGCCTCTGAATAATTCGCTGAAGTCAAAGACAAGCAATGCCGCGATCGCGGCCAACAAGGCAGCGATCGCGGCCATTGAAGAAAAATCAGCAGAGTTGCTGTTTCGGATTTCCTTAGTTATTTTATCAATTTTTATTAATTATTTTAATTACATTTTTATGGAAACTGTTATCTTTAGCCTAGGATATAAATACTTTGCTAAACCTAGTTTTCATGATGTTGTTTTTTGGAGAACGATCGTTTCTATTGTTTTTGGAGTTTTTGCAAGACTATGAAGAACTAAGTTCCTTTGCTTGGTTAGACGATTGAAGCCTTCGTTTGATTTGGTTGTAAGATTATAACTCTTGTTCTACTTCTTTGAATGTTATTGATTCTCTTGAACTTAATTCCTTTGAGTTTTGCTAATTGGCCATTGGTATTACTCTTATGCTAGAGTTGGATTATTTCTAGTTGAAATATCTGATTCAGAGTAGCAACTACGATCTTCTAGAACTAGTTGTGATAGTTTATTGTAGAAGAGAATTGATTTGCATGCTAAATAAAACTAGTTGTTTTATGTTGCATGTATCTGCTGAAATTCCTGGAACTTACTATTGCTATTGAATTGAATCTCGAGAGTTTCCTGATTGTTGGATAGTTAGTATTATCAGGGTTTGGTTATCCTGTTAATAAACTTAAGAAAAGGAATTGGAACATTCATTGGGTTAAAGAACTGGAGATAATCGATGATCAACCAATCAAACTGAAGTGTGGATATCTGTCTGGCTGAGCTCTTTCGTCAATATCTGTTTACATCTTTGTTACTTCTGTTAGTTAATTTCGTGGCTTTAGAACTCAGACCAAACCCCCCCTTTTGTTACTGTTGATGATTGGTAAACGATTTCTGCAAACAGAATAGATAGCTTGATTCTCTGTGGGTTCGACCCTTACTTGCCAGACTACATTAGTTGGGTTATTGAGGTTTATTTGATAGGTACATAAGACAAAAGGCCTGTCAAACGTTCACCTAACACAACCCTTTTTTTTCTAGAATTGGCTTCTTATGTGAGGACACATATATAAAAAAAAAACATTCAACATATACTTGTATATACATAATCAATCATTCTAGCATCGATCTCAAAATACTCAATCATGTATTTTCAACTGAATTCACATTACATGGCAATTTGCATGTAATTAAATTGCTTTAAGATCATCGTTTAAATCTTATGAAACAACCAAATTCTCTATTTCAAGCAGGTAGATTTATTCTTATTCAATTAAATCTTTTTTCAAAAGTTAATTAACTAATATAGAGCTCTCTTTTACCAACAAAAGTTCGCCATACAATTGATAAAATCAATAAGGAGTTTTTTGGAACAAAGGAACCTCCAACCATGATTCACTAATTAGTTAGGATAATATTTATCGTCTTAAGTCAGAAGTTTAGGATTTTTGAAATTTTCTCGTACAAAAAGATAGCAAAGCAATCTTGATAATTTTCTAGACTTCTCCACATCCATGACATACTCAAAATAGGTATGTTTTGAGAACTCAAAAACAGAAAACAATTAATTTGTGGAATGATCACTGGATCCAAGACTGTATGCTACAACCGTATTATGACAACGTCAACATCAATCTTAAAGTTTCATCATTTGTTACATCAACAAGGATATTTTTACCTTTCAAAGACTTATACCTTCACATATTGTTGTGAAAATATTACAAACTCATATTCCATTTTACAACATTGAAGACCGCCTTGTTTGCAAATTATCGACATGTGGAAACTCTACAGTCAAATATGCACGAAATCTGACCCAGTCTTCCAATATTCACCCTCACAATATTCCCGGTCTTGGATTTGGAAATTACATATCCCACCTAAAATACAACACTTCCTATGGAAATCTGCCACAAACTATTTGCCCACAACGGAACATCTTAATCGTCATTACTCTAGAGGTCACTCACAATGTAGCCTATGCAATTCAGATTTTGAAGATACATCTCACATTTTCCTTACATGTACGTACACTAAACAAATGATATGTGAGACTGAAAATAAGACAAGACACAACTTTGTCTTTCATCATACTTCAAACTTGTGTACTGTCCTCCACTTCTTCTAAACATCTAACACATCAACTGAAATCATTTACTTTCTCTGGTTGTCAATATGGAAACATGATAATTCTATTATATTTTACAAAGACAATGTATGACAAACCTCTAAATCTTCATATCTTTCCATTCTTCAATTTCATGAATAGAAAGCATTAGTTGAAACTTCTACGCAACACAAATCTTCAAAAAATAAAAGACTTCTTCACAAAGATCTCATATGGAAGAACCACCTCCAAACTGGACAGAACTTAATTTCGATGGCTCCAAGAGAAACAACCATTCCTCTCATATTCGGTTCATTCTTCGCAACAATCAAGGAGAAGTTCTCTACCTAGACAGAAAATAAATCCCTGATAGGCGCATTTTACAAACTGAAGCTCTCACAACTTTAGAAGGTGTTCGCAAAGCAATTTCTTTAGTTGTTAATAAACTCATAATTGAAGGAGATCCGTACAATTTTTACAGATATTCAATCCTTACTATTTTGTTTTGCTTTAGTCTCATTTTCCATTGCTACATGGAATGCAACAAAGCAGTCAACTATCTCACCACACACGATATTAGCACCACCACAATCATGAACTTCATTCAGACTTCTATAACGTCAAGAGTTTCAACGTGACATGTATATTGCTAGACAAGAGTTTATAAATTGGAACTCCGGATGTGAGGTTAGTTGTAAAACTCTTGTAAAAAGGATCAGTTGCAACTTCTATGCAACAAAAATCTTCAAAAAATAAAAGACTTTTTCACAAAAATCTCATTTGGAAAAAACCACCTCCATACTGACAAAACTTAATTTCGATGTCTCCAAGAGAAACAACCACTCCTCTCATATTGGGTTCATTCTTCGCAACAATCAAGGGAAAGTTCTCTACCTAGACAGAAAATAAATCCCTTATATGCCCATTTTACAAACTGAAGCTCTCGCAGAAGGTGTTCACAAAGCAATTTCTTTAGGTGTTAATAAACTCATTATTGAAGGTGATCCGTACAACTATTAAACTCATTCAATCCTTACTAAATTGTTTTGCTTTAGTCTCATTTTTCCATTCCTACGTGGAATGCAACAAAGCAGTCAACTATCTCGCCACACATGATATTCGCCCCACCACAATCATGAACTTCCTTCGGACTTCTACAATGACAGGAGTCTCAATGTATGACATGTATACTGCTAGACAAGTGTTTATGAATTTGAACTCTAGATGTGAGGTTGTTTGACTCTTGTAAAAAGCACAAGTTGTAACTTCTACACAACTTAAATCTTCGAAATATAAATGACTTCTTCACAAAAATCTCATTTGGAAAAAAAAACCACCTCCATACTGGACAAAACTAAAATTTGATGGCTCCAAGAGAAACAACCACTCCTCTTGTAATATCTCACTTAAAATAGTAAGGTATTATGGTAATTTTATCTTGATAATATTAAAAGTTATGAAATATATTGTATTTTGTTTATAGAAGAATAATTTAAATTTTCATTAAATTAAGTCAAGAAATTATGTTAAGGTAATTTTTGTAAAATTATCAAATGGGTTACAATATTATAGTGTAGAAACCAATAAGTAAGTAGTTTTGGAGTTTGATATTATAATAAAGGTTATCGAATATATTATGTTTATTATATGTAGGGATAAAATAATTCTTAACCTAAGTATGTTATCTCTTTATGTCATGGATTATTTAAATCATGTTAACCTCATGTTAATATTAATTTAATTTCCTTTCACCTTAAACTTAGGTGAAGAGGTATAATTAAACTTAAATATGTTTGGGAAGTATTATAATTTTAAAAACTTAAAATTGGGGTAATTTTGCCACTACTTTGAAAAGTTGGGTAAATTTGTGTAATTAACTAAAAATCGAGGGAGGCTGATGGGTAGCTTCTTCCTCCTTTGTTCGTGCGTTTTACGGTTCATTTTCATGGGCGAAATTCGAGCAATTGGGATCAAATTGACGCGTGTTGTTGATTGGGCATTTAAGATCAATGAGTCCTGAATCAAAGCCCTCTAATTTCAAGATTGATTGGATTCGAAATCATCCGTATTGATCACAGGAAATGAAGAACGCGTGAGAGGCCGTAATTTTTGGAGATTCAATCAAATTACAATCAATTGGGACGAGTAATTTGTGTGATTATGTTGGAAGAAATGTGGGCAACAGTAGCCTTATAAATTCAGCCTCATACCATTCATTTTTGACATCAAATTCCATCCGCAAAATCCAAAACCAACTCGTCTTCTCTGTTTTCGCTTGCCTCTGTAAATGGCGTTTTCCGGTTCCATTTCTTGAGCTCTTCCACAACCAATCACATCTAGAGATAGATTTCAACGCCACGAGTCAATAGCCGACAACCTTGCTCAATTTGGACGTCGTTTAAGGCACAAATGAGCCGCTCAAAGTGGGCTTGATCTAAGCGTTTTTCTTGAAATCTGCTCCAACACCACCTGTTCATCAGCATTTTTCGGCCATCTCAGACCACCTCCGATGCTGATTCAAAGTTTTGGGGAAAGTACGAGCCTTGCAAAAAATCCAACGCCATCGGTCCCGTCTTGTTTTGTTTATGTTTGGTCCCCGAACGAGCCTTGCGAAAACCGCTCCTTGTGTAGTCTACTTTTGCGGTATAGGGGTTGATTACGATTTTTATTGTTATTTTTTATTTATTTAATTTAATTTAATTAATATAAATTAGCTTAATTAAATAACATATGAGTAATATAATTAAATTTGAAATTAATCATATAATTTGTATAATATTTTGATAGGAAAATCTTAATATTGACATTTTAAAGCTATATTGTATATAGTTTAAATTAGGGATGTCAATCGGGCGGGTCGGGTCGGGTCAGTTTGGATTTGGGTCAATGTCTGATATTATAACAAGTCAGACCATATCGGGTCGGGTCGGATCGGATATTCGTTTAACGAGTAAGATCGGGTATTCGAGTCAATTTCGGTCCGGTTAATTTGGATTTAGGTCAGACTTAGAGCTGTCAATCGAGCAAATCGGATCGGTTTCAGGTCGGGTCATTTTGGTTTCGGATTAATCTGGATCCAAGCTAATGACATATTCACATGTATTTTGACAACTCAATCCAATTCGAGTCGGTCGGGTCAATTGTTCATTTAATCGGGAGAAGTCAAATATTTGGGTCAAATTCGATGGGTTATTTCGGATTATGACCGAACTAGATTTTGTGTATATCATATTTCGCTTGAGTCGGATTGCAGATAAATATGAGTTCAAATGAATAAGATTTCGTTTAAGTATGATTTCAAAAGAATCGCATTTCGTATAAATCGAATTGTGGTTGAAAAGTATTTCGATAGAACCGGTTTTCGATTGAAGGCAAACCTAATTACAATAAATATATATATATTCACTATAAAATCTCCTATCATTGGAGTTATATATTTAAGATTGGGTTTTGGTAAGAATGATTCTTATAGTAAATAGTGAGGATAAACCTAGATCTTTGAGTTTATGATCTAACGATAAGGAAAGTTTAGGATCAGATGACATTGGTTTTTTCTGTGATTTCGGGCTATCGAGTTTGGGTTTCCATGTGATTTCAGATCAGTCAACTTTGGGTTTTCATGTGATTTTGGATCGGGCAACTTTGGGTTTTCGGGTGATTTCGAATCGGGCAACTTTGGGTTTTCGGGTGATATCGAATCGGGCAACTGCAGGTCTTTGGGTACCGGGTTGATAACGGGCTAGTCCGTTCGGGTTATTTTTGGGTTTGGTCTAATCGGTTTGGGTCGGGTCAAGCTCGGGTATACATTTTTTTATTCTTTTCGGATATCGAACGGGTTCGGTGTCGGGCGGGTCGTTCGGATCCGGTCAAGTTTTGACAGCCCTAGTTTAAATTGGTTATTAGAGGCTATAATCATTTAATTTATTTGAAATAAGATTCTTAGGACATGTGATTAGAGGATTAATTATGTCGTGTAATTAATCGACTATAATTAAGTTAATTTTGACGATTGATTTATCAGTTTAAATCAATTTAAATATTAATCTATATTAACCTCATTCAATTTTCGATTTCAAAATAAAATATCTAATTATAATTTATTTTGTGTGAATTGGGTACGTTTCGGAATCATACTTGGAAACGGAAACGAATCAGGAATCTAGTTTGTTGACAAGAATCGATCTCCTCTTGAATGTCGAAATGTCATTTTTCGACAAAATGACTTAAGGAAAGTGGTGGTTCACTCTTGTCATTTCAGTTCGTTATTTGGCCGAAAATTAATATTATAATTAATTGTTAAATAATTGGGTAATTTCTAAAACCACTTAAAATGTTTGGGAACACTTTTGTGAGTTATATGAATTTCATATCTAGGTTGATAGTTATTATCGATATATATATATATATATAGTTATATACGATTAAGGTGGTTATCGTCTTAATGTCGTTATTGATTGTGAACTTTGTGTGTTATGTGTGGACTTTATAGTCAGTGATCATGGACTTTAATAGTAATGTGTATCAAAGATATTATGGTCTTGTAAGGCGTAATGATCTCTTTATAACTTGGTATTAGGATGATTAATGCCCTAATAATGTACCCTAGCTTATTCAAATATAAGTGGTGGTGCACTTAGTTAGTGCCTTTTTTCTGGATTCGTCCCATGATATATCTCGTATCGAGATGGTGTGGATTAAAAGTTTTAAAATAAGCATTTATGTTTTGAAAATTAAATAAGATAATGTTGCGAGCACATAATCAATAAACTTCGAGCGAGAAGTACAACTTGGAAACCACTCGTGCTCTAATTTAAGCGGGTCGTCTTTCCAATTTGAATTCGCATTATGCGTTGAGGTTGGTCGAACCCAATTATTCAATGGAGTTTATATATGTTGTGTGTTGACTTAAAACGTTCCCAAACAAATCATATTTTCTTCCCATAATACCCACATTTATTCGGTTATACTTTTATGCGAGAGACAATGATAGTAACTAGATATGACAACATAGAACCCCACATAAAATATCCTTGCGTAGTCGTTCATTAGACTAACCAACCACTATTATTTCTTATATGGTTGGTTGGTGTCATCTGTCCCATACAGCACATCAGTCGACTTGCCTCATGTTGTCTAGAAGTAATAAGGCGGAGAATAAGGCTTGCGATTGAAGTTTAGTTTTGTAGAATTTTCAAGGTTGTTTGAATATAAGATTATGAAATACCCCAAATAGGTTGATAATGGCAAAGTGATAATTTAATTAAGGGATTTTGGTTAAAAGGGGGTAAAATGGGAATTTGGGGGATAAAATCCCAAATCCCCCAATTCGGTTCTCTCTCTCTCTTTGCTCTCTCCCGTGCGTGTGCCCAGCTTCCCCGACGAATCTGACCCTCTTCGTGCCCAGCCGAGTAGCTCCTTCTCCGGCGAACCGACCCGGACACCGCGCGGCTCTTCTTCTTCCTCCTCCTCTGCGTGGAGCCGCCGGTGGTTGTGCTGTTCGTGCTGCTTTTGTTGCTGTGTTTTGCTGCTGGTGTTGTGCTCGCTGCTGCTGTTGCACCTTCCCGGCGACGTGAAGCTCGGTCCCGATGAAGAAGGCGAGCTGTTGGGGAGACGAACAGTGGTTGCGCGAGCTGCGAGCCACCACTGTTGGAACGAGACCGCAAGGAGCAGATGCAGATCCGCCGCTGGTGCTTCTTCTCCGGTGCCGAGAAGCCCGGTCCTGGCGTCGGAAGTAAGGTCGATGACGAGGTAAGCGTGGGTCTTTGAGCTGATTTTAGGCTTCGAATTTTGCTGCTAAAATTCTGTGGTTGACAGATTTGAAGGTGAATAGAAATTTTACTAAATTTATGGGTAGCAGATTGGAAATGGCAGGATTAGGATTCAACAATTTAATCTGGTTTTGGGTTGATTACCTTCTGAAATCGTTGGATTAATTGAACGATTATATACTAGCTGAGCTTTGGACAAAAACTAAGTATGGGCTGGATTCGATTGTGAATTTGTGCAGTGATTTTGATTGAATTTGGGGTTGGATTTGGATGTGATTTGCTTAATTAATTAGGGTTTGATTTTAGGGTTTGAATTAGGATTTTATTTGGTTGTGGATTGGTATGAGTTAATTAACGCCAGGGTTTTGCTCGGATTGATTTCGCAGGTTCGTTCGAGTGGTTTGGAGACCTCTGGGGTCGTTGCGGTTCGACTTGAGGCAAGAGGATTCTTGCTAACTTTATATTTTTATAAATTGTGTTATGCCCAGTTTATTTCATAATTAAGTTTACCGTTGCTTGGTTGAATATGGGTATGTGCGTGTGATATGATTTGTCTTGTATCGTATTTGATTAAATGTTGACGTGGTAGTCAATTGTGACTAAATGTGATTGATTGTTGTTGATAGTGTCTGTTGACACGTGTGTGTGTGTGTTGGATCGTGTGGGTGTGTTGGATTGAATGTGTGTGTGTGTGTGTGTGTGTGTGGATCGTATGTGTGTGTTGGATTGAATGTGTGTGTGCGTGTGTTGGATTGTGTGTGTGTGAATGTGTGGGTACATTAGTAATTGTCCCGTGTTATAGATGGACTGATGTGGTTTGATAGGATTATTGATTTTAAGGTTACTTGGGTGAATATATATATATGTGTGATATTGTGTGATGATGTGTGTGTGAGGATAAGTGATAATGTGTGATGATGTGTGTGTGATGATATGTGATAATGTGTGATGAGGTGTGGTTATGTGATTTTGACTGTCGTCGTGTTATTTGATTGGTTGGTATGGTGATGGATAGTTGGTTTGGTGTTGTGAATTGTCTCACCGAGAGATGTGGTGGTGGAGACGGAGATGTTGTGAATTGTTTCACCCGGTGATGTGGTGGTTGAGACGGAGATGTTGTGAATTGTCCCACCCGGTGATGTGGTGGTTGAGACGGAAATGTTGTGAATTGTCTCACCGAGTGATGTGGTGGTGGAGACGGAGATGTTGTGAATTGTCTCACCCGGTGATGTGGTGGTTGAGACGGAGATGTTGTGAATGGTCCCACCCGGTGATGTGGTGGTGGAGACGGAGGTGTTGTGATGTGTTAATTATGTGTAATGGTTGCTTGAGTACTTGATTAAGTGATTATGCGTTGAATATTGGTTGTGTGCTCGGTTATGGATTGTGTGTTGATTATTGGTTGTGTGTGTATATTGGTTGTGTGTTGAATAGTGGTTGTGTGTTGAATATTGGTTGGGTGCTCGGTTATGGGTTGTGTATTGATTATTAGTTGTGTACTTGATTAAGTAGTTGTGTGATGATATTGACGGTGTGTTTGATTATTGGTTTTATGTTGGATATTGATTGTTGGCTAGTTGACTTGTTAAATATTATCTATTTTAGCTATGGTGATGTGGATTTATGTTGGTGGGGTTGTTGGTGATAGCTAGTGGATTATGAAGGTCGGTTGCGTGGATTGAGTGTGAAGGATGGTTTCCCATCTTGAGGGTGTGGGTTAACATGGTTTGAAATTAAATGCATGAGTTGAGTTTGAATGTATGAATTGGTCGTTATTTTGGTTATGATTGTATTATGTAATGATTCTCGTTGATGCTTATGTGTTTGTTGATGTGAAGGTTAATTGATTTTATTGTGTTAGTGCAGTAGTGAGTTCAGTATAATTGGTTAGCATTGGTTGTAAGTCAGTAGTAAGAGATGTGTATGTGCATGGAGTTGTTGATTGAGGTGTTAGTAATAGAGAGAAGGATGGATTGGACGTGTCAGTGAAGTCGGATTGGATCGTTTTATTCGTTTATGCTTGTGATGAGTTTGAGGATGGATTGATTGAGGTTAGTATAGTGAAGAGTTGGATAAGGATGTGTAATGAATGGTATGTGATAGTGTGTGTATATGTTTTGACGTGTGGTTGACATTGGTTGGTTGATATGATTAAGTATAGTTATGATATTATATATTGTGTGGCGTGTTGTCGTTGTTGTGAATTGATTGGTGATATATGTATGTGTTTTGAACTGTTTTGGCTTGAGGAATCTTGCCATAGTCTTTCAAAAGACTGACCAACCTCGGTTTACGTGCCATGGTTGGCTGGGGTATCGGGTCCCCCAGTCAATCAGGCTTTGCAGATTTAGCGCCAGCAAGGAGGATCCTGATCACCGTCGGTTTTGGAGTCGAGAACTCTACTTTTGGTTTGAGACTTTGATTTGATTGTATGTATCGTTTTGGTTTTGGACCTTGAAGTGGTCGAACTTGTTGTATTGGCTTTTAACTTTTGGTCTTTGGTTGTTGGTTTCTGGTTTGTAAATTGTAGTACTTTCTGTATGTTAAGTTGATTATGGTTTCAACTTTGGACAGGTTTTACAGGATTTTCCACTGTGCTGCTTTTGGTATATATTATGTATGGGATATGTTTGCAAATTTTTATTTCACCCGCCTTATAGTCCTTCGGGACTATGGCACTGTAGCACCTCTGACCCGGGGTGTTACAGATTCAATATTTCTAATCAATGTAATAGGCAAAAGTGTTAAATATCATAGTCATGTAATTAGGATTCATTTAAAGTCTTCCGCTGTAATTTCAAAATCATTTGTAAAACGTATCTCCTCAATTTACGAGAGGAATATTAGATTGGATATTTATTTCAAAAGTCTTCCGCTACTTTTTTATTATTGAATATTTATTCGTTTTATGCATAAGTTGTTCGGATTAAACCTAGGGTGGCTTTGGACATAAAAGATTGAGATTACTGACATGTGACACTACCGACATAAGTCGGAGTGTTACACCTCTCATATTGGGTTCATTCTTTGCAACAATCAAGTGGAAGTTCTCTACCTAGACAAAAAATCAATCCCTGGTATGCCCATTTTACCGACTAAAGCTCTCGCCGCTTTAGAAGTTTTTCACTAAGCAATTTCTTTAGGTATTAATAAACTCATAATTAAAGAAATTCCGTAAAATTATTACAAGTATTCAATCCTTACTAAATTGTTTTGCTTTTGTCTCATTTTTCCATTGCTACGTGGAATACAACAAGGTTGCCGACACACACGATATTATCCCCACCACAATCATGAATTTCATTCGGACTTCTACAATGACGGGAGTCTTAGCGTCTGTCATGTATACTACTAGACAAGAGTTTATAAATTTGAACTCCAGATGTAAGGTTTTGTAAAACTCTTGTAAAAATCATCTATTGTGATAATTTAGGCATATCCTTTACTTGAAAATGGAGTCTAATGTTTGCCTTGTAACAAAAATAGATCATCAATAAATAAATAAATGTTGCAAGATCGAACAATATCTTTTTTTTTTCTCAAAGGAGAAGAAAATAGTTTGACTTGGGTGAGAACGAATGTTTACATACAAACGTGAAAATAAGCGCATTTAGCACGAAATAGATGCACATATAATATAAAATTACTACACAAAACGGAAAACGATACATAGAGTGCGGTTCCGGTGCGGAGCACTCTTCCCGTGCGGACGTGCGGACATGCACTATAGGGCCTTATTTGTGCACTTTTGGGCCTTATTTGTGCACTTTTGCAAAAAAATAAAAAATGCTTGAAAAAAAATTTGAAAAAGAATTTTTTTGTTTTTGTTTTTGAAAAAGTGCACAAATAAGACGTTAAAGTGCACAAATAAGACCCAAAAGTGCATGCTCCGCACGTCCGCACGGGAAGAGTGCTCCGCATATGATCCAAACTCACGATACATATATAGTATAAAATAGATTTACACACATTTTTAATAAAATTCTGCACTCATAGTATAAAATAAATGCACACATAATACAAAATTATTAAATACACAACTGTAAATATTATGTATTATACATGCATATATGTTGTACTATTTGTTCATGTTTTCACATTCGTATATAAGCGTATCGTCTCATTTTGATTCCTCCCAAAAATGAAATGCTAGTTAATATCGATGTTAAACTAAAATAAGTTACTTCCGAAATCTTTTCATTCACAAAATCTTCTATAATATTTGTTTTGACGAGAAAATTTATCATTTTTAGTTTATACTAGTAGATTGTCCTGTGCATTGCACGTTTTTTTTTAAATAATATGTAATAATATTACATAAATAATGGTAAATAATTTGTATAAAATAAAACTAATAAAATCTAACATCAATAATGTAATAGAATAATAATGATAAATTTTAAATAAATCCTAATAATAAGGGGAAAAAATGTATGATAGTAATGTTGATAAAATAGTACATATATAATAAGTGTTATTTAATAACTAATAACTTGTATGTCATGTGCAACCCACATTATAGTATACGGTCTCACATGTAAGTGGTTCGGCATTATTATGAAATATTGAATGTATGTATATAAGTAATTAGTTATGTGATATATATGTTATATAAGAACAAAATAGTAAATACATGAGTTTTTGAATTTAACTTTTTGATTTCAACAATCAAAAGATGGATAGTCAGTCATATTGGAAACAATGAATCCACGACTATATTCATACAGCTTGAACTCATCAACATCAATCCTAAATAAAAAAGTCGCCAAAATTAACACTTGCTATTATCCATATCATGTACATAAGAAAATAATTTTAATGGAGTCGAAACAATAAGGTAAGTATATGATAAATTAGGTAAGTAAATGTAGAATTCTGAGCAAACTAAATACGGTCATAATGTAGTATAATATAAAAGTAAAATATCCAAATGTTATATTTTTTATACAGTGTGTATAATATTATGTACAAAATTAGTATATAGATTAATACCTTAAGAGTCGATCTCAACATTCCGATTATAGATTTGTTAACTCACATTTTGACATCTCTATCGAATATAACAAAAGATATCATGCCATAATCATCTTTCATTTTTAACGTAACCTTAAACATGAATGACAATGTAAGTAATTTATTTTGTATATATTCTTTTAATTTTACATTAAATACCCAATAATGACAATGCTTTCACATTTGCCACGCGCAGTGAATTGATTCCCTTCAGGTCGAACCTTCATTTTGCATTGTTTGCACGAATGATAGTACCATCCAAATGTGTTATCAATGCCCTCTACCGTAGCAATAGTGATGCATTGACATGACTGTAAAATAAGATAATATTTTGTGAGGGGAAATAATCAGATTCTAACATTAAATATTATAGCTACTAATATTAAAATATAATAAAGAATAGAATTACCTTGTTGTTATTTGGAATTTCATCAATCGGTTTAAATAATGCGATCTCTAAGAATTGATCATATAAAGAATATGAAGGTCCACTTGGAATTGAAGTAAATTTGTTCGAACTAGCATGAACACCGGAGATGTGAAGACTATCAAAATTATCATAAAAAATCAGTAGTATAAAATATTGCTAAGATAAATAACGTTAGATAAAATAAACATAATACTAACCTCTTTTTAAAATCACTAAAATCTAAAATTAAGGGATCATTAATAATGATCTGAGTTACAACACCAAATACATTGACCAACTTGTATTGATATGAAGAACTACATATAACACTAATTAAGTTAATCTAAAATTTTAAAAATAATGAAAAAGATGTACTTATACTTTTAAAGGTTTTTATCTTAACAAATTGTATTATGGCAATAATTGAGTCTTCTATGATACATTTGACGTAAGGGGTAAATTGGTCAGCATATCGGTCCCACATAGTAAAACTAATCATGTTGTTCCTATAAAAAGATATACAATAACATGAAGACAATTTATGAAATAAAACGTTGGGATTTAATCGGTACTAAAATTAACACATTCACAATAAACATATTAATTATTTATTTTAAAAAAATCGTTGGATAGTTACAAAAACACATTCCCTCATATAATATGCATGTTTTATTTTTCAATCTACAACCTATAATTAACACACTAACAATAAATATACAAAAAAATCTTATTATATTATTGGTGAAAATAGATATAAAGAGGTATTACGTAATAGTATAGATATAAAGAAGTAAATCAAATGTGTAATATATATATATAGTGTAGTTTTCCTTGTTCATCTACAATAATATCATTTAGATATATCACATAAACTACTACTCATTGATATGGTAAGAAAGATATAGCTTTGCAATGTTGATAATTGAGCTTTAATTTGTCGAAAATGAAAATGAGAAAATTAATTTGATGACTTGGCATACCTCAATGGTTGACAAATAGGAGAGATAATAATGGTTTTAATAATAATATATAGATAATATTGAATAAGGAAATTTTATAATATAATGTTATATTAAATTATTATTTTTAATATAATGAAAATAATTAAAAGTTCGGATATGTTTATAGGAAAGTAATATATTCTCACTTTATATTATTTATTTACATTATATGAATAAGAAAATTATGTAAAATATGTATATTTTATGAATAAGACAATTATTATGGTTCGATATAATGAAAATAATTAAAGTTCAGATATGTTTAAAAGAATGTAATCTATTCTCACTTTATATTATTTATTTTCATTACATGAACAAAACAGTTATGTAAAATATGTACATTATATGAATAAGACAATTATTATGGTTTGATATAATGAAAATAACTAAAAGTTCGGATTTTTTATAAAGGAAAGTAATATATTCTCAATTTATATTATTTATTTTCATTATATGAATAAGACAATTATGTGAAATCTGTATATTATATGAATAAGAAAATTATTATGGTTGAATATAATGAACATAATAAAAAGTTTGGATATATTTAAAAGAAAGTAATCTATTATAAAATGTAATTGGAGATTGTGGTAGCATATGTTTTCACCACAATAAATTTGTTGATGACGACGATTGATCTCCAATGAACGCTTGAATTTTCAAGATCTACACCTAAGAACACGGTCAAAGGGAAGGCCGAGATCTCTCCTAAAGCCCCTCCGACGCTCAAGTCAGATCTCACCAAATGTTAATGGTGGCTAGGGTTTCAAAGTAGGATAATTGAATGAAAGAGATTAGTGGAGGCTATGGTTTTAGGTTACCTCTTATGCCTCTTTTATACTTGGAAACCTCTCGATGAGCTTTTTCTCCTAATGGGCTTTTCCCTTTTTGCCCAACACTTTAAATAAATATCAACATTTAAATATAAATTTGATTAAATATTTTTTACCTTCACAAATGCCCCTCAAATTCTCGGGGCTCGTACGAGGGTCGAGGATTCGAATAATCTGACTTGCGATCTGATGCATGGTCCGTGCGATTGGAGCTATATCCAGTTGATTTTCTTATTTCTCTATAGACAAATTCTGAATCAGTATTTCGGAGGGTGACCTTGATTCTAGATGCGTTTTGGTTTGATCTCGGGGGGTGGCCCAAATGCGTAGTGACAACGAGGTGTCGAGGTGTCCCGGAGGCGCAATGACAATGATGTGTCAAGGTGACCCAAAGGCGTAGCAACAACGAGGTGTCGAGATGACCCGGAGGCGCAATGACATCGAGGTGTCAAGCTAGCCTAAAGGCGTAGCGACAACAAGGTGTTGAGGTGGCCCGAAGGCGCAATGACAACGAGGTGTCAAGGTGGCCCGATGACGTAGCGACAACAAGGTGTCGAGGTGGCCCAAAGGCGCAATGACTGCGAGGTGTCAAGGTGGCCTGAAGGCGTAGCGACAACGAGGTATCGAGGTGGCCCGAGGGCACAATGACGGCGTGGTGTCAAGGTGGCCCAAAGGCGTAGCGACAACGAGGTGTCGAGGTGGCCTGAAGGCGCAATGACATTGAGGTGTCAAGGTGGCCCAACGGCGTAGCGACAACGAGATGTCAAGGTGGCCTGAAGGTGTAGCGACAATGAGGTGTTGAGGTGGCCCGAGGGGTAACAGAATAAGATGGCAGCTCGTGCCCCTACGACCCGTAGACTAATAGAATAAGATGACAACTCGTGCCCATGCGGCCCGTAGGCTAATAGAATAAGATTTTAGCACGTGCCCCTATGGCCCGTAGGCAATGGAATAAGATGACAGCTCGTGCTCCTGTAGCCTGTAGGCTAATAGAATAAGATGACAGCTCGTGCCCCTGCGGCTCGTAGGCTAATAGAATAAGATGGCAGCTCGTGCCCCTACGGCCCATAAGCTAATAGAATAAGATAGCAGCTTGTGCCCCTGTGGCCCGTAGGCTAATAGAATAAGATGGCAGCTCGTGCCCCTATGGCCCGTAGGCTAATAGAATAAGATAACAGCTCGTGCCCCTGTGGCCTGTAGGCTAATAGAATAAGATGGCAGCTTGTGCCCCTGCGGCCCATAGGCTGATAGAATAAGATGGCCGCTCGTGCCCCAGACCTTAATTTTAGCGTCATGATGATCAGTCTTTCATAGTAAGCACTTGGATCCCACTATTAAGAGATTGATCATCTTTGTCGACGGAATCGACGAGTTGCTTTAGTTAACGATTCGCTCAAAAGTTGGTACCTACATGGCATACACATATAATAATAGAATAATTAAATCTAATTATTCGAATTGCATCAATAGTGATTAAATTGAATTTAGCTTAAGCACGTTTGGTGTAGAAATTTACCGATCGAGTTGAACGTGGGTCGAACCTGTTGTGGGGAATAGAATACCAGCTCTTGTGCCAGTTGCGCTAGCCGTGTTCTTCTCTGAATTTGGTTATGTCTTTGGATGAGTCGTTCTTGTTGTACAGAAGTCGGAACTGAGTGATTTCAAAGTCTACGGAAACCTTGACGATTCTAGTTTGATCCCTCCAAATTTCACGCAAAATGGACAAGCGATTTGAAAGTTGTAGCGATTAGAAAGTTCTATCGCAATATTTTTCTCTAAATTTGACCCCGACTTCGGCGAAGATATTCTTATTGCACAGATGTCATAATGGAGTGATTCCAAAGCCCACAGAAATCTTGAAGAGTCTAGTTTGATCCCTCCAAATGCCACGTAAAACGGACAAGAAAATCAAAAATTGTACTGTTATGAAATTCTATCGCAGGACGAATCCGAGAAGGAATCCATCTTTCCGGATGCATCTTCGACGATTCATCGTCGCCTTCGTTTCCCACAGACAGTGCCAAATGTGGTAGCATATTTTTTCACCACAATACATTTGTTGATGACGACGATTGATCTTCAATGAACACTTGAATCTTCAAGATCTGCACCTAAGAACACGGTCAAAGGGGTGGTCGGGATCTCCCCTAAAGCCCCTCCGACGCTCAAGTCAGATCTCACCAAATGTTAATGATGGCTTGGGTTTCAAAGTAGGAGAATTGAATGAAAGAGATTAGTGGAGGCTAGGGTTTTAGGATACCTCTTATGCCTCTTTTATACTTGGAAACCTCTCGATGGGCTTTTTGTCCTAATAGACTTTTCTCTTTTGACCCAACACTTTAAATAAATATGAACAGTTAAATATAAAATTGATTAAATAAATTTTACCTCCACAAAGATATTTGGTTGGTAATTAAGGAAATTAACATAACTAAAAGTTTGGATATGTTTAAGGGAAAGTAATCTATTATTATATGTAATGGGAAATATTTGGTTGGTAATTAAGAAAATTTATATGGATAAAAGATAAAGTAATTTATAAAATAGTAGAAGGATGAATAGATAAATGGACAATTTTTTTTGATGATGTGGCATACTTAAGATGTTGACACATATGAGAGATTAGAAGGGTATGTATATACTCCCTCCTATTATTTTTAAATGTCGTTCCACAAAATTTCACATAAATTAAGAAAATATTTCTTAATTCTCTAAAGTCACTCAATTAGTCTATAAATTCAGCATTAATTAATTTTACATTAATTTTAATTTGCGAAAGGTGTTAGACGTGCATGTAGTATTGGGTTGTTTTCCTCTTTATACACTAGTAGGCATACACGCACGAGATATGTTTTTGAAATACCCCAAAGGTTATAGAAATGGCAAAATGGTAAATAAATTTTTGGGATTTCTTAAAATCAGAAAAAAGGGGAAAGTGGATCTGGAATTTGGGGCAAAAGTCCCCTTCGATCTCCTCAAAATTTAGGGAAGCCATGCCTTCTCCCCGAGAGCTACTACCTTCCCGCCGGTGGACGACCCCCGGACCCCGCCGGTGAGCTCGACCCGGCTGTGGCCACCATTACTTTTCCCTGAGGCGAGCCGCCACTGTGGGAGCAAGACCGCCGGCTGCTGTCTGCGAGCCACTGTTGAGGCGAGATCCGGCGAGATCTGCGGCTGCTCAGGGCTGCGAACAGCTGCTGTTGTGCTTTCCGGTGAAGAGGCGCCGCGAGTCGGAGCTGCTGCTGTTGTGAGCCGTTGTTGTCTGCTGCATAGGAGGTCTTGATGTTGGTGTTCTGCTGTGCCGAGGGGCTTGACACGGTGGCAGAAGTTAGCTACCAACAAGAAGTGGAAGATGACGAGGGCTGCGTTCAAAGCTTGGAGGTGTTTGGACTGATTTTGGTTGGTATTGTGCAGCTTGTGATTTTGGAGTTTGGGTTGAATTTTGTGTGGGTTGCTTAATTAATTGGAGGTATAATTTTAGGGTTTGAATTTGGGGGTTTTGTTAGTAGTGGATTTGTATGAGTAATTAATGCCAGGGATTTGCTCGGATTGATTTCGCAGGTTCGTTCGAGTTGGTTGGAGATCTCTGAGGTCGTGGTTGTCGAGCTTGAGGCAAGATAAATCTTGCTAACCCTTACGTAATTTCGTATCGTAATTGTTTTATAAATTTATTTTACTATTATCTAGTATGTTAATCTAGATTAATAGAGGTAGATATATATATGATTGAATGTGTATTAAATTGATTAAATGGTGTTGTGTGGATACTGATTGTTGGCTTATTTGATGGTCGTGGGTATATTTTGATTATGTGCTGGATGGTTAGTTTTGTGTTGATATGGTTGAATGTGTTAGTTGTCGTGACCCTGTGTTGAGATTAATTAAATATTGACGTGGTATTTATTCGTGACTAATGGTGATTAATTGTGATTGTTTGAAAGTGTGTGAATATGTGTGTGCATGTGTGTGTGCGTGTGTTAGTATTTGTCTCGGGTTGTGTCTGATTAAATGTTGACGTGGTAGTCAATTGTGACTAAGTATGATTGATTGTTGATTGATTGAGTACGGGTGTGATGGTGGATTGTTGTTGGTTAAATTGGATTATTTGACTGTAGAGTTGCTTGGTTGAATATATGTGAGTATGTGATATTAGTTGTCGTATGTAATATTTGATTTGGTGTCGGTGTGGTTGGGTAGTGTTTGATTTGGTGTCGGTGTGGTGGTGGAATGTTGTTGGTTGATTCAGGGCCTCGGAGGGTGTGAACCCCCGATGGTCGGAGGGACAGGTGATGATAGCCTCACCAAACCTCGTAGGGACCGGGTGTCGCCTACATTGTTAAGGGCCAAGGGTTGGATGGTGAAAGTCCCATCCGGAAGAGTGGTGATTTAGGGCCTCGGTGGGTGTGAACCCCCGATGGTCGGAGGGCCAGGTGATGATAGCCTCACCAAACCTCGTAGGGACCGGGTGTCGCCTACGTTGTTAAGGGCCAAGGGTGGACGATTGAAAGTCCCGTCCCTATCCATGGATAGTTGGTTTTGGGTGATGAAAGTCTCACCCGGAGATGGGTTGGAATGGATTGGAGGATAGATTGGAGGTTAGGTTGGAAGTGTGTTGAAGTTGTCTGGGTTGCAGTGTTGAGTTATATTATTTGGTTGAAATTGGTTGGGTATTGTGATAACTGTTATATATATTATATGATTATATTGGTTGATGGTTGTGATAACTGTGATGAGTTAAGTAGTGGTTATGTTGATGATTTCGGTTGTGTGTGTGGTTATTGGTTTGTGTTAAATGTTGATTGTTGTTAGTTGTGGTTGCGGGTCATTGTTGGCCATTGGTTGTGACTGTGAAATTCCATTGGTTGTAGTTGTAGGTTGTAGATAGATGTGATGTGAATTCTTATTTGGATGACTATGTGATATGTGAAATGATTACCAAGATGGTTATGCAAATACTTTGAATGTTGAATTGAAACAGGTTAGGTAGTGCAGAAGTGAATTGATTGGTTGGTATGTGTAGTTATGATATTATATATATATATGTATATATTGTGT
Organism: Rheum nobile; assembly: GCA_027886185.1. Taxonomy (NCBI): domain Eukaryota; kingdom Viridiplantae; phylum Streptophyta; class Magnoliopsida; order Caryophyllales; family Polygonaceae; genus Rheum; species Rheum nobile. The sequence goes on along the minus strand of WOAB01000663.1, from coordinate 458,953 downwards.
GTGTGTTGTCTTTTGATATGAGTTGATTGGTGGTAAATATATGTGTTTTGAAACTGTTTTGGCTTGAGGAGTCTTGCCAGTCTTGATGGAAGACTGACCAACTTCGGTTCACGTGCCACGGTTGGCTGGGATATCGGGTCCCCCAGTCAATTTGGCTTTGTAGGTTTGCAGCAACAAGCGGGTTCTGGATCACAGATGTGTCTTCACAGTTAAAGATTTAGTTTTACTGCGGATTTGAAAATGTTGTATTAACTATTCGTTGTTTTGGAATTAAACTGATGCATTGAGTTGGATGAAATGTTTAAGTGTAGTTTCAAACTTGAGCATGGAATTTTAATGTTGTTAACTTTATGTATTGGGAAGAGTTTTGGATTTCTTTTCTTGTAAAAACCGTCTTATAGTCCTTCGGGACTATGGCACTGTAGCACCTCTGGCCCGGGGTGTTACAGGAATTGGTATCAGAGGATTTACGTTCGAAAATGTTTTCAAAAGTTTGACGTGGAAAAAGATTATTCGCCAAAACTGTGAAGCAATCGTGTGATCAGAAGACCCTTGTTGTTACGTATAGGTAAGTTTGTATTTGATATATTTTATATGTGATGTTTAGTGTTGTTGAGTAATTTTATGATGTGTTCCCTGGTAAGTGGGACGTGTTGGAGATTAATAAGGTAAGTGTGGGTGTGATAGAGGATGAAGTCGTTGGGCTTATCGTCAAGAGGTTGAGGTAGCTAGTCTGGTAGTTGATGATTCAGTATGAAGTTGTTGTGTGCTGCTGTTACTGTCAAGAATGAGAAAGACAGATTGAGCACTTTCAGAGATGATTGTATTCAGAGATGAAATCTTGATGGTGATGCATAGCTATAAATTCTTGAGTATACTGATGAGTGCTGATCAGGGAGACTGTTATAGATGATTTTGATCAGACTGTTGATGTTGGAAGTAGTAAGAAACAGAGAACGCGGTCTGCATCTGAAAAAGTGGGATTTTACGACTATGGGTTCGGCTGAGTTGAGAAGCAGAATGTGTCTGTGACTACAGGAAGATGACAGTTACTGTAACCGCAGATAAGGGTTTAGTGCATGTGTTGGGAGTCATGATTCAGAGACTCTGGCAGAATTGTTGGTGTGATGACAACTATAAAATTGTTAAGAAAAGGTTATGCCGGTTATGTGTGTATGCTGAGATTGAGGGAGCAGATAGAGAAACTTGTGAAGTTAGGCTTTATTAGGTCAAATGCTTCTCTTTGGGGTGCGTCTGTATTGTTGGGTAAAAAGAAGGATGATTCCTTTCGACTCTGCATGGATTATGAGGAGTTAAGTACTTGTTGGATAAATTGCAAAGAGCTACAGTATTTTAAAAGATTGACTTGAGATCAGGGTATTCTCAGCTTAAGGTTTGAGATGAGGATATATTCATGATACTGCCTTCAGAACTAAGTATGGTCACTATGAATTAGATGTGATGCCTTTCGGGTTGACTAATGCTTCCGCGGATTTCAAAGACTTAAGGAACTGATGTTTTTAGAAAGTACTTATAGATCGTTTGTAGTAATTTCCATTATTGACATTTTAGTATACATCAGGGAGTAAGAGGGATTACGAGAACAACCTTGGAATGTTAAGGAAATTGGGAGTTTTCTCAGACTGACAGATTACTGCAGGCGATTGTGGATGAATTTTCTAAGGTTGTGTATGACTGAGAATTTTGAATGGAACAGGAGATGTCAGGAGCGAGTTTCGAAGAAATCAGGAAGTGTTTGATTTGTGCGTCAGTGTTAGTGTTACTGTAGGAAACAGAAGGATTTGTTAATTACAGTGATGTGTCTAAGCAGGATCTGAGTTGCATTCTAATGCAGAATGGGAAGGTTATTGATGTGACTGCGTCGCATCATGAACAAGACTCAAGCCATTCAAGCCATGAAGACTCAAGCGCCGACGCCGCCACGCCTAGGGCATCCGAGCTAGGGCATGGAAGTTGGCCCGGCAATTCTCACAACCCTCCGAGCCATCTTTTGGGGGATGATCCCACTGGCCCTCTAGGAGATATGGAGCACAAGAATGCCTATGAAATTGGCGTGGAAGCAAGGAAGTGTCGCACACCTATGGTAGGCACAAAGGAGGTCGGCACTCGGGGTCCTTTCGGGTCGAATCACTCAGGCTCGGGCTCGAGCCTTGCAAGAGGAATCCAAGCTGGCTTGATGACCATGGGAGCGCCGAGCCAAAAGGAAGAGAAGGCCATGTGTGCCTTGGTGCAACAACCGGGTCAAGTGCCAGGTTTCTTTAGGCCATGTGGGGCTTGTTTTGAAGAGGCATTCAATGCCGAATTTGTGTGGGTCTTCATGACATTTTCTACCTTAGTTATTGGCTATGTGATGGTTAAACTCGAGCATTAGGGGTTGGGTTTATAAGGGGGTAGCCGGCCCTTGTTTTCATTATGCAAAACTTGAACCAAAACCTTGTCTTTTTCACTCTCTTTTTCAATGGAGTTTCTGCAGCCTTTTAGGGTTTAATTTCATCATCCAGATAGCTTGAAAACCCAGGTTGTGAGTCATATCAACCTTCGTGCAAGGCCTCCTTTGGTGCTTCATATCCAAGGCGAGTTCTTCACTAGTTCTTACAAGGTGCGGTGCGTCATATCCAACCCTTGTAAGTCCATATCCCTTCGACTTTTACCCTATCTCTCCGCCTCAAATCTTGCCCTCAAAACCACCCTTGAATCACCCCAAGATCATACAAAGAACCAGCCCAAGACGTGCTTCCAATCTGCCCTCAAACTTCCTCTCGCCGGAGCCAAGTTCCTTGCGGAAACCATCTGCGACACCTCAGTAGATTCGCTATATCTTCTGATTCATCGATCGGTTCACTCTCAAATTTTGAGGCTTTCATCTAGACTTCCGGATCTACCACTGGGATTTGGAATCGCTCAATTCGGAGCCCGGAACAGAGAGAACCATCCATCTGAATACAGACAATTCCCCTTGCCGGGTTGGTGTTGTCTCGCCTAACTCCTTTGGCTCTTGTGGACTTCCTCGCACCAAAGGCTTCATCCTGATCCTCACGCATCATGTGATATCAGAGTCACGCGAGGTATGTCCTAAACTTGGCTTAAAATTTCAAGTTACAATAGTGCAAGTGAAGTTCTAGCCGAATTGTTGTTGGCCTTGTTGTCCATGCGTATTGTGTCTTGTTCTTGGACATTTTTCTGCAAATTTTTGGGTTCGATTTCTGCATATTTCTGAGTGGAGATGAAGGGTTAATGCAGCCATAAAAGAATAGGAGTTGTGGTTTGATGAAAGGTCTTATGCATTGAATTGTTCGGTTTCCTTGTGCACTTTCACTTGCCCGAATTTAGTGCATTTGTGACTGACCTTTGGCTGCTTTAAAACACATTAAAACAGAACATTTTGAGCCCATAAACCGAGCCTTGTATCCCCTAGACCACCCTTGCATTTTATGCAATCTTGACTAGTAATGCTTGCCTAGTCTTGTGTTTAGGATACGGGAACGGTTGCCTTGGTTGATTCTCTTTGTTTTGTTTTGTTGCATGCTCATTGTGACTTGCCTTTTCTTGTCTCTACTTGTTTAAAAAAAAAAAAAAAAACTCAAGAAAAACCCGGTCTAAACAGGAGAGACCATAGAAAAAAGTGAGCTCATTCGGCTTGTTGTTTGCTCTTGAAAAATGAAGGTGCTCAAGAAAAACCCGGCCTAAATAGGAGAGGCCATAGAAAAAAAGTGAGCCAAACTAAGAGCCAATTCAGTTTTTTTTAAAGTGAAAAAGAGTTTTCAAAATCAAGTGCGTACTTAGTAGCTTCCTAGACATAGGTCCGGGCAAGCTAGCTAGTCTTTGTTCGCCTAGCCAAACCCTTTCCTAGCCGTGACCTACATTCACTTGCATCTTGTTGTGATTTGAGTTTTAGGTCAGTTTTGGGGCTATCTTGTTTGGCTTGGTATACTATATCTTGCTTGGTTTTGTGTTGTTGCTTTTGGTGCTTGGTTGTTTGCTTTGTCTAGGATGGTGAACGATCACCGAGCCGGGAAAGACCTTGACACATCTACACAAGGGCGTGTATCTCCACCGCTGGAAGTGACCTTGCAAGACATTCAACAAGCCTTGCTCGGCAATCAACAAGTCTTGCTAGCTATTAATGCACGGCTGGAAAGTGTGGAGCGCAAACAAGAGGATACCGCCGAGCAATTGCAACAATTGAGTGTTAACCGTCCTCCAAGCCATGGCCATGTTGTGCCACCAGTTTCAAGAGAATTCATTGGGTCCGCGACTAATAATGTGGACCATGTGCAAGTCCGGGAGGAAGCTGTGATACCCCGTAATTCGGTAAGGATTATTTTGGGAATTTTTGGAATTTTCCCGAACACCCGTTTAGTACGTCGGATTTAATACAGAGAGTTTGAGACATTCTGTAATGTGCTCTGTATCTGTAATATTTTTCTCAGTGAAATAATATACAGACAAGGTGCCTTAGATTTTAATTGTCGTTCGCGTACGATAATTTTTATCCCGGTTTAACGGCAGGTCCGTTCAAAGCTGAATGGGCGGGAAAAGGGAGAAACGGCGACCGCCGTTCAGAAACGGCGACCGCCGTGGTTGGGCCCGAGGAGTCAGCGTGTCAGCTTCTAGCTGGCCGTGACAGGCTTAGCGACGGCGACCACCGCATTTATGGCGACCGCCGCGTGCCCGCCGCATTGATGACGGCGCCCGCCGCAGTTATTACGGCGCCCGCCGTAGTTGTTGTCTGGAGGTTTTTGCCCGATGGTCGCCGAAGTCGTCTGACGATCGCCGTTGTAGCCCTCCACGTCGCCTTCCTAGCCATCATTGAGCTCCCTCGGTTTGTGGCTATAAAAGGAGAGGTCTGGGATCGGATTAAACACAGAATCATAAGCTCCATCTCAGAATCTCTCTCTCGCCGGAGTTGTGCCCTTTGCTGGAATTTCTGAAGCCCTCGTCGGTGTCGTTTGGTGGTGTTTCCAGCAGCCTTTCTAAAGCCTCTTGGTTGCCTTTGGAGGTTAGAAGCCAAAGCAAGTCGAAGGAGGCCGAACCGCTCGTGTTTTGGGGTGAGATTTCTCTCGTTCTGTGTCGTCTGAGTTCGTCACGGCGACCGCCGTGATGAATGCGGCGACCGCCGCCAGTGCCCAGAAGGCCTTCGTGGCTTTGGCTTGGTTGGTTGTCGTCGTTTCTTTCGGTTTCCTTTCGTCTTTCCTTAGATTCGTACTAGTTATGTCGGATCTAACCTAGGGTTCCTTTTTGGGTCGACTCGAAGGTGTTTATGCTAGTGGAGCTATACGCGTGTCGAGCCCGGAATCCCGTTGTCTCTGCTTTGCTCCAAGTAAGGATTAGTCGTTTCTTTATAACTTAATGTGCGTAGGAACGTTAATCCAAGTAAGGATTAGTCGTTTCTTTATAATTTAATATTCGTGGGAACGCTAATCCAAGTAAGGATTTGTCGTTTCTTTAAATCATAATATTCCTCGGGGTTATTGCCGAATAATTTAAGGGTCATGACCTATGCTTCTTATCCACATGTAAGGATCTGAAGTGTTTTAAGCGCCTTGATAGCGCCAGTGGATGAGCTTAATTGCAGTCCTGTGTTTTAAGCACTTAGCTAGTGCATTGGGGTGGACGTAACTGTCACCCTGTAAAATAAACTGTAAGCGCTGTGGCAGTGCAAATCAGGGTGAACGTAAGATCACCCGGTGTAATCATAACTTCCGTGTTCTCGGAATATTCTTAAAAGCCTCAACACTGTGTGTGTGTGTGTGTGTTGTAATTTAATAAGATAAGTGCAGTTAAGCACATAATTAAACTATAAGCGCTGTATAGTGCAATCAGGGTGAACGTAAGGTCACCCGGTGTAATAATAATCGCCGTTGTTTCTCGGCATAATAATGTTAAGTCCCGCGTGTGGGTTGTGTGTGTTATAATTTGGGTTGACATGATTGTCACCCTGAGATTTAAGCTGTGTACCGCTCTTAATAACATTAATGTGTTTCAGTAATGTGTGTTTTGTAATTAAATAAGATATGTTCCCGAGTGCACATGATTAATAAACCTTTGGCGAGTAGTGCAGCTAAGTCATAGTGTAGCTAGGAAAACTCGTCTTGACTTTAATCATAGTACGTTCTCTTTCCAATCTGGATTCGCTGTAGGCGATGAGGTTGGTCGTGAACCGAAGCATCTCAGTCAACTTTTAAATCATTGTTGTTTGATTCTGTTAAACATTCCATATTTGTCATATTTCCTTAAAGACTCAATCTCTTGGAGTCTCTTTTCGAGTCGATTTCTGTGAAGATGAAGTCTTCCAGAATCTTCTCTCATGCATACCTCTTATTGTTATTCCGTGAAAGTGCCGGGTTATGTATCGTCCCTTCGGTTATTATTCGAGGGACAATGATAGTAAACGGTTTCGATCACTCGAACCACTCTGCTTTTTACCCTTGCTAGTCTATTTAAGTAGACTAACCCACGAACTTTGTTCTCCGCATGTGGGCTGGTGTCATTCGTTCGATTCGGCACATCAGATAGAGTATAGATGAGAAGACTAGAAGGACTATGGAGTCGACGGTGGTTTTTCCGACGTTTTTAATAATCTCTTTTAATCAGGTTGAGATCCTTGGGCAGGTGATCATTACGATCACAACCCTTTTTAATATCTTTTAAAAGTCTTCCGTTGTACCTTGTTTAAGATTTCCGTTGTAATTTATTTAAACTCTGTGTTTGTCCTATTCGGGATTGGGATGTAATCCCGGGACTCGTGTTTTATATGAATAAGGTTATCATTTTGTATCATTGTATTTCATGATTTGTATTTAAACGGTAAAGCCTTGGGTGATCTCGGTAAGGAACACTGGGGTCACTGGCGGTAATACCTTTCCTAAAGGGTTAAGTTTTGGGGGTGTTACAGTTGTGGTATCAGAGCCAAATGTTGTTTTAAAACGTGTTTGGGATTTTTATAAATCATTTATCCGTTTTTGAAAATGCTTTAAGAAGGGCTCTGAATATTTTTTTCAAAGTGAAAAGAGTTTGAAAACACCGTTCATAGTCTTGTCTTCTATATGGTCTGATATAGTAAGTTTGCTTCTATATCTAGAAAGACTAATTCATTCCCCGTTACCCCGTATGATATGGGTGCATTCTATTCTCTTCAGAGGAACCGGGAGAAGCCAAGGTGGTTTTGCTATACCCAATAAGGCTTGAATTCCCAATTCTCTCATTTTGAGTTAAGGTTGTAGAATCTAGTAACTCGGTTTGAGTTCATCAATAGAAATTACCAAGTTGACCTATTCTAAGTTGATTTTATTACAATAAGTATATCAGAAGATACTAATGTGATAAAATCCTTGGAATTTGATCGGTAAACAGATGGTGAACACAAGGAACGTTATCTGTGCTGGTGCTGGGCCGAGTAATGACCCCAGACCAAATGCAAGGAATGTTACAGACCCAACAGGAGAGCGTGAAGCTGCTTCTAACAATAACCAGGGAGGCAATGGCCAAGCTCAGGCCAACGCTCCGATGTTGTTTGATGCTGCAGCAGTGGAGGCAATTCGAGGAATTGTCATGCAGGCAATCACAGATGTTATGCGACCAGTTGCACCACAAGCACAAGGTGGTCCAGTTCCTCAAGCTACTCCTGAAGTCGAGGAGTCAGTGGAGCAAGTACCTCAGATCAATGTTGTCAGAAACAGAGGAACTTACGGGCAAGCATTAAAAGCCGTGAGTTCAATGAGGCCTGACAGCTATGATGGTACTGGAGAACCGGTCAGGGTGACCTATTGGTTCTCACATATGGAACGGTTGTTCCGGAACATTAATTGCATTGAGGCTGGAAAAGTGCACATCGCCTCTCTTCAACTCAAGGATGTGGCTAGCGAATGGTGGGAAAACACCGGTCTGGCTGACCATCCCGAGCTGAATTGGAGCATGTTCAAAACCAAGATGACCGATCGTTTCTTTTCCCGAGCTATGAGGTAGGAGAAGCATAAGGAATTTCTGTACCCGCAGACTGATGGGTTAAAGGTGACTGAGCTCGCAGCTAAGTTCAATCACTTGATGCAGTACGCTGGACCTGAGGTGTCAACCGAGGAGTAGAAGATCTGGTACTTCCATGGATGGATGAGTCCAGAGATCAAGCCTCTAATGTTACGTCATGGTTGTACTACGTTAGAGCAATATGTGGATGCAGCCTACAAGACGGAAGTCACATTGGAGGAGTCTGCCCTTAAGAGGGAGAAGCAAGTTAAGGGAAAGGGTGGGCAACAGGATCGCCAGGTTGGTTCATTCAAACGACCGGCATCGCCTACCAAGTTTGAAAGGTTTGGTCGTGCTAAGACCGAGACAACTCAGTCAGACTCTGCCAGAGGCTCAGGTTGGAGCAGCAGAGCAATTCAGTGCCACAATTGTGGTGAAGTGGGGCATAAAAGTTTTGTTTGCCAAAAGGACAAGAGGATGTGTCATAATTGTGGAACGGAAGGCCACATAAAAACGTACTGCAGACTGAAGGGTCAAGGACCAATGCAGTCTTATCAGGCGTCAAATGTTGGAGGTGGACAGAACCCAAGGCCAGTGGTATCCACTCCTGAGCAGTCTATGGCTCGTAATAAAGGCAAAGCGCCTATGGGGTCTTCAGGCCAAGGGCAACGACTCTTCATAATGAGTCAAGCCAACGGAGAAGAACCCTGATCCATTAAGTTGTATTTGTGTTAAGTCTTTCTTTAAGATTAAGGAGTAACGACGTGTGTCGGTAATCTCCGTGGTATTAAGATCTGCCTGATCGACTTTTGTCAATTAATGTAATGTTTGGATGTTAATGAAGTGTTTCCGTGTTTTGGAAAATTTCAGCATGTGTTATCATTGCGAATTAGTTGTTCATACGAAACCTCGTAAGTGTCGAGAACAGCTTATGCCAAGTAAGGATAAGGACTGTCAGACTTATGGTGGTGAAGTTTTGTGGACAACTTAGATGTTCGTTCCCTATGTGGTTAATCCCAGGGTCGACTCTGTTGTTTAAATCTAAATCCACTCCTAAGATTATTCTTCATACATAGAGTATGTCATCTACAAGGCTAGGTGCAACTCTTTGAGGAAGATTAAGTTATGGAGTTGTTATGCTTAGAAGAAAGGTTGCAGTTAAGGATATGTTGATGATCCCGATGTATTAAAGATTCAGTAAGGAGAATTGTCTACGCATCTAAGGAGTACTGTGGTAAGCGTTATCTCATACGCTGAGTTCTTCCGAGATTTCTTAAGGAAAGGGAATGAACTTGTAGAGTTTTGTTCGGAGAGATCAGGAGCTATCTCTCATGCGTGAGTTTGTGCCATGAGCATTAAGGCGGATGAATCATTTTCAGAATGATATCCTAAGGAATTAAGAATAATATCTCGTGTGATCCATTTCAAGGATGAAGTGATTAAGGATGTTGGATCCAGGTGGTAAGATTGGTGTTGAGGTAGTATCCTCATTGGCTTAATGCAAGTTTCGGGGTCGAAACTTATTTTAAGGGGGGGGGGGTGATGTGATACCCCGTAATTCGGTAAGGATTATTTTGGGAATTTTTGGAATTTTCCCGAACACCCGTTTAGTACGTCGGATTTAATACAGAGAGTTTGAGACATTCTGTAATGTGCTCTGTATCTATAATATTTTTCTCAGTGAAATAATATACAGACAAGGTGCCTTAGATTTTAATTGTCGTTCGCGTACGATACTTTTTATCCCGGTTTAACGGCAGGTCCGTTCAAAGCTGAATGGGCGGGAAAAGGGAGAAACGGCGACCGCCATTCAGAAACGGCGACCGCCGTGGTTGGGCCCGAGGAGTCAGCGTGTCAGCTTCTAGCTGGCCGCGACAGGCTTAGCGACGGCGACCGCCGCATTTACGGCGACCGCTGCGTGCCCGCCGCATTGATGACGGCGCCCGCCGCAGTTATTACGGCGCCCGCCGTAGTTGTTGTCTGGAGGTTTTTGCCCGATGGTCGCCGAAGTTGTCTGACGATCGCCGTTGTAGCCCTCCACGTCGCCTTTCTACCCATCATTGAGCTCCCTCGGTTTGTGGCTATAAAAGGAGAGGTCTGGGATCGAATTAAACACAGAATCAAAAGCTCCATCTCAGAATCTCTCTCTCGCCGGAGTTGTGCCCTTTGCCGGAATTTCTGAAGCCCTCGTCGGTGTCGTTTGGTGGTGTTTCCAGCAGCCTTTCTAAAGCCTCTTGGTTGCCTTTGGAGGTTAGAAGCCAAAGCAAGTCGAAGGAGGCCGAACCGCTCGTGTTTTGGGGTGAGATTTCTCTCATTTTGTGTCGTCTGAGTTCGTCACGGCGACCGCCGTGTTCTTCACGGCGACCGCCGTGTTCTTCACGGCGACCGCCGCCAAGAACGGCGACCGCCGCCAGTGCCCAGAAGGCCTTCGTGGCTTTGGCTTGGTTGGTTGTCGTCGTGGCGTCGTTTCTTTCGGTTTCCTTTCGTCTTTCCTTAGATTTGTACTAGTTATGTCGGATCTAACCTAGGGTTCCTTTTTGGGTCGACTCGAAGGTGTTTATGCTAGTGGAGCTATACGCGTGTCGAGCCCGGAATCCTGTTGTCTCTGCTTTGTTCCAGATCTGCAGCGGACTAAGGCAAGTGGCGGTTCGCTCTTGCTCATCGTTCCATATTTACATTAATTATCAGCTGTTTGTATGAGTAATTAATTTGGAATGATTATCTGTATTTGTCTGGAAAAGGTTTTATAAACTGTTTTGGAAAATCATATAATAGGTTGTATATCTGCTAGAACGACGCTATTATCTGTGATCGCCTTCCGGGCATTTATGTGGATTAATAGGAAAACTAATCCAAGTAAGGATTAGCTGTTTCTATTATCTCTATGTTTAAGTCGTTTGCCTCGATGGCTTTAATGTGAATAACTGTTGTGTTAGACTGTTTAGTTAACACGACTGTTCGTAGGAACGCTAATCCAAGTAAGGATTAGTCGTTTCTTTATAACTTAATGTGCGTAGGAACGTTAATCCAAGTAAGGATTAGTCGTTTCTTTATAATTTAATATTCGTGGGAACGCTAATCCAAGTAAGGATTTGTCGTTTCTTTAAATCATAATATTCCTCGGGGTTATTGCCGAATAATTTAAGGGTCATGACCTATGCTTCTTATCCACATGTAAGGATCTGAAGTGTTTTAAGCGCCTTGCTAGCGCCAGTGGATGAGCTTAATTGCAGTCCTGTGTTTTAAGCACTTAGCTAGTGCATTGGGGTGGACGTAACTATCACCCTGTAAAATAAACTGTAAGCGCTGTGGCAGTGCAAATCAGGGTGAACGTAAGATCACCCGGTGTAATCATAACTTCCGTGTTCTCGGAATATTCTTAAAAGCCTCAACATTGTGTGTGTGTGTGTTGTAATTTAATAAGATAAGTGCAGTTAAGCACATAATTCTGTAAGCGCTGTATAGTGCAATCAGGGTGAACGTAAGGTCACCCGGTGTAATAATAATCGCCGTTGTTTCTCGGCATAATAATGTTAAGTCCCGCGTGTGGGTTGTGTGTGTTATAATTTGGGTTGACATGATTGTCACCCCGAGATTTAAGCTGTGTGCCGCTCTTAATAACATTAATGTGTTTCAGTAATGTGTGTTTTGTAATTAAATAAGATATGTGCCCGAGTGCACATGATTAATAAACCTTTGGCGAGTAGTGCTGCTAAGTCATAGTGTAGCTAGGAAAACTCGTCTTGACTTTGATCATAGTACGTTCTCTTTCCAATCTGGATTCGCTGTAGGCGATGAGGTTGGTCGTGAACCGAAGCATCTCAGTCAACTTTTAAATCATTGTTGTTTGATTCTGTTAAACATTCCAGATTTGTCATATTTCCTTAAAGACTCAATCTCTTGGAGTCTCTTTTCGAGTCGATTTCTGTGAAGATGAAGTCTTCCAGAATCTTCTCTCATGCATACCTCTTATTGTTATTCCGTGAAAGTGCCGGTTATGTATCGTCCCTTCGGTTATTATTCGAGGGACAATGATAGTAAACGGTTTCGATCACTCGAACCACTCTGCTTTTTACCCTTGCTAGTCTATTTAAGTAGACTAACCCACGGACTTTGTTCTCCGCATGTGGGCTGGTGTCATCCGTTCGATTCGGCACATCAGATAGAGTATAGATGAGAAGACTAGAAGGACTATGGAGTCGACGGTGGTTTTTCCGACGTTTTTAATAATCTCTTTTAATCAGGTTGAGATCCTTGGGCAGGTGATCATTACGATCACAACCCTTTTTAATATCTTTTAAAAGTCTTCCGCTGTACCTTGTTTAAGATTTCCGTTGTAATTTATTTAAACTCTGTGTTTGTCCTATTCGGGATTGGGATGTAATCCCGGGACTCGTGTTTTATATGAATAAGGTTATCATTTTGTATCATTGTATTTCATGATTTGTATTTAAACGGTAAAGCCTTGGGTGATCTCGGTAAGGAACACTGGGGTCACTGGCGGTAATACCTTTCCAAAAGGGTTAAGTTTTGGGGGCAGCACAATTGGTATTCACTCCTTGTGGGGAGTGGATAAAGGGTGGAGAGGTCGCGTGTTCGACTCTCACCAACAACCTCTTGGCTAATGGCTTCCATTTAATTTGGAGTAGCCCCCAAGGATGGGTTGGGGTACATGGGCTGCGGCTCATGGAGTGTCTCATGTTGGGCTAGGCCCGTGGCTTGAGCACTCACATAAAAGTGTACTTTTTTGTAACATCCCAGGCCAAGCTACCCCAGCCACCAAGCCGCCCAGCCACCCAACGGTGCCGGCGCCGGTACTGGTGCCGCCTGGTTGTCCAAGGGCATGCAGCCCACACACCCAACCCTTCCCCCATTTAAATGGGTAGCACAATTGGTGATACAAGTGGTAAGGCATTGCCCTTGTATCTAAAGGTCCCGTGTTCGATCCCCGTGGGCAACAACCTACCCATTTAAATGGGGGAAGGGTTGGGTGTGTGGGATGCATGCCCTTGGACAACGAGGCGGCACCAGTACCGGCGCCGGCACCGTTGGGTGGCTGGGCGGCTTGGTGGCTGGGGTAGCTTGGCCTGGGATGTTACAGAAGCGTCCTCTTCTCATGCGCCGAGAGTGTCTTTGGCCCCACAAGGAGGATATGCGGCGTACGAAGTGCCACCATTTGTAGCAACCTCGGGGGTAAGTATGTTCAATGAGTTTGCTTCATTTCCTAATAATATCCCTATTGGTGCTACTAACCTTCCAGGTTATGGAGTTGGAGGCTATGACTCATATGGGCAATCTCAAGTTACACCTACGCCCACCGCCAATCTTTTCCCTCCACAAATGGCGATGAGGGGACCTCAAGCCCGTGCACATATGCAGCCTCCAATGTTTCCCCAACGACATGTTCCCCCGACCTATCATGAAGAAATGCCACAAGGGAGGGAGCAACACCATGGTGTTAAGCTCCATGTGCAACCATTTGCAGGATCTTCCAACGGGGATGAATGCTTGGATTGGATGGCCAAAACTGAATCCATGAGAGTTCAGCCAAAGGTTCAAGCTTCATATGTTGAGTTTTCCAGGCCAGCTGAAGTGAGGCAAGTCGCTCCACCCACACCTATGGTTCCTAGGAGTCCTTGTGTTGAACCCTTGCAAGTTGTGAAGTCATCCTTTGGTGATGGGGAGTTGAAGGAAGAACCTCCACTTATAGCCGAATCATGTCAGCCTTCTTTGCTCATTGAAGATGAGCTAAAGCCAAAAGAAAAGGAGGAGGAAGTTGAAGAACCATCTCTTTTATCTACAAAAGGCAAACGTCCACCCATCATTGCCCATAGTTCACTCAACTCTTTGGGTACTCCATGGATGAATGCAACATCTATGGTTCCTTCATGTTTGCCGTTCCTATTCCAAGAAGAGGTTAACAACAAGGATGATAAGCCTTCTGAACTCAAGAACACTTGTGACCATGAGAAGAAGGATGTGCATTCCAAGGCTCATTGTAGGGGAGTATCACTTGACTCTACTCAGTTTTTTTTTTTTTCCTTTGCATCAAACTGAATTCTTTTCAAGGGTTAGAGAATCCCTAGTTCATGAATATGTTTTGTAGGTGAAACTAGATATTCATGCATACACCATAGTTCTCTTGGTCAAATCATGACTTGTTGGATGCCTTTAGTTCTTGATAATCATGTGTACAAGTCCTTGCCTTTGTGCCATCCAGTTACTTCAAGTAGAACTAGGCATTCATGCGTGCATCATTGTTCTCATTCACAATTCTTGTTGCATGAGAAAAATTTTGTACGATGCTTTGCATTTGTTGCCAAGTATGTCATATGCATTTCATGTTCTATACTTAAGCATATCTTTAGGCTGAAATTGGGCAACACTTGTACATGGAAATTCCTCCATGGGCATTCACTAGATCTAAAGATGTGTACGTACACATGTCCTTCATTCTCTAAGAACTTTTTGGTCCCTCACTTCCTTGTTTTTCTTTGTGCAGTTTTGTGTACTCTAAACCTATTTCTTGAAGTGCACTCAGATTCGAGGATGAATCCTTTTGAAGGAGGGGAGGATGATGTGACTACGTCGCATCATGAACAAGACTCAAGCCATTCAAGCCATGAAGACTCAAGCGCCGACGCCGCCACGCCTAGGGCATCTGAGCTAGGGCATGGAAGTTGGCCCGACAATTCTCACAACCCTCCGAGCCATATTTTGGGGGATGATCCCACTGGCCCTCTAGGAGATATGGAGCACAAGAATGCCTATGAAATTGGCATGGAAGCAAGGAAGTTCCGCACACCTATGGTAGGCACAAGGGAGGCCGGCACTCGGGTCCTTCCGGGTCGAATCACTCGGGCTCGGGCTTGAGCCTTGCAAGAGGGAGTCCAAGCTGGCTTGATGACCATGGGAGCGCCGAGCCAAAAGGAAGAGAAGGCCATGTGTGCCTTGGTGCAACAACCGGGTCAAGTGCTAGGTTTCTTTAGGCCATGTGGGGCTTGTTTTGAAGAGGCATTCAATGCCGAATTTGTGTGGGTCTTCATGACATTTTCTACCTTAGTTATTGGCTATGTGATGGTTAAACTCGAGCATTAGGGGTTGGGTTTATAAGGGGGTAGCCGGCCCTTGTTTTCATTATGCAAAACTTGAACCAAAACCTTGTCTTTTTCACTCTCTTTTTCAATGGAGTTTCTGCAGCCTTTTAGGGTTTAATTTCATCATCTAGATAGCTTGAAAACCCAGGTTGTGAGTCATATCAACCTTCATGCAAGGCCTCCTTTGGTGCGTCATATCCAAGGCGAGTTCTTCACTAGTTCTTACAAGGTGTGGTGCGTCATATCCAACCCTTGTAAGTCCATATCCCTTCGACTTTTACCCTATATCTCCGCCTCAAATCTTGCCCTCAAAACCACCCTTGAATCACCCCAAGATCATACAAAGAACCAGCCCAAGACGTGCTTCCAATCTGCCCTCAAACTTCCTCTCGCCGGAGCCAAGTTCCTTGCGGAAACCATCTGCGACACCTCAGTAGATTCGCTATATCTTCTGATTCCTCGATCGGTTCACTCTAAAATTTTGAGGCTTTCATCTAGACTTCCGGATATACCACTGGGATTTGGAATCGCTCAATTCGGAGCCCGGAACAGAGAGAACCATCCATCTGAATACAGACAATTCCCCTTGCCGGGTTGGTGTTGTCTCGCCTAACTCCTTTGGCTCTTGTGGACTTCCTCGCACCGAAGGCTTCATCCCGATCCTCACGCATCAGTTATTGCATATGTTTTTATTGTCAGTTCAAATTGTATAAGAGAGAGTTGAACATGAGATACAGATGGTTGCTAGAATTGATTAAGGATTATGAAAATATATTGTTTATCAATCAGAAAAGGGCTACCGTGGTTGCTGATGCTTTGTGTAGGAAGTCGACTCTCGAGCATGTGGTTGCTTGTCTGACAGTTCGGTCAGGATTGCAACAGGAGTTGGCGAAGGGTGAAAAGTGAAATTTGTTCGAAAAAGAGCGGATATGGCTGAATGCGATGGAATGTTGAGTAAGATATACAGTCAGATTGCTCAGGGAAGAGTGCATGAATTCTTGTTCAGGAAGATGGAATATTGTGATTTCAGATAAGTTGTGTGTGCCAGCTGATAAAGAGATTAGAAAGTTGATTCTCAAGGAAGGTCATTCTTCGGCATGTCATGTACATTCTGGAGTCAGTCATGCGAGACAGATATCCGAACCTATTTTGATCTTAGTTTCGAGGACGAAACTCTTATAAGGGAGGGAGAATGAAATACCCCAAAGGTTATAGAAATGGCAAAATGGTAAATAAATCTTCGGGATTTCTTAAAATCAGAAAAAGGGGAAAGTGGATCTGGAATTTGGGGAAAAAGTCCCCTTCGATCTCCTCAAAATTTAGGGAAGCCATGCTTTCTCCCCGAGAGCTACTGCTTTCCCACCGGTGGACGACCCCCGGACCCCGCCGGTGAGCTCGACCCGGCTGTGGCCACCACTACCTTTCCCTGAGGCGAGCCGCCACTGTGGGAGCAAGACCGCCGGCTTCTGTATGCGAGCCACTGTTGAGGCGAGATCCGGCGAGATCTGCGGTTGCTCAGGGCTGCGAACAGTTGTTGTTGTGCTTTCCGGCAAAGAGGCACCGCGAGTCGGAGCTGCTGCTATTGTGAGCCGTTATTGTCTGTTGCATATGAGGTCTTGATGTTGGTGTTCTGCTGTGCCGAGGGGCTTGACACGGTGGCAGAAGTTAGCTGCCAACAAGAAGTGGAAGACGACGAGGGCTGCGTTCAAAGCTTAGAGGTGTTTGGACTGATTTTGGTTGGTATTGTGCAGCTTGTGATTTTGGAGTTTGGGTTAAATTTTATGTGGGTTGCTTAATTAATTGGAGGTATAATTTTAGGGTTTGAATTTGGGGGTTTTGTTAGTAGTGGATTTGTATGAGTAATTAATGCCAGAGATTTGCTCGGATTGATTTCACAGGTTCGTTCGAGTTGGTTGGAGATCTCTGAGGTCGTGGTTGTCGAGCTTGAGGCAAGATAAATCTTGCTAACCCTTACGTAATTTCGTATCGTAATTGTTTTATAAATTTATTTTACTATTATCTAGTATGTTAATCTAGATTAATAGAGGTAGATATATATATGATTAAATGTGTATTAAATTGATTAAATGGTGTTGTGTGGATACTGATTGTTGGCTTGTTTGATTGTCGTGGGTATATTTTGATTATGTGTTGGATGGTTAGTTTTGTGTTGATATGGTTGAATGTGTTAGTTGTCGTGACCCTGTGTTAAGATTAATTAAATATTGACGTGGTATTTATTCATGACTAATGGTGATTAATTGTGATTGTTTGAAAGTGTGTGAATATGTGTGTACATGTGTGTGTGCGTGTGTTAGTATTTGTCTCGGGTTGTGTCTGATTAAATGTTGACGTGGTAGTCAATTGTGACTAAGTATGATTGATTGTTGATTGATTGAGTACGGGTGTGATGGTGGATTGTTGTTGGTTAAATTGGATTATTTGACTGTAGAGTTGCTTGGTTGAATATATGTGAGTATGTGATATTAATTTTCGTATATAATATTTGATTTGGTGTCGGTGTGGTTGGGTAGTGTTTGATTTGGTGTCGGTGTGGTGGTGGAATGTTGTTGGTTGATTCAGGGCCTCGGAGGGTGTGAACCCCCAATGGTCGGAGGGCCAGGTGATGATAGCCTCACCAAACCTCGTAGGGACCGGGTGTCGCCTACGTTATTAAGGGCCAAGGGTTGGATGGTGAAAGTCCCATCCGGAAGAGTGGTGATTTAGGGCCTCGGTGGGTGTGAACCCCCGATGGTCGGAGGGCTAGGTGATGATAGCCTCACCAAACCTCGTAGGGACCGGGTGTCGCCTACGTTGTTAAGGGCCAAGGGTAGACGGTTGAAAGTCCCGTCCCTATCCATGGATAGTTGGTTTTGGGTGATGAAAGTCTCACCCGGAGATGGGTTGGAATGGATTGGAGGATAGATTGGAGGTTAGGTTGGAAGTGTGTTGAAGTTGTCTGGGTTGTAATGTTGAGTTATATTATTTGGTTGAAATTGGTTGGGTATTGTGATAACTGTTATATATATTATATGATTATATTGGTTGATGGTTGTGATAACTGTGATGAGTTAAGTAGTGGTTATGTTGATGATTTCGGTTGTGTGTGTGGTTATTGGTTTGTGTTAAATGTTGATTGTTGTTAGTTGTGGTTGCGGGTCATTGTTGGCCATTGGTTGTGACTGTGAAATTCCATTGGTTGTAGTTGTAGGTTGTAGATAGATGTGATGTGAATTCTTATTTGGATGACTATGTGATATATGGAATGATTACCAAGATGGTTATGCGAATACTGTGAATGTTGAATTGAAACAGGTTAGGTAGTGCAGAAGTGAATTGATTGGTTGGTATGAAAATGATTAAGTGTAGTTATGATATTATATATATATATATGTATATATTGTGTGTGTGTTGTCTTTTGATATGAGTTGATTGGTGATAAATATATGTGTTTTGAAACTGTTTTGGCTTGAGGAGTCTTGCCAGTCTTGATGAAAGACTGACCAACTTCGGTTCACGTGCCGCGGTTGGCTGGGGTATCGGGTCCCCCAGTCAATTTGGCTTTGCAGGTTTGCAGCAACAAGCGGGTTCTGGATCACAGATGTGTCTTCACAGTTAAAGATTTAGTTTTACTGCGGATTTGAAAAGGTTGTATTAACTATTCGTTGTTTTGGAATTAAACTGATGCATTGAGTTGGATGAAATGTTTAAGTGTAGTTTCAAACTTGAGCAGAGAATTTTAATGTTGTTAACTTTATGTATTGGGAAGAGTTTTGGATTTCTTTTCTTTTAAAAACCGCCTTATAGTCCTTCGGGACTATGGCACTGTAGCACCTCTGGCCCGGGGTGTTACAGTTTTGAATTTGGTTAATGAAGTGTAGTGAACCTAGTGATGAGATTGTAAATTGTTTTTATTTGTTTAAAATATTTATTTTAGTATGAGTTTATATTTTGATTTTATCATGCGAATTTGTAATTTGGTACTATGTTTCGTTCATTCCATTGGTGATTGGTTCAATTATTAATATACGTAATGATTTATTTGTTTGCCCTTGTTTACAACATTGTATGAGAATAACTTCTTATAATAATTTATCATGTGCGTTCTTTTACATTTATATATTTTATATATTTAAATATTGTATACAATAGAATTATCACGTAATTTTCTTTAAAAACACTAACAGTTATAAGGAATTATGGAGAAGCAATGATTAACCAACTTAACAAATTTAATTTGTCATTTTTACCATCCCTTAGCAATTTAAATTTTAACAAACATGATTTTGGTTCTATTTTTCTTACTCACCTTTAAGGTACAATATTACAATATTTATTATTTTTATTATTAGTATTATTATTATTATATATTTATTATGTCTTAAATGTTTAAATATAAATATGGGTTACTCTTTTATACTATGAAATAGTATTTATCTTTTATCATTATAACATCTTTTATTAGAACTAAACAAAAATATGTTATGATATTATATATCGATACTACATTATTATTTTGTTAAAGTTATTTCAGTTTTTTTGTCAAAAAAATTATTTCAGTGTTAGTACTTTATAGTATGTGCTTAATTTTATAGTTTCATTCCCGAAAACAAACGTTTTATAACTAAGCATGAATAACTTTCACATTCGATTATGTATAGTTATATTGCACAACTACTGAAATACCCCAAGGATGTTAGTAATGGCATAAGGATAAATTAATTAAGGTTTTGCTTAAATTGGGTGAAATGGAAAATTTTGGGGATAAAATCCCTAAACATTCGGTGGTCTCTCTCTCTCTCCCGCGTGGTTCTTCAGCCAGCAGCCTCCTTCTCCGGCGAACCCCCCCTGTGCCCAGCTGAGCGGTTCTTCTCCGGCGAGCCGACTTGGACCACGTCGTTCCTCCTTCTCCTCCGCTGGTGTCCGTGGTGGTGTGGGTGCTGGTTCGCTGATGCACAGAGCCGAGCCGCGAGCAGCCCAGCTCTTATCCTCCTCTGTTCGCGCGACCCACGACGAGCCAGCCCAACCAAGCGTCGTCTCCAGTGAGCTCGACCGGACCACCGTTGTGCGTCGTCCTCTTTCTCCTCTGTTCTGGAGCTGTGTTGGTGGTCGTGGTGCTGCTGCTGTCCAGTTACTGCTGCTACTGTAATTCTGGCGACGACGAGGAGCCCTTCCGGCGGCGACCATGTGGATGACGATGAGGTATGGGTAAGATTCCTCAATTGGTTTTGTTGAATTTCAGAAGTTCAGCTGATTTTAAGCTTGAATTGTTGTTGTTGCGGTTCGGTGAGGTAAGATGTGGAAGACGTTGAGGATTTCGTCCCATCTGTGAATTGTTAGTTGTGAATTGTTGGACTGAATTCGGTAGAGCTGTGCAGCACTACGTTGATTTTGAGTTTGAGTTAATTTTGGTGTGGTTTACTTAATTAGTTAAGGATTTGATTTTAGGGTTTGAAATTGGGGGTTTGTTGGTTGTGGATTGGTATGAGTTAATTAACGCCAGGGTTTTGCTCGGATTGATTTCGCATGTTCATTCGGGTTGATTAGAGATCTCTGGGGTCGTTGTGGTTCGACTTGAGGCAAGAGGATTCTTGCTAACTTTATATAATTTTTATAAATTGATTTATGCCTAGTGTTTCGTAATTAATTTTATCATTGCTTGAGCGATTTAAATTGGATTAATTGACTATATAGATACTTGGTTGAAAATGGGTGTGTGTGCGTGTGTTAGTATTTTGTCTCGTATTGTGTTGAATAAATGTTGACGTGGTAGTCAATTGTGACTAAATGTGATTGATTGTTGTTAATAGTGTTTGTTGACACTTGTGTGTGTGTGTTGGGTTGTGTATGTCGACACCTGTGTGTGTTGGCGGTTGTGTGTTAAATTGTGTGCGTGCTAGCAGTTGTATGCTGGGATTGTGCGTTTGTGTGTGAATGTTTGTGTGTGAATGTGTGTATGCTGGGATTGACTGATGTGGATTGATTGTTGTTGTTTGATTATGGCAGATTGATTGTTATGGATTGATTGTTGTGGATTGATTGTCGTGGATTGATTGGATTATTGATTTTAAAGTTTCTTGGTTGAATATATATATATATGTGTTAATAGAGGTCGTGTGTAGTAATTAATTGGTTGTCGGTGTGGTGGTTGGATTGTTGTTGATTGGAGGTCGATGGGCCAAGGGTTGGAATGGATTTCACCCAACCGCGCAGGGTATACAAGGTATACGCCTACGTCGTTAAGGGCCAAGGATTTGAAAGGGATTTCACCAAACCGCGTAGGGTATACAAGGTATACGCCTACGTCGTTAAGGGCCGAAGGTAGGAATGGATTCCACCAAACCGCGTAGGGTTTACGCCTACGTCTTTAAGGGCCAAGGGTTGAAATTGAATTAGAGGTCGAAGGGCCAGGTGATGATATACTCACCAAACCGCGTAGGGTATACGCCTATGTCGTTAAGGGCCAAGGGTTGGAATGGATTGGAGGTTGAATTGGAGATTGGATTGGAGATGTGTTGGAGTCGTTTGTGTTTCAGTGTTGAGTTATATTATTGTTTGATTATAATTGGTTGATTGTTGTGATATCTATTATGTGTTGAATGTTGGTTGCGAACTGATTAAGTGATTTGTGTTGAATGTTGGTTGCGAACTGATTAAGTGATTTGTGTTGAATGTTGGTTGTGTACCTGAGTAAGTGATTTTGTGATGATATTGACTGTGCGCTTGATTAAGTGGTTGTGTTGGCGAATATTGATTGTGTGTTTTGTTTATTGGTTTTATGTTGGATATTGATTATTGGCTAGTGACTTATTGTTCAATATTAGTTCTTTATGAGGTGGATTTCTGTTGGTATGGTTGTTTATGGTAACTAGTGGATTATGAAAGTTGGTTGTGTTGATTATTGTTAGTTGTGGTTGCGGGTCATTGTTGGCCATTGGTTGTGGTTGTGAAATTTTGTATCTTGTAGTTGTTGCCGATAGCTTGTTGCGGAAAGAGGGTTATGTGATATGTGGATTAATTACCAAGATGGTTGAGTGGATATTTGTGAAAGTTGAATTAGATGTGTCAGCAAAGTTAGATTGATCGTTTCTTTCGTTTGTACTTGTGATGGGAATGAGGTTATAGTGATTGATTGTAACTAATCAAGGTTGTGAACCTGAGTTGATTGAAAGTTGAATTGAACATATTAGCATAGTGAAGAACTGAATAAAGATGAGAAATGAATTGTTATGTGATGATGTGCGTATAGGTTTGATATGTGGTTGGTTGGTCGGTGCGCTATTGGTTAAGTATAGTTATATATATATTGTGTGGTAGGTTGTTGTTTGACATGATTGGATTGTTGTGACAATGCTATGTGTTTTTAAACTGTTTTGGCTTGAGGAGTCTTACCAGTCTTTCAAAAGACTAACCAGCTTCGGTTTACGTGACGCGGTTGGCTGGGGTATCGGGTCCCCCAGTCAATTTGGGCTTTGCAGGTTTGCAGCAATAAGCGGGTTCTGGATCACAGATGTGTCTTCACAGTTAAAGATTTTGTTTTGCATCGGATTTGAAAATGTTGTATTCGCTTCCTTGTTTTGGATATAAATTGATGTATTAACTGGATGACAGGTTTAAGTATTGATTCAATCTTGAACAGGGATTTTGTTGATGATTTTTATGTAATTGGAAGAGTTTTGGATTTCTTTCCTTTTAAAAACCGCCTTATAGTCCTTCGGGACTATGGCACTGTAGCACCTCTGGCCCGGGGTGTTACAGGAATTGGTATCAGAGCATTTACGTTCTAAAATGTTTTCAAAAGTTTGATGTGGAAGGGACCACTCGCTAAAACTGTGAAGCAATCGTGTGATCAGAAGACCCTTGTTACGTATAGGTAAGTTTAGTTGTGTTTGATATATTTTATATGTGATGTTGAGTATTGATGATTAATTTCATATGCGATGTTTAATGTGGTTAAGTAATTTTATGGTGCGTTCCCTGATAAGTGGGACGTGCTAGAGATTTAAAAGGTATGAGTATGGTAGAGGATGAAGCCGTTGGGCTTATCGTCAAGAGGTTGATGCAGGTAGTCTAGTAACTGATGATTCAGTATGAAGTTGTTGTGTGCTGTTGTTATTGTTAGGGTTGAGCAGGACAGATTGAGCACTTTCAGTGATGGTTGTATTTTGAGATAAAACTCTGATGGTGATGCATAACTGTGCAATCTTTGAGCAATATGCTGATGAGTATTTGATCAGGGAGACTGCTATAGTTGATTTTGATCAGACTGTTGATGTTGGAAGCAGTAAGAAACAGAGAACTCAGTCTGTACTGGAAAAAGTGGGATTTTTACGACTATGGGATTCGGCTGAGTTGAGAAGTGGAATGCGCAGGTTGCTACAGGCAGATTATGGCAGGTTACGTAAGGCTAAGAATTTTGAATGAGACGGGAAATGTCATGAGAGAGTTTCGAAGATTCAGGAAGTGTTTGATTAGTGCGTTAGTGTTGGTTTTATCGTAGGGAACAGAAAGGTTGTCATTTATAGTGATGTGTCTAAGCAGGATCTGGGTTGTGTTTTAATACAGAATGGGAAAGTCATTGCATATGCTTTTTGTCAACTCAAGTTGTAAAAGAGAGAGTTGAACATGAGATACAGATGGTTGCTAGAATTGATTAAAGATTACGAAAAGATATTGTTTATCAATCAGAAAAGGGCTACCGTGGTTGTTGATGCTTTGAGTAGGAAGTTGACTCTCGAGTATACGGTTGCGTGCTTATCAGTTCTGCCAGAGTTGCAACAAGAATTGTGTGGGGTGAGATTGAGATTGGTCTGAGAAGGAAATGATGCAGCTGAATGTAATGGAAATTCAATCAGCATTGATAGAGTTGATCCAAGAGAAAAAAAAAATCGCAAGATTCTGTGTTGAACAAGTTATGCAGTGAAGTTGCTCAAGGAAAGGCACCCGGAATTCTCATTCATGAGGGTGGGGTTTTGTGATTCATAATCGGTTATGTGTGCCAGCTGATAATGATATTAGAAAGCTGATTCTCAAGGAAGGTTATTCCTTTGATGAAAGTGTTATGGTCTAAGCATGCAACGGCAGAAGAGACTTGGGAACTGGAGTCAGTCATGCGAGACAGATATTCGAGCTTGATTAATCTTAGTTTCGAGGACGAAACTCTTATAAGGGAGGGAGAATGAAATACCCCAAGGATGTTAGTAATGGCATAAGGGTAAATTAATTAAGGTTTTGCTTAAATTGGGTGAAATGGAAAATTTTGGGGATAAAATCCCTAAACATTCGGTGGTCTCTCTCTCTCTCTCCCGCGTGGTTCTTCAGCCAGCAGCCTCCTTCTCCGGCGAACTCCCCCTATGCCCAGCCGAGCGGTTCTTCTCCGGCGAGCCGACTTGGACCGCGCCGTTCCTCCTCCTCCTCCTCCGCTGGTGTCCGTGGTGGTATGGGTGCTGGTTCGCTGATGCACAGAGCCGAGCCGCGAGCAGCCCAGCTCTTCTCCTCCTCTGTTCGCGCGACCCACGACGAGCCAGCCCAGCCAAGCGTCGTCTCCGGTGAGCTCGACCGGACCACCGTTGTGCGTCGTCCTCTTCCTCCTCTGTTCTGGAGCTGTGCTGGTGGTCATGGTGCTGCTGCTGTCCAGTTACTGCTGCTACTGTAATTCCGGCGACGACGAGGAGCCCTTCCAGCGGCGACCATGTGGATGACGATGAGGTATGGGTAAGATTCCTCAATTGGTTTTGTTGAATTTTAGAAGTTCAGCTGATTTTAAGCTTGAATTGTTGTTGTTGCAGTTCGGTGAGGTAAGATGTGGAAGACGTTGAGGATTTCGTCCCATCTGTGAATTGTTAGTTGTGAATTGTTGGACTGAATTTGGTAGAGCTGTGCAGCACTACGTTGATTTTGAGTTTGGGTTAATTTTGGTGTGGTTTACTTAATTAGTCAAGGATTTGATTTTAGGGTTTGAAATTGGGGGTTTGTTGGTTGTGGATTGGTATGAGTTAATTAACGCCAGGGTTTTGCTCGGATTGATTTCGCAGGTTCATTCGGGTTGATTGGAGATCTCTGGGGTCGTTGTGGTCCGACTTGAGGCAAGAGGATTCTTGCTAACTTTATATAATTTTTATAAATTGATTTATGCCTAGTGTTTCGTAATTAATTTTATCATTGCTTGAGCGATTTAAATTGGATTAATTGACTATATAGATACTTGGTTGAAAATGGGTGTGTGTGCGTGTGTTAGTATTTTGTCTCGTATTGTGTTGAATAAATGTTGACGTGGTAGTCAATTGTGATTAAATGTGATTGATTGTTGTTAATAGTGTTTGTTGACACTTGTGTGTGTGTGTTGGGTTGTGTATGTCGACACCTGTGTGTGTTGGCAGTTGTGTGTTAAATTGTGTGCGTGCTAGCAGTTGTATGCTGGGATTATGCGTTTGTGTGTGAATGTTTGTGTGTGAATGTGTGTATGCTGGGATTGACTGATGTGGATTGATTGTTGTTGTTTGATTGTGGCGGATTGATTGTTATGGATTGATTGTTGTGGATTGATTGTCGTGGATTGATTGGATTATTGATTTTAAAGTTTCTTGGTTGAATATATATATATATATATGTGTTAATAGAGGTCGTGTGTAGTAATTAATTGGTTGTCGGTGTGGTGGTTGGATTGTTGTTGATTGGAGGTCGATGGGCCAAGGGTTGGAATGGATTTCACCCAACCGTGCAGGGTATACAAGGTATACGCCTACGTCGTTAAGGGCCAAGGATTTGAAAGGGATTTCACCAAACCGCGTAGGGTATACAAGGTATACGCCTATGTCGTTAAGGGCCGAAGGTAGGAATGGATTCCACCAAACCGCGTAGGGTTTACGCCTACGTCGTTAAGGGCCAAGGGTTGAAATTGAATTGGAGGTCGAAGGGCCAGGTGATGATATACTCACCAAACCGCGTAGGGTATACGCCTACGTCGTTAAGGGCCAAGGGTTGGAATGGATTGGAGGTTGAATTGGAGATTGGATTGGAGATGTGTTGGAGTCGTTTGTGTTTCAGTGTTGAGTTATATTATTGTTTGATTATAATTGGTTGATTGTTGTGATATCTATTATGTGTTCAATGTTGGTTGCGAACTGATTAAGTGATTTGTGTTGAATGTTGGTTGCGAACTGATTAAGTGATTTGTGTTGAATGTTGGTTGTGTACCTGAGTAAGTGATTTTGTGATGATATTGACTGTGCGCTTGATTAAGTGGTTGTGTTGGCGAATATTGATTGTGTGTTTTGGTTATTGGTTTTATGTTGGATATTGATTATTGGCTAGTGACTTATTGTTCAATATTAGTTCTTTATGAGGTGGATTTCTGTTGGTATGGTTGTTTATGGTAACTAGTGGATTATGAAGGTTGGTTGTGTTGATTATTGTTAGTTGTGGTTGCGGGTCATTGTTGGCCATTGGTTGTGGTTGTGAAATTTTGTATCTTGTAGTTGTTGCCGGTAGCTTGTTGCGGAAAGAGGGTTATGTGATATGTGGATTAATTACCAATATGGTTGAGTGGATATTTGTGAAAGTTGAATTAGATGTGTCAGCAAAGTTAGATTGATCGTTTCTTTCGTTTGTACTTGTGATGGGAATGAGGTTATAGTGATTGATTGTAACTAATCAAGGTTGTGAACCTGAGTTGATTGAAAGTTGAATTGAACATATTAGCATAGTGAAGAACTGAATAAAGATGAGAAATGAATTGTTATGTGATGATGTGCGTATAGGTTTGATATGTGGTTGGTTGGTCGGTGCGCTATTGGTTAAGTATAGTTATATATATATTGTGTGGTAGGTTGTTGTTTGACATGATTGGATTGTTGTGACAATGCTATGTGTTTTTAAACTGTTTTGGCTTGAGGAGTCTTGCCAGTCTTTCAAAAGACTGACCAGCTTCGATTTACGTGCCGCGGTTGGCTGGGGTATCGGGTCCCCCAGTCAATTTGGGCTTTGCAGGTTTGCAGCAATAAGCGGGTTCTGGATCACAGATGTGTCTTCACAGTTAAAGATTTTGTTTTGCATCAGATTTGAAAATGTTGTATTCGCTTCCGTGTTTTGGATATAAATTGATGTATTAACTGGATGACAGGTTTAAGTATTGATTCAATCTTGAACAGGGATTTTGTTGATGATTTTTATGTAATTGGAAGAGTTTTGGATTTCTTTCCTTTTAAAAACCGCCTTATAGTCCTTCGGGACTATGGCACTGTAGCACCTCTGGCCCGGGGTGTTACAACTACTATACATACTCTATCGTCGAACTACTCATTATTTATACTCCTTACACATGATTTTATTTCATTACAAATTTCACATTGAGGATTATATTTTCTAATATAATATAAGGTATCATTAATTATAATTATGTTAGGAGAGCAGGGTTGTATAAATTTTTTATCTTTTAATCATATTGACAAAATTTTCACACATTTTATCTTCTTCGATGGTTAAATTAGTTTATACGATTGTTAATCGACTGAATCTCATCGTAATTTGAGGGGAAATCCAGAAAGGGTGAGGTTTTTTGGTTGGAAGATGGATGATAATTCCAGTACTCACCTCGTTTTAGTTGCTTTAAGTCTCAAATAACTCGACATGTAACTTTTCTGAAGCCCTTTCTTAACTATGTTGTGAATTGAACATCTATGGTACAACTGTTGACCCTAGTTTTTATCTAACTTATCAATTTTTTCGTCTGTAACTCCATATCTTTGGTTGTTCGTGGTGATTTTGTTATATCCATCTGTTAAGCAGTCAAAGTAGATATGAATTGGAAGTTAAATTCATCTCCCGTAAGTCTTGTAATATGCAAACCATATTCTTGAACAGATAGCTAAAAAATTTCAATTTGCTATGTTAGAATGACTTATTAAAAAAATTAATTTATTTCCAATTATGTATTTAATAGAAGATTAATGATTTTTCTAACATGGGTGATTCTTAGTTACCAAAAAAATATGGGATGGTTCTATGTAAACTTAGCATTTTAGAAGCGGTTTTTTTCATTTTCTTGTATTTTTTTGTAAAACTTGCCCTTTAATGGGTAATTTTCTGCAGTTTACCCTATAATTACATAGTGAATGCGACTTTGATACTATGTTATCATTTCAATAGTTTTTTGTTAACTCGGATTTATTCATTCCTCTATTATTGGTTGGATTCATAGTGGTTTTTTGGTTAACCGTTAGAGTTGATTGCCAATTATGTTATTTTGGTCATAGTGGGAACTGGACTTGCATTTGGCTGCTAATATTGAAAACTTATAATATGCAAACCATATTATTGAGAGATACTGGTTGAAATATTCCTACATTGAGAATTTATAATTTTGTTTGTATGAAATTGAATGTGGATGAAATATCAAACTTAAATACCTCATGGAAATCTTCACTATTAATTAACAATGCACTCTTTATACTTCAAAATATTGTTAGAATACTATATAATTTAGTATACAAACTTCTTGGACTATAATGTAATTTTTTTCATTTTCTTTGTACTTATATTTTTTTGTGAATTCTGAAACGCATAGCCTAAAAAGTCAAATATAAAAACACCAAACACTAGAAATTCTATAAGATTTTGTCACCGGAACTATATATCCCGAAGTTTAAGGTATTAACCATATAGTCTATTTTACTGAGATTAATATTTTTTGTATTTCCTCATCTAATGACCAAGAATATAAACATAGGATAAAATAAGATGTAATTAATCAAAATGGTGAAAGTCTTTACCATGTTAACTGAGGTGACAACACTAAACATGCAATTCTTGTAAATTTACATATTTTTAAATGTTTGGTGTTTGGAGGCCTCAAATTATGGCATTATCCCATATATATATTTGTAGGTATGAATATAAGCAGAAAATCACAGAAACTAAGTCGTACAAACTTGAATGCCACTCCCAAACAAATTAAATAGAACATTAGTGTCCGGAACAAAGACTCCAAAAAAAATTATGTACCTTATATCGAAATTTATATAGTCCACCGGCCTGCTTTGTTTCTAGAGGTCCTGTGTAAGTTAATAAATTGAAATATTTTCATTGTATTATTAAACATATACATATACAAATCAATATTAAAATAAGAAATAGTTGAAAATTAAAATTATTGATGTACCATATAATCTGCTAGAAGGAGATATGTGGACTTGTATGTCCCGAGCCAATCGAAAACATCTCATTTGCGGAAAATCACGACTTTAATCTCGGAGCTTATATCTTGAAGCAATTAGTTAAGTGTAATGCATCTTCTTTCCCCTGTTGTATTTCCAATCATGATTTCAATGATTGTGGAGGGAGAAGTAAGAAAGATAAGAGAGGTCAATTATAATAGTGGCACACCAAGTGAATAGATGGGATGAGCCAGTATTTATTGGTATATTTGAAATAAGAGAGAAACAATTATCTTATTTTCAACACCCGTTTGAGTGCAAATTAAATATGGAGTATATTTTGAGTTAAGAGAGACAACTTTTTAAATGTTATGCGTTTTCTCTAGTCGTGGTCATTTAAATCTGTTCAATCTCAAAATTGAAACAATCATAGTCTGTTTTCTTTTTTTCGATCTTTTTTTTTGTTTTGATGAATGTGAGTTTTAGGATGGATTATGGAGGTGGGCAATTATTGCCAAGTATGTATTTTGAAATAGTTGGTTGCTCGTGTTTTATTTTTTTTTGATTGTTGATTGTCTGTAAGTTTACCCAGAATTACGCATATGGGCATTAAGTGTCATGGTTATATCATATATTTAGGAAATGGAAGAGTCTTTATTTTTAAAATGTCATTTGAGTATGTGTTAATGTTTTTTGTATGTTTTGAATTTGAGTTTTAGGGGATTGTCATTTATTGTCTATATTATATTTTATCTTATACGGAGTATATAGATTAAGATGAGATGAAAGTAAAAAATGAGGGAATAAGTATATTAATTAGTTGTATGGCATTAATGGACAAAAGTTTATTTTATATATTTATAGATAGATAGATAAATAGATAGATAGATATAAATATTTGAGTAATATAAATAAAACAATAATGAAAGATAAAATATTAAAACAAAGTTATTAAAAAGGGGGATTGAATCCTAGACCTCTTGTATTATGAGAGTGTCTTTAACCATTGAGCTATATTAGAAGATGTAGTTTGTGAGGAAAGATCAACAAAAAAATAAGAGATGATTTCTCATATTTATTCGACATTAATTACACTATTAGTCTACTTTATATAGATTAAAGATGAGAGAACACACCAATTAGTTTTCTTATCTTTTCTTGGCAACATTGAAAAGATGAGAGAAGGCACGGTCATTTAATTGGAAAATTAAATTGGGAAATAGGAATATTAATTAGCAGGGTAAAAAGTATATAATTTGGATCAAAACATTGTGCCTAAAACGACACTTAAAATTAATCGGATGGAGTAGAATATTTACTGACGTTGTTTATATGGTAAAATTTATTTATTGTCCTAAGGAAGTCATAAATAAGGGAAATTAAATGGAACCACTAGTTATATGTTAATTTGGTAAGGAATCACTATTCACTAGTTATAAAATTATATATATTCAACTCTTTGTTAAATTCATTTAGTTAACAATCAACTACTCGTAAATCAAATTCGTTTAATGTCCGCAAGAAAGTGTGAAATTAGAAAATTACCCTATCCTTTTTACGCTTATTGTACATTTATAGAGATGATTATTTGAAAAACAGTTTTCTTACTTATTTCCAAGGACATAGTTTAAAAACTTTGTTTTAGAAAGTTTGTATTGGATATTTGTCATGTCCCAATTAGGGATTGATGACAAAATCGAAACAAGAAATTGGAGAGAAAAGGAATAGTTACAAGGAAAAGGAGAAGAAGATAAGAGAAGAGAAGAACGTGGGAAAAGGAGAAGGAGATAGAGAAAGGTTAGGGAAAGAGAGTAAGTGATTAGGAAAAGAAGTGATTTGATTAATATTTTATGGATACAATTTCCCTAATACAACATATTTATTTATACTCTAATCACCCTACAAAATCTTACTATGCTCGTACATTATATTACTCCCCCTAATAAAAACTTTATCCTCAAATTACTTATTACAAAATTGACAAATGAAACACTCTGCCAAATATTTGCAATTTTAACTGCACAATGAAAGCAAAGATTTATGAAATATGAAGGCCCAATGCCACGAAGATATGTGCCAAAGCACTCCACCAAGTGTATATATGTATCCACATATAAAAGGCTCAAACTCTTCAAAGCCATGTAGTTTCCTAAGCAACAGGTGTATCATTATCAATGGATGGAGCACAATTTCAACACTTGAATCTTTCCCAGAATCAGTACAATTTCAACAAACTCTTAGCAGCACATCACTACCTTGAACAAAAAAAAATCAACACTCTCGACAGCAAAGGAATGATGAATGATGTGCACATCACTTCCCATTTTCAGCACATCACATTCCATTTGCACTTGAAGCTTTTGATTCCACAATAGCAATGAGAAGTTTGTCACAACCACAAATGTAATCAACAAAACCTTTCTACTAGGCATTTCTACAAACACCTTACAACAAAACCTTTCTACTAGGCATTTCTACAAACACCGTATATGCATATATGTTTGAAACCCGCTCAATTCTTTGCTTAGATTGACTATCAAACATCAATTCATTACCCAAACAATCAACTAAAACAATCCAATTCTATAATATCTCACTTAAAATAAAAGAGTAAAATAGTAATTTTAAAGTGGTAAAAATAAAAATTTAAAAATTTATTTTATGTCTTTTAGAGGAATACTTTAAACTTTCATGAACTTAGGTTCAAGGGTTGAGTTAAGATAATTTTGTACAAATTATCAAATGGGTATAATAGCATGGGGAAGAAATAAACAAATAAGTATAATAATAAATGTAGTTTAGAATTTTAAATATAATAATAAAGGGTATATGATTCATTGTTTATCCATGAGGGGATAAAATAATAAATACCTTAAGTATGTTATCTTTTTAAGTTATGGATGGTCTAAAATATTATTAACACTATGTTAATTGGAATTTAAATAAACTTATCAACTTTAACTTAGGAATGCTTGATCCCAATTAACAAAGTGTTAAAAATGGGTTAAGTATGGTTTAAATGATAAGAAAGGGTATCTTAAGGTAACTTAAGTATTATTTTAGCCTAAGTTAATTGTTCTAAATATTAATTTTGGGTTAAAATAATATTAGAAACTTATAATTATAAAATAAATGAGTTTGGGGAAGTTTAAGTAAATTGTGTAATTTTTAAAAGTTAAATTAAGGGCATGTTTGCCACAACTTGAAAAGTTGGGCAAAAATAAATAATTAACGCAACAGTCTGGGGGGCCGTGTGTAAATACCCCAAAAGTTAGCTGTCTTCTTCCTCCAGCCTTTCTCCATTAAAACGCAAGCTTGAGCTCCCTTTCATGGCGAAAATTTGACTCCATTGGATCCCGATTCGAGCCATTACTCCTTGGGCATTAAATAAGACCGTATCCTGCGTTTAATTCACCAATTAATTGGGTTAAATGGCCACGAAAGTTTGACAAAATCTTATCCCAAACCAACGTGTCGTTCATAGCTTCGAACTGAATTTTGCCGAAATTCGATCAATGTGGATTGGATTGGGAGGAATAAATTGAGGGATTATACTTGAGATATTCCCCTCTACCATAGTCCTATAAATACCGCTCCAATTTCTTTCCCAATTCATCCAATTTCGAAGTCCGATCTCAAGAACCCTAATTCCGAAAATCGGTTGCTCTTGGGTAAACTTCGATAGTGTTTGAGCTTCAATCTTGCAATTGGTGATACCCCTAGCTTCGTCTTTGAGTCCTCTACAAACGCCTAAGGTTCCACCGCCGGAGGACCACCATCTGGCCGCCAATTGGCCGGAATACGCGAACAGCCCTTCCGACGGGCATATTCGGGTATATTTTCAGGATTTTTGCCCGATTTCCATTTTACTTTATTATTTGATTTAATTGAGGTTAATTAAATTAATCTTAGTTACTGAATAATAATATGGAATTAATTTGATTTTAATAAAATTAAAATTTAATTAATTAAATTTACTTTGGGTATTATCTTAGACTATGAATGGTTAAAATATTAACTTTTCATTTGGATAATATTTTGGAATAAATTTTATGGACTTTATAAATAAATTATAATATTTATTTTTTTATAAAAATATTATTTAGAATATACGATTAATTGATTTTTTATCCTATAGATAATCGTCCTACCGATTAAGCGTTGAAATTGATTTATTTAGGGATTAAATAAACTCAATTAAAAACCGAGACATGATATACTTCAAATGGTTATATTGAATAAATTATCTAATATAATTTATTTATTGTGTATGATTTGGGTACGTCTGGGATTGACATTTGGAACGAGAATAAAGTAGGGAGCCGTTTTGCTTTTCGAAAGCAACCATCTCCAAGACGTCGTTCATTTTCTTCGATTCAAGGCAAGTGTCGGTTCACTCTTGCTAATTTATTCTATATTTTTCTTGATTGACAATTAATCTATTGTCTTAATTAAGTTGGGATAAATATTCTTAATTTCTCGTTTGAGAACTTGTGTGTTAATGTTGTGTAAAATGAACCTTATTATTAGGTTGTATATATGCTAGCTATAACCCTTATATATATATATATATTATTATATGGTTGCTAGATAATAATTGGTGTGGATTGTTGTGCTCTGGTGTGGATAATAATTGCTAGTTATCACGAGTATTCGTAGAAACGCTAATGCCTTGCGAGGATTAGTCGTTTCTTTATAACTTGGTGTTAGGAGAATTATTGCCCTAATGTCTTTGGTCATGACGGTGCCCTTATATTGCATAAGTGGTGGTGTACTTAGCTAGTGCCAAATCTTCGAGATTTTATCTCACTCTTCCTCTCTTTATGAGGTTGGCTATAAAAGTCTTAAGCGTGAATGTACGTTTTGGAATTAAATAAGATAAGTGCGGTTTTGCACATAATTAATATACCCTCGGGCGAAAAGTACAACGTGGAACCCGCTCGGTCTCTTGTTTAAAGTAAGTCCCCTTTCCAATCTGGATTCGCGTTACGCGGTGAGGTTGGTCGAGGACCCAAATATGCAACGAGATCTTTTTAAAACTTTGTGTGTGATAATATAATGTTCCTAAACAAATTCATGTAATTTCCCATAAGGCTCAATTCATTGGAGTCTTCTCTTTGAATCATTTATCTTCATTCTTTTCGGTAGAAGTCTATAGTCATATACCGTTTACAGAGTTTTATTCGAGAAACAAGGGTAGTGATTATATACGACTACGAGAACCAATCTATTTTCACCCTTGCATAGTCTTTCATTAGACTAACCAACCGGGTTTTATTCCTTGCATGATTGGTTGGTGTCATCCGTTCTATACGGCACATCAAAGGTTGATCCCCGACGATTTGAGGTAACCAATCGAAGAGAAGGCTTGCAGTTGAAGTTTGCGTTTTAGGAAGTATTATTTTTAAGGTGTGTATGTTTAATTTGAAATAAGTGTAATACATAGTCATGTAATTAGGGTTTCTTTAAAAGAGTTTTCCGATGTAACTTAAAAGTCTTCCGCTGTCACTTCACTTCGTTGTAAAACCGTCATTCTCATTTTACGAGAGGAATATTAATAAAAGATTGAGTTTTATTTAAAAAGTGTTCCGCTGATTATTCTTTCATTATTCAATATTTATGTATTTATTTAAACTTAATTGTTTCGATTAAAGCCTAAGGTGACTTTGGACATTAACGTATGAGGTCACTGGTGTGTGGCACTACCGACATAAGTCGGGGGTGTTACAAATTCAGATTATCTTAAGAAACTTTTGGCCTCTCAAACTTACTGGAATGAGAAGAGGAACATACTCTTTTGTGTTCAGATTCCACAAAGTGGATCATGTCCTTCGAGAGCACATTAGATTCTCTTGGTAAGGTTACAAGAATTATGCGGTCATGTTGACTCGAGTTCGCTCCAAGACCCAGATGAACTCCAAGCTTTGAGGGAAACTATGTTGATGATACTTCCCTTGGAGGGGACTCGGCTCGCGGATTACTCTCTTCAACTTACTGATGACAATCGTTCTTGCATAGATAATCACTTGGGCCGCAAGAATTGCCTCCGATAATTTCTTCTTCTACCACGACCGATCCTGGTGCAGTGATTTCTTGGTCATTACAATCCACCATGGAAGAACTGTTTGGAGGCGAACTCAAGGACGCCTGATCTGTTCGATTTGAAGTGGGTTCATCAGAAGGGACTTCGATAGACAACTCTAAATGGAAGCATCCATCATCGATACACCTTCTCGTCATAACAATCAAGCACTTTGACAACTGATTGTCGATCTCGAAAACATATTCTTGAATGAAGCTAAGCATTCTGGTCGAATTTTTCTATGCTTTCTACCATTCCAATTCTCAAAAATACTTGATTTAACACGTCGCAAGATATTAGATAGATTTCGTGATGAATTTTGAGATTTACAATTTGTAGGAAATAAGAAGGCAAATATGGGAAAGAATTCCTTGACTGTTCTATTGATCAAAACCGGAATATATAGGAGTTACAAGATATGAAAAGATATGAAAAGATAATATATCTATCCTAATATGTAAAGATAAGGTAAATATGAATATATCTCTTAACACTCCCCCTCAAGTTGGAGCATAAGGATCAGCGATGCCCAACTTGCCCATGAGATACTGAAATTGCGATTTTCCCAAAGCCTTCGTGAACAAATCTGCAGGTTGATGTGCGGAAGCAATATACCCAGTGGAGATGACCCCAGCCTGAATCTAATCGCGGACTAAATGGCAGTCAATCTCGATATGCTTAGTCCGTTCATGAAAGACCGGATTAGCGGCAATGTGAAGTGCCGCTTGACTGTCACAAAGGAGGCACATAGGCATGTGATGCTTAACACCAAGAGAGAGGAGCAAAGATTTGAGCCATAGTAGCTCGCAAACTGTCGAAGCCATAGAGCGATATTCCGCCTCGGCCGAAGAGCGGGAAACCGTCGGTTGCTTCTTGGTCTTCCAAGAAATAGAGGACTCACCAAGCTGAACGAAGAACCCTGTAATAGAGCGACGAGTGAGCGGACAAGTGGCCCAATCTGAGTCACAGAATGCGGTGAGTTGTAAGGAGCTACGAGAAGACAACAAGAGACCCTGGCCCGGATGGCCCTTAAGATAGTGAAGAACTCGGAGGGCGGCTTGCCAGTGTGCAACCAATGGTTTTTGCATAAATTGTGCAAGGGTATGAACAGAATAAGAGAGCTCCGGTCGCGTAATGGTCAGGTATATCAATCTGCCAATCAAACGGCGATAGCGATCGGGGTGATCAAAGGAAGGGCTGTCCGTAGTGGCTAGCTGATGTTGTGGTTCCATCGGGAACTCACTTGGCTTGGCGCCGAGTAGGCCGGCCTCAGAGAGGATATCTAAGGTG
Organism: Rheum nobile; assembly: GCA_027886185.1. Lineage (NCBI taxonomy): Eukaryota > Viridiplantae > Streptophyta > Magnoliopsida > Caryophyllales > Polygonaceae > Rheum > Rheum nobile. Next base: position 422,348 of record WOAB01000663.1, on the reverse strand, counting down.
TACTTTCGTTAGGAGAGAAAGATACCCTTAGAATTACGTGCAATCTCTAGACCAAGAAAATACCGAAGGGGACCGAGGTCCTTCATATGAAAGCAGGTACTTAAATATGCCTTGAACCGAGCTAGGAGAGATGAATCATTGCCAGCAACAATAAGATCGTCAACATAGATAAGTACCTGGATGACCGAGTTTGCACGCCGATAAGAAAATAACGAGTAGTCTGCATAACTCTGAATAAATCCATACGCTCATAACGCAGCAGCTAGCTTAGCGAACCAATTCCGAGGGGCCTGTCGGAGCCCATAGAGAGATTTCTTGAGGCGACAGACTTGTCCCGGCGACGCAGACGACAGTCCTGGAGGTGGTAACATGTACACTTCTTCATGTAAGTCTCCATGAAGAAATGCGTTGTGCACATCCATTTGATGTAATTCCCAGTTCTGAATGGCTGCAACGGAGAGAAACATGCGCACGGTGGACAGCTTGGCCACTGGTGCAAACGTCTCTGTTAAGTCGATACCTTCAACTTGGCGATTGCCGAGCACAACAAGGCGCGCTTTATGTCTTTCAATAGAGCCATCAGCGTTGTATTTAATGCGATATACCCATTTGCATCCGATTGGTTTCTTACCATCCGGAAGCTCAGAGAGTACCCAAGTGCCATTGCGGGCAAGGGCTGAAAGCTCGTCATTCATGGCCTCTCTCCAACAGGATTGACGAGCAGCTTCGTGAAAGGAGGCGGGTTCTGTTTGTTTGGTGATTGCTGCAAGAAATGCTGTATATGGTCTAGAAAAATTGAACAAGTAATGTAATTCTGAAGCGGGAATCTCGTACCTGAGGAGGCCGGTGAAGGCGCAGGAATGATGTTGGCAGGCGGGGGGTCTACGCGAGATATGGTGTTGCATATGTAATCATGAAGTCGTACTGATTGCTTGCGGTCTCGGCCGCTTTGTCGAATAACTGAGGGAGCGGTTGGAGGAGCAGTAGGTACGACAACAGTCTCAGGCGAACTCCCCCTTGCTTGAGGGGTGGAGGCAGCAGGAGACTGGACATCAGTAGGTGCAATCGGAGGGGATGCTCCAGGCGAACTCCCCCTGTCCAATGAGAGGAGTGGAGCGGGTTCGTCAAACGCAGCCGGAGATAGATCTGAGCGATCCGAACATGGAGTTATAGGGGACGAATCCGGTGTGGCAAACGGAAAGTGGGACTCGTAGAAGGTGACATCTCGGCTTGCAAAAATTTGTTTGGTCTCCAGATCATATAAAAGCCACCCGCGCTTGCCCGAGGGATAGCCTACGAAGATGCATTATCTCGATCGTGGCCCGAATTTGTTGCGCTGCTGTGGAATTTTCGCGGCGAAGCAGAGTGATCTGAATACCCTGAAGGCGGTGTAAGAGGGAACCTGGCCATAGAACACCTCATATGGGGACTTGCCCTGGAGCACTGGCGAAGGAAGTCGATTTATTAAAAAGGTTGCAGTTGTCACACATTCACCCCAAAAGATGAGCGGTAAGGAAGCCTGAAAACACAAAGCCCTGGCGACGTTCAGCAAATGGCGATGCTTGTGTTCAACCCTGCCGTTTTGCTGCGGTGTCTCAATGCAAGTGGTTTCGAAGAGAATCCCTTTGTCTGCAAAGTAGGGACGTAAGGGAAGGAACTCTGTTCCATTGTCAGCACGAACTCGTCTAACAGTTTTGTGAAATTGAGTGCTCACCATAGCAATAAAGTTGGGTAATAAAGTGACAACTTCTGTCTTAGATCGAAAGAGATACACCCAGACAACACGTGAATAATCGTCGACGATTGTAAGGAAGTAAGACGAGCCATTAGACGAAGGTGTACTATATGGTCCCCAAACATCACAATGAAGTAATTCAAAAGGAAATTCTGCTTTGTTTGAACTAGTCTGAAAAATTGAGCGAGTTTGTTTTGCTTTATGACAAATATCACAAGGTTGAATGGAAGCAAAAGAAGAACTATCCAAAGCTAAATCAGTAATTGTAGACAAGACTGTGGACGAAGGATGACCAAATCGACGATGCCACAAAGATGCCGAGATGGACGAGGACTGAATTGAAGCAACATGAGCAGCCGTGACATGATGAAGCCAATAGACCCCGTGCTCCTGCCTCCCCACGCCAATCACCATCCTCGTACGAGTTTCCTGCAACACACAAGCCTTGTCATTAAGTAAGACTAGAAGCCGGAGATCAACCGTTAACTGAGCAAGAGAAAGCAAATTGCAATCTAAATGTTGGATAAATAGCACATGGGGAATTGAGAATGTTCCCAAAGAAAGAGTGCCCTCCTGCTTGCTGTAAGAAATATGACCATCAGGTAATTTTATAGCCACATGAGATATAGACACAATGTCGTGCAAGAGCCCGATGTCGCCCGTCATATGATACGAGGCGCCGGTGTCGAGTATCCAGGAGTAAGGCTTACCAGCCGAGTCGGTTTTCATGGAGTTGTACATCCGAAGAACCGCAGCCCATTGGTCATCATTCAAGGCTTGCCCAAATGTTTGGCGGTCTTGAGCATTGAGCGACGCACCAGGAGCTGAAGTGGATGACGAGGGCTGGACAACGTTAGCAGCACCCGCACCACGCCCTTGACCACGTCCCGCCGGAGGGAGAGGAGGTTGACTGTCTCCTGAATTGGATGAGCCATCACGGGTTGCAGCGAGCTTGTCTTTCAAATGTTGCGGAAAGCCGTGAATTTTGTAGCAGGTGGTGACATCATGATATTTCTTGCCACAGTGAGAGCACACTAGGTATTTCTTGCTTGTTGTTGGTGCCTCAGAACCCGACGGAGCAGGTTTCCGGGCTGCAAAAGCGGGATTTTCAGAAGGCGAAGAGCGCCCGACAATAACAGTCTTGAGGCGTTCTTCTTGGACGACAAGGGAATAAAGCCGGCTGATGGGCGGCAACGGTTCCTGGGCGAGGAGATTGGAGCGAACAGTACTGAAGTTGGCATCGTCGAGTCCCATCAAGAATTGGTGAACACGCTCCTCTGTGCGTTCTTGTTGAAGATGAGGCCCGGCTTCGCAAGTGCAGGGTTTTGGAGGGGCATAGACATCAAGTTCCTCCCAGAGCTTCTGCAATTTGCCGAAATATGCAGCCACCGACTGCCCATGTTGACGACAGGTCGCGATATCGTACCGAATTTGGCACTTGCGCGGGCCGTTTCCCATGGAGAATCGTTGGCGAATATCCGCCCAGAGTGCTTTGACGGATCGTTTGCAGGAGATTGATGATCAAATGGATTCATCAATGGATTTAAAAATCCAACCGACAAGCATTGAATTTACGGTTTCCCAATCCTCGCGGTTGGGATCAGTGGCGGCGGGTTCAGGGATCCGCCCGTTGATGAGCCGAGCTTGCGCCGAGCCATGAGCGAATTCTCCATAGCCACCGACCATTCTTCGTAGTTTTCGCCCTTTAGAGAAACAGGGCATATATTAAGTCCAGTATGATCACTGGGGTGGAGATAAAAGGGAGAGGTGTAGTCAGGTGAGGAACGGTGAAAGGGTTCCGTTGTCTTCTCCGCTTCTTTGTCTGACATATTGGCGACAAGAAGAGTAAAGAAATCTGGCCGGTTGCGGCGGCACTAGAGGCGGCAGCAAAGCGGGGGGGGGGGGGGGGGAATTAGGGTTTGTGTTTGAGTATTAGGCTAAGGATCTTGATTGGCTCTGATACCATGTAGGAAATAAGAAGGCAAACATGGGAAAGAATTCCTTGACTGTTCTATTGATCAAAATCGGAATATATAGGAGTTACAAGATATGAAAATATATGAAAAGATAATGTATCTATCCTAATATGTAAAGATAAGGTAAATATGAATATATCTCTTAACACAATTCGAGCCAATACATGACTTTCACCGGAATCATTATGATAATTGACCGGTGACAAACCAAATTGGATTATGAGATAATTGAGGTTCTTGTAGAAATTTCGATCAGATTCTTCCCGTTGAAGCTTTTGCATCTACCAAGAATCCACCTTTGATACTAATTTGAACAAGAACACTTTCAATTTGAATTTAGGTTAAAATTGAGGGAAAACGAAATAGAAAATTGAGGGCAAGGATCATATGATTTGATACCAATTTGTCATGTCCCAATTAGGGATTGATGACTAGAACAAGGAATTGGAGAGAAAGGGAAGAGTTATAGGAAAAAAGAGAAGAAGATAAGATAAGAGAAGAACGTGGGGAAATAAGAAGGAGATCGAGAAATGTTAGAGATAGAGAGTAATAGACTAGGGAAAGAAGTGATTTGATTAATATTTTCTGGATACCATTTTCCTAATACAACATATCTATTTATACTCTAATCACCCTACAAAATCCTACTATACCCATACATGACAACATTATATATTAACATAGATAATTATAACAAGTTTAAGTATTATTTTTAGGATAATAATTTTCTTAAAATGAATTTACTATATATCTACTAAACCAAAATCATTCTATGTCACATGACACCCCCTACTAAGCCTACAACATCTTTATGGCACATTCATATTCATTCCGTCACTTGGCATTTTCTCAATTTATATTTTTTTTCAAAATTCAATATAACATTTATATATAAGATCTTTATCCTATTTCCAAAATTCAATACTTTATATATATGTTTCCATTTTAAGCCTTAAAAAAATCTTTATGATTTGATTGGATATGATTTAGTATATCTTGATGTAATACTTTCATTTCTTAATTTAGTTACAAGTTTTATCAGACTATTAATTGATAATTATAATAAAATTTGAAATCAAATACTATAAGTTTTCAATTAAACTACTATATATTTACTAAAACAAAATTTTCTTATGCCACACTTCCTTTTGCCGCATAGCACCCCTATAATAAATTAGCCACATGTCATTTTCTTAAAATTTTACATTTTTTAAACCTCAAGTCTACTATATATATTAAAGTAAAATATACTAATCCATATGGCGCTCCTACGTTCAATTTGTCACATGTCATTTTCTCCTTTTTTTCATTTATTAAAATAAATTTAATTATATAATAAAAATTCTAAGCCTAAACAATCTTTCCTTATTTAAATACAAATCAATTAGAAAGATTACAAGTCTCTCAATTAGGAAGACTACAAATCAATTATGAATACTACAAATAAATTACAAAAGAATACAAATTAAAACAATGGGAATTATTGCTTAAATTTCAATATGATTCCAAACATATCAAAGACAACAACAAAACAAATGATACACATATTCAACAGTAGGGCAAGTAACACATTGTTTTGTTTAAATTTCAAAATTTATGATTAAAGATTTTTTTTTCAATATTATAACATATTTCGTTCAGACCATTCTTAACTTATAATCTATAGACCGACTAGAATAGTAGGTTTATAAAAATTATTGAACCGAACTAAGAAAATAAAATTGTCATAAAAAAATATTCCTAAAATGAGAATTGAGTTTAAACGAATGATTGAAGATAACTCAAGATGTAAATGAAAACATCTACTAAGGAGTCTATGTTTTAGTTTCTCATACTCTGAATTTATTATGATAATATTCCTACATTGAGAATTGATTTTGAAGCATAACACTCAGCACCAGAATTCAATGGTCGATACTCGATAGAGATGTATTCACAAAACATTATGCAACACATTTGAATAACTTATTCGGAAAGAAAAGATTTTGTATATTTCTAGATAGTTTTTTATTCGGTATTATCTTTTTATTACACTGTTAGGTTTTTTATTATTATTATATTCTGATTACAAATGCTTTTTCAACGTGTCAGACTCCTCAAAACCATAGACTGAAGAGAGTTTACAACAACACCATTTCAATCGTGAGCATGTATATGTTTCTTTGGTGCTGTTTATTTTTGACTCTTTGTAAATGTATATGATCATAATTTTTGGTGTTCTGGATTTATGGCTCTTCTCCCTACCATGCTCTATTTATAAATATACTATATATATATATATACACACTAAACTACAACTTAATTACACCACATGACACCCCCTCATTAAAACTGCCACATGAACCCATATCAAAATTCATGCGCTTTTTAAATTAATATGTTTTTTTGTTAGTAGAATATCTAAATCAAAATTCATTTTTGTTATTTTGATTATTTTTCTATATTTGAAATTCATTCTAATCATAAATATCTCATCTAAATGACATATTATATATACTAGGATTTAATGTTGCTTTAAATAACAGTATTCAAATATCTCAAAAAAATTAAGTAGATATTTATTGTTTGTAGAACAATATTATTTCAAAATTAATTTAAATAATATTAAGAAACAACATATTATCATATCTTTTAACTGAGCTGTCATACATATATATTTCTAAATTTCCAAGGTTAGCCATTTACTCCCTCCGATCAATTTTGAATGTCGTTTAAGGCTTTGCATTTTGATCGATTATAAGTGTCGTTGACAGATTCTCTCAATTTAGTACCGCATTTCCCAAATTATTTAATTAATTTTGGGACCTTTTACCTTCCAAATTAATTGTCTCTAAAGTTTTAATATTATTTGATTGGCCTCTTACCCATCGATATATGCAAATCACTACATCCCAAATCTGAAATTAATGTTTATAATTAATTACTCCAAAATTAAATCCTTATTCTAGTGGAAAATTAAATTCTTCTTAAATTTGTATGTAAACTAATTTAGCGGCATATATAATCGATCGGAGGGAGTATATGATTGGTTTGAACCTTTGATTTTTAATCTATTATATATTACTAAACTAAAACCTAGCTAAGACCACTTGTCATTTTGATATTGCGCTACGTCATTTATTGTAACATGTCTACTTCACATTGTGTTACGTCACTAAATTATATTTAATCTATTATTATTATTATTATTATTATTATATAAAATATTTTATATATGATCCTGGTTTTCTTTTCAACATATAGATTATTCACATTTGATCATGATTTCCATATTAGACAGAATATATTAGGTATTTTTTTGAATATGCTCTTTTAATTTTTCCATTTAATTAGTCACATTGTATTCAAATTTGCTTTTAATTCATTTATTTATAGGCGTAAGACCTGTTTCAACATATTACGTATGTAAGAAATCACATTAATCTTTATTAATTGATTGTTAGTAGATATTTTTTATATTATGGGACTTATCTTAATTTCATTTATATTATCACTAATTAGATATATATTTTATTTATTTAATAATAATAATAAAATAACAATATAAAATTATCCAAGCCCCGTGTACGACACGAGAAACTAAGCTAGTTTAATCTATACCTTAAAAGTATAGATTAGTAAGACCGTTTTAAAGAAGGGTCCGGTTCCGGTGAGGACGGTGCTTCATGATAGGATTGAGGATGTATGAGAGAAGAGGAAAAAATTAGAGGGAAAAACAAAAAAAACGGAGTGAACAGTGACGGAGGCACGCGCCCTTATAGGGAAAAGCTTCAATTCGGCCTTGCAGTACAATTGCCGAATTTTTCGCGTATAATTCGCGAATAATTCGGCAAAAAAAAATTCCAAGTCAAAAATTTTCCCAGAAAAATCGACTTTCTGTGCATATCATATAACGTGTGTGTGCATATGTAACTATGTGTGTGTGCATATGGTTTCTGAAATTGTGAATGCCTTTAACATAGTGTTTATGCTTAGAGGACTTGTGTGCACATCAAATAACCTGTGTGTGTGCACATCAATTATACTGCTGTGTGCATACTCCGTGTGTTCATATGGTCTCGGGTCGTGTGCATACCCGAAAACAAGTGTTGGTATGCACACATGTGTGTGCATACCAAATAACTTGTCGTGTGCACATCCATTATACTATCGTGTGCAGACCCCGTGTGTGCATATGGTCTCAAGTCATGTGCATACATGGAAACAAGTGTTGATGCACACAAACCATGTGTGCATACCAAATAACATGTCGTGTGCACATCCATTACACTATCGTGTGCATACCTCGTGTGTGCATATGGTCTCAAGTGTTGATGCACACAAACCATGTGTGCATACCTCGTGTGTGCATATGGTCTCAAGTGTTGATGCACACAAACCATGTGTGCATATCAAATACTCGTTATGTGCATGTCAAATAGACTATTGTGTGCATATCATCCACCTTGTTATGTGCATATCCACTACGTGCGTGTGTGTATCAAATATAAGCCCAGAAATCGTGTGTTCATACCGCAGAAATCATGTGTTCATACCCAGGAAATCATCCACCTTGTTGGTTATATGTGCACACACACTTTTTCGCGTATGCACACAGATGTGTATTTGATATGCACACATGTCTCTAGCATTAACAACTGTTCCCAGACATGCACACATTCTGAAAACCACATGCACACACCGAGCCTAACATATGCACACATACGTTCTGACATATGCACACAACAGTGTATTTCATATGCACACAAAATCGATTTTTTTTGCAAAAATTCGAATTTTTGAAAAATATTTTCCAAAAAATTCGGCAAAAATTCGCGAATAATTCGGTCGGGCCGAATTTTTAGACGCGCTTGGTGCATCCTGAGTCCTGACACGAGGAGCTGTCCTCATTTGAACTTTTCCCTTTAAAGAATACATGGATGCTTGATCAGGCAACGAAACTCCACAATCTCCCCAAATCGTGGTTCATCTTATAATTTGACCAGTAATTATGTTTCACGTTCCCACAAATGATATGAAGTTAATTATTCATGATCATTGGAAAACCAATTATTCAACTCCTAATTACACCCATTTTGACTACGAGATACAAAATTAGGATCCCCACCTCATTGCCAACAAGTTCCAGCACAAGGTCGAGTATTACACACTCAACAAATCTAAAGAGAACTTTGATCAAATCAATAGAGAAATCTGAAATATTTAGCAAAATTCTATAACTATTATTAACCTTCGGAGAACAAGTATTTGGCGACCGGTTGGAATTATTGGCTTATGATTTTTTTTTGCTCCATTTTATTGATTGGTTAGATCGATTTTTTTATATTTAAAAATAGTCTTTTTTTTTCATTTAGTTTGAAGATTAGCCAATTGATCTATATTAAGGAGCATATTTAGTGAATAGAAAATTTCAGAATTGGCGACATGGTTTTGTTATAATCTTAACTAGTTTAGTTCCCGTGCCATGCACGGGTTTTGTATAAAATTTTATATTGATAGTTTTTAATTATTAAAAGTATATTTATTTTATATTTAAAAATATTAAATAAATGAAAAAATATTTAATTAGTGATAATATATATGAAATTAAGATAAGTATGATAATATAAAAATAAAAATTATTAATCATTTATTAATAAAGACCAGTGTAATTTCATACATACATAATATATTGAATCACGTATTATGCCTAGAAATAAATGAATTAAAAGAGATTTGAATAAAATGTGACTAATTAAATGAAAAAAAATAAAAGAGAATATTCAAAAAATATCAAATATATTATATCTAATATGAAAATTATGATCAATTGTGAATAATTTGTATCTTGAAAAGGAATTCACGATCATATCTTAATTTTTTATATAATAATAATAATATAAGTGATGTGACACGATATAGAGTAGACATGTGACAAAAATGATGTAGTGTAATGTCAAAAGGACAAATGATCTTAGTTAGGTTTTACTTCAGTATTATATAGTAGATTAAAAATCAAAACTTCAAACCAATCATATAAATGGATAACCTTATAATTTTAGAAATATAAAGGTGTGACAATGAGGGAGGAGATCAAAAATGTCTGGAGGATTGAAAATGATTCTTAGTCTCATAATTATTAAAATAATATTATAAGTTCAGACCTATACTAATATAGGTATTAACTAAATGTATATTATATAGTATTAGTATGAGCTACTATATTGTGTTAGAATAATTTTTATACGTTATACAAAATAAAGTATGAGTTACGTAGGAATTGGTATTTTGTAATTTGTTAAGATTTTATAAAGATAATTTTATAATATATTAAGTTTTTGTTTTTAAAGTGAATTAAAATTATGTAAATAAAAAAAACGAATAAGAAAATGACAAGTAGGAATGGTGGGCCTAGAAGCGTTCTAAGAGCTCAAAATGGGAGAGCTTTAATATATATAATAGATAATAAAAGGTTGTTGTTTAATTGTTGGGGGATCTATTATATATATATATATATATATATATATATATATATATATATATTAAAGCTCACTCTTTTTGAGCCACAAGAGTGTTTTTAGATCCAAGTTGTTAAGGTTATATTATTTTTATTTTTTATTTTTTTATTTATAATTATATTAAATAATTAGCAAAATATAAATTAACAAAAAAACCTTAACAAGCTTTGCACCAACAAATACAAACCTTTACAATTCTTACTTCTTTACATGAATACAAATTATTTTTGTCAAAAATATTTTCTAGATATAAAATTGAAATCTCAAAAGGTTATCAAACGAACCCCTTTTCACTCAACCTATCCAATATGAATTTATGAAAATAAATTTCTTAACTTGAAAGTCTACTTTAATTTTCTAGACATCTTGATTATCGTTTTACTAAAATCTATATATATATATATATATATATATATATATATATATATATATATTAAAGAAAAAGAATTTAGAGCCACCATATTAATTCTAGCCACACAAATCCTATGTGTCAATTTGTGATTAATTCACTTTTTTATTAACAATTCTATTCAATTTAAATCACAATATTTAATCACAACTAACTTCAAATATTTTAAATTTTAAATCACAAAATCTAATTACAACTAACTTCAAATATTTAAAAACTACATACAACTTTTTTTATAAAATTTGATTTCTACAAATTACACATACAATAAGCTTATAATATATGTCAAAATAATATATGATAGATTTTCTACTAAACTTATATATAAAATAAATCTTATACTCATTAAATCCTCACCCCGAATGTTGATTGACTTGACAATTCATTTTAAAATTTTTAAAAGTTCCCACCCGTTAATTTTGTGCATCAAAATTTAAAATTATATTTTTATATTTTTAGCTATAAAAATTTAGAATAACAAGTGTTCGGTACATAATTGTAATCTTCATCACAATATCTTCCGAAAAAATGTACAATTGTTGTTGAGATGGTGACACCAACTATTTACATTGGCATATTTATATTTTTAATTTTCTAAATATTATATTATCTGCATCGATCAAATATCATCATTCATCATCAATATTACCTTTCTTTCTTTTTTCTATTAAATTGTAAATCATTTACCCAAATGCATTATAATATCTATATCTATATATATATATATATATCTATATATATATATATATATATTAAAGCTCACACTTTTTGAGCCATGAGAGTGTTTTTAGATCCAAGTTGTTAAGGTATTTTTTTTTCATTTTTAGTTTATTATTATATTAATAGTTTAACAAAATTTACATCATAATTCTTAACCAAGTTTCAACATATAGATATTGTGAATTTGAATTATTATTTCTAATTCAAAATTCAAACTTATTTAAATTCCTTTTGCTAACGCAACCAAACTTATGTAATTTTAACATATGTAATTTAAATTTTAAACTTGACATTCAAGGTTGAGATTATATATAGATATTTTATGATTGATCTTATGATAATTGACTTTCATAATATTAATTAACTTTTTCCACCTATTAACAAGAACTGTTAAGTTCTAACCAACAAATCATAATAACATTTTTTTTTAGATTGTCAACTATGAATTTTCACTAAAACTTACATTAATGTTAACATCTAATCCACCAGTTATTTTAGTAGAAAAGTTCATATATAAAAATTAATATACATGTCATTAATTTTTGAGATTTTTTTGATATTAAATAGGTGATTCATTTATAGATAAAGTGAAATAAATTATAACTTAGAGCATCTTAGGTGTTATATTATTTCTTCTTCAATCGATCTATTCTGCCATCAACTACATTCTTTAATATTTCCCCTTCATTTACAATATATATATTTTAATATATTATGTTGATAAATACTATTTTTTCTTGAGTATTAGGAAAAAAGAGTTCTAAATATAAGAATTTCATTTATTAGATGGTCTTTCCCTTTAGGGTGCAAATCTGGTGAGGACATGTATACATGTTAGGACTAAGGACACCTAATAACACTAGATTGCAAGCAATCCAACGGTTCCTATAGCGCGCGTGTTAGTAGATAAAATAGGGCTACGCTCTCCGCCTCGCTTGCACACACGCGCTTTTTAAATCAAAAGAATTCCAAGTGACACAGCGCGAGACAGTTAACGGGAGGGAAGGAGAGCGAAACTAGGGCGATTTCAGAGGTTGATTTCGAAGCGATTTCAAGACAAGTTTCCAAAAGCAAGGTAATGTATCGATTTCATCTTGTTTTGCAGTACATCTAAGCGATTTCAAGCGCTTCTTCTCATTTTGATGCTTGTTCTCAACATCTAACATACTTCCGCTCGAATTTCAATTTTTTTCCTACTTTGTTCAGCGCGATTTGGACTCCTTCAAGCAGATTTCGTGTGCATCTTCTAAGATTTCTAGTGGATTTTCAAGTATCGGAAGAAGAAGAACCAAAACAAGTCAAAAATGCGGAAATCGAGAAACGAGAAATCACAACAAGTAGGAAGAAAACTGTAAAACCTATATAAATCTTCTAGTTTAAACTGCTTCCTACAAAATTCATGTGCTTCTATTCCTTAGATTGTGTTTTAAAATGGTTTAGAGTTGTGTGCATACAGTAATAACATGTGTGTGCATATGGTTGTAACATCCATGTGAAGATCATTTAACTTCGTTATTGTCTGTAGTGAAATATATTGTTATGAAATGTTATAGTGTTGTGTGCATATCATAAAAACATGTGTGTGCATATGGTTGTAACATGAGTGTGCAGATGATTTAAGTATGTTATTGTCTGTAGTGAAATAGATTATTGTAAACTGTTAAAGTGTTGTGTGCATATGACAAATAGGATGTGCGTACATATGATAAAAACATCTTTGTGCATATGGTTGAAACATGTGTGTGCATATGATTTAATTGAAACTTTTGTGTGCATACAATGATAATGTTTGTGTTCATATACTATGAGTTAATGTGTGTTCACATTGTGTGTGCAAACAGTGAGGCAAGTGTATATGTTGTGTGCATGTGATATACCTTATGTGTGCATTAAATAAAAAACAGGTTGTGCATATGAAATAAAATTTAAAATCTTGTGTCCATATGATATTCTAATTATATCTGTGTGCTCTTGTGTTTTATTGCTTGAGTTCTAAAGGTGGTGGATTTAAGATATGGAACAATTACAATTGATCTAAATCAAAGCCCAACATCATCATCTATGAGGGAGTTGAGAACAAAGCAAAGGAACGACAGATCTAGAAAGAACAAAACACCAACTTCCTCACTAACAGAAGGTATATTGTAAATATGTGTGCATTTGAAAACATATTTGTCTTTGAATATCTCTAGTTAATAGGTGTGCATATGAAATTTATGTTTTGAATATATCTACTTAATAGGTGTGAAGGGAGCAAACAAGAAGAGCAAAAAAAGGTTGGCCAACAAACAAATCCAAGATAATGGTTCTGAATCTGAAGTAGAAGAGAGAGTACCCTCCACAGATCTGAGAGAGATGGATCCATCAGCTTCTATGATGGTTGTGTATCAAGGAGGACAAACATCTATACAACAACAAGATCCTAGTTGTGAATTCACTCCTCCAACAAACACTCCCCCTGGTTAGTAAAATAGCTTTTTGTGTGCATATGTCTTTTAACTGTGTGTGCATATGTGTTTAACTTATGTGTACATATTTCTTATAATTGTATGTGCATATAATAATTCTTTTGTGTGCATGTACATAGGTCTTCTGTGTGCATACAAACACACTTGAGTATGCATATGCAAATCTGTGCATGAGTCTTGTGTGTGCATATACACACATGTACTATGATTTTTAATTGTGTGCACATGACTTTTAACTGTGTGTACATATGTGTTTAACTTGTTTGTGCATATTTCTTATAATTGTATGTGCATATGCACACACTTGTGAGTGCATATGCAAAATGTTAAAGTGTTGTGTGCATATGACAAATAGGATAAAAACATCTGTGTGCATATGGTTGAAACATGTGTGCACATGATTTAATTGAAGCTTTTATGTGCATACAATGATAATATTTGTCTTCATATACTATGAGTTAATGTGTGTTCATATTGTGTGTGCAAACCTTGAGGCAAGTGTATATGTTGTGTACATTGTGTACAAGTGTGTGCATTATGTGTGTAATGCACACACAAGTTGTATGCATGTATGAATCATTCTGTGTGCATGTACATAGGTCTTCTGTGTGCATACAAACACACTTGAGTGTGCATATGACCGCACTTGTGTGTGCATATGCACAGTTGTATGCATATATGAATGCTTCTATGTGTAATGCACACACAAGTCTTTTGTGTGCAATGTACAAGTGTGTGCATTATGTGTGTAATGCACACACAAGTCTTTTGTGTGCATATACACACATGTGTGTGCACACTTGTGTGTAATGCACACACAAGTCTTTTGTGTGCAATGTACAAGTGTGTGCATTATGTGTGTAATGCACACACAAGTCTTTTATTTTGGGCACAAAAACAAGAAGGAAGAAACAAAGGGAAGGAACAAGAAAAACCCCAAGGTATACAAAGAAGTCAAAGCCAGCGCACACTGAAGCAAAAGAGAATGAAGTTAATGAAAAACAAAAACAAAAAGGCAAGAGGAAGAAAAGCCCTACAGAAGCAGAGGTATCTAAACAAAAGAAACAGAAAAAGGAGGAGAAGGACACTGAGAAGGTATCAAAGAGAGGGAAAAAGGAGGAGAAAGAGACTGTGAATATCACAAAGCAACAATTGAACGTGAAGAAAGGGATAACTGAAGCTAGGAATGAGAACCCTCGGGTGTTATGTAGAAAATCCCCAAGATCACTTGTTCGAATGTTTGCTGATGAACAGAATTTCAGTGCTGCCCATAGACAAGCTGTTATAGACATGGGATTTGGAGCATTGCTTGAGTGGAAGGTCGAAGACTTGCCAAGGAGGCTAGGCCTATATGTTGCTAACAAATTTGATGAATGTAAATGCACCATCAAGTTAAAGGGTTCTGTAGAGATTTTGGTTACTGAGAATGATGCACATGACTATCTCGGCATTCCAAAGGGCAGCATCAGAATTATGGCTCCCGATAAATTGCGCAACAAAGAAATCCTTGCCAAGTTAGCTGAGGACTTCCCGAAAAAGACAATGAGGAGTATTGTCATCAGTAATATCAAAGATAAGATGCTGACATATCAAGGGGATATTTGGTTCAAGAGGTACTTCATCCTCTTTTTTTGTCAATTTAGTGGTGGATGGGCACACAAATGGGAAGTTAAAGTTTGAGATACTTGATCTCCTAGATGATGTTGACAAGATAAACCAATATAATTGGAGTGCCTTTGTCTTTGACAAGCTTGTTGAGTGTGGAGGTAATTGGAAACCTAGTACAACAAAACTATACACGAGACCTCTGTTACTACTACTGGTAAGAATAAAACTTTCATTTCTTTGAATTCATTATTTCTGAAATTTGTGTGCATATATGACTACTTATTTGTGCATATCCATACACTTGTGTGTTCATATCTTAACCAACTGGGAAATTGTGTACATTATGAACCATTGTGTGCATATGCTTACACTGTTGTGTGCATATGTCTCATACCTGTGTGTGCATATGGACATAAATGTGTGCATTTTGGTCATATGCACACACATGTTTGTGCAGTGTGTGTGCATGTGCACACACACATGCATACACTTGTGTGTGCATATGGACATAAATGTGTGCATATGTGTATGCATGTGCACACACTTGTGTGTGCATATGGACATAAATGTGTGCATATGTGTGTGCATATGTGTGTGCATGTGCACACACTTGTGTGTGCATATGAACATAAATGCACACACATGTGTGTGCATATGGACATAAATGTGTGCATATGTGTGCATGTGCACACACTTGTGTGTGCATATGGACATAAATGTGTGCATATGCACACAATTGTATGGATATGTCTCGTACTGTGTGCATATGCTTACACTGTTGTGTGCATATGTCTCATACTTGTGTGTGTGTGCATATGCACACAATTGTGTGGATATGCACACAATTGTGTGGATATGCACACAATTGTGTGGATATGTCTCATACTTTGTGCATATGCTTATGGTGTTGTGTGCATATGCTTACAGTGTTGTGTGCATATGTTTTCTACTATGTGTTTACCTCTTTGTTCACATCTTAATGTGTGCATATCACTTCTTTGCAGTTGGTATATGTTGACCAAATGGTGTTCAAAGGAAAGCCATCTGAGAGGAAATTCCCAATAATCAAGAACTGGAACACAAAGACCCTAAAGGAAAGAGAAGACGAAGAGTTAATCCATTATGGATTTGGGAGAGGGTTTGAAAGGGGAAGAGCTCAGTTTCACGATCAAGATGAATCAACAAGGCAGGAAGAGACAGATTCTGCCCAAGATAAACAAAATGATGCTGCTCCAAATGACGACGAACTTAAGACATTCATGAAGGGCTATCTACATGATGCTGAAGAAATGGTTGTCAAGATTAGAAAGTTTGTGAATAAGAACAAGGGGACACCACCAGAGCTTGCTCACAATGGTTTACTGAACAAGGTCAACATTGGTTGTGAGAAGATTTTAAATGTTAAGCTGAGATCGGAATCCTTGTCACAAACTGATGATGACGACTTCGACAACCAATCTGAATTATGGGACGAAGCTGTAAAGCGCTTGGATGAAATTGATAAAACTTTGAAGGAAAAAGAGAAGCATGAGGGATCTATGTGGGTACCCGGACTGTCGGATTTTGTTCAACAAGTATCAAGGGATTACGGTGAAGTAAGTTAATAATGTGTTTTGTTTGCTATATATTTTGTTACAATATAACAAGTACTAATCCATATGTTTACCTTCTAATGAAGAAAACCAATGATGAAGAAAACATGCACGAATCCCAGATTATTGGCAGTGATGATGATAAGGAAGAACGAGAAAACATGGAGGAGCCTCACACTTACGAAGAAAACACGGAGGAGGCCAGCAACATTGAAAAGGAAAAAGAAATTGTAAATGACAAGGAAGAAGAAAACGAGGAAGAACAAAACCAGGTAAACATAGAGGAGCCTCATAATGAAGAAGAAATCATAGAGGAGGTAAATATTAATGACAAGGAAGAAGATGATGAAAATCAGGTAAGAAAATGTTAGGACTAAGGACATATGGATTAGTACTTGTTATATTGTAACAACATATGTTGAGTCCTTGTGTGTGCATATAAATAACTGTTGTGTGTGCATATGTTGAAGTTTAAGGGTTCAAGTAAAATGCCTGGCCAAATCAATGAGGAGGAAGATAAGGAAACATCAGGAGAGAAAGAGGTAAAAATCAGAATACCTACTGTGTGCACATCTTAAAACTTGTGTGTGCATATAAATTATTTATGTGTGTGCATATGATACTTGTGTATGCATATAAATAACTCTTTGTGTGCATATGTTGAAGGTTGAGCGTCCAAGGGAGATGCCTTGTCAAATAGTTGAGGAGGCCCAAATCATTGAGGAGGCATCAAAGAGAGAGGTAAAAATCATAGTACATCCTACTGCGTGAATTTTATGTGCATTTAGTATTTATTGTGTGTGCGTAAGTTGATACTTGTGTGTTTATATAAACAACCCTTTTGTGTGCATATGTTGAAGGCTGGGAAGGCAGAAAGGGAACATAAGGTGGTAGCAGGAGAAAAAAAGACTGTAGAAAATAAAAAGGTAAAATCTGAATAGAAATTTTTGTGTGTGCATATGATAAAACTTGTGTGTTCATATGATAGTTAATGTGTGTGCATATCTTGTTCCTTGTCTGTGCATATATTAAATTCTTTGTGTGCATATAACAATGCTTTTGTGTGCATACTGCAGATCAATATGGATTTTGATGAAGTTCCATCATTTGACTTGGGGATCTCACCAATTTCTACTCAGGAGAAGGACATATTGAGAAAACAAGAATTGAAGGAATCAACAGTAGTTGAGGCAACATAATCAACCCATCCAAAGAAGGTACATAGAAAGAAACTTTGGCTGAATTAGAACCTTTTATAATTTGCAAGACTCTAATGGTTTGTGTGTATTATTAGGTAACATTTGTGGTTGGAAACTCTTATGTGACACCGGTGCAGAACGTACAGAAAAAGGATAACTAATCCTTCAGAATATGTGAAATCTCCATTCAAAGCAAGAGAGGTTGATATTAATGAGCATGCAACTACAGAGGAGAAAAATATCTACGATTGGCTGATGAACACAAGAATAAAATATTGGTAAGTTGATATAAATGTTATTTTCAAATATTATGTGTTCGTATGATAGTTAGTGTATATGCATATGTTGATCCTTGTGTGTGCATATATTAAAGCTTGTGTGTGCATATACTAAAGCCTGTGTGTGCATATACTAAAGCCTGTGTGTGCATATTAGAACTTGTGTGTGCATATCTTGATTCTTATGTGTGCATATATTAAAGCTTGTGTGTGCATATCTTGATTCTTATGTGTGCATATCTAATTTTATTATGTAAGTATGTTAAATAATATTTCTAATGAAATAAGTTTCATGTAGCGATGTGATTTTCAAAATGAATGAATTCTCATACTACAAAAGTGACTTCGCCTCATTAAAGGAAGAACAATGCCTAGACAGTGGTCTTTTTGATGGATATACTGCAATATTAAATGAAAATGAAATATACAAAGATGCAGCGTCTCCATTAAGGTTCTTCCTACCAACAGTGCATATGGTACATATTACATACTGTAATAAATTATATCATTATTAATGAATTACATTTTCTAACTTTATTTTTCTTAAACATGCAGATGTATACTGTGTTGGCAAAAGAAGTTGCAATAGAAGAAAAATCAATATTGTTCAACAAATGCTTAATGGCGAACTTTAACTATGTTGAAGGTTTCAAGAAAAAGAATTTGAAGATCCAAAACGTTGACTTAGTAAGTCAGAATTGTTCAATCATATACACACTGCAGATTTGTGCATAAGTCTTTTGTGTGCATATGACCACACTTTTGTGTGCATATGTGTACACTTATGTGTGCATATATGTCTTGTGTTACATATGAACACTTGTGTGCTTATGTGTGCGTACAAACACACTTGTGTGTGCATATATGTACACTTGTGTGTGCATATATCACTTGTGTTACATATAAAAACTTGTGTGCATGTGTGTGCATATGCACACACACAGACAAGTTCTGGATGCATAAGTGTGATGATATTTTCTGGGTGCATATGCACACACTTGTATTTTATATGCACACAGAAGTGTTGATATGTTCTAACATACATTATATTTATTGATTAAACAGTTATTTTTTCCACTGACTACCCATGCACACTATTATGTGATTGCAATCAATGTCAAGACACCAAGTGTGCACATAATTGACAACTCGTCAGACGGAGGTGATGACAAGTATGGACAAATTTCCAGCGAATTGGTGAGTATAAGTTGACTATAAATGATAAATTTATTAATATTGAATTGGAAAATTATTACTAACTTATTTTTTTTTTTGGCAGAGAACTTTATTTGTGAATTTTCTCATGGAAAATCAGATGACAACGAAATCTCAAAGAATAAAGGATGTAAACAAAGTTTCCAATGAGAGACTCGAGATGAACTGGAGGGATGGGAAAAACAAGATAGACTGTGGGATTTTTGCCATGAGACACATGGAAACATACAAAGGGAATGGATTGTCAGATTGGCGCAGTGGCCTGCTGAAGGACAACCAGAAACAGTTGAACAATTTGAGAGTGAAGTACTGCTCTACTTTCCTCAAATGTGAGCACAAGAAGAAATTTGAGCAGTTGCTTAAAGCCTATCTAAAGAGGAAGAATTATGCAGCCAACAAGAAAAGGCTATGAATGTTGTAACATTACATTGTGTTTTGAACAAAACAATTTAAGGTTGTAGTTGCTTGAATGTTAGTAAGACATCTATGGTAGAAGACAATTGAAGGTTTCATTTTGTTTTGTAATGAATAACAATATACTGCTTTTGTGAGTGAATGTATAAAATGCTAATATTTTGTGTCCATTTATTCAGTGTTTTGTGTGCAAATGGTAAGCTTACCGTGTGCATATGTATAGCTAGTGTGTGCATATGTCGAATACTTGTGTGTGCATATAAGTATTCTTGTATGTGCATATAAAGGAAGTCTAGGAATGTTGTAATATTTTGTGTGCGTATCTTGAAAGCCAGTGTGTGCATATGATGAATTCTTCTGTGTGCATATGTTGAATTCTTGTGTGTGCATGTGATGATTATTGTGTGTGCATATCATGAAAGCTCTTGTGAGCATATGGTGAGAGCTAGTGTGTGCATATGACATACCTAGTGTGTTCATATAATAAATCTAGTTTGTGCACATAAAACAAAAAGTGTGTAAAAGTTTAAATAACAAAAGAAAACACAAAATGTTTGAATAACAAAAGCTAACGAAAAAAATACAACTTGAATCAATATTCCGTTAAAATTTTGAATCTATAACAAGTGTTCGCTAGTCCTCATATTGAGGGCAAGTCTTATAATTGTGTCTAGACTTTTTCCAAATCACACATGTTCTCTTTTGCTTCTTTGAGTTTTCTATCCCGATCTCTTGTCCACTCCTAATGCGTCTCTTCCTGCCCTTGTTGTTTCTCGTGGAGGAGGATGAACATTAACTTGATCCGGTAAAGCACCTACAAATTTTGAATAATTTCTTGTTGAGGTGGAAGCAGATGTCTCAACTGTTACTACACTCATAAAAGCTGCCTTTTGCTCCTTTATCACACACAAAAACTCCTTCATTTTATCCAAATTGTCACCCAAAATATCAACACAATAATGCATCTCTGACAAAAGTTCGGTCACCAATTGCTTCTTCTCATCAATCTGAACACTACCATCTTCAACTGAACCATCCACTTCAAAAAGAGGCTGTAAAATTGCTTGTTTCGTCCAACGAGTATTAATGAACTTTGTAGGTAATGACTTGATACCAAGATTTTTAAATACCATGAAGATGTGGCAGCAAGGAATACCTACACTAAGGAACTTGTTGCAAGAACAGTGGTAGTCATCCCTAGCAATCACATGTTGAACTGTATGATTTTTCCCAACTGGGAAACTAACTTCATAGTGATGAATATCGGTTTCCTTCCTCAGATCAACAAGCGAACACTGGTAAGTAGCACCACAAATCTCTTCCTGCACATCATAGAACATGTTGATGGTGTAGATTGAAGCACAATGCCTTTCTATCTCCAAAGGCGTCTTCAGGCGTGGAGAGCAAGTGAAAGAATCCAAATCCAACTTCTTTTGATTGTGCCTTTGTGACTCAATTACACTATTAAACTGCATCATGAACACAACAAGAGTTGACTGCGACCCAAGAAAATTACCAAAGAAACTATTTTGGCTTTCAGACCGAGATGTTGTCCTCAACAAGCCAGTCATCTTAACATCATGGAAGAATGAAGGTATCCAGTAACATCTTAGATCAAACATAACTCCCAACCACTCATTCATCTCCAGACCATATTTAGAAATAATAGTAGACCACTGCTCTTCAAACTGAATAGGAGTAAGTTCATCGCTCCAAACAATGCCATTAAACTTCTTATGGAATCCATCAATAGTAGTAGGACATGTCATATGAGGGAATCTCACTTTCAGATTGACCTTCTTCATGATATGCCACATACATAACCGATGAACAGAACCACTAAAAACTTGCTTAACAACAGATTTAACAGCAGCATCTTGGTCAATTAGAATCACATACGGCTCACGTCCCATTACCCTTTTCAAATTATCAAATAACCATACATAAGAAGGTATATCTTCATTCAAGAGCAAACCAACAACAAACGTAATAGACTTTTTATGATTATCAACACCAGTAAATGGAAGAAAGACCATGTTATACCTACAACATCAATAAAAAGTAAACACATCAATACTGTGTGCATTTGTTATTGATAATTTGTTCATATGAAATGCATTAATGTGTGCAGATGGTATACCAAATGTGTTCATGTGCAATGAAGAAATTTACATGTCAGTGTGTTCATATCAAATACCTAGTGTGCATATCCCAAGCCTTATGTGTGCATATGTTAAATCATGGATGTGCATATGTAATTGATTACTGTGTTCATATGTCTTCCTATTTCAGTGTGCATATGTAATTAACAGGTTTTAAGGATGATGGAAGAAAGTACATACAAATTCAGTTGGTAGGTAGCATCAATTGAAACAACGTCACCAAAATAAGAGAAACTCTTCCTACTAATAGCATCACACCAAAACAAGCGACATAGTTGGTCCTCCTTGTTAACAAAATAGTCAAAGTAGAACGAATCAGATCGTTCCTTCCTCTTATAGAAGTTATCAAGGACCATTTGTGCATTAGAGCCTACCATATATGAATTCAGACCTCTCAAAAAATTCTTGAAATCAACAACAGTAGCACCTACATTAGCATATGAACCAACTAAATTCTTGTAGACTTTGTAACTCTTGCTAACACCGACATTTGATTTAATGCAGTTCATGATGAAGTCTTGGTGAAATGGTGTGACTTTCCTGCTGCTTTTAGAAAACTACATTTCAGACTTCCGTAGCATGGGATGTGTATGTTCACTAACAAAATGTGTCACTCGGTAGCCATCATTTCCTGCGAATCTGAACCACATTTTAGCATCACATCCGCACCTGTTGGACACCGTCCTTCTTTTAACAAGATCTCCTTCAGCAGGATTGAACTCAACATAAGGAGATACATGCTTGAACCCTTCTCTATTGCAAACTAGATACTTCCATATGATAACATTTGATCCATCCTTTGCTTTCTTTGATGAATTCACACGTATAGAAAAACCACATGCTTCTGCATAGATTCGATAAAACTGAATGACAGCTTCAACCGAAGGGAAAAGTTGTCCAACATATGGCTTCAGTTCATCATCACACACAGGAGAATGATCAATAGTACTGCATGGAGAAACAGTACCCTTCTTCTCCTCCATTTCACCCTTTCCTGAAAAAAGTTGTCCAACATAATACAAAAATATAAGTTGTAGAATGTTGTATGCATATATTAAAACTCATGTGTACATATGATTAACACTGTTGTGTGCATAACTTAACTTCCAGTGTGTGCAAAGATAATATATAAAAGACTAACTAAATGGAAAGATGAATTAATATTGTATTCATGCCAAGTAAACACATGTGTACATATACAAAGATGTGTTCATATGTGTGCATATAATTAACACTGTTGTGTGCATACCTCAACTTATAGTGTGTGCATATATAATATATGAAACACTAAAACTACACGGAAAGATGAAATTAAGATGTGTTCATATGCTAACACAGATGTGTTCATATGCTAAACACATTTGTGTGCATATGATTAACACTATTGTGTACATACATCAACTTCCACTGTGTGCATATACAGTATATGAAACACTAAAACTTTATTGTGTGCATATGCAGAATGTAGAGATAATATATGAAAGACTAAATACATGGAAAGATGAATTAATAATGTATTAATGACAAGTAAACACATGTGTGCATACATAAAAAAAGATGTGTTCATATGCAAAAGCCAAGAGAATGTACGTAATCCTAAAGAACAAAGAGAATATGTTCATATGAACCAGAAAATGTGTTCATATGTGAAATACAAAAAGAATGTGTTCATATGTTAAAACAACAAGAAAAACAATAGAAACTATAGAGATTGAAAGCAATACAAAGCAAAATACGATATTATAAACAAAACAACAACAACAAAACTGAGAACTTACCTGAATCCATCGAAAACGATAAAGAAAAACCCCAATTTCAAGGGATCTGCAGGCAAGACTAATTTAGCACGTCAAAATCAGTTGAAGCAGGTAATCAACAACAAATTTAGAGCGAATCAAAGGAATAAGATGAATGCGAGATCAAAGAGATGAATGCGAAATCAAACAGCAAACGATTTCAACAAATCGAGGGAGTGTAGAAGACGGGGGAAACGATTGCAGCAAATCGAGAAGAGCCGTACTGTTGGATTGGCGAACAAGAAAGAAGAAGAAAGGAGCACGTGCCAAGGAACGCACTGGAAATCTAACTTAATGAAGGAGGGTGAAACGGAGAGCGCAGATGAATCCTTATTCCTAACACCCTAGCACGTCCTTACGGGATCTTTTCCCCTTTACAATCTCATATTTGATTTGCATTTATAAATTTAAGTTCACCCATACAGGTACGCATTCATATATTAACCAAGTCTCGACGTATCTAAATTTTGTTTGGTTGAATTGAATGATTAGTTGGAATTAGTTGACCATATAAAGTAGTTAATTATTAGATGGTCTTCAAAATCTCATATTTGATTTGCATTTGTCATTGTTTTATAATGAAATTTTACTATAGTTTCAAAGCACTCTTGAGTCCAGATTATTAACATACTATATGTAGAAAACTTATATACATTAAGCTATCAATTTAGTAAATCATGATACTATTAAATTCTCATTGGTTTTCAAATTCTTATCATGCCATTAAATTAGATATATTGAACTTTTTGAGCCACCGGAACAATTCTAGGCTCAATTTTTTTTAGTTTTCTTAATCTATTATTATATCAATATTTAAATCAATTTTAATATATAAATCTTAGCAATATTTTTTTGAGCATAAATCTTAACAATATTTGATTCTTCTATTATGTGCAAATATATATTTAAAACATTTTATATTATTTGTTTTGGATCTTACAATTACTTCAATCATATTTTAGATTTTCAAAACTTAAAAATTATAATTTTTACATTTAGTTAACACTAGATATACCGAAGTACATAATATGAATATATATATGTATGAAAACCATTCTAAATGAAATAAAGATTGAATATATTGACTTTATTCAATAATAATCACATGATAAATTTACATACAAATCCGTGAACTAACAAAAGATAAGATTTTGCATATTTTAAAAATTAATATTATCAATCTTTCAATTCTTAACCTTATTCAAACTGATGCAGAGTACGAAAACTCAAATTAGATATTTTGTGACCAATTTAGATACTTACATATTTATTTATTTAATTTTAATATAATGTGTTTTCAAAAATATTTTCTTTTAATACACATAGTATTGTTGAACCCACAATCCTACAACTACGTATTTAAAAGTCATTTTATTAAAACAAAAAACCTATAAATTTGTTTTTTGAAAATTTTGCATAATAGCCACAAAGTTTTATGAATTTTGTGTGATACACAACATCTTCAGCAATTTCACGTGATAATCATGATCAATGTTTTAATCATCATCAATATTACCTTTCTTTCTTTTTTTCTATTAAATCATAAATCATTTACCCAAATCCATTATAATATATATATATATAGGGCTCAACTATTCGGCGCATAGGCATTTTTGCCTTTTGGCGCATAGGGCCGCGCGTAACGTGAGAATAGACTTCCCACGTTACGCGTCGATACTGACCCATTCAAGACCCACACGTAACGTGTTAATTGGCTCCACACGTTATGTGTGGGATCGGTTCACACGTTACGTGTGACATTGTATCACACGTAACGTGTGGGAATCTGGCTATAAAAGCCAGATTCGGCTCCTCCTCTTCATTCATCTGGTCACTAACTCAGCCGTTGCGCCTCCTTGCCCCTCCCGCGTAACGCCTCCTTGCCCCTCCCGCGTAACGCCTCCTTGCCCCTCCCGCGTAAGGTTAGTTCCTAGAAATAATTATTTGATTTGATTTTTAATAAATTTAAAGTGTTTTGTTAGGAATTATAGATCCACACAAAGTGTTTGGTTAGGTAGATCTAGGTTTGGATGGTAGATCTACGATGTGGAGATGATTTGGATGGTAGATCTAGGTTTTGTAGAAGTTTTTGTGATGTTTATGAATTTGGTTAGGTAGATCTAGGTTTGTTGACATTTTATGTGGAAAAATGAAAGTGGAAGTGATGATATTGTTAGATTGGTAAAAATTGTGGATTTGTTGTTGAATTTTGGGTATATTTGATAAAAAATAAAATAAAATTCGGACTGTCTCGCCGGAGAAGACGACCGGAAAGTGCCGGAATATCGCCGGAAAGTCGCCGGCGGCTTGCCGGTGAAATTGGAATGTGCACATTCACACGTAACGTGTGAATGTGCACCACGCGTTACGTGTGAGAGCAAGTCACACGTAACGTGTGAATGTGCACCAAGCGTTACGTGTGAGAACAAGTCACACGTAACGTGTGAATTTGCATTTTTTTTGATATCTTTAACGTTGATTTTCTGTTTGTTGATTTTTGTTAATTAAAATGTGTTGATATGTAACCGCAGATGGAACCTGGGGAAAGAACTGAACGCAGGATATGTCGCAACCTTGTATGCCAACAGTCGTATGTGACTGGCGAAGAGGTCAAAAGGTCGGAAAGGAGGCAACGGAGGGATGTGTGCTACCGGGATGATGAGACCGGCACATACCAGATTGGAGCAGGTATCAGTACTAGGGCTGGTTTAGGGTTTCAAACTGGAGTCGGTAGCAGTAGTGGGGCTGCTGGCGATACTGGCATGATAGGAGTGCATAGCCTAATGGCAGTGCCGTCGTTTATTGGGGGTAGAGCAGGCTCTGAGCCTTCGAGGGACCCAGACTATGAAGGAAGTCCGCTGCATTGTTATTCTGATACAATAGATCAGAATAACTATTACGGGCGGAATTTTAGTCTGCCGGTACTACCGCCGCATGTGAGCCCTCATCATAGCCCGAGGGATTATTATCAGGGAGATGAGGAGCAGGACAACCTGTGGGAGAACCCGGCAGTGTACCCGAACGCTGCCTATCATCAGCCTATGGTAAGTACATTTAGTATAACATGCATTTGTTTACAATTCATTATTGCATCTG
Source organism: Rheum nobile (assembly GCA_027886185.1). Taxonomy (NCBI): domain Eukaryota; kingdom Viridiplantae; phylum Streptophyta; class Magnoliopsida; order Caryophyllales; family Polygonaceae; genus Rheum; species Rheum nobile. The sequence goes on along the minus strand of WOAB01000663.1, from coordinate 395,183 downwards.
ATCTATTTAATAAATGTAGGATCATGCCTGTACATGGGGGACTCAGGACCAGGGGACTCAGGACCAGTCCAACAATGCCTGGATTCCAAGAGAAGACGCCCCAAACACGGCGGGCGAGGAGCCTCAGGAAGCCTCTTCTTCGCGGGAAAAACCACCCCGGTCAAAGAAGAATGTCAGATACGACCCTGAACTGGTGGTGAGCGTTCCTGGAGGTCCGGAGAGACCTGAACTCCTAAAGAGTTTTGTAAACCACGTGGCGTACCTCCTTTACCAGCGCGTTGTAAGTTGCACGTAACACAATTTTTTTAATTATTAATCTTGTTTTAAATAAGTCTGTATGATTGCTTAATTATGTTCATATACAGTCGGTGCAACCCTTGAGGTTCCAGCAGCGAGGCAAGCAGTTACGCTCATGGCATCTCACAACGGAAGACGCGTGGGGTAGCATGGCATTGGCGTCCGGGCTATGTCATCTATCGGACATCATGCATGAGCATGTGGATGAGACGCTGATTGGTGCCTTCGTCGAGCGTTGGCAACCGGAAACCAACTCATTCCACATGCCATGGGGAGAGATGACTATAACTCTCCATGATGTGTGGATGATCCTTGGGCTTAACATACAAGGGCAAGACATGGGTCCCCCAAAGAAATGGCACGAGCAGCTGAGCCGCAATGATTTGAAGAAGGCGTTGATGGAGCAGACGCATGAGTTTTTTGAGCTGGAGGATGGTGCTATCGTCGCCGGTAACTTGCACGCGGGAGATTTTAAGACTCATTGCGAGGAGTTGGCGTCGAAGAAGCTGGCGGCTGGGTTCTTGCTATACTTGGTGGGGTCTGCCCTCTTTCCTGACAAATCTCAGCATCGCTTGCCCGTTTATTACACTCCGTTCGTGACTGATCTCACAAAAGTCACGAACTATGCATGGGGTACCGGTGTTCTTGCACACGTGTACCACAGCTTGGGCGAGTGCACAAGAAAAGAGGCACGGGTCATGTCCACATGTTTCACTCTGATCCAGGTATTAAATGGCTTGAATAAAAATATATAAATTTTTGTTATAGATATATTATATGTTTGTTATGTAGGGAATTGACATATGTGTAATTATTTTGTAGTCATGGATATATCAGTACTTTCCCATGTTTAGACCTGCACAGAGTGTTTACTGGGACCCACAACAGCCGATCCCATACGCCAGAAAATGGGACATGTCACATGAACCCAACCGGACCATGAATTATAAGGAGGAGCTGGATGGGATGCATGCTGATAGTGTAAGTGCATATACGGTCCTTATCTATTATGTTAAAATATATATGCATGATAAATTGTTTGAAATTCAATTGTGTTTAGGTTGAGTGGATGCCATACGGCTCCATTGACTTCAATAATGAGATGTTTGCTTCATCGCGATTTCATGGAGTCATATCCTGTTTGTGGGTAACCGAGCCTTACATGCCGGATCGAGTAGCTCGGCAGTTTGGGCGTGCACAACAATGTCCAAGACCACCGATTGTTCCCATTAAGGCATGGAGGGGCGTGAAGATTAGCAGTTACACGGTGGAGTACGATAGATCCTTGCATGCATGGAATGCCCGCAATGAACATTCCATTAGCCTGCAAGCCATGGGTCCTCCAGTCCGTCAACACCACCAGTGTACCGATGATTACATGCAGTGGTACCTCCAGCGTACACATCCATTCATCATCCCTCAAGAGGATCGTTACACTCAGCAGCAGGTAAGTAATCATGTAATTATATCCTGTTTATTTTTGACTTCGTGTATGTTTATTAATCGTATCCACTTATCTTCTGTGCAGTGCCTTGATAGTTGCTATTCACGTATGGATCCATATCGCGATCATCACCATGGAGATGACCGATGTGAAGACGTAGCCGAGGCGTTACGACAATCATTGGAGCAAATGTATCCCTTCCTTTCGAACCATTGAACTTGGCTGCTTCATCATTTGAGCATTAGTTTGAATGTTTTGTTGAAATTTGAATGTTATGACTTGAGTTTGAATGTGTTTGTTGAAGTTTGAATGTTATGACTTGAGTTTGAATGTTTTGTTGCAGTTTGAATGTTATGACTTCAGTTTGAATGTTTTGGGGAAGTTGTTTGGATTATGACAACAATAGGAATGTCGTACTCATTGCAACATACTATAGGAATGTCGTACTCATTGCAGCATATCATTCATTACATAAATCGATTGTTTCGACCTTCTTCTTTCGTTTTGGCTTCTTTTCGTCCTTGTCTTGTTCATACTCCAACGAACGATCTAATAGCCATTGATCTACGTAATCACCCGCAGACGGGTCATGATGATACAGCCACCCCGAGTAAATAGGAGGCAAGGGCGAAGTTTTGGCCAGCCCAATCTACATGAAAATCAATGCATCATACATATGTTTTAACACAAGATAGTATAAACAGATGTTTTAACACAAGATAGTATAAACAGATGTTTTAACACAAGATTGTATTAACGTACCGCAATAAAATGTTGCTCGTGCTCAACATGGCAAATGCATACCGTCTTCAGATTCTCCCCAATCGATGCTTCGTTTGTCTTCCCCCTAATAGGCAGGTATGTCATCCCCACGCCATGACCGACGGTAACGAACACACATATGAATGCCGTTGCCACTAAACATCCCATATCCGGGAGCTCCAACCACGTCTCCGGTGGGGCCGGCCTGTTCGGCGAAGGAAACCAATCAAGCTTCGCCTCCATTGCCTCAAGTGTCATCGTAGACACCCAAAGTGGCGCGAGTAGCTCATACTCTTTTCTCAACGTAGCGATCATGGTACGTCGAACAAATTCCCACTTATCTTGCCCTAAGCCCAGACCATGCGCAATGGCTCTGTACCCGCAGTTTCCATCACCCACTATCTCATACCATCCTCCAAAGTGTGGTCTCATACACTTGGGGAACTGTGAAAGATATCGCCACGGGTTCTTGATCAATGACGTGGCACCACACGGTAAGGGTAGGCCCGTCTTCGGTGGTCTTCCTTTTTGCTTTTTCGGAGGTGTGCCGTCCATCTGTTGGTCAGTGTGCTCCCATGATGAGGGTTGTCTTTTGGTGGCAAAGTTCAGAGCTCCTTGAGGCCGACCCTTATGCCTGACTTTGGCTGGCTCTTCCAGAGTAGTCTGCTCTGGATGTGCTATACTTCTAAGTGTACAGACTGCTCTTTGTTGAATCTCCACTGGCAATGTGGGGAAGACGCTTCGGGCAAATTCGTCAAGCAAAGATCTATTCACGTTGCGTGTGCAGAATTCTTCCTCTTCTGATGTCTTCACTTCTGACAAGGTCAGTTGCCTCCAGAACGGATGCAACGAGCTAGGTTCAATTGGGGTCTCGCTCCGAACATTTTGCGCCATGTCATGAACGCAAGGCAAGCCATCTCTGACCCTCATCTGGCATCTGCATATAGTGCTCCACACTGGAGCTTCTCCTTTCCTGTATTCCTCAATCAAATGAGCTAGTGCAACCGCAGACACCTTGAAGTGCAGCTTACGAAAAAGATGTGCGTCTGTTAGCAGCGTATATCTCTTCCCAATGCTCTCATTCAATGCCCCCCGAATCTCAGTAATATGACTGTGCAACCGTGTATCATATTGATCGAACACAGTGCAAAGGTTGCCATCGTTGCTTGTGAAGAAGCTTTTCAGACTGGAATGGGCCCCTTCAACCCTGTATTACAATCAAGAATCCGAAAATTTGTTTGATTGTTGTAAAGGTCTAACTAAGTTCAAATAACTAGCTAAATTTAGATAAACCATTGATGCACATACCTGTTAGTGGTGGTAGTACCGAGCGTGAACACTGTATCTGTCCATACAGAGACGATTCTTTCCTTGTAGGGGTCAAGCCAGTTTTTTTGTAGGTACTGAACACATTTTGGAGCTTTCTTCCAATCACACTTCAGCTTCCAGAGTGATCTTTCGTACCCTTGTATGGTCGTTTCCTTGAAGAGCTTCATACAGTCGTTGGAAAACGTTGTGCCCCTAAACTTGCCCATGGCCTTCTTCCCGAAGTCTTCAATATTCTTTCTCACATGCCGCCTACATAGGAGGAATTTTGCTTCTGGAAACTGCTTCTCTAATGCGTTCATCAACGCCTTCTCCCGATCAGTGACCGCACATGTGGGTGCTCGTTGCACCTTGGCAAACATCTTAGCAAGTTGCTCTATGGCCCATTTGTAACTGTCTTCGTCCTCCTTCTCCAGAAATACCCCGGCAATATTGTAGTTTTTCCAAACTGATGTGATGCCGACAATTTCAAGGAATGGCAAATTGTAGCTGCACACATAATCATATATAAAATACAATGGCGTCCTAACCTTGACATGAACAAATGAAGAGTATAATTCATATGTTTGTTACTAACCAGTTAGTTGCATATGTAGAGTCCAGCATCACAATGTACGGAAATGCCTTCAGCAACCGCAACTGATCCTGGCTTGCAAAGAAGATATCCGTTATCTTGTTGGTCTCCTTGTTGAATCTATACTCCATGAAGTACCCCTTCTCATTGCACTCGTAGAAGAACTGTTGTACAACTGTTCTTCCTTCCATGCCCTTCTTTCTTATCTTGTGCATGATGTTGTATACTTGCTTCATCTTGGTCAAATTTCCAAGGGACGACTGGATTGTAGTATGAATCTTCTGAGGCTTGCAATGATTGACCGTCATCACCCTTATAATCTCCTTCTCTTCAGCAGTTGGTCGCCCAGCTAATGCACTACCATACAAATTGTCTCCTATGACATGGTTGTGAGTTCCATGTTGTACAGTGATCCTCCACAATCCCTTCGGCCTTTCTTTCAGCCTCAACATGAAGGGACACCCACATTTCTTCGACCTTGTGATGTCTCTCACTTGGTCAGCTCCTTTAGGGACGTTTTGTCCATGCCTATCACACGGTAACCAAGTCCCCCCGAGGGTCGAAGGGGTGGAAGCTTTATTCCTCCACTTTTTGATGCAGAATTGCTGATTCATAGCAATCTCCCGCGCCCACAAAAAGGCTTCTTCTCTAGACTCCCAGATTTGATCAGATGTGAAGAACCTTGAATAATCGGCCGAGACGTACACATCCTCCTCCGATAGTACACTGAACTGAGGCTGTGTGTAGGGATGGGAAGCACAGCTGTGGGGTAGCATGAGATGAAGATGCTTCTGGAGGAAACGGTATCCCAACATCAAATGATGGTATATCAATAACTGGTTGAGGCGTGTTCCAATCCTGCAGTTTTTCCGGCGTTTCCCAAACCGGAAATGTCTTCTGAGGCGTGCTCCAATCCTGCAGTTTTTCAGGCGTTTCCCAAACCGGAAATGTCTTCTGTGGAGTGCTCCAGTCATTGAGGGAGATATTGTTTAACCCCTCATATAAATGATAGTTCGTCTGCATACACGAAATCATGTCATCAATTAGTGCACTGATTATAAAAAAGCACGTTTACTGTCAAACCGTGCCATATTACAGAATGAAACCTGGTTTCGGGTGGTGTGATTACACACGTAACGTGTGAAGAGTGTCCACACGTTACGTGTGAAACACACCCACACGTAACGTGTTGAACACCTTCACACGTTATGTGTGAACATTCTTCACACGTAACGTGTGAAACTTTTCTTCAATGTAACAGCAAATTCGTAGCCCTAAACCCTAAACAATAAAATGAGATCTTTAATATTAAACAATAAGTATCAAAAATAGCTTCCCTAAATCCTAAACAATAAATATAATGGGCCATCAAAAATAACTTCTCTAAACCCTAACCATGAAGCTAAGAACTTTAAACATTTTCAAAACAAGAAATAAAAAAGACAACTTTAAGGTTACTTATAGAAATTACCTCGTTCCAAAGTGGAATATCTTTCCCATTGTTGCTCCAATACTCGTTGTTGTTCGGATTGTCCATTTTTTGTACAAAAAATGTGAGTGAAAATCAAGATTTTGGGAGTGTTTAGGATGAGGGTTTAGGTTCGAAATGGATTCGAAATGGGTTGTTAGCGGGGAAAGAAGATGGGTCATTATTACAGTTAGGTGGGGACAAGACGGTTAATTCAATGCATTTTGCAACAGACTGAACCACACGTTACGTGTCAAACCGTGCCACACGTTACGAGTGAAGTAGATTGGCACGTTACGTGTGAAACACACTAACACGTAACGTGTGATTACTAGGGTTTAGGGTTTAGGCGTATGTAGGGTAGGGTAGGGTAGGGTAGGGTAGGGTAGGATGGATAGGGGTAGGGTTTAGGTTTTGTGGTTTAGGGTTATGGCATTTCAGTAGAGTTTAGAATAATAAGTTTTAAGTTTAGGGTTTAGGGTTAGGGTTTAGGGCTTAGGGTTAGTGTTATGATTAGGGTTTAGGGTTTGAGTTTAGGGTTTATCTTTAATTATTAAGGGTGAATTTGGGTATGCGAGTTACATTGTTTATGAGAGTGGTTGACGTTTAGGGTTTAGGGTTATTAGGGTAAGAGTGGTTGAGGTCCTTAATGCTAGTGGTTGAGGTCTTTAATGCTAGTGGTTGAGGTCTTTAATTCTTGTGGTTGTGGTCTTTAATTACTACAGTTGTATATATCATTTCACTATATAAGAGGCATTAGGGTTGTTTGTTCACTACAACACTTCCAACACAAGCGGGATTGAAGATTCATTTGTGGGTAAGCTTCTTCTTCCAGTTTCTTTCGATTTAGTAACCCTAATTGGCCTTTTCATATTAATGGATTTGTAGGAAACCAAGCACTACATCAAATAATGACATCTTCATCCGAATCATCATCAAACCTAAATAGGCACCATCAACAAATAAGTGCTCCACAATGCGAGTGTAATTTGAAAACCATTGTCCGTACTTGGGATTTGCAGTGGAACTACGGAAGGAGGTATTGGGGATGCCCAAGACTAGGGTGTTTATACAGGAATTGGATTGATCCTGTGTACGAGGAGAGGGCACACGCGGTTATTCGACAACAATGGCGGGAAAAACAAGATCTTATTAAGGGGAATCAAGATGTTGTTAAGCAAGAACTTTTACAAGATATGGATAAGATGCGTAGGTATAACCTCAATCTATATAATGATGTACATCATATAATGCCTTGATGTCGTATCTTTTGTGTAATGTTGTTTACATACTATCAACCTTTGTAGGGAGCAAGCAATTTTATCAAAGCAGAGACATGATATGTCGCGAAGTTTTACAAGAGACTATCCTAATTTTTTCAAACGCAACTAGGCGATGTCATTTATTTTGTGCTAGGTTTTCTAAGTTTATGAAGAACTTGTATTATTTCTTGTATTGTGAGCTAAATGTGATTGTATTCATCCAACGTAATGAACAATTCTATTCTATCTTCTATATTGATTATTTTGGGGTGTTTTTTGTAGGATTTTAGATAAACAAATAAATACTACAAATAAACAATAATATGATACAACATTCATACATGTAACATTATAATATGTATAAAATAAATAATAATTTAACATTGAACAACAAATAAATACCACAAAATATACAATAATATGACATACACAAATACCCTAAACCCTATAACCATTCTAAACCCTATTGACTAATCCACACGTAACGTGTGGGTACAAATCACACGTAACATGTGAAATGGTCCCACACGTAACGTGTGGAGCACTGTCATACGTAACGTGTGGTTTGTATCCTCACGTTACGTGCGAGCCTATGCGCCAAACGACAAAATGCCTATGCGCCGAAAAGTAATCGTGTATATATATTAAAGATCACACTTTTTGAGCCATGAAAGTGTTTTTAGGTCCAAGTTTTTAAGATATTTTTTTCATTTTTAGTTTATTATAATATTAATAAGTTAACAAAATATACATCATAATTCTTAACCAAGTCTCAACATATAGATATTGTGGATTTGAATTATTATTTCTAATTCAAAATTCAAACTTATTTAAATTTCCTTTTGCTAATGCAACCAAACTTACGTAATTTTAACATATCTAATTTAAAAACTAAACTTGACATTCAAGGTTGAGATTATATATAGATATTTTATCATTGATCTTATGATAATTGACTTTCATAATATTAATTAACTTTTTTCCACCTATTAACAAGAAGTGTCAAGTTCACGAACTAACCAAAGATAATATTCTGCATATTTTAAAAATTAATATTATCAATCTTTCAATTCTTAACCTTATTCAAACTGGTGTAGAGTACGAAAACTCAAATTAGATATTTTGTGACCAATTTAGATACTTAATATAATGTGTTTTCAAACATATTTTCTTTTAATACACATAGTATTGTTGAACCTACAATCCTACAACTACGTATCTAAAAGTCGTTTTATTAAAACAAAAAACCTATAAATTTGTTTTTTGAAAATTCTGCATAATAGCCACAAGGTTTTATGAATTTTGTGTGATACACAAAATCTTCGGCAATTTCACGTGATAATCATAAATATTTTTAAATCTTGCTTGGTAAGCATTATAAAGAATATCAAATATTTTCAAATATTGTTGAATCTACGATCCTACAATCACGAAGCATTAGAAAATGTCATACATGCATCATCATGATCATTCCCATTTAAATTTAGATTTGGGCATTTATAAGTTTAAGAATTTTAATATATGGATGAAAATGTGCATAATATGTATAATCAGTCACTTACAACTATTTAACTTAATTTTATATGTAACGATACTTTAATATAAATTAGTGTTATTTTTTCAAAAAAATATGAAAAATTATTGTGCAAATATTTTTATAAAAAACACTAAAAAGTTATTTTCATATGTATTATTTTATATATACTTCTAATTATTAATTTATTTTATTTGACTGATCTCTATCATATATTTATTATGCTTATCACATATAATAGTGTTGTCAATTTAATATATTATTGTTAGATACATTTTCAAGTTTAATATATTCGCATGAAGTACATGATTCCCCTTTATGGTACATACATCTCCACTATTGTATAAATTTTCAAACTTATTAGGTTACATATTATTCACGATAAGTGTGTTTTTATTTTTCATACAAATATACAATAACTTTTTTGACGGAATAAATGTAATGTTCTAACAATGTAAAACTTAAATTAATTAAACGTAAACTACACATCTTATGAGATATTTTAAATTTATATTTCTCACCATACCCGTGCATGGCACGGGTAATACACTAGTTTTATTACTTGAATATATTTTCATATTTTCATTGTAATTTCTAATTTTCATTGTAATTTCTAATTTTCATTTTTGAGTAAATATGATTGATATTTTCATATATTTGAATAATATATATTAAATAATATATTTTTAATATATAGCCTTTCAACTTTTCACTTTTAAAGCTAGAATTTTGTTATAAGTACACATATTTAAGTTTAACTAATATTGTTACTTATAATTTTTTATATTTAAAATATTGATATAATTTGAATATTTTATGTTAATATAACATAGTTTATTGAAAATACACGATAAATGGTAGTGGAATACATACACGACTTTAGCAAAAATATCTCGTGCATTGCAATAATTATATGATTAAAAATAAAAAGGATAATTGTACGAGAATAGATGTGAATAAAAGTATAATATATTTATAGAAGTTATATAATTAACAATAAAATGTTAAACATATTGCTTTTAATTAACAAATTTATGTTATTTCATTCTTCCATTTATAATTCTTAAATAATATTACAAATATTTTTTAAAACTACTTAAATATAACATATATTAATTCAATCATGAACAATTATTGATAATTTTATAAATTTATGTTCACCTGTATAAGGTACGGGTACTAAACTAGTTTGAGCATTAGTATAGTGGATAATGGGAACACAAGAATTCATTCTGAGATATAATTTGTTTACACAATTATTCATATGTGTATCAAGAAAAAGGTGAGATATTTTTCGGTTCATAAGAGGTAGAGAGGGATTCAAACTCATGCTCTCATAGTCACGAAATGTCATACTTGCTTATTATTAAACTGAGAAAACTTGACTATAACCACAAGGTTAGGAGACATTATAACTTATCAGCTATGCTAGTAAGGGTTGAATACAGAAAATTATGCTTAAACACCTAAACGAAAGAACATAAATATATATGTCAGTTTTCGAACTAGCTCGAAATAATAATGTGTATGTATTGTCTGATGATATGACCTTTTTCTTCCTCACCAAATAGTCACCTCAATTATTTATATTATTTGAAACAATTTCCCAATCATTATATATTTAATTAACATACGCGAATAGCATATATATATATATATAATGTACATGCTGCGCACATATATTACACATGTATATACGTACACATGCTCTACAACTGTATGAATAGAACAATTTAGGGTCTTGCAAAGATGGTTTTTCCAAGGGCCATTGTCTCTACCATCCACCTCTTCCTCTTCATCCAAGCCGCCTTCTCTAGCCCACCAGGAGACCCAGTCACATGCTTAGTTGGCACCCATGGCTGCACGGTCACCAACTCCCTCAGAATGTTCCCCGAACGAGCCACTTGCAAGGCAGGCGAAATCTCTTATCCATCCTCCGAGGAAGACCTCGTTAAGGTTGTGGCAACGGAAACCAAGAACAAAAGGAAAGTCAAGGTGACAACGCGCTACTCTCACAGCCTCCCTAAGCTGGTTTGTCTTGATGGAGATCAAGGCCTTCTCATTGGCACTAACCACTTAGCCAATATAGTGAAGGTCGACCTCGTGGCCAGGACCATGACGGTTGAGAGCGGAGTCACCCTCGAGCGGCTCATCAAGGAGGCTGCCAAATCCGGGTTGGCCTTGCCCTACACACCGTATTGGTGAGGCCTAACGATAAGAGGCTTGTTGAGTACCGGAGCCCACGGGAGCTCGTTGTCATGAGTTTGTCGTTGAGCTCCGACTTGTTAGTCCAGGTACACCTCAAGAGGGGTATGCTAGAGTCATAACCCTAAATGGAAGTCATGAAGATCTTAATGCAGCCAAGGTCTCTCTTGGAGTTCTTGGTGTTATTTCACTAGTAACATCGATCAATTATATTAAAGTCTGCATATAGGGTAAACTTTATTTAACCACCTCTTATATATATAGTCACTTTGCACAAAATTGTCCTTAATGTCAGAGTCTTAGTTTGCCAGTGGATCATCCCTATATAATTGGTATTTTTCATAGCTAGCCACCTGAAAAGATGGAAATTTGGGAACGTTTTCTGATGGGATTAAGCCACACAAAGGGCAGATTAAATACAGGTTTCTGTGACCTTTCATATGGAGAACTAATTAAGTAATTAATTAACAACAATAACTCTAATACTCTCCCTCAAGTTGGAATATGAAGGTCGAGAATGCCCAACTTGGGAAGTAGATGAGTGAAAACAGGACGACCCAAAGCTTTCGTAAACATATCTGCCGGCTACTTGGACGATGGCAAATGAGAGGCGGAGATGGTGCGAGCAACAAGCAAGTCGCGAACCAAGTGACAATCGATCTCGATATGCTTGGTACGCTCATGAAATACCGGATTGGCAGCAATATGCAAAGCCGCTTGACTGTCACAGAAGAGTCAGACTGGAGAAGAATGCACAACACCAAGACACCGCAAAAGAGAACGAAGCCACAAGACCTCACAACACGCACTGGCCATGGACCGGTACTCAGCTTCAGTTGAGGAACGAAAAACGGTGGGTTGCTTTCTCGTCCTACAAGAGACCGGAGAAAGCCCCAGAGTGATGAAATAGCCAGTGACAGAACGATGCGTAAGCGGGCAAGAGGCCCAATCAGAATCACAATAGGCTGTAAGGGTGAGACTGCTTGCACTAGAAAGAAACAAACCTCGTCCTGGACTGCCCTTCAGATAACAAAGGACCCGCAATGCAGTTGCCCAGTGCTCATCCTTGGGTCGCTGCATGAATTGAGATAGGGTGTGAACGGCAAAACTGAGCTCGGGCCGCGAAATGGTGAGATAGATGAGCCGCCCAATGAGACGACGATAACTCTCAGGACACGTAAAATCCGGACCAGTAGCGGCAACCAAGTGGTGATTATGGTCCATAGGCGAATCATCAGGCTTTGAACCAAGTAAACCAGATTCAACAATGATCTCAAGAGCGTACTTCCGTTGAGAAACGAAAATGCCAGTAGAACGACGAGCAATCTCAAGCCCTAAAAAATACTTGAGAAGACCGAGATCCTTCATCAGGAAGCAAGTACTCAAGTATTTCTTGAAAACAGAAATAGCGGAAGCATCATCACCCGTAATAATCAGGTCATCCACATAGACCAGCAAATGAAGAACATGACCATGACGAGTCAGAGAGAAAAGAGAGTAGTCAGCATAACTCTGTTGAAACCCAAACTGGCGAAGAGCAGCAACCAACTTTGAGAACCAGTTCCTAGGAGCCTGACGCAGACCATAAAGAGATTTCGTGGGGTGGGGGCCCGTGTATAATAGTGCTGCAGACATAGTCACGAAGCAATACTAAAGGTTGGCGAGACCGAGAGCTACGACGCACAATCGGGAGAGGATCGTCCCCCGTGTCACTAGATGTCGGTTCAGCAGGAGGAACCGAAGATACATACGGCGAATGAGGAATCATGGTGTTGCTCCCCTTGATGTTGGAATCCAGAGCAGGAGTGTAATAAATTGCCGGATGAGGAGGCGAAGAGGACACAGACGGCGGCTCTAAGGGAGTTGCAAACGGAAACATGTTCTCAAAAAACACCACGTCTCTGGAAAAAGAAAACTGATGAGTCTCAAGATCATAGACTCGCCACCCATGCTTTCCAGCTGGATATCCCATAAAGATGCACTTCTGACTACGAGCATCAAATTTGTCTCTCGACTGAGGAAGACGAGAAGCGAAACACAAACAACCAAACACTCTAAGATAAGAGTAGGTCGGTTCACGTCTGAACATGAGACAAAAAGGAGTCTTGTTCTGTAGTAGGGGCGTGGGCGTTCGATTGATCAAATAACAAGCAGTGAGAACACATTCTCCCCAAACTGAATGGGAAGAGAAGCCTGAAAACACAGGGCACGTGCCATGTTGAGAAGGTGACGGTGCTTGCGTTCAACACGCCCGTTTTGCTGAGGCGTATACACACATGAAGTCTCAAAGAGAAAACCGTGCTCAGAGAAGTAATCCTTGAGACACAAAAACTCAGTGTCGTTATCAGAACGGAACCGCTGCACATGACGATTGAACTGCCTTCGAACAAGAGCACAAAAATGCTTTATCAAAGTAGCAACCTCAGACTTGGATTTCATTAAATAAACCGATGTAGCTCTGGAGTAATCATCTAATATAGTAAGAAAATAAGATGCTCCACAAGAGGAGGGGGTGCTATAAGGGCCCCAAACATCACAATGAATAAGCTCAAAATTAACATCAGCTTTATTGTAACTTTAGAGGAAATGCAGCACGAGTTTGTTTAGCTTTAAAACAAATATCGCAAGGTTCACTAGAGCTATTAGAACTTGAGCAAACTGATAAAGACGACATCACAAACGAAGACGGATGCCTGATAGGTGCCATTTCAGGCACCTTAACTAGTGATTATTGACATGTTTTAGATGGAGTTTTGGAATAGATTTAGGCTAAGTCTGTAATCCAGAAGAATAGTTGAGAAGTGAAGATATCATAGGATCTACAGCTTAGTGGAAATGATGGAAGATGGAGGAGAAGATCTGCTCAGAATTCATGGAGGAAGGCTACCATTACTTGGTAGTACAGGAGAGCAGATGAAGAAGATTGAAGAAGCTGGCCATTACCGCCCCGTGCCACAAGCCACCGCGGCCCGACGGTGAATCACAGAGAAGGGCATCACAACGAAGCCACCGCCCAACGGTGGAACTCACCGCCCCGCGGTGGAGGACGATGCCTCGCGGCCAGCGTTGAATTATTTCCTTTTTAGTATTTTCGACTTTACAATTGTTATTATTTACTTTCCTTATTTGCTAGGTTAGTTTTCTAAAACCTATTTAAGAACCTTTTCTAGTTTTTATAAAGGGTTCGGTCCTCTCTATTATTCATTCCACTTCTAGGGTTTGAACGAATGGAGAGCTAAACACCTTTGTTTCGCTAGACAATTGAAGCACTGCAATGAATTGGTTGTGAGATTTCTATTCCTTATTCTATATCTTATAAAGTTGGTTTAATTCTCTTGAGCATATTATCTATTGGTTTATGTTGATTCTTCTAGCATAGCTAACTAGGTTTTTTGACATCTATCATAGTGCTAGGATTTGCATATAGGGGTTCCGAGTGCATATCTAGTGGCAAACACGATTGTTGCGTATAGGGGTTCCGAGTGCGCAATCGTGAGTGAGAATTATTTGCATGTTAAGTAGTATGGTGTCCTTCTATTTGCATGTATCCTATATCCTTGTGTGCATTGCTATTGCTGTGTTAGTGGTAAAGTTCGCCGACAACTGTGAGAATCGGTGGTATTTTCCCATTGATAGGATAATAAGTATATCGACAACTGTGAGAATCGATAGTACTTAAGATCAAGGTGGGAACAACTATAAGATTGTAAAAAGAACTTGGAACAATAGTTTTCAGTGATCAACCTATTTCATCTGCTGTGTGGATATTTGTCTAGTGGAATACTTTTCCTCCTCATATTTTATCTTCTGTTAGATCTTGCGTCTTTGTTATTTTGCAATTACTCTAAAACCCCCCTGTTACTTGTTAGTCACACGTTATTGCATACAGATAACTGACTCCCTGTGGGATTGACCCTGACTTGCTTGCTATACTCTGTAGTAGGTGAATTAGGATTTCTTTGACAGGAAAACGACACCGGTTTCCGGCCTTGTCAAATTTGGCGCCGTTGCCGGGGAGTCAAATACTCTGTTTGTGATTATTTGTGATTGACTGCGGTGTGGATCTATCTTACCGTCCGCACCTTTGCTACTGATTCGCTACTTGTTGAAGTTGATACAGAGACAGGTACGAATGGCTCAGACACTCTGATAGTTGACTGCGCCAGATCTGATACAGCAACCATTGGCTGTAATTATTCCATACCTTATTGATGGTGTGACATTTGAGCTCAGAACATGAGTGATACGGTTGCTCCTGAGATATTATGGACGAAGTGGAGAAGACCCCATTCTTCATTTGGGTAAATTCCACAACGTCATTATGAGCATCAAACCAGCCGACGTCACTGAGGATCAGATTAAAATGAGAGCCTTCGGGTTCACTCTGAAGGACGACGCTGAGGACTGGTATTATCATCTGCCTGGCGGAAGCATAGATTCATGGGCTAAGCTACATAAGGCTTTCCTCGCGCGTTATTTCCCAACCAAGATGGCGAATGCCTTGAAATGGGCAATTGCCAGTATTGAACAGGGAGAGGAGGAGACCCTCTATAACTATTGTGAGCGGTTTGAACGACTCTGTTCTAGTTGCCCATTCCATGGTTTTGACAAGAAAGCTCTGGTACTCTATGTTTACAACGGGCTGATGGATGATGAAAGAAGAATTATAGATGCTACTTGTGGTGGTAGTATCCTGAATATGACTCCTGATGCAGCCATGACTAAACTTCATGATATGGCTGAGGGTACAAGGGATTTTGATGAAGCTCCAAGAACCAAAGGAGTTGCTGCTGTCATCTCCAATAATTCACATTTATCACAGGAGATTGCTTCATTGAAGGAGGTTATTGTGACGATGAGTAAAACAGAAGCCCCTCAACAGCAAAATGTCTGTCGAATTTGCGTTGACCCATTTCACAACACCAGTGCTTGTCCCCAACTTCAGGACGTCACCACTGCTGAGGTGTATGCTGCTGGAGGCTACGGGCCTATTAGACCTCGACTCGATCAACAACAGTTACAACCACCGTCACAATCTCACTGTGGTGAGCCATCAGCGGCTCCCCAAACTAGTAGTTCCCCTTCGACTGACGACATACTCAAGGCCCTAACAAAGCACTTCGCAACTCATGTGCAAACAACTGAGGCCAACATTGAGAGCACGAGGGAGCAAATGGGTTAGTTGACAGATGTGGTAACTAGGTTAGACAAAAGGGTCGCAGAAGAAAGTGTAAATGCGGTTACCCTCCGAAGTGGCAAGAAGTTGCAAGTCGCCCCTACTGATGAGAAGGACGACAGGATTGGAATTGATGATGGGCACATTCCACCGCCCCGTGGCGGTGAACACCGCGACCCGGTGAAACCTCCCAGTTATGTTGAGCCAATACCGCCGCCCCGCGGCCAAGAGCACCGCCCCACGGTGAAACCACCGCCCCGCGGTGAAGGCCCAGAGATCGATCATGATGAAGAAGAGGACACCTATGTTCGTCCTAATTTCCCTCCTCTTGGATCTGAAAAGCCCCCTGCCCCTTTTTCGGAGGCACTAAAGGAAAGGAGAGTAATTGACGACAAGGATCTCTTCGACACTTTCAGCAAATGTGAGGTGAACATCCCACTCCTCAAGCTTGTCAATAGTGTATCGAGGTACGCTAAGTTTCTAAAGGAGCTATGCACCATCAAAAGAAACCAGAAGCTGAAGGGCAAGGAAAAAGTCAAGGTTAGTGAACGCGTATCCGCTGTATTCCAGAGGCGTATGCCAAAGAAGTGCGACGATCCAGGTATGTGGAGCATTCCTTGTATTATTGGTGACACTAAGTTTGAAAGAGCTATGCTTGATCTTGGTGCCTCCATTAATGTTTTGCCCTATTCTCTCTATGAATCTCTTGGACTTGGACCTCTGCAAGAAACAGGAATTGTAATTCAATTAGCTGATAGGTCTAGTGTCTACCCTAGAGGAGTAGTAGAGGACGTTCTTGTTATGGTTGATAAATTGATATTCCCTGCAGATTTTTATGTCTTAGATATGGAAACAGATACAAAGGCAACCCCTATACTGTTAGGTAGGCCATTTTTGAAAACTGCTAAGACTAAAATTGATTTGCAAAGTGGGACACTTTCCATGGAATTTGATGGGGAGAAGGTGGAATATAACATATATGAAGCTATGAAACACCCCAATGAAGACCATTCTTTATGCTCAATTGATGTGATTGACTCTATCGCACAAGATGTATTTGATATTTCTGGTCCTGATGAGCTGCAATCCATTATTGAGAATAATTTGGATTTGTCCCATGAGGAATACTCTTTGCCATCTAACATGCAGGAAGTCATAACTCAGCTGGATGCATATGGTAAGTATCCTTTAGATCCTTTGGGCGTTGGCCCCACTTTACTAAATCCGAGCGAGAAGCTTGTTCCCTCTGTTGAACAGGCCCCCGATATTGAATTGAAGCCGTTGCCGGATCATCTCAAGTACGCCTTTCTTGGAGCCAACGACACTCTGCCAGTCATTGTGTCTAGTAAGCTATCTGCAGACCAGGAAATGAAGCTTTTAGGCGTGCTCAGGGAGTACAAGACTGCGATAGGATGGACCATTGAAAACATAAAAGGGATAAGTCCCTCAACTTGTATGCATAGCATCCTACTCGAAGATGGAGCAAAACCATCCAGGCAGCCACAGAGAAGGCTCAACCCTCCAATGATGGAAGTGGTCAAGAAGGAAGTATTGAAACTCCTCAAAGCTGATATGCTCTTCCCTATTTCAGATAGCCAATGGGTAAGCCCAACCCAGGTTGTTCCTAAGAAAGGAGGTATCACTATAGTGGAGAATCAACAAGGAGAATTAGTTCCCACAAGGACCACCACAGGATGGAGGGTGTGCATTGACTACCGTAAGCTGAATGCAGTAACTCGGAAAGACCATTTTCCCCTGCCCTTTATTGATCAAATGCTAGAACGCCTTGCTGGGCGCCCCTATTACTGCTTTCTCGACGGGTATTCAGGATATTTTCAGGTAGCCATTGCGTCAGAAGACCAAGAGAAAACCACTTTTACATGTACCTTTGGCACCTTTGCATACCGCAGAATGCCATTTGGATTGTGTAACGCACCCGGTACATTTCAACGATGTATGGTTAGTATCTTCTCTGAATATGTTGAGAACTTTATTGAGGTATTCATGGATGACTTTACAGTGCATGGGACTAGCTTTGATTCTTGTTTAAACCATTTGGCACTCGTACTTAAAAGATGTGTTGAAACCAATTTGGTTTTGAATTTTGAAAAGTGTCATTTTATGGTAGAACAAGGTATAGTACTTGGTCATATCGTCTTTGCTAGGGGTATTGAGGTCGATAAGGCGAAGATTGATGTAATTCAGTCTTTGCCTTATCCTACTAATGTGCGTGAAGTGCGTTCCTTTTTAGGTCATGCAGGTTTTTACCAAAGATTTATCAAGGACTTCTCTAAGATCTCTTCACCCCTATGCGAGCTACTGAAGAAGGAGGTGACCTATGCGTTCACTGATGAGTGTAAGAAGGCGTTTTATTGCTTGAGATAACGCTTGACAAGTGCGCCTATCATTCAGGCACTTGACTGGTCTCGCCCATTTGAGATCATGTGCGACGCTAGTGACTATGCAGTTGGAGCAGTTCTAGGACAGAAAGTGGGATGTGCCTCCCACGTAATTCATTATGCTTCCATGACGCTGAATGGAGCCCAGAGGAACTACTCCACCACCGAGAAGGAAATGCTGGCATTTGTCTTTGCCTTGGAGAAGTTTAGGCAATATCTTTTGAGAGTCAAGGTGATTATCTATACAGATCATGCTGCTCTTCGTTACCTGATGATGAAGAAAGAAGCAAAGCCAAGATTAATCCGATGGGTTCTCCTTCTCACTGAATTTGATGTGGAGATCCGTGATAACAGGTTTTTAGTCGTGTAAAAACTGCTATGCAAAATATCCAAACAAACCCTAAACCGTAGTCCTAGGTAAGTAAAGGTCGAGTCCACAGGGAGACAGATTCTATCTTTATATGTAAATTATGTGTCAATCTAAAGTAACCACAATGGGGTTTTGTTTGTTTTAAAAGATCTAAGCATGCAAAAGGTAAGTAAACTAAAAGTTGTGAAGTCAGTGGTGGGAAAAGCACTTAGTCAAATAACATCCACTATTCGTATGACAAGTTGATCATAGATACTCATTCAAAATCTCATGCAATGGAAATTCCAATTCCTTTTCAGATATAACTAATAGCACAACCAGATACTATTAGCACTAACTAATTAAACAACCCCGAAACTATCAAGATTCAGTTTAACAGCAGCCTTACGGATAAGAATATAGTTGGATACAAATCTAGCATAAAACAACCAGCTTTTATCCTAGAATGTAAATCAGTTCTCTTCTGCATAAGATTAGCACAACCAGTTACTAATACGATGCAGTTGCTACTCTGAAATAGATATGCTCAACCAGTAACAATCTAGATCTAGCAATAGATCAATAACAACAAACCCTAGTTGATCAGACTGGAGAAAATCAATATCAATCATAAGCAATCAAACAAGAGAATAGATAAAATCCATGCAATAGATTAAGAACGAGAATCTCACAATTGAATCCAAACGAAAGCTTCAGCGTCTGACTAAGCAAGAGAGGCTTAGTTCTTCATAATGTAGAACGTAGAAAAGAGAAGTAGAATTAGGGTTCCGAGATAGAATCCAAGCTTCGAGAGATAGTCAAACAAACCTTTTCTCAACCCTTAAATACTAAAGGAAATAAAGCTAAGTTAACCTAAAACGAAATAATAAAAAGTAATAAAATAATGCAAAATAACATATAAGGAAAATCGGCTCGGCAGACTTCAGACATGCACGGCGGGCGCTGCATCCTCCACGGCGGGCGCTGCATCCTCCACGGCGGGCGCCGTAATCGCGGCGGGCGCCGTCTTTCCACGGCGGGCGCCGTAATTACATCGTAGCCAATGTTGTTGGATGGGAATTGGCGGCGGTCGCCGTAAGTTGCACGGCGGTCGCCGTGAACTCATTTCTTCCTCCTTTGTCTCTTCAGCTCCCGAAAGCGTGTCTTCAGCACCTCCTCGCCAATACTTCATAACTCCTTGGCATCTACTACTGGTGTCTTCCTCCTCAGTGTCTCATATGATCTCCAAAATAGCTCAAATACCTCCAAATACACCAACTTCGCCTCCAAACGCCATGCACATGAATGTGTCTAAATCTACCCGAATGGCACCAATAAAACCTCTAATGACTCTTACTTAAACCCTACAAAGTAGCGCTTATCAATCCGTGATAAGAAGGGAGCGGAGAACCTAGTAGCTGATCACCTGAGTAGGCTCGTACATGAGGAAGATAAGCCCGGAGAACAGAACCCCATTCAGGGAACCTTCCCAGATGACACACTCTTTATGATCAAGGGAAGTTCAGCAAGTGCCCACCGCCCCGCGGTCCCCACTACCACGACCCGGCGAACTGTTACCAGTGAGAAGCTAGAGGATCCACCGCCCCGCGGTGACACCCACCGCGACCCGGCGGCATATTTACCTGAGAACCAGGAAAGCTCACCGCGGCCCACGGCGACAGTACCGCCCCGCAATAACATCTCCGGTGTCACACTTTACTCGATAGACACTTCTGACTCCTCTCCTCACATAGCCGAGGACGTCTTCAGAATCCGTTCTTTCAGACCATGGTATGTAGATATCGTAAACTATTTGGTCCCAGAGGAACTACCCCCGGATTACACCAGAGCTCAAAAGGAGAAGGTACAAAGAGAAGCCCGTCATTATGTGTGGGATGATCCCTACCTATGGAAGCATTGTGTCGATCAGGTAGTGCGCCGATGCCTTCCAGACAATGAGGTACAATCTGTCCTTAACTTTTGTCATTCTGAAGTATGTGGGGGTCATTTTGGAGCAAATAGGACTGCTAGGAAAGTATTGGAGGCATGATTCTATTGGCCATACATCTTTCGGGATGCTTACGCCTTTTGCAAATCCTGTGACCGATTCCAAAGGGTTGGAAATATCACCAGAAGGAATGAAATGCCACAATCATCATTAATCTTTTGTGAGGTCTTTGATGTTTGGGGTATGGACTTTATGGGACCCCTTCCTAGCTCTCATGGGAATCTTTATATATTGCTTGCGGTGGACTACGTTTCCAAGTGGGTGGAAGCAAAGGCCACCAGGACTGATGATTCTAAAGTGGTGGCAGGTTTTCTTAAGGAGAACATTTTCTCAAGATTTGGGATACCCAAAGCTTTAATTAGTGACAGGGGAACCCATTTCTGCAACAAGACAATGACTGTCCTACTGAAGAAGTATCACGTTACCCAGAGAATTTCCATGGCCTATCATCCTCAAACTAATGGGTAGGCCGAGAACTCCAACAGAGTGATTAAATCTATACTGGAGAAAACAATGGCAGCTAATCGGAGGGATTGGAGTACCAAACTCAATGATGCGCTGTGGGCATATCGCACAGCTTTCAAGACTCCGATAGGAATGTCTCCTTTCCGGTTGGTATTTGGAAAAGCTTGCCACCTCCCTGTAGAGCTTGAGCATAAAGCGTGGTGGGCAATAAAGAAATGCAACATGCAACTGGACGAAGTAGGAGATTTCCGAAAGCTGCAGCTGCAAGAACTAGAGGAGTTGCGCCTTGAGGCTTATGAGAACTCTGTGAGCTATAAGGCGAAAACCAAGCAGTGGCATGACAAGCAAATTCTGAGAAAGGATTTTAAGCTAGGGGATAAGGTCCTCCTTTTTCAATCTCGGCTTAAGCTCTTCGCTGGGAAGCTGAGATCCAAGTGGACGGGTCCTTATGAAATTGCTGAAGTACACCCCCATGGCGCCATTGGACTGATTAACCCCAAGACATACATCATTTTCAAAGTGAATGGCCACAGGTTGAAACCTTATTATGAAGGCTTTAACCCGACCCATGTTGATTCGGTAAGTTTTGAGGCCCCTGAAGCTGAAACCTGATAGGCCACAACCTGCGTCGAGCCAACGACGTTAACCAAGGCGCTGCTCGGGAGGCAACCCGAGGTTTTTTTATTTTTATTTTTTCTTTCTTTTCCCTTTTTCTTTTCTTTTGATTTCTTCTTCCCTTAGACTTTTTTTCGTAGTTTCTTTTGCTTTGTTTCGTTCACCTGCTGCTAACGTTTCAGGTACAAAAGTAAATGGAGGCGAGGTTACCTCCCCAGGAACCTCACGACCGCCCCGCGGCAAACTTCACCGCCCCGCGGTGAGTCCCACCGCCCCACGGTGAAGCCTGGGTAATTTCACTCAATCCCGATTTGAAAACAAAAAAATGTTTTGTTTTCAAAAATATTTTCCAAGTTGGATACGAAGGATTTGACGGTGTTAGTTGGATCGCCCCGCAGTCCGGTACCTGGTACTTACGTCCATTGCCCATTAAACACTCCCACCAGACCCTAATCCCCTCATTCTTTTTCCTCCTTTCTCTCTCCCTCTGCCGCACTCTCCTTTTCCCTCTCAAACCCTCAACCTAACACCTTAAACCCCCAACTCTCCCTTGTTCTAAGCCTTGGTAGTGGAAGATACTTGAACCCAATTTCAAATCCCCATTCCCATACCACCACACTACACCCGTTCGACCACCCCATGGTGTTATTTAGTAGAAGGGCGGCGTTTTGAAGTTTTGGAGGGGTGCTTGGAGGAAGTTGAGTGTTGTTTAGGCTCATCGGAGGGTGAAAGAGGAGCGATCGAACAATGGCCGCCTCGCATTACAACAGTGCCGCCTCGCGCGAGTCGTGGTTTTTGATTTGGAGAAGAAGGTGAATACACCGCCCCGCAACAGTCCCACCGCGACCCGGCGATACCTTTCAGTGGAAGTACCTGGCCTTCATCTCCGCCCCGCGGTGACTCATTGGTGACCCCGTCTTTGGTATGTGAATCCTCTTTGCCTAGCTCTTTGACCCCAACGCATTTCACTTACTTTCATTATGCCAAGAGCTAGGAAGGTTGGCATGACTATAGAGGAGAATGAGGAGTATGATGTGGTTGCGGTGAGACCTGTGCACCTGCCTCGCTTCTTTGATAGAGGAGCTTTAGCTGCGTTGGGTTTGTTAGAGATGGTCCAACTGTGCTTGGATAGGATGGGATTGGGTGGTTTTCTGGACAAGTGTGCGCCTGCATTCCCTGAGCTTTGTTACCAATTCATCGCCACCTTGTCCAGATATACTGAGAGGTGCACTATTAATGGTGAAGTGTGCAAGGTGCTGGCGGGCATCATGTTTAAGTATGAGGGACGGGCTTACGAAATACCAGTGGAAGAAATCAGGGAGTTGTTGGGTGTGTCGAGACCACCTACTGCTGGGTGGAAGCAGGGTCCAACTAAGGCTGACATTAGAGAATTCTGGACTACCACTACGGGAATGTCCACTTATCAAAAGGGGAAGGAGACTAGCAACAAGCTCGTGCACCCTTGTCTCCGCTTAGTTTATATAGTGCTGATGCAGTCCTTTTGTGGAAGTGTGGAGGATAGGAAGACCTCTCTGAAGCACCTTGCTGTGCTCTCTCCGATGATCGACCCTTTGGATGAGGAGACTCCTGGTTGGGTTATGATATGGCTGCACGAGCTGAAGAG
Source organism: Rheum nobile (assembly GCA_027886185.1). Classification (NCBI taxonomy): domain Eukaryota; kingdom Viridiplantae; phylum Streptophyta; class Magnoliopsida; order Caryophyllales; family Polygonaceae; genus Rheum; species Rheum nobile. The sequence goes on along the minus strand of WOAB01000663.1, from coordinate 371,675 downwards.
GATTCGGGAGGGTGCGGCGCGAGATATTGTTCAGGGAGGTCTGATCACCTTGGTTGCTGCGGCCAGGATTCAGACAGGTTTATTCCTCATCTGATCATGCATGTTCGCTACGACATCCCTTGTCTGCGACGGTGTGGTATGCTGAACAACTCCTCTGATCAGTTCCTCTGGTGCTCTTATGGAGGACACGTGCTGCGCCTTCCTCGCCAATTTACCTATCCGCGGGATTTCATGCAGTGGTTCATCCCGTCGGACGCTGAGGTTGTTTCTTCTGAGTCTGAGGATAGTCCCCGGGCCACGGTCCCTATGGATACTGATCCACCACCGTCTACTGCTGTGCCGATGGACGTCAAGCCCTTCTCCTATGCTGCTGCCTCCTCTGCTTCGACATTTGAGACCCCTTGGGATGAGGTGTTCGCTCGTTTTGAGGCCTTCTCTCTGCGTCAGCACGCTGAGAATGTGGGTATGCTGACTCACCTGCAGACCTTGCAGACCGATATTGAGAGCAACATCACGAGCAGGTTGAGTTCCACTGAGGCATACATGCAGGAGCAGTACTTTAGTCGATATCCACCTCCGCCGAGCTATCCACCGTATCCACCTTTTCAGTGAGTTTATTTTCTTTCCCCCCTATTCAGTTTTGTCTTCGTCTCTACATTGAGGACAATGTGTGTTTCAAGTGTGGGGAGGGATTTAGACTTACTGCATTTCATAGTTAGTGTACAAATTATATTTATGCATTTCATTTTAGATTCGAGCAATTCTAAAAAAAAAAAAAAAGCCAAAAATACTTGAAAAAGGAAACCGAAATCCTGGGATGAGCTGAAAACCCAAAAGGGCGGTTCAGGTAAAAAGCAGGTAGTCTGACTGGTATAGACCGGTGAAAAAATGGACTGGAGTGATGTGAGAACATGTGAGATGTCTAGTAAAATGAAATGAGTGGCTAGGTGAAAACCCGAAAGGGCGCCTAGGCAAGATGAGCGTAAAGAAAAAGGAGTGATTTTAGGATCATTCTGAAGGTTGACGTCATAAGAAGGGGAGTCATAAGGAGGACTCGGGTAGGCCACTCTGGAGCAATAAGGAGCTAGACAGGAGTTAGGAATAGATTTATTTTGCGTCACTTATTTTGGTTGTTTGGAGCTGAATGTTGAGTTGTTGTAGTCACTGGTATCATGTGTGCGCACACTTCCTGAGGCCTTGGTGTTTGATGAGTGGAGTATGATTAGTTCTGATTTACTCGGGACGAGTAAAGGTCTAAGTGTGGGGATATTTGATAGGTGCCATTTCAGGCACCTTAACTAGTGATTATTGACATGTTTTAGACGGAGTTTTGGAATAGATTTAGGCTAAGTCTGTAATCCAGAAGAATAGTTGAGAAGTGAAGATATCATAGGATTTACAGCTTAGTGGAAATGATGGAATATGGAGGAGAAGATCTGCTAAGAATTCATGGAGGAAAGCTACCATTACTTGGTAGTACAAGAGAGCAGATGAAGAAGATTGAAGAAGCTGGCCATTACAGCCCCGCGCCACAAGCCACCGCGGCCCGGCGGTGAATCGTAGAGAAGGGCATCACAGCGAAGCCACCGCCCATCGGTGGAACTCACCGCCCCGCGGTGGAGGACGACGCCTCGCGGCCAGCGTTGAATTATTTCCTTTTTAGTATTTTCGACTTTACAATTGTTATTATTTACTTTCCTTATTTGCTAGGTTAGTTTTCTAAAACCTATTTAAGAACCTTTTCTAGTTTTTGTAAAGGGTTCGGTCCTCTCTATTATTCATTCCACTTCTAGGGTTTGAACGAATGGAGAGCTAAACACCTTTGTTTCGCTAGACAATTGAAGCACTGCAATGAATTGGTTGTGAGATTTCTATTCCTTGTTCTATATCTTATAAAGTTGGTTTAATTCTCTTGAGCATATTATCTATTGGTTTATGTTGATTCTTCTAGCGTAGCTAACTAGGTTTTTTGACATCTATCATAGTGCTAGGATTTGCATATAGGGGTTCCGAGTGCATATCTAGTGGCAAACACGATTGTTGCGTATAGGGGTTCCGAGCGCGTAATCGTGAGTGAGAATTATTTGCATGTTAAGTAGTATGGTGTCCTTCTATTTGCATGTATCCTATATCCTTGTGTGCATTGCTATTGATGTGTTAGTGGTAAAGTTCGTCGACAACTGTGAGAATCGGTGGTATTTTCCCATTGATAGGGTAATAAGTCTATCGACAACTGTGAGAATCGATAGTACTTAAGATCAAGGTGGGAACAACTATAAGATTGTAAAAAGAACTTGGAACAATAGTTTTCAGTGATCAACCTATTTCATCTGCTGTGTGGATATTTGTCTAGTGGAGTACTTTTCCTCATCATATTTCATCTTCTGTTAGATCTTGCGTCTTTGTTATTTTGCAATTACTCTAAAACCACCCTGTTACTTGTTAGTCACACGTTATTGTATACAGATAACTGACTCCCTGTGAGATCGACCCTGACTTGCTTGCTATACTCTGTAGTAGGTGAATTATGATTTCTTTGACAGGAAAACGACACCGGTTTCCGGCCTTGTCAATGCCCCAATCGTTGATGCCAGATAGTTGCAAAAATAGTATAAGACGACGTTGAAGCATGACAAGCATGATCTGAAGTGGAGTAATGCAGCAGCCAGTAGACCCCACCCCGTGTCTCACCCATACCAATCACCGTCCTCGAAATGCGTTCCTGAATCACACACAACTTATCCGTGAATCTGTTTTCTCATTAAGTGCATGATCTCTGATCTTGTGTAGAAGAGATCCAAGAACAAAATGGTAATTTCAGTGGAAAGTGCATTAGCGGGAATATATTGGTAAACACACAAAAGACGAGTGCATACGGTCTCACAAATAATGGTACATGTGTATTTCTTCTAACACTATGACATGACATGATCGATATAAACAAGTCTCATTTTTACCGGATATCCTGTTATTGGATATCAAAATAAGCTCCAATCTTCGTTGTTGAATTCCGTTTTAACCGTTCGTGAAGATGTTGAGAGTCAACACACCCTCAACCCGGATTTACTTAGAGATTTGTTTGTTTCGGTGGATGTCCTCCGCTGCTTCTTGCTGTTGACTTTTGCGTGGATCTCCAAAGTATGGTGGTGGTTTTTCAGGGATCTCGACTTCTCCTTGAGCTGGATCTTGGCCACGTCACCTCATCATCTTGGAACGCTGGGATTCTGGTCTTGCGACTTGCTTCTGAGTTGCATTTCTCTCCACTGAGTTGGATTCAAACTTCGCCTTCCGGCCACCTTGCACAACCGAACTTGCCCTCCTCTTTTAGCTACTTGAAAATCCTGGAGAGAGCTTCCCCGGGAGAACACTCTCCGACGCCCAAGTCAGTTGGGAGATCGACAAATCTGTTGACAGAGAAGTGAAAAAGAGAAGGAATAGGGTAGTCTCCCGCTGACTGTGTTTTCAAAGAACTTAAGAGCAAAAACCAGAGAATGGCTATGGAGCTCTCAAACTCTTTCTCTCTCTCTTCTTGCTCGGAATTCCCTCCCTTCTTCTCAGAGATTTCAGGGGTATATATAAGCATTGTTATCCACTACCGAGCTGCCAAGTGTCGCTTGCTGGTTGATGGAATCCTTCAACATGCGCCGAACCTTCTTCCGCTCTGACACCAATCCTCTCTCCATAACTGAATTCTGGTAGACATAGGTGCCCATGCGTAGGGCTATCCTCGCGAGGAAAATCTGACTCCCACAACCAGCCCCCCAAGAGCTTCGCGAAGTATGAGCGAAGGCTTGGTTTGTGGGTGTTCCGAGAGCCTTCTCTGGGATTGCCACGCGTGGGTTTCCTTGTCCTGTTAGGTGATCTTTACAGACTTTTATCCCGCTTTGATTTTTGTTTCTTCTTTGTTCAAAATTTGAATTCTTTGAGGGTTTCTTTGCTTGCCATGTGTCTTACTCGGGGCCATCCACGTGGTACTTAAATGCGACCCTTCAACTGCTATTCCAAACTGTCAAGCCCTATAAATCGTCTTCCTCCCGAGTCCGTTTCTTAGCCCGTTCACTTACATAGAAGACGCTTCTCCTTTCGACGGTTCTCTGGTGGCTGACTCTTGCCAATCTCGTATTTCCGGCGGTTTTTGCGCTTCGATGGGTAATATCTTCTCATTCTCCCTCTTTCTACTTCTTTTCCGTGGATTTTCTTCTTTTCGTTTGGGTGAGTGAGAGATGTCTTGAAGCCGAAAGTCCGAGAAAATGTTTCTCCTTTTTGTTGCTGTGATTCGGATTTGACCTGAGCTGCTTCCGGGCGGCGGACCTGCGACTTGAGGTATTTTCCGAGTTTTCCTCCTTCCTCTTTCATTCTGCCATCTTCTTCAGGGCGTGGCTTCTCGTTCCTTTTCTGAACTTTTAGGGTTTTTTAGGGTAAAGGGGTTTCCTTTCTACTTTCGCCGGTCTTGACTTGCTTTCTGGCCATTTTAGAGTACTTCGCCTTGGTCTCTTCATACCTTTGCACATTTCTTTTTAGTCGGGGCTGACGTTTCTTTTTCTTCCTTTTGCCATGTTTGGGACTTGCTCTGTTTGCAAAAGAAGAGGGTGATGATCTTTAAGCATCAGGTCCGTACATCTAGCGAGCGAGGTCAACATTCATTGTCCGATGCTTCTACTGAATCTGCAGAGTCATCTTCACCAGACATGCGTCCTAGGAAGCTTCTCGTTCTCCCTGAGGCTCACTACAAAGCTAAACACGATCGCGCGCCATGGCTTGATGAGGAAAGTATTCGCGAGGAAGGGCTTTGTGGGGAAACTTCGCCTTCGACTTCTGGTCAGAATCAGCCCCGCAAAGATGTGTCTTCCATACCTTCACCTTCTCACGCTGTGCCCGGGAAGAGTAAGCTTTGGATCTTGAAAAGACGCATAAGGAGACTACCTTTCGCGGAAAATGCTTTCTTCCGGGAGGATGATGGAGATGAGTCCATGTTGGATCTTGAGCATTTAGAGGGGATCATACAAACTTACCCTTTCCCAGCTGGGTCTGTCTTAGCTCTTCCAGAGGAGGGGTCGCAATCTCTTCACCATTTTCCTAACTTCATGGCCGTGTATCTTCCAACATTGTATGCCGGGTTTCGCGTGCCTATTCATCCGCTTTTCAAGGAGATTCTGAATGCTCAAGGCACTAGCCCCATTCAATTGCACCCGAACTCATGGAGGAACTTCTGTTGTCTTTTTCTTCATTGCCGTGAGTTAGATGTGGAACCGTCGCTTGATGTAGTTTGGAATCTGATTTCTACGCATGAAATTGCTGACGGGTATTGGTCATGGAAGGTGGAGTATACACCGCGGGTTTCCAAACCTACTAATCTGGGCACCTGGCGGAACGAGTGGTTTTTGCTTAGGATTCCTGGGGCGTTTGGGGTCAACATCAGTCCTAGGAGAGCTCTTCATTTTTCTTGCCTCGCATCTGGCCCTGCTAAGAAGAAATAGCTGAGCGAGAAAAAAGCTTTGATTGCTAAGTTCGACCGTACCTCATGTTACGAGTACAATCAGTTAATGACGGCGGATAAACTCGAGGAGTTGGGCTTGAGCTCCCCCCATCCTCGCGGGGGTGAGCTGATCTTTATCACTTCTGGGCTTTGATCCCTGTGGGCTGGTTCTTGTAATGCTCGTGGGGGCACATGCTTGCTTGCTTGCTTTTTCCTTGTCAGTTGCATGCTTTTGCTGACGCTCTCACTTCTCTGTCTTTCCAGGGTCTTCGTCCACCATGTTGTTTGATTATATGGACGGTCTTGAGGATTTGGAGGAAGGGCTCGAGTTCACGGATCCGGCGCATGGCGTAGACCAACAGAGCCTTCCTATTGTTTTGGATGGAGCGAGGGCTTCTCCTGATCTCGCGGAGGAAGTCGGGGAAGATGCCACATATGCTGTTGGTACTTCTTCGCGGGGGGACAAAGCCCTAGTGATAGAGTTGAGGGAGAGCCTTGAACGCCCCTTGGCTGATCTGAAAAAGAAGTCTTCTCGTGGCAAGAAAGTGAAGCACCACGCTAAGGATCAGTCTGATCCAGTAGGGTCGGTGGCTCATTATTTGGATTCCGTATGTACTTTCTTTTCCTTTATGCTGGCCCGCGGGTTGTGCTCCTTTTTTAATCTTTTATTATGCTTTCCTTTACTGTGCAGGCTATAAGGGGGTGTCGTGATGCTCTGAGTGCCTTAGGGAAAATTACTTCTCATGATGCGGAAGCGAAATCTCTTCGCGAGCAGGTTTCCCGGATGAAAGCAGAGATGGATCGGATGAAAGCAGAGATGGATGCTGTGCTAACTGAGAAAACATCGCTGCAAACAGAGGTTGAGGAACTCCGCGGGCTCAAGGGTCTTGCCGAGAAGTGCAACATGCTGGAGGAAAAGATGGTGGTGCTGACAGAGGATTGCAAGAGAGCTAAGGAGGAAGGAAGGCGAGAAGGGGTAGAAGAGTACGTGGCAGGCTATCGTATGAAAGCTCGATACATGTATTTTGCTACTGGGGAGTTCTTTTACGGCCTAAAGATTGGTGTTAAGCAGATGGCCGATCATTATAAACTTCAGCGGATACGTCCTGATCCTCGGAACTTCGCGGGGATAGCTTACAAACCGAGGGCTCCTTATAGGATCCCTGCCATTGGGGACGTGAAGGAAGACCATGACGCGGTTTTGGAGGCATGGAACGTGACAGCTTTGAAGGAAGGCGACCCTTATGTGAAGAAACGGTCCTCCCCAACAACGACTTCTGTTGGGACCAAACGTGCACGCGAAGGCTCCCCGCGTGGGGAGTTCTCGAGCGCTGTCACCTCTCGTCCCTAATTCAGCCCCGGCTTATCCTTTCTTGTTTCGTATTGTTTTGAATTGCCCTCGTGTTTTCTTTTGTGGTCTTTGTATTGGGCGATGCTTGTAGGGTACTTTTATTTTGGATCCTTTGGACACATGTTCCTTTTGCTCTTGCGAACGTTTGTGCGGTAGACATGCTCTTTTCCTTAATATTGGGTTCTTGCTTCTGTAAAAAAGTATTTCACGTGCATTTTCTCGGCTATTTTTGTTTTATACGCGGGCGAGGTTTCTCTGGATCTTTGCGTTTTTCATTTCGTTCGATGCTTCCTGTTTGCGTTTGGTGCCTCGTGGCCTAGCTTTGAATGTGATTTAGACCGGGTGTGGCTTAGTAATCATTACTTTTCTCTGAGTTTATCTCTCATGTTTTGACTTTCTCCCTTCATTAAATGTGTTTAGTCATTTCAATCCTTTCCATAGCACGAACGGTTTCTAATAACCCTCCTCTTTATGAGAAGAGATGGGTCTTTTTGAGAGCAGTTACTGCATTGGGTGGTTTTCGCTTGAAGAGAGAATGAATGCTCCCCCCTGTAAGCGGTTTTGTTGGGGAGGTCAACCGCTTCAAAACCGTCCTTGTTCTTCTATAAATACCCTTCTTCCTTTGTTTTCCCATTACTCTTTCGTCTTGCTTCTTGTTCTCTTTTTCTTCTTTTGTTTCCTTCTACTTGCTTTTTCTTTCTTTTACCAAACATGGTTAGGTTGACACTGGTCGTTCATTACAACGGGCGGATTGTGTGCCAACGCGGTGATCGACGATTATCGTCCGTCCACCGCTACAATGGTGGTTACTTATGGACTATGGACATGGGTGATGTGTGAGAGGCTGTCGGGGAGTTTGACTTGGAGGTAATGCGTGCTCGCCTCTTTCCGGAGGCTGTTCATTTGGGAGTGGGCCGAATCTTCTATTTCCCCAGACCCTTGGCTAGGGGATGCCACCTCCGAGAGGTTGCAACTAACTATGATACTGCTCGTATAGCTCAACTGGGACAAGAAGGGCCTGTCCATGTCTACGTGCATGGGCCACCTCCTCCCGGGTTTGCTGCTCGTAGTCTTCGTGTCGTTGGTCTTTAGGGTGCTTTGTTTCATTTTTATTTCTGCTTGCAATCCCCCCACTTTCCCCCCATCCTTCCTTTTAGTCTACAGATTAAAAGAAGGATAAAAGAGGGGTTGTAGGGGGTGGTTTATTTAAGTTACGAACTTTTGGATGTTGCGCCCCTAGAGGGGATGTACGTAATGCGATGTGTGTAATGCAATTTTGCGTGTAAGCTTTTTGATAACAATGGCAAAATCTTTCTCTCAACTTTTGTAATGGAAAACAACGTTGTAATTTCATGGTTCTAGCATAATGTAATGATCTGGCGTAAGGCCTTTTGTACTTTCTATATATTTTGCTTGCTTCATCATGTTCGCGTGCTTTCTTCTTCTTGAGTGTGCTTGCTTTTTTGGGTTTGCCCTGTTTCAAATTCATATTTACGTGAGTGATTGCGCGTATGACAAATAGTATGGTTCAAATAGGATCGCGTTAGGTACCTTATCGCTACTTTGTTTCTTGCTTGCGACAATTGCTTCTTGTTTCTTGCATGCACTTGCTCAAGACTTGCTGGTGTTGCTACGCGTACTGGCTAATACTTGCCAAGCCAGTACCATCTGGTATTGCTATGCGCACTGGCTAATACTTGTCAAGCCAGTGCCGTCTGGTGTTGCTACGCATACTGGCTAATACTTGCCAAGCCAGTACCGTTTGGTATTGCTATGCGTACTGGCTAATACTTGCCAAGCCAGTGCCGTCTGGTGTTACTACGCGTACTGGCTAATACTGGCCAAGCCAGTACCGTCTGTTATTGCTACGCGCACTGGCTAATACTCGCCAAGCCAGTGCCGTCTGGTGTTGCTACACATACTTGCTAATACTTTCCAAGCCAGTACCGTCTGGTATTGCTACGCGCACTGGCTAATACTTGCCAAGCCCAGTACCGTCTGGTATTGCTACGTGTACTGGCTAATACTTGCCAAGCCCAGTGCCGTCTGTTATTGCTTTGCGACTTGTTTTGCATTACTATTTTCCTGAATTTTGCACAGAAGGAAAATAACGGTTTAAGATATTTGATCATTTATTGTATTTTGCAGATTCTGCTTCTTAATGATTTGCGCGTGCTTTTCTTAGGGTACTTCGCGTTATGTACCTTATTATTACTTCTCGCTTAGCCCCCAGACTTATCATTCTCTTTTGGTGTTGCTTTTCGTGGCGATGTTGTTGCCTGTATGTTAACATTTCGCAAGGTTACGCTTTTTAGGGTAATTCGTGTAATTCGAACCAATCAAGGCTTGTAAGGAGCATACCTGGGGCGCGCCTTCTCTTACGGGTAATACTTGTGGAGCCTCATTACGTTCCACGAATTCGTGACCATATTCCCCGCGTGGTCCTTGAGGCGATAGGCTCCGGGTGCTACTTCGCGGACGATGATGTAGGGGCCTTCCCATCCTGGGTCGAGCTTTCCCCCTTCTGTTTTTCTGAGTACCAGATCTCCTTCCGTGAAGCCCCGTCGCTTTACTTTCTTGTTGTAATAGGCTGCTATACGGTGTTTGTATTCACCTTCATGTATGGCTGCCATCTCTCGCATTTCTTCAGCCAGTTGCAATTCCAATTGTAACTTCTCAGAGTTCCTTTCATCATTGTAATCTAGGAGTCTCTCGCTAGGGAAAAGATGTTCCACCAGTATTACAACCTCGAATCCATAGGTCAGTGCGAAAGGTGTCTCACCCGTACCCCTTTTAGATGTGGTTCGATTGGCCCATAATACCAGGGGAAGGACTTCTGCCCATCATCCTTGCGCACGCGTGAGTCTTCTTTTAAGGTCAAAGAGAATTCGTTGGTTGGCATTTTCCACCTGGCCGTTGCACTGCGTGTGTGATACTGATGCAAAGTGTAGTCTAATGCCCAGGCCTTTGCAGAAGTCGATTAGTTTCTTGGTGTTGAACTGTGGGCCTCGATCTGTGATGATGCTTTGCGGGAGCCCGAAGCGACAAATGACATTTTGCCATAAGAACGTTTTGACTTGTTCAACTATTGTGGTAGCGAGCGGCACGGCCTTGACCCACCTGGTGAAGTAGTCTATTGCTACGAGTATGAACTGTAACTGCCCAGGTGCTCGCGAATGGGCAAGGAGCACTGATGGCCTGCATCTCGACGCCGGGTCTATGCGAGGTTTGAGCGTGCTTTTGACAGGCGTCGCATGTTTGAGCGATGCGAATGGCTTCTTCCTTCATAGTAGGCCAGAAGTATCCGGCGCGCAAAGCTTTGTAGACCAAGGCTCGCCATCCCGCATGGCCTCCACACAGTCCCCCATGTATTTCAGTCATCAGCTCTCTTCCCTCCGCGAGAGCAATGCATTTCAAACCCGCGGACATATATCCGCGTTTGTATAGTACCCTATCCTTCATGTAGAAACGGCTTGCTCGTACTTGTAACTTTCTCTATTCTTGTGGGTTTTCGGGTACCGTTCCTGACAGGATATACCGACGGATTGGAGTTCTCCAGTCGCTTTCATCTTCCTCGTAGTCGATCATCAGCAAGTCTGCGTTGATGGCCCGGGTGGCTCTGGAATCTACCTAGACTTGGCCTTTTTGCATTCTGGCTTTTGATCCGAGCCTTGCGAGCTCATCTGCTCTGCATTCTCTCGTCGCGGGACGGCCTGAATTTCAAAGTGAGCGAAAGCATCAATGAGTGTTTTCACCCTTGAGTGATACGCGGGCAAGTTTCCGGTTTTGACTTCGTACACCCCCTACACTTGTTTTACTACCACCTCGGAGTCGCTGTAGCACACAACTCTGCGAGCGCCGCTGGTAAGAGCTAAATCTAGCCCGACAAGAAGTGCTTCGTATTCGGCCTCGTTATTTGTTGCTTCAAATTCCAGGCATAGTGCGTACTCGAACTGTTCTCATCCAGGTGAGGTGAGTGTGATTCCAGCCCCGTTCCCTTCCTCATGTACGGCTCCGTCAACAAAGAGGGTCCATTGAGCTCTCTCTGTCATATCTTCAGCGCTTGCTTTGCGGAAGCTGTTCTCCACGAGAAAGTCAGCGAGGGATTGCACTTTTATTGCTGGGCGTGGCCTATACTCCTCGTCAAACTCTGATAGCTCAACTATCCACTTAGTTAACCTCCCTGACATGGTTGGTCTGCTGAAGACTTCGCAATGGGAGGTCCGACAACACTTGAATAGGGTGAGCCTGGAAATAAGGTCGTAATTTTCTGGCAGCCACTATCAGTGTAAGAGCAATCTTCTCTATGGACGGATATCTAGTCTCAGCTGGCCCCAGGGCCTTACTCACGAAATACACTAGCTTCTCTTGCTCTCGTACCAGTACGGCGCTGATTGCTCTTGATCTAGTTGCCAAGTATAACTGCAGATCTTCCCCTGGGGTTGGCGAGGACAGGGTGAGGAGGCTGATTAGGTGCTTTTTGAGCTCCGTGAATGCCAATTCACACTCGGGGGTCCACTTGAAGTCTCGGGGATTCCTTAAAATGGAGAAGAACGGGAGGCCACGCTCCGCGAGCTTTCAACAGAAACGTCCTAGATAATTGATGGATCCCACAAACCTTTGCACCTCCTTGACACTCCGCGAAGGAGCCATCTGCAACACCGCTTCCACTTTCTCGGGGTTTACGTCTATGCCTCGCGAGCTAATCAGGAACCCAAGGAAATTCCCTGCCTTGACCCCGAAGACACATTTTTTTGGATTGAGGCTCATTCCATGTCTTCATAAAGTGGCGAACACCTCGCGGAGGTCAGCTACGTGGTCTGCTTCTTGCTTGCTTTTCACCACAATGTCATCCACATAGGCTTCGACGGAAGAGCCGATCTGACCTTGGAAAATTAGATCCACCAACCTCTGGAAGGTAGCCCCTGCATTTTTGAGCCCAAATGGCATAATTGTATAGCAGAATGCTCCCTGCTCCGTGATGAAAGCTGTTTTTTCTTCATCGGATGGGTTCATTCTAACTTGGTTGTATCCCGAATACGCATCGAGGAAACTCAGGGCTTCGTGCCTCGTAGTTGAATCCACCAGCTGATCGATTAGAGTTAAGGGGTAGCTGTCCTTTGGGCATGCTTTCTTCAAATCTGTGAAGTCCACACACATTCGCCACTTCCCACTGGACTTCTTTACCATGACAACGTTCGCGAGCCATTGTGGATACTTGACTTCGCGGATAAACCCAGCTTTTAGTAACTTCTCAACTTCTTCCTTAGCCCCCTAGGCTCTGTCCCCGGCTCGTTTCCTCTTTTTCTGCCTTTTTGGTTTGACCTCTGAACTCGTGTTGAGTGAGTGAGTCATAAGGGTCTCCGGGATTCCCTTCAGATCTTTTGGCATCCACGCGAATATATCTCGTGACGCTCCCAGTAACTCTTTGATTCTGTCTTGTGTGATTGCACTCAATGCTTGCCCCATGTACAACTTCTCTTCTTTGCGAGCAAACAGAGTGATAGATAGCTTTTCATCCTCAGATACCGTGTCCTCCATCCTACATCTGACTTCTAGCTCTGCTTCCTCTCCCTGATTTGATATTTCTAGCTGGTCAGGCTCGCCTCTCAGGCCCAGGACTGGTAGACACTTATCTTTGAGCACTGCTAAATAGCAAGTGCGGCTCTCCGCGTGTTAGCCTCTGGCAATGCCTACTCCCACCTGTGTGAGAAACTTAAGAGCAAAGTGATAGATGGAGATTATGGCTTAAAACTTACATAGAGAGATCCTCCCCAGAATGGAGTTGTACACGGAGGGTGACTGGAGCACTAGGAACTCCACTTTCTCACATCTTCGTGGGCTTCCTTCATCTCCCAGGATTAGATCGAGGGTTATCACTCTGATAGGCTTCACCCGCTCTCCGACGAAGCCGATCAAAGTGCAATCTGTAGGTGCGAGGCTTGTGGGGTCTAAGCCCATTTTCTGGAATGCCTCCCAGTGTAAGATGTCGGCTGAGCTCCCGGTGTCGACCATCACCCTCTTCACTATCTTCGTTCCCATCTGCACGTGAAGAACTAAAGGATCAGTGCTAGGAATGCAGGACTCCGCAATATCCTTCGAGCTGAACGTTAGCTTATGGTCTTGTCGTGAAGGGTTGGAAATGCTCATGACCGGCCTCCCGATTGGAGGGGGGGCATTAGCTATCCTTCTTCCTTTTCTTCTGTTGGGACCCCTTGGCTCATGCCTTCCGGAGATGGTTCCCACTTGCCCATCTGGCTGCGGGAAGTTCTGTTCGACGTGCGGGTAGGGCACGAGGCGTCTGTGTGCTTGCCTTGGTGGTGCATGCCCTGGTCTTGACATTGCTCTCCCCCGCGGGGGTCCGTGTCTTTGACATTCTCGTTCATCGTATTCAGTCGACTGGTGATAAACACATAACTTCCTTTCTTGCTGAGCAGGAGGTGGTGGTGGCATGTTTGCTCGTAAGAGAGGTGGCCTTTGTGAATACACGGGTGCTTGTTCTCGACTGTTCATCTCTACTGCGATCAGGGGCTTCTCAGTGGCTTTTCCCCGCTCATTCACCTGGTGGCGACGCGGCTCCCACGCGGCGGCATCTCTTTTAACAACTTCATTTCTTCTCCCATGGTTCGCGGGTGGTGTCGCCACCGTCGTGCTCCCGCGTGCCAACTCTTCTGCTACTATATGTTGATTAGCCTTCTCAAGTAGCTTGGTGTACGAAGCAGGCGGTTTTTTACATACGCTGAGCTTGAAGGGTCCATTTCGGAGTCCTTGGATGAACACCATGCGAGCCACCTTTTCGTCGAAGTCGTGAGCTTGGACTGCTTCCGTTGTGAACCGTTTGACAAACAAGGCAAGTGATTCTCCTTCACGCTGCCTGACGTTCAAGACTTCTTGCATACTGAGCTTCCTCTTCTGCAAGCATCCAAAATGAGCCATAAAGGAATCCGCGAGCTGTTGAAACCCATCTATGCTCTTCGCAGGTAGACTTATCATCCAGGTTAGAGCAGGTCCAGCCAAGGTGTTTGGGAAACATTTGCACATAGTGGCTTCATCGGCCTTGCTTGCGAGCATTAGGTACTGGTACCTGGATAGATGGTCCCTTGGATCTTCGTCGCTAGAATATTCCTTGAACGTGGGTATCTTGAAATCTGAGGGTGGAGGTGCCAAGAGTATGTGGTCTGCGAATGCTGTGGACCCGAACAGCGCCAGTGGTACCCCTGGGGCCACGTATCTCGGGTAGTGCTAGGGCTCATAATCTGGGTAGCGTCCCCCATGCACTTCTCTCCATGGTGAGTACCGAAGGTGCTCATTAGTGATGAAGGCTTAGTCGGCTTGGTACCGCTCTTCGTATTCCTCACGAGGATCCATAGGAATGTACGGCTCTGGGTGGGGTCGTACTGCTTGATGTTACGGTAGTGCTGTCTCTGGCGCAGGGAGCTCTTGGATGACTTTTTGCCATTTGCGGAACATGCAGAATTGCTCCCACTCTTCGTCGTTTACCAACACCTCTCGCGTACTGTCATTGTGTGATCCCTTTGGTGAAGACATTTCTCCTTCGATTCCTATCGACGGATCTCTATGCGTGGTCGCCATTCCCAAGGGCTGCGTCGAACTTAGTTGCGCGAGGACTTCCCCACGGTCGGCGCCAGTGTTGAATTCCGTTTCAACCGTTCGTGAAGATGTTGAGAGTCAACACACCCTTAGCCCGGATTTACTTAGAGAATTGTTTGTTTCGGGGGATGTCCTCCGCTGCTTCTTGCTGTTGACTTTTGCGTGGATCTCCAAAGTATGGTAGTGGTTTTTCAGGGATCTCGACTTCTCCTTGAGCTGGATCTTGGCCATGTCACCTCATCATCTTGGAACACTGGGATTCTGGGCTTGTGACTTGCTTCTGAGTTGCATTTCTCTCCACCGAGTTGGATTCAAACTTCGCCTTCCGACCACCTTGCATAACCGAACTTGCCCTCCTCCTTTAGCTACCTGAAAATCCCGGAGAGAGCTTCCCCGGGAGAACACTCTCCGACGCCCAAGTCAGTTGGGAGATTGACAAATATATTGACAGAGAAGTGAAAAAGAGAAGGAATAGGGTAGTCTCCCGCTGACTGTGTTTTCAAAGAACTTAAGAGCAAAAACCAGAGAATGGCTATGGAGCTCTCAAACTCTTTCTCTCTCTTCTTGCTCGGAATTCCCTCCCTTCTTCTCAGAGATTTTAGGGGTATATATAAGCATTGTTATCCACTACCGAGCTGCCAAGTGTCGCTTGCTGGTTGATGGAATCCTTCAACATGCGCCAAACCTGCTTCCGTTCTGACACCAATCCTCTCTCCATAACTGAATTCTGGTAGACATAGGTGCCCACACGTAGGGCTATCCTCGCGAGGAAAATCTGACTCCCACATTCGGGAACTTGCCTTGACCGGGTAGAAGATCAAATGATCACCTCATGCCCATTGGACCCACGCATCAACGACGTGCTTTACCACCAAACGGCTTTTAGCATCGCTCTACCAAAGGTGAAATCCTTCATCAAAGACGTCCAAACCCTAGTCTCTTTAGCACCCAAGTCCCTTTGCGACCTCGAGCTATATAGAGGGATCTTGATGAGGTATGTCAAAGCCTCCACGGCGTACCTGGGAAACGAGCATGACGCGGTAGACTTCGAAATCACATACTACAGGAGCAAGGACCCCTTGGCACCAAGGCTCTACGAGGACATACTCGAGGAGGTGGAACAAATGGGGTTGTTCAAGTATGGCGGGTTGCCGCATTGGGGGAAGAATCGGAATCTGGCCTTTGATGGAGTTGCAAACAAGTACTTGAATGCCAAGGAGTTTGTTAGGGTCAAGGAGAGGTTTGATCCTATGGGGTTGTTCTCGAGTGAGTGGACGGATCAAGTATTGGGATTGAGAGGAGGAGTTACTATAAATAAAGAAGGGTGTGCCCTTGAAGGGTTATGTGTGTGTGCTCACAAGACAAACATTGTGCCCCTAGCAAAGGTTACTTTTGTAGGCCTGGGAAGGTTTATATAGAAGCTAGGGTGTGTGTTCGATTAAAGTGATCGAGCTTAACAAATTGTGCTCGATCTTCAACGAGCAAGGTTTCATGATCGGTGATCTTATGTATTGTGGTACGTTGACGAAGATTTGTTCAGTTATTCTTGCAAAACAATCACATGATCTAGAGGAACAACTAAACAAAATGGCTTTCGTATAATGTTTTGGGCATCACGTGCAATCCCGAGCCCTAGTTTGCTTATTTGGTTCCCATGTTATTTCTTCTTCTTATTGTCTTATGTTGGGATTGATGAATGTTGTTCTTTGTGCGATTCTTTTGGTTTAGAGTCATTTGGGAAAACCACCCTTATTTAATATAGTTATAAGAAAATTACCCCCTTATTTTATAGTCAAGAAAGAAAGAAAAAGCACCTCTTAAATCTTAACTTTTGAAAAAAAAGAAAGAAAAAGCACCTCTTAAATCTTAACTTTTGAAAAAAAGATAACACCCTTCCTCCATCACAGGAGATCAAATCCTCTACCACCTTTTATCCTCACTTCTATGCTCCTTCTAAATTCAATTTGTTTATTTTATACCCCAAAACATAGACTCAAAATTCTAAATCATAAACCCTAAATCCTAAACCAAATTCTAACACTTAAATCTTAAACTATAAATCCTAAATCTTAATTATTAACCCTAATTTAGGGTTTAAGATATGAAATAAGCAAGTAAAACCTAAAGGCAACTATTAGATAGAACATATAATGTTATCTTATATAAGGATAGAAGATATTAGTCTAGGATGATTATAGATAGAATTCTTGTAACTCCTATATAAACCAAACCTTGATTGATGAACGGGTAGAATGTTCGCATCCATTTTTTTTTGCCGCATGTTGCGCCCAAAATCGGATTTTTTTAAAAAAAAAAGTTTTAATCTTGGGCGCAACCAGGTTGCGCCCAAGAGTCGAAACCGGGTTTAGGGTACCAATTTACACTGAACCAGGTCATCATTTTTAAAAGTAAAAAAAAATTAATATCTGAACCGGTTCATCATTAATTAAAATTTTTAAATTTTAAAAAAAAAATTAAAAGAATTTTTATTTTAAGAAATTTTTTAAAAACCTTGAAATTTGAAATATGGGCGCTACACAGTAGCGCCCAAATCCAGATTTTTTTAAAATTTAAAATCTGGATTAGGGCGCTACCTCGTAGCGCCATCTTCATCGTCTTCGTCTTCTTCAACGTCTTCAACTTCTTCAGCAATGGCGGCGGTGACCTGTAGCAGCGATGGAGATCCCGGCGTCGGCGGCGAAGAGGGGTCTTCGATCGAGATTCCGGCGGCCACAGTGGTGGCTTCGATCGAAGGCGGGGTGAGCGGCGGCGGGGAAAGCGGCGG
Source organism: Rheum nobile (assembly GCA_027886185.1). Lineage (NCBI taxonomy): Eukaryota > Viridiplantae > Streptophyta > Magnoliopsida > Caryophyllales > Polygonaceae > Rheum > Rheum nobile. The sequence continues at coordinate 354,452 of WOAB01000663.1, read as the reverse complement.
GGAGACTGGCGGTGAGCGGAAGCGGCGACGGCTTGAGGCGGTGGCGGATCTGGATAAAATTCCATAATTCACGACCGATTGGGAGGCGTGGGTGGCGGCGGTTAATGCGGAGGACGCCGCGCTTGCGGCGGCGACGACTGATATTCCGGCGGAGGAGCAGCCGACGGTGGTCGGGGATGCAGTCCTTCCGGCGAGCGATTTTCTGACGAGCGAGTTTTCGGCGAGCGAGTTACCGGTCGGGGTGATAACGGAGGTGGGGTCGGAAAATGCATTGGATGTTGCCGCGGCCGTTGGTGTCGAGGCAGTGGCGCAGGTTGGAGAGGCGAGTCGACCCAGAATGACACGAAAATACACTCGTCGCGAACGAGTTGAGGTACGTAGGGTTTCTTATTAAATTTCATATTTAATAATATATATAACTAATTTGTTATTTTATAATTTGTAGAAATATTTAGATTTGTTAGAAAATATTAGAATTGTACCCAAAAAATACGAATAAATTTATGTAATTATATTATTAGAATAAATTTAATATATTATTGAATGAAATGAGAAATTAGTATATTATTAAAATAAATATATGTAATACAATTAGTTATTTTATTGAATTTCATATTTAATATACCCCTTAATATATTAGAATTGCATATAAAAAATTAGTATATTATTATAATAAATTTATGTAATTATATTAATGAAATTGAATTTGAATAAAATTGGACGAATTAGAGAAGTTAGTATATAATTTATAGGAGAAGTGAGTATATAATTAGAATATTAAATTAGAAATGTATTGTAATTTTATAGCAATTAGAAATTTGTTTAAATTAGACAATTATTTGAAAAAAACAGGATGTAGTCGAGAGAATCAAACGAAAGATGCGGGGGGTCGTATGGTGGAATCTCGACCCGTGACATCTTCCGGTCGTAAGCACCGAAAGCTAAAAAAAAAACCCCAAGCGCAAGAGTAGAATCTGAAAGGATCCCGTTCCAATAGCAGAACCGTTATTGGAACGGTATCCGATCCGTTAGCGGATCCTCATCCTCACGTGTGTTCACCTCCGACTTCGCAGTGTCCCGTCCGAGACATGGAGGAGGCGTTTGCCGAGACAGAGGAGTTTGCGGGCTTGAGTCCTCATTTGGACGACGTCGTTATGGAGGAGGCCGTTCCCCCTCCCGCACCCCAGCAGCCCGTTCCCCCTCCCGTACCCCAGCAGCCCGTTCCCCCTCCCGCACCCTAGCAGCCCGTTCCCCCTCCCGATGGCGAGGGTCCACCTGCCGTAGAGGCCCCCCTCTACGGGCTTGAGTTGCCTGATGTGCTACGAAGATTCACGACTCACGTTGCGCACCGGATTTGGCACGCTCCTCCTCCGCCTGCACCATCCCTCATACGGCGTTTGAGGGCTTATACTCGCCCGACCGAGTTCAATGAGTGGAGTAGATACATTCCGGACGAGGTGGTTGAGGGGAGTTGGTATTGTCTTATATAGCAGTCCGGGTTGGCCGGTCTCCAGGATTTTCAGTTTGGTAGGGTCAACCACGTTCTGATATCAGCGTTCGTTGAGAGGTGTCACCATGAGACGAGCAACTTTCTTTTTCCATGGGGCGAGATTACGATCATGCTTCACGACGTGGAGATGATCTTGGGACTGAGGATAGAGGGGTTTTCGTGTCGCGATCCTTCAGTTTCTATGGATGCCAACCCGAAGGATATTGACAAAGCGCTTAAGGCGTGGGAAGGGAGATTTTCGGCTACATGTTTGGCGTCCGGGATAGAAAGATGCGAGGGGAGGTCCTTAGGGCCCGGGTTTCTGCCTTTGATTTTTTTGAGCACCTGCTACACATGATACGGGAGGACGACGAGCCCCAGTCGATAGCGGCGAGATACCTATGGCACGTTCTCTCTTGCAGCATTTTCGTGGACAAGTCCACGAACCAACTGATGGTGAAGATGCTGCCGTTATTCGAGGATTGGGACCGAGTAGTCGGAACGGCTTGGGTGACGGGGGTGCTTGCTTTATTGTATAGGAACCTTGGAGAGGGTTCCCGGGGAGAGATAGCAGGCATAGCGGGGTGCACCTATCTGCTTCAGGTAAATGAACTTTATTTTTGATGTCGTTGCACTAATTATTACATTTTTAAAATTATTATTAACCAAACATATTGGTTATTTCGCATGTAGATGTGGATATGGATGTACTTTGTATATTTTCCGGGGAACCCTATATCCTTCCCTGGAATGGGCGACGACGAGCAACGCGCTACTCGGTATTATATCCAGCACCCCGCGCTGCGTGATATCGAGACCGGCCGACATTATAGGCGTATTTTGGACGAGTATCGGCCCGAGGATGTAAGCACCCTAATGTTTTTATTACTTATGTCTCATATATGATTAACTATTTACAAGTTTGTATTTTTTTTATCATTGAAGGTATGTTGGACGCCGTATGGCAGTCTAGATTTTGCTGGTGCTTATAGGGCGTCCACTGACCGAGGGACGATTGCGTTCATGGACGTTGAGGAGCCGTACATGCCTGATGGGGTCGTGCGGCAGTTTGGACATCGACAGAGCAGGCCATTGGATGTCATAGAGCCGTCGTCCGCCTCACGGCCCGTCAAGTTTGTAGGGAAAGATATGTACAAGTTGACTTTTGCTCGGGCATGCGACGGCTGGGAGCACCTCGATGAGCATATGTGTCCATTCATTTTGGAGAGCCCGATGGCCGTCCCAGCGTGGGATGTGGACGAGGAGTACTTGGACTGGTATTTACAGATCTCACATCCGTATGTGAGCCCCTTGTCACGAGTCCAGCCTCGTATTCGAGCTCCTCCTCCCGCTGTGAATGCTTACAGAGTACATTTCTCCACCAATCTGTAACACCCCCGACTTATGTCGATAGTGCCACACGCCAGTGACCTAGGACGTTACAATTCAAAGTCACCCTAGGCTTTAATCGGAACAATTAAGCTTAAATAAGTAGATTAAATAACAAAAGATTAATCAGCGGAAGACATTTTTAATGAAACTCAACCATTTATTTAAGAGATCTCTCATTAGATGAGAATGACGATTTTACAATAGAGTGAAAGTTACAGCGAAAGACTTTTATAATAAACCCTATCACATGACCAATTTATTGGAATCTATATTAAAGTAATACTTAACAACCTTTAAGACATTGTCACTTAAATCTTCAACTGTAAGCTTCTTCTTCGATTGGTTGCTTCAAGTCTTCGGGGACCAACCACTGATGTGCCGTATAGGACGGATGACACCAGCCAACCATGCAAGGAATAAAACCCGGTTGGTTAGTCTAATGAAAGACTATGCAAGGGTACAAACAGAATGGTTCAAGTGATCGTAATCGTTTACTATCATTGTCCCTCGAATAATAACCGCATGAACGATACATAACCCGGTACTTTCACGGAATTATAAAAGAAGGTATGCAATGAAAAGAAGACTCCAAAGGAAATGAGTCTTATAGGAAAACGTATGACAATTGTTTGGGAACGTTAAGTTTGCACACACCAGTTTTAAAACACGACCTTGATTATTTGGGTCCATGACCAACCTCACCGCGTAATGCAAATTCAGATTGGAAAGAGGACTTACTCTAACAAGAGTTCGGGCGGTTTCCACGTTGTACTCCTCGCCCGAGGGTATATTAATTATGTGCATTACCGCACTTATCTTATTTACTTCCAAAACGCACTTTAACGTTGAAGCTTTTAATTTCACATCTCGTAATGAGACATTGGGAATAAATCCCTTAAGATTGGGTATACCTCCCAAAGATTGGCACCAGCTGAGTGCACCACCCCTATATTCGGATATGGGTAGGTCATGACCAAAAGAGTGTTAGGGCACTTACTTCCTAACACCGACGTTATAAAGAAACGACTAAATCCTCATAAGGAATTAGCGTTCCTACGAATACTCGTGCTAATCTAGCATTTAAGTTCACATTTAAATCCACACCAAAATTCATTATGGTAATATCACATCAACCTATACAATAGCGTTGTTTCTAGCAATATATACAACCTATTATAAAATCATATTTTAACACATCGTTTAATTAAATCTGTTCCCAAACTGAAAACAACAACTTTTATCCCATCTTAATTAACAATCAATTAATTGATAATCAAGGGAAACATGGAATAATGAGCAAGAGCGAACCGCCACTTGCCTTAATCTAGACAAACGAAGATGTCGGGTTCCGGGATCTGGAAACTGGAATCTGAATACGGATTCCTACGACGACGTCGAGACAAAAGACGGAACCCTAAGTTAGATTCGGTACGAACGAATAACCGATACGAACGAAAGGAACAAAGGCTAAGCCATGACCGTGGATGCCCAAGCCACGATCGCGCTTGCTAAGGCAAGCCGCGGTCGTGGTTTGCACATCCACGGTCGCGGAAATCTGGACAGAGCCGCGATCGCGGATCTCCCTTCCGACGCGACTCCAACTCGGCTTCGAGGCTTACCGGCGACGAAGACGACAACTCCTTGACTCGGACGAAGGCTCACTACGACCACCACCACTCCAAGTTTCCCAAGGCACCTCCGACGACCACCACAACTCCGGCGAGACTCCGACGAACGCGAGAAATCCGGCGAAGGCACAAAACGAGAGAAAGAGAAGGATTTGATGGGTGTGGATGATGTTTGAAGCTGCCCCCGACCTCCCTTTTATAAGGAAAAGGAGAGCTCAACGCCGGCATACCAAACGCTCAACATCCCCCTTCGGCGAAACGCCGACATACGAACCGGCAAAACGCGAAAGAATTGAAGACGTCGATGAACAGTGTTTCCGCAGTCGCGAAAACACAGCCGCGACCGCGGAAATGCCTTGAGCGCGTCTTTAGGCCTTTGGTCGCGGGTTTCGTTCAAGGGCATGATAAATCTATATTCTTAGCACTGCTAAAAATATTCTAAGACCCAATACACTGACGCAATACACTTTAAATGTATATTAATATGTTCAAATAATCTTACTGAGATTACAGAAATTGCCCATTATGTCCTTCTTACAAAACGACAGCTTGAGACTTTTAGGGGTTATTACAATACTACCCCCTTAAAAGAAGTTTCGACCCCGAAACTTGGCCGATAACAGCTCGGGGAAATGACCTTACTTTAAGTTACCCAACCTTATAAGTTTAACCATGCCTAACCCATTTAACACTTTGTAAATTGGTTCAAGCATTTCTAAGTTAAAATTTATAAGTTGGTTCAAATTGTAGTTAACGTAAAGTTAACCATAATTTAGACCCTTCATAACTTAAGGAGTTTTATGACTTGTTCCACCAATTATACATTTTACCATATTACCCTTATGGCAATCATGAGGGTTATTACATTACTACCCCCTTAAAAATAGTTCCGACCCCGAAACTAACATCACTAAGGTAGAGTGACCGGTTTCACCTTTAGCCTCACTACCTGAACTTAATATCCTTAATCATTTCATCCTTGAAATTGCTCCTAGGAAAACGATATGTTTTCTCAACCATACCATTATCTTCGCATATCTTGTCTCCATGTGCTACACCTGTAATAACTCGTGACTATATCCACAAGGTCATAATTATCTTAGGATAATAGTCTCCAAAATCATCGCAATAGACTTGCTATACCTTAAGCATGAGAACACACCTTTTCTTTCAACTTTTCTCTTTATAAACGACTCCTAAAGTTCATACCTTATAACCTAACTTAGTACCCCCAATTGTCATATCGTCTTACTCCTTACATATGCATCTCATCTATTTCATTAATTACCTTAAGTAAATTTGGCCCTTATGCCATTTCTTAACCCAAAATCTTTCCATTAACCAAGCTCTAACATAAGACCTGTAAGAATTCCTTAATTTTTCACAATTTATCACACAACATCTCATTCATGTTTTCCTCAAACATGATTTTAATAATCCGTTTAACACGATTATAGTCAATCACCTTATTTATCCAACACGTGTCATAAGACCGCCTTAATAGACATATGTCACTTTTTCACCAAGTCCATTTGATAAAATCCAAATACTTACGTTATCCCATACTGTTAATCCCTAGAAATTAGAACAAACTTTTACCAACTCAGTTTGTTATTCACCCATAAATCCTTAAATACTTAATTGTCCTCACACAATTTATTATCCCAAATCCAGCAACCTTTTGCTTCTGAAATTTAATATTTACTCAAGACTTAATTGTCTTAACACTCCTCATATCATTATATCATTTCCTTAAGAAAGCCTCATAACGAAACCTCAAATAGGTCTTCCAAAATAATACTTATGATTTCACACACTTAGCTTTTCCAAAAAGCATTCAACACTGGTCCCATAATGGACACACTCATTTATAAACCTCATAAACATAACTCTTGGGTTCTAATGTTTACTCAAGATTGTATTAGAGTACGATCATCTTAGAGAAAATGTCTCTTTATGAAATATCTCTCTTATACATTTATTCACTTAAATATATAATTTATACTACTCATACGTAAGTACTTTGAGCTTTATATTAGCTCACTACTCCATCTAATGCTCCGAGTATGCACATGAGGAATAACCTCAAACTCCATAGAGCATTACCACACACACCAAGTCCTTAAAGCAAGGAATCCTTACAACATTAACCTTTTGACACAATGCTCACAAATTCGAGCAAAGGGAACAAATAATGTCAATGCCCAACTTGACATTATTTCAAGAAAATAGAGGGGTTCTTACGAATAGTTTCGACCTCGAAACTCACGCTAACAAGGTAGGGAACAACCATACATGTCCCAACCCAACACTGTCTTTTATGAGTACAAACAGTCTTTATCAACACATGACATGTACTACTTTTGGCACTCAAGGATTCTTATATGCACGAACAACTTGCAATAGTAATGAATTTAGTAATTTCCGGAATAAGGAAACACTTCTTTATTATTTGAAATATTACATTAAAACAACTGACAGAAGGTCGAACAGACAGATCACTAAACTATGGAGACTATCGACACAAGTCATCACTCCTTATTCTTAAAAAGGCTAAATAAAATACAACTACTCGTTCAGGGTCTCATTCTCATTGGAGTGACGAATCACAAAGAGTCGTTGCCCCTGACCCAAAGACTCCATAGGCGCCTTGCCTTTATTACGAGAAACAGATTGCTTCGAAGCAGACGCTTCCGGCTTTGGGTTCTGCCTATGATCAACGCTACTTTGTAGGGTTTAACTAGGTGTTGTTACCAGAGTTTTAGGTACCATTTGGATATGTTTATAGCACAATATAGGAGAATAGAGTTGTGGAGAAGAAGTGTTGTTTTGGTGGTTTGAAGAGCATAAATGAAGACTTAAGAAGATGGAGGAGAAAGCCACGAGAGAAGACCACACCACAAGAGAAGACTACGAGCAGAGAATAAGAGAGCCACAAAAGGTTTTCTGCGGTCGCGGATCAACTAGCCGCAGTCGTGGAAATATGAAGAAACAGCGGGAAGCTACAGGAACTTTTCCGCGGTCGCGGAAGATATGTGACAAGCAGGTTTTAGTCGTGTTAACCTGGTCAAAATAAATCCTAACAAACCTAAACTAGTAGTTTGGGTAAGCAGGGTCGATCCCACAGGGAGGAGTTGTTTTCGTTATGTGAATTCGCATGCAAAGGTAACAATGGGGGGTTTTGGTTGATTTCTTGCAAAACAAGTAAACAAAACAAAGAAAGCAAAGATTGTAATCAAGTAGGGAAAACACTTAGTCAAACAAATATCCACTTTTCATATGATAGATCGATCCTAGGTTATCTCTATTCCTTTCCTTTGGTTATTCTTATCCCTATTCTGAATTAGTTAATAGTCCAACCAGTCCTAATAACCCTAACTATCAAATAATCTCTACCAACCTTCAGGATTTAATTTAATAGCAGCAAAAAGCATAGGAATTAGCCAGGATACATGTAACACCACAACCCACAGTATTTAACATATAATCAAATATCTTTCATAATAAACTAGTCCTACCAGTCCTAGAATATCATGGATGCTACAATGGATAAGGAATCTCAACCCGAAATATCCAAACCCTAGCAATAGACAATTACTAATATCAACTAGGTGATCAATCTAGTCAAATCAATAACAATCAATAGGAATATGCTAAAGAGAAAAGATATAACCCAAAGGACATAGGAAATAGAGAATTAACCTCACAATCAAATCATACGAAAAGCTTCAATTGTCGGACTAAGCAAAAGGATGCTTAGCTCCTCATAGTTCTTGGAAACAAAATAATACTGAATGGAAAATAGTACGTAATAGCGAATGTCGATGATACCAAGATGATTGAATGGAGGCTATGGAATTTTGGTTAAATAGACTTAACCTAAAGCCCAAGATCACAAACCTCATCTAAAAGGAAATAATAGTATAAAATTCAAAAATAATAAAAAGAAAGAAAAGTCGTAAAAGGTAAAAAAGAAAGAAAACTCGGAAATTCATGCGGACCGCCTCCGTGTCCTTCCGCGGTCGCGGCACCAATTCCGCGGTCGCGGAAAATAGGTTTGAGCTCTCGACTTTTGCCAGCAAAGGATTTTCCACGGGCGCGGTGGAACTTCCGCGGTCGCGGCCGTGACATTCGTTGCTCCGCGCTTCGCCTCTCGCCGCGGACGCTTCGTGGCCTTCACCCTGGTCGCGGTGGCTCACGGCAACTCTTCTCTCCTTCCTTTGTGTGGATTCGTCCTCTACTCTTCCTCGTCTCCTCAGGTGGTCTACTCCTCGTCTTCTGGATGTCTTCAATTAGCTTCTCCAAACCACCATTTCTACACTTCTTCTCTCCAACTCCATATTCCACAATTGTGCTCTAAATCCCTACAAATGGCACCCTCAACACTGGTAACAACTCCTAGATAAGCACTACAAAATAGTGCTGATCAAACTCCCCCATGCTTAAACCTTGCTCGTCCTCGAGTAAGCTAAAAGAAACCTACTCCTTCAATCAAATCTCCAAGGTCTCAAGAAGCATAGAAAAGTCATCCCCTCTAAAAATCGCACCTAACATGAAACTCCAAGGCACCAACACAATATGCACAACACAACAGACCATACATACACAACACCAAAATAACACCACACACAACCAAGCTAAGAGGAAAGCAGAGTACTTCCCCCAAGCTTATCCCGAACACCATAGAGTGAATAAAATCTAATCCTAGCCTCCATCTATCTTCTTATACCTCCCAGAGTGACCTACCCGAATCCTCCTTATATCTCCTCTTCTTATGTCACCACGCAAGGTAAAATGATGATTCCTAAAAACCACTCTTCTTCTTTTCACTCATTTTGCCAAGGCACCCTTTCGGGTTTTCACCAAGCCACTCACTTCATTTTTCAATAGATGGGCTCACATATACTTACATCACTCTTGACCAAATATTACCCCAGCCTAATGCTGGTCCAAGCCACCTGCTTATTACCTAAGCCGTCCTTTCGGGTTTTCGACTTATCCCAGGATTTCTATTTTTGCCTTTTTTCAAATTTTTGGCTTTTTCTTTATTTTTATTTTTCTCCTCAATGACGTAGCAAGTATAAAACCCTCCCCCATGCTTAAACATTGCATTGTCCTCAATGTAATGAAAGACAAAAAGACTAAAGCACAGGGAAAGGAAAAAAATTAACTCACAAACGTCGCCGAGTTGGCTTGGACACTAAAGTTGTTGCTGGCGGTAAAGCAATGAACGCTCAGGTCTCTGGTGTTGTGGCGGGCGTCATCGACTCATCTCTACCATGCAACCAAAGGGAACCACTGTAATGTGTAGCGGTCATCAAGGAAATCGGGGTTGTACGGCCGTCAACTCAATCAACTCCTACCATACAACCAAAAGGAACCACTATGGTGAGAAGTGGTAATCAAGGGAACGGGGTTGCATGGCCTTCAACGAACACAAAAAATGGTCCCAGATGTCATCGTGGTGTGGGCGCTGGTGTTCCTCCTCTCCAGTTGTCGATTGTAGGGCCATCATCGTTGCCAATTAATGATGTAGGGCTAATGTCTCCTCCGTGACAACATGATGCGCACCATCTCCATGGGGAACTCCGGACAGCTAGCCTTCGGTCGAACTTTTTTTTTTTTTTTTTGGAGGGCAGGGCAATAGGAGGACTTACATTGGTGTGGGCAACACCTTCTTCAATATGGTTCGGGCCTCCTCCCTGCAGGTTAGTTCGAAACAAAAACAAAAACAAAAACAAAAGAAAAAACATACTAAAACAAATGTAAATAAAAACAAGGAATGAAAAGACAAGAAACGAAGTACATACTTCGGGTTGCCTCCCGGACAGCGCCTTAGTTAACGTCGTGGCTCAACATGGTATTCTCCTCTCTCAACTTGGGTTGCTCATAGCAATTGAACACCTGGGATCTGGATCAAGGGGGTGCCTCTTTGTATGCTCTATGTTGAGTTTGACCCCCAATCTCCTGCACTTCTTGGTGGGTGGGCCGTTGTTCATATCAATGAGTGTACTTGTCATCTTCTGAAATGGCCTACCCAACCTTTCAGGGGCTGCATGTTTGTCCTGCCCCGTATCCAGCATGTAAAATCCGCTATTTGAATCAAGGCCTCCTTCTTGTGCTTTCCCTTTGGTTTCTTTTTGATATTGCCCAGCGCCCTTAAAAATTCTGTGCATCAAGGGATGCTGTTTGCCAGTGTGACCAAAGGGACGGTTTTTGCGCAGTTACTGAAGGCCTCATAGATTTCATTGTTGTTCTTCAGCCTTCGAGTATCTTGTAATGCCTCAGGGAAGGGTGCGACGGGTTGCAGCGCAATGAGCGGGGAGGAGTTGAGACGCACATACTCATCATAGGCAGCCTCGAGAGGGTCGGGGACTGTCGGGGCATTTTCGAGAGGAACGGGTGCCTCTAGAATATTTCCGCGGTCGCAGATTGGTGGCCGCGGTCGCGGAAAATTGTCGAACAGGTCGCCGTCTTCGGCTCTTTTTCCGCGGTCGCGGATTGGTGTCCGCGGTCGCGGATTTTCACCGATTTCGCTCTCCTCGCCAGTAGTCACGCCGCGGTCACGGCTCTCCTCCTCGTGGTCGCTGAATTCCTCCAGTCCCAAAAAGCACTCTTCTTCAGATAGCACCACGCGGTCCCAAATATCGTCTGGAAGGCCCAACTCCCTGAGTGAACCGCTGTCGAGGGACACCTCCCGCGAACTCGAGTTCTCTTCTTCCAATATCTCGCTGTATTCAGCTCATGTCTCTCTAATTTGCTCTTCCCTTTCAGCTAAGGGGGCGACAAGCAGCTCCTCAGTACTTCGTATGCCCATCGAGAAGGCATTCTCCTCCTGGTGCACTACTGGGTGAGAAGGTGGTTTCGCCGATGTCATGGCCTCTAATCTGCTCATTGCTTGAACCATTTGCTCCATCGAATTCTGCAAGTTGTGGAGCATCCCCTTAGTAGACATGGAGGGACTTGGATTGGATACTGGCGGGTTATGCTCGTAGGTCGGACTGTACTGCTGTGGAGCACCCTGCTGATAGAACGAATGTGGCCCCGGGTATAACTCCTGGTAGTCATTACCATATGGAGGGTATTGTTGGTACCCATAACTCGAATTGGGGTGATCTCTCCACCCTGGGGTGTATGCATAGGAGTATGGGTCATATCGCGGCTCTCCCCAGAACTCCATTTCTGTATCAAATTCAAAAAAAGAAAAGAAAAGAAAAAGAAATCAGTAGCACGGGTGTAGACCGTAAGATAGGTCCACACAAAAATTTTCACACAAACACACACAAAGAAAAAACAAAACTTGCATCCCCGGCAACGATGCCAATTTCACAGACAGGTTTTAGTCGTGTTAACCTGGTCAAATTAAATCCTAACAAACCTAAACTAGTAGTCTGGGTAAGCAGGGTCGATCCCCACAGGGAGGAGTTGTTTTCTTTATGTTAATTCGCATGAAAAGGTAACAATGGGGGGTTTTGGTTGATTTCTTGCAAAACAAGTAAAGAAACCAAAGAAAGCAAAGATTGTAATCAAGTAGGGAAAACACTTAGTCAAACAGATATCCACTTTTCATATGATAGATCGATCCTAGGTTATCCATATTCCTTTCCTTTGGTTATTCCTGTCCCTATTCTGAATTAGTTAATAGTCCAACCAGTCCTAATAACCCTAACTATCAAACAATCCCTACCAACCTTCAGGATTCTAGTTAATAGCAGCAAGAAGCATAAGAATTAGCCAGGATACATGCAACACCACAACCCGCAGTATTTAACATATAATCAAATCTCTTTCAAAATAAACTAGTCCTACCAGTCCTAGAATATCATGGATGCTACAATAAATAAGGAATCTCAACCCGAAATATCCAAACCCTAGCAATAGACAATTACTAATATCAACTAGGTGATCAATCTAGTCAAATCAATAACAATCAATAGGAATATGCTAAAGAGAAAAGATATAACCCAAAGGACATAGGAAATAGAGAATTAACCTCACAATCAAATCATACGAAAAGCTTCAATTGTCGAACTAAGCAAAAGGATGCTTAGCTCCTCATAGTTCTTGGAAACAAAAAAATACTGAATGGAAAATAGTAAGTAATAGCGAATGTCGATGATACCAAGATGATTGAATGGATGCTATGGAATTTAGGTTAATTAGACTTAACCTAAAGCCCAAGATCACAAACCTCATCTAAAAGGAAATAATACTATAAAGTTCGAAAATAATAAAAAGAAAGAAAAGTCAGAAAAGGTAAAAAAGAAAGAAAACTCGGAAATTCATGCGGACCGCCTTCGTGTCCTTCCGCGGTCGCGGAAAATAGGTTCGAGCTCTCGACTTTTGCCAGCATAGGATTTTCCGCGGGCGCGGTGGAACTTCCGCGGTCGCGGCCGTGACATTCGTTGCTCTGCGCTTTGCCTCTCGCTGTGGACGCTTCGTGGCCTTCACCCTGGTCGCGGTGGCTCGTGGCATCTCTTCCCTCCTTCCTTTGTGTGGATTCGTCCTCTACTCTTCCTCGTCTCCTTAGGTGGTCTAGTCCTCGTCTTCTGGATGTCTTCAATTAGCTTCTCCAAACCACCATTTCCATACTTCTTTTCTCCAACTCCATATTCCACAGTTGTGCTCTAAATCCCTACAAATGGCACCCTCAACACTGGTAACAACTCCTAGATAAGCACTACAAAATAGTGCTGATCAATATGCCGCGATCGCGGATACTGTTCATCAACGCGGAGCCGAGAATTTCCTTTTCGTCCGAGTTTTGTTTTACCTTATTTCTTTTTCTTTTATTTAGTTTATTTCAGTTAGTTTATTTTATTTTCCTTTTAGATATTGTTTCCTATCTTATGGAAACTAGGTTTTGCTAGGTTATATCTTTAGTTTCATTAGCAGCCTTTTTATTATTCAGTATTCAAGTTTTACATTAGTTTTTCCCTTAGAGTTTTTACGCTTTGAAGACTATGAAGAACTAAGCAACTTTTGCTTAGTCCGACGATTGAAGCCTTCGTTTGTATTTGGTTGTGAGATTATAATTCTATTTCCTTTCCTTTGATTATATCTCTTCTCTTTGTGCTTAATCCCATTAATTCTTGCTGATTTGACTGGCCTGATCAACTAGTTGATATTAGTAATTGTCTATTGCTAGGGTTTGGATATTTCTGGTTGAAATCCCTTATCTTGTGTAGCAAATATGATATTCTAGGACTGGTTGGACTAGTTTATTGTGAAGAGAATTAATTACGTATTAAATGTTGATGGGTTGTTTAGTGTTGCATGTATCCTGGTTACTTCTTATGCTTACTGCTGCCTTTAGATTAAATCTTCTTAGTTTCTTGATTGTATATCGGTTAGGGTTACCAGGACTGGTTGGACTGATAACTATTTCAGAATTGGGACAAGAATATTCATAGGAAAGAATTGAGATAATCTAGGATCAACAAATCAAATGAATGGTGGATATTTGTCTGGCTAAGTTACTTCTCACCAATTGATTTCATCATTTGCTTTTATTTACTTTGTTACATTGACAACAAACCAACCCCCCCCCCCCCTTTGTTACTATTGACATACAACTTTTGCACTTAGAAAGATTACTACCTCCCTGTGGGATTCGACCCTTGCTTGCCTACTATACTTAGTTAGGTTTTTGAGGATTACTTTGATTAGGCATAACGACTTTAGCCTCGTCAAATTTGGCTCCGTTGCTGGGGAGGCCAGTTTTATTTTTTCTTTGTGTGTGTTTGTGTGCCAACTTTTGTGTGGACCTATCTTATGGTCCACACCCGTGCTACTGAATCTCCATTGTTAGATTTTGATACAGAGATCGAAAGAACACTTTCTAGAAACCGTGTAGCAGCCCATACACAGCTAGAGATGGCTGAAGAAGCACCAACGTTGAGGCAGTTGACTGCCCCGAATCTAGAGCAGCAGCCGCTTGCTGTGCAATTTCCAGAGTTGGCGGATGGCGTGAATTTTGAGCTCAAATCTGGGTATATTCACTTATTACCCCACTTCCATGGGATGAGTGGAGAAGACCCCAACAAGCATATGTCTGAATTCCACGCTGTCTGCAGCAGTATGAAGCCCAAGAATAACGCTGAGGACCAGATCAAGCTGAGGGCCTTTCCTTTCTCTCTGAAGGATTTGGCCAATGATTGGTTCTACTATTTGGCCCCAGGAAGTATAGATAGATGGGAAAAAATGAATAAAGCTTTCCTGGAGACGTACTTCCCTGCGACGAAGCTCAATAGTCTGAAAAGGAATATTAGCAACATTGAGCAGCATGCTACCGAGACGTTATACGAGTACTACGAGAGGTTCAAGAGGTTGATTTCAAGATGTCCCTACCATGGGTATTCAGACCAAGACCTCGTACTTTTTTTGTATGGTGGGCTTCTTGACGACGAGCGTCGGATGATGAATGCAGCTTGTGGTGGAAATATTCTAAACAAGACACCGGTTGCAGCATTTGAGGTTTTCTTTGAGCTATCTGAGGGCTCAAGACAACTTAGTAAGAGGGCGAGCACCCAAGCAGTCAAGGCCGCAAACTCTCAGCCATCGTCGTCACTAATTTCTGAGATGGCTGAGATGATGAGGATATTTATGATGAAGGGTGGCCAGCAGCAAGTCAAATCTTGTGGAATATGCTATGACACAATGCATCCTACTGACGCGTGTCCCACGCTGCAGGAACCCACTGCTGAAGTAAACACTATAGGAGGTTTCGGTCCTCCTAGACCAAGATATGACCCGTACTCCAGCACTTACAATCCAGGGTGGAGAGATCACCCCAATTTGAGATACGGGAACCAGCAGAATCCTTAGGGTCATGATAATCAAGAGTTTCACCAGAGGCCGTCACAGTTCCTACCGCGCCCACAACAATCTCAGCAGCCTAGAGGTCAACAACAACAATTTAGAGCTCCATATGACCCAAGACCTCAAGGCCAAAACGCAAGTTCATCTATGCCTGGTGACAACATGATCAAGTCTCTCGCTCAGAGCGTATCAAATTGTGACGATCAGATCAAGTCTCTTACGCAGTGCATGACCGATATTACTCAGACGGTGTCTACCATGCAGAACAACATGATACAATTTCAGCATGAGACCAAATCTAGTATTCAAAACTTGGAGAAGCAAGTGTGGCAAATCTCTATCGTAGTGAGCAGACTGGAAGCCCGGGATTCGGGGAAACTACCATCTCAAACGGTAGCAAACCCGAGGGAGAACGTATGTGCAATGACGCTGAGGAAAGGAACACAAATGGAGGAAGCTCGTGGACAACAAAAAGAATTCCGCGGACGCGGAGAGCACATCCGCGACCGCGGAAAAACCCTTGAAGGAGAAGCAAAAATCGGCGAATTTCCGCGACCGCGGCCAGAAATCCATGACCGCGGAAATGTTCTTGGAGGGGACGAGAATTTTGAAGCAAATCCGCGACCGCGGAATACAATCCGCGACCACGGAAATCTCCCTGGAGCCCCAGAGTTGTCAAACAACGAGCCGCGATCGCGGGACCCAATCCGCGACCGCGGTTTGCCCGCTGATGTTCACGACGATTATGTTTGTCCAAATTTTCCTCGGCTCAATTCACTAAAGCCACCCACACCATTTCCCGAGGCACTGAAGGACACCAGAAGGCTGGAGAACGACAAAGAAATTTTTGAGACCTTCAGCAACTATGAGGTAAACATTCCTTTAATCAAGCTAGGTAAGAGCATCCCTCGCTATGAAAAATTTCTGAAGGAACTGTGCAAGATAAAAAGGAATAAAGCAGTGAAGAGAAGAAGAAGGTCCAGGTCAGTGAAAATGTCTCCGCTATGCTGCAAAAGCGGTTACCTAAGAAGTGCAGTGACCCATGCATGTTCACTATTCCCTGCAAGATAGGTGGCACCACGTTTGATAAAGCCATGTTGGATTTGGGTGCATCTATCAATGTATTACCTCTCTCACTGTATGAATCTCTGGAGCTTGGGCCATTACAGAAGACATGGATAGTGATCCAATTGGTGGATAATTCCTATGTGTATCCCAAAGGAGTGGTGCAGGATGTGCTGGTAGAGGTTGATAAACTTATTTTTCATGCGGATTTCTTTGTAATGGATACGGGGCAAGACACACATGCAGCCCCTGTGATGCTGGGAAGGCCGTTTATGAACACGGCGAATACAAAGATTGATGTGAGTAGTGGTTCTCTCACAATGGAGTTTGACGGGGTGAGCGTCGGATTCAACATAGATGATGCAACGAGACACCCTCCTAATTGTGACCCTAAGTGTTCGGTTGACGTGGGCAACCCAAGTTGAGTTGAAGAGCATTATGTCGAGCCACGACAATAACCAAGGCGCTGCTCGAGAGGCAACCCGAGGTACGTATCTCTTTTCATGTCTTTTCATTTCATGTTTTTATTTGTGTTGTTTTTGTTTTAGACTAAAACGTAGGTAGTAGACCCGAGCCAAATTCGAAGACGGTGATTATGTCGCACCAGACACAAATCCGCGGGCGCGGAAAATTTTCCACGGCTGCGGATTTCCCACTGTAAGTCCCCCTATCTGGAAAAAAAAAAGTTCGACGTTTTACTGCGGCCTTATTTCCACGATCGCGGCTCAACTGTCCGAGTTCTATTTTGAATTACGGTGCGCATCATGCTGCCAAGGAGGAGACATTAGTCCACATTTTTATTTAGCACCGATGATGGCCCGACATTCGACAGCTGACGAGGAGGAACACCAGAGCCCACCACACAATTACATTCAGGCTCCATTCTGTGTTCATTGGAGGCCTGTGCAACCCCGTTTCTTTGATGTACCACTTCCCCTTATAGTGGATTTATTTGGTTGCACGTGGAGTTTTGCTTGAGGAGGACCGCGCAACACCAACGACATGTGCTTTCATTGATTTACCGCCAACACCATCGTCCAAGTCCAGGCCACCTCGGCGACGGTGTGAGCACTTTTCTGCCTTTCCATGTGCTTCATCTTTTTTTGTCTTTCATTACATTGAGGACAATGCAATGTTTAAGCATGGGGAAGTGATCTATACTTGCTAGTCGTCTGAGAAAGAAAAAAAGAAAAAAATATTTTTTTTTTGAAAAAGTCAAAAATATGAAAAAAGATAAAAATAAAATTCTAGGATAAGTCAAAAATCTGAAAGGGCCGCTTAGGTAATAAGCAGGTGGCTTGGACCAGCATTAGGCTGGGGTAATAAGATGTCAAAAGTGATGTGAGTTTTTGTGAGCCCATCTATTGAAAAATGAAATGAGTGGCTTGGTGAAAACCCGAAAGGGCGCCTTGGCAAAATGAGTGAAAAGAAGAAGAGTGATTATTAGGATTCCTCATTTTTCCTAGCGTGGTGACATACGAAGAGCTGATATAAGGAGGATTCGAGTAGGTCACTCTGGAAGTTATAAGAAGATAGATGGAGGCTAGGATTAGATGGTTACTTTCACTCTTTGGTGTTCGGGTTAAGCTTGGGAGAAGTATTCTTCTTTCCTTAAAGCTTGGGTGTGTGTTGTGTTGATTGTTTTGGTACTTGGAGATTCATGTATAGGTGCAGTTCTTAGTGGAGATGGTTTTGCTGTGCTTTGTGAGACCTTGGGTATTTCATTGGAGGAGTAGGTTTCTATTAGCTTACTCGAGGACGAGCAAGGTTTAAGCATGGGGGAATTTGATCAGTGCTACTTTGTAGGGTTTAACTAGGAGTTGTTACCGGAGTTTTAGGTACCATTTGGATATGTTTATAGCACAATATAGGAGAATGGAGTTGTGGAGAAGAAGTGTTGTTTTGGTGGTTTGAAGAGCTTAAATGAAGATTTGAGAAGATGGAGGAGAAATCCATGAGAGAAGACCACACCACAAGAGAAGACTACGAGCAGAGAAGAAGAGATCCACAAAAGGTTTTCCGCGGTCGCGGATCAACTAGCCGCGGTCGCGGAAATATGAAGAAACAACGGGAAGCTACAAGAACTTTTCTGTGGTCGCAGAAGATATGCCGCGGTTGCGGATACTGTTCATCAACGCGGAGCCGAGAATTTCCTTTTCGTCCGAGTTTCGTTTTACCTTATTTCTTTTTATTTTATTTCTTTTATTTCAGTTAGTTTATTTTATTTTCCTTTTAGATATTGTTTCCTATCTTATGGAAACTAGGTTTTGCTAGGTTATATCTTTAGTTTCATTAGCAGCCTTTTCATTATTCAATATTCAAGTTTTACGCTTTGAAGACTATGAAGAACTAAGCAACTTTTGCTTAGTCCGACGATTGAAGCCTTCGTTTGTATTTGGTTGTGAGATTATAATTCTATTTCCTTTCCTTTGATTATATCTATTTTCTTTGTGCTTAATCCCATTGACTCTTGCTGATTTGACTGGCCTGATCAACTAGTTGATATTAGTAATTGTCTATTGCTAGGGTTTGGATATTTCTGGTTGAAATCCCTTATCTTGTGTAGCAAACATGATATTCTAGGACTGGTTGGACTAGTTTATTGTGAAGAGAATTGATTACGTGTTAAATGCTGACGGGTTGTTTGGTGTTGTATGTATCCTGGTTAAATCATATGCTTACTGCTGCCTTTAGATTAAATCTTGATAGTTTCTTGATTGTTTATCGGTTAGGGTTACCAGGACTGGTTGGATTGATAACTATTTCAGAATAGGGACATGAATATTCATAGGAAAGAATTGAGATAATCTAGGATCAACCAATCAAATGAATGGTGGATATCTATCTGACTAAGTTACTTCTCACCAATTGATTTCATCCTTTGCTTTTATTTACTTTGTTACATTGACAACAAACCAAAAACCCCCCCTTTGTTACTATTGACATACAACTTTTGCACTTAGAAAGATTACTATCTCCCTGTGGGATTCGACACTTGCTTGCCTACTATACTTAGTTAGGTTTTTGAGGATTGCTTTGATTAGGCATAACGACTTTAGCCTCGTCAGCCTACTGCCAATATTTTAGGCTTGATATGATTGTGTTGGCCCTTGACCCCTCTGCCTGTAGTATGTTTTCATGTGGCCTTCTTTCCCACAGTTATAACATACCCGCTTCTCCTTTTGGCAATTAAGACTTGTATGCCCAACTTCACCACAGTTGTGGCATTGAATCACAATGCTACTCCAACCTGCACCTCTGGCGGAGTCAGACTGAGTCGTCTCGGTCTTAGCACGACCAGACTTCACAAACTTGGTGGGCGATGCCGGTCGCTTGAATGTACCAACCTGGCAATCCTGTTGCCCACCCCTTCCTTTATTCTGTTTCTCCCGCTTTCGGGCGGATTCTTCCACTGTGGCCTCTATTTTGTAGGCCGCATCCACATATTGCTCTAACGTAGAACAACTGTGACGCACCATCAGAGGTTTGATTTTTGGGTTCATCCATCCATGGATGTACCAGATCTTTTGTTCTTCACTCGACACTTCCGGTCTAGCATATTGCAACAGGTGATTGAACTTAGCTGCAAGCTCAGTCACCTTCAACCCATCGGTCTTAGGGTAAAGGAACTCCTTATGCTTCTCCTCCCTCATAGCACGAGAAAAAAAATGGTCAGTCATCTTTGTTTTGAACAAACTCCAGTTCAACCCGAGATGATCAGCTAGACCAGTGCTCTCCCACCATTCGCTAGCCACATCCTTAAGTTGAAGGGAGGCGATATGCACTTTCTCAGCCTCAGTGCAATCCATGTTCCTGAACAACCGTTCCATGTGCGAGAACCAATACACCACTCTGACTAGTTCTCCAGTACCGTCATAACTGTCAGGCCTTATTGAGCTTATGGCCTTCAAGGCTCGACCGTAATTTCCTATGTTCCTGACGGCATCGACCTGAGGTACATGCTCCACTGGCTCCTCAAATTCAGGAATAACCTGAGGAACCGGAACACCCTGTGCTTGTGGTGCGACTGGCCGAATCATCTCGGTGACCGCTTGCATAACGATCCCCCGAATGGCCTCTATGGTCGCAGCGTCGAATACCACCCGAGGATTAGCCCGAACATGGCCATTGTCTACGGGGTTATTGTGAGAGACAAACTCGCTCTCTTCCCCTTGATTTGCGGCGCTTCTCAGATTCATCCTGGGGTTGTTACTTGGCCCAGCACCTGCACGAATTGTGTTCCTTGTGTTCACCAACTGTTGATGAACCATAACGTCAGTTTAGAACTTTTCCGACTTATACATGACACTTAGTCAATTACGTTATGATACGAATTATAAGGGTCCAAACTAATAACTTTATATCAGTCTGACTGGCCCTTCACCATTAACCGCAACACGATCTCCTTCCCTTTACTTGAGAATGGGTACTTTTAGGAGAAACGTCAACCTTTAAATGACATTAAGCCTAAGGAGAAACGATATCCCTAAGAATGGATCTAAGGAATAAGTAACAACTCGAAGCTTGCAGAAGTTTGAAAAAAATCACTTATTATTAAACCCTTATACTTTATACATATAGATTATTTATACCTAACTTGGCAAAATCATTATAGTTATCTCCTTGAAATAAAGACATTATTATTTCTTTGTAAACCCTTACCAAAATCGAAACCACCCTTTTTAGAGTTATAACACAACTTAATTTTTAAACGTTTATAATATTATTTTATAAAAGTACTATGAAAATTGATTCTTAACACAAGAGAGTTTAAACATTAATTTTAACTTTCATAAACTTTTAAGAAATTTTAAGACCTTAATTTTAACACTAACAATTTAGATTTACGAAATTCCTTTTTAAAAGAAGCTAGTTTGAAAATAGTTTCGAAATTAATTTCTCGAAAATTCACAAACCTAACAATAGGCCAGGAATTTTAAAACCATTGCTCTGATACCATAATTATAATACCCCCGACTTATGTCGATAGTGCCACACGCCAGTGACCTCGGACGTTACTGTCCAAAGTCACCCTAGGCTTTAATCGGAACAATTAAGCTTAAATAAGTAGATTAAATAACAAAAGATTAATCAGCGAAAGACATTTTTAATGAAACTCAACCTTTTATTTAAAAGATCTCTCATTAGATGAGAATGACGATTTTACAACAGAGTGAAAATTACAGCGGAAGACTTTTATAATAAACCCTATCACATGACCAATTTATTGGAATCTATATTAAAGTAATACTTAACAACCTTTAAGACACTGTCACTTAAATCTTCAACTGCAAGCTTCTTCTTCGATTGGTTGCTTCAAGTCTTTGGGGACCAACCACTGATGTACCGTATAGGACGGATGACACCAGCCAACCATACAAGGAATAAAACCCGGTTGGTTAGTCTAATGAAAGACTATGCAAGGGTACAAACAGAATGGTTCAAGTGATCGTAACCGTTTACTATCATTGTCCCTCGAATAATAACCGCAAGAACGATACATAACCCGGTACTTTCACGGAATTATAAAAGAAGGTACGTAATGAAAAGAAGACTCCAAAGGAAATGAGTCTTATAGGAAAACGTATGACAATTGTTTGGGAACGTTAAGTTTTCACACACTAGTTTCAAAACACGACCTTGATTATTTGGGTCCACGACCAACCTCACCGCGTAATGTGAATCCAGATTGGAAAGAGGACTTATTCTAACAAGAGTCCGGGCGGTTTCCACGTTGTACTCCTCGCCCGAGGGTATATTATTTATGTGCATAACCGCACTTATCTTATTTACTTCCAAAATGCACTTTAACGTTGAAGCTTTTAATTTCACATCTCGTAATGAGACATTGGGAATAAATCCCTTACGATTGGGAATACCTCCGAAAGATTGGCACCAGCTGAGTGCACCACCCCTATATTCGGATATGGGTAGGTCATGACCAAAAGAGTGTTAGGGCACTTACTTCCTAACACCGTCGTTATAAAGAAACGATTAAATCATATTTTAGTGCTAATCTAGCATTTAAGTTCACATTTAAATCCACACCAAAATTCATTACGGTAATATCACATCAACCTATATAATAGCGTTGTTTTAAGCAATATATACAACCTATTACAAAATCATATTTTAACACATCGTTTAATTAAATCTGTTCCCAAACTGAAAACAACAATTTTATCCCATCTTAATTAACAATCAACTAATTGATAATCAAGGGAAACATGGAATAATGAGCAAGAGCGAACCGCCACTTGCCTCTAATCTAGACGAACGAAGATGTCAGGTTCCGGGATTTGGAAATTGGAATCTGAATACGGATTCCTACGACGACGTCGAGACAAAAGACGGAACCCTAAGTTAGATTCGGTATGAACGAATAAACGATACGAACGAAAGGAACAAAGGCTAAGCCATGGCCGTGGATGCCCAAGCCACGATCGCGCTTGCTAAGGCAAGCCGTGGTCGCGGTTTGCACATCTGCGGTTGCGGAAATCTGGGCAGAGCCGCGGTCAAGGAATTCATCCCCGCGGTCGCGGATCGCCCTTCCGACGCGACTCCAACTCGGCTTCGAGGCTTACCGATGACGAAGACGACAACTCCTTGACTCGGACAAAGGCTCACTATGACCACCACTCCAAGCTTGCCAAGGCACCTCCAGCGACCACCACAACTCCGGCGAGACTCCCATGAACGCGAGAACTCCGGCAAAGGCACAAAATGAGAGAAAAAGAAGGATTTGATGGCTGTGGATGATGTTTGAAGCTGCCCCGACCTCCCTTTTGTAAGAAAAATGAGAGCTCAACGCCGGCATACCAAACGCTCAGCATCCCCCGTCGGCGAAACGCCGATATACGAACCGGCGAAATGCGGAAGAATTGAAGACGTCGATGAACAATGTTTCCGCGGTCGCGGAAATGCCTCGAGCGCATCTTTAGACCTTTGGTTGGGGGTTTCGTTCAAGGGCATGATAAATCTATATTCTTAGCACTGCTAAAAATATTCTAAGACCCAATACACTGACCCAATACACTTTAAACGTATATTAATATGTTCAAATAATCTTACTGAGATTACAGAAATTGCCCATTATGTCCTTCTTACAAAACGACAGTTTGGGACTTTTAGGGGTTATTACACAATCTCTGTTGTAAATTTTTGTTTTTATATTATCAACATTAGTATTGTTGTTTTACAGCGTTTGACCATGGTGACATCATTCACTCGGGAGATCATTCAGACCCTCGCTCGGGATATCATGACAAGCCGGGGTGGTGGTCCGGATTGGGACCATATGCTGGCCATTCTATGCGGTGACGAGCTTCCTATAGGTGCACCGCTTATCCGGACGTCGCAACTATTATCCCAATCGTCGGGTGGTGGTGTCGAGTCATCCGCAGCAGCAGAGCATCGAGCCCGAGCGGGGCGTGTCCCGTCTATATATGAGAGGGGAGAGTCTTCTAGGGCCGTAGCTGAGTCGAGTGATGACGAGATATAGCTACTGACATTATGTATTTGTAATTATGTTTTGGATTGGATTTTGTATTGACATTTTGGATTGGATTTTGTATTGACATTATGTATTTGACGAGATATAGCTACTGAGAATATTACGAAGATAAGTAACGGGCGAAAGAAGAAGATACCATAAATAGATCATGAAGAAACGATCGACACACAACACGTCTACAAGCAGTATTCACTCACTTAGCTCTCAAAAAAGCTTACTAGCATATCCGTTCTCACTCAAGCCCCTGGGATATTACCCGATCATAGCCGATCGAATCATCGAAACCTGCTGTCGAACAGGACTCGATCCCTTACTCTTCAAAGATAAATTGTACATCGATCTGTTTCTATCATCAATTGATCAATATACCATATTACTATTTTGCATCTATTCTTTATGTGGTTGATTGTCTATTGGGTTTGGATTTGTTCTGTATTATCTGATCGACTCGTTACCCCGTCTAAGACGATTTAGGTCGACTGATCTTTTTGCCCCAAAACAATTTGGCGCCCACCGTGGGGCAACTTGCCGATCACCATCTCAAAAATCCTCCAACCATGACTATTAACCCGCCTACTGGTGTCGAGGAGCCATGCCTCGAAGACGACTCCCAAACTCAAGGAAACACAACCAAAAACCTTACTCCGAACCAACTCCAAGAGCTTGCCCAAAAAATGACTACCCTA
Organism: Rheum nobile; assembly: GCA_027886185.1. Classification (NCBI taxonomy): domain Eukaryota; kingdom Viridiplantae; phylum Streptophyta; class Magnoliopsida; order Caryophyllales; family Polygonaceae; genus Rheum; species Rheum nobile. The sequence goes on along the minus strand of WOAB01000663.1, from coordinate 329,858 downwards.
CAAGAAGAGCTCCCCAAACAACGCCAAAAGACCGAAGCCTTAGCAACCTTATCCACCCAATCTGAGGCCGAGATCGCACAACTAACCCGTGAAAATGAGTCTCTTAGATCGCAGGTACAATAAATGGCTTTTGGATCCAGGCGGATGCCCATCCAATATAGCAACATCCAGACGCGTCTTGACATGGATGGCGTCGAGCTGACTCTCCCGAGCGTCCGATGCCCCGGACATACTGAGGGTACATCTCGAACTCCCTTGGTCAATCCATTTTCGACTAACAATGTTACTTTCTCCACACCGATCGGGTCAGCAGGAACCCGAATCGACGAACCACAGGTTACCAATCCTCCCGATATCCTGGCTCTCGTCCAGCAGACGCTCAGTCAGCATATGAAGGCACTCGACGACCGCATCGCTAGAATTCCCGGAGTTCCGCAGCCGATCGAGAAAGAAGCGTCAGACGGATACACAGAATCTCCATTCGTCGAAGAGATTGCCAGAGTCGAAATTCCAAAGAAGTTCAACCTTCCTAGCATGGCGACTTTCGACGACACCAACGATCCAGATGATCACATTTCTCTATATAAACAAAAACTAATAACTGCATATGTTCCAAGGGAGAGTCACGAGGTTGTCATGTGAAAAAGCTTTGGCACGACTCTCGCGGGTCCCGCACTGACCTGGTTTATGCGTTTGCCTCAGGGAATGATCACCTCGTTCGTGGATCTGGTCAATTCCTTCAAGATCCAATTCGCCAGCAGTCGGAGACTTGAAAGGCAGTCGAGTGATCTCTATCGAATCACCCAAAGGTACAACGAACCTCTCCGAAGCTATCTTAACAGGTACAATAAGGAAAAAGTCGCGATCCCCCATTGCGACATCACCACCTCCATCGAAGCCTTTAGACAAGTTCTGATCAAGGATAGCAACCTCTACAACGAGATCACCAAGTACCCATGCATAAGATTTGAAGATGTCCAAGCCAAAATCATGGCGGAGGTATGTTTGGAAGAAGATCGCAAATCGCAAAAAGCATCCCAGGGACCCGACCAATCCGATCGCAAATCCTCTTCCGACAATCGCCGAGACAGACGTCATCACCCCTACCCTCGTAATCGAAATGAGCAAAGTTAGGTAAACTCATTCGAAGATAGGTCTCAAGACTGGAGAGATGGTCCGACGCTGCCTCACAGGGTTCAATCTTACAACTTCAGTGTTTCTGTGTCGGAGCTCCTCAAGAGTTTCGACAAATATGGAAAAGAAGTAAGATGGCCCCGAAAGAGCGACCGACCAGACAACAAAAAGGACATGAGCAGGTGGTGCGAATTCCACGATGACCATGGTCACTCAACAGACGAATGCATCGCCTTACGCAAAGAGGTCGCCAGGTTACTTGCGCAAGGTCTCTTGCGCGACGTGATCTCGGAACGAGCCAAAGCTACCATGGAGCGATGACATCAGGTAAAATAGGATAAACCTCCATCTCTTGTCCATACAAAAATTATCAATACCATTTCAGGGGGCTCGGACGTATGTGGGAACACGTACTCCGCAGCGAAAAGACATGCAAAAGAAAGCAAAGGTAGTAAACCCGAGACGCCAGAGTTCAGACAAACCAGGATCTCCTACCTAACAACGGTCACGTTCGACGAGTCCGATGCCGACGGGTCAGAAAACCATCACGATGGTCTGGTAATCTCTTTGTCTATTGGGAATTGTTTGATACGTAGAGTACTAATCGATACATGAAGTTCAACCAATCTATTGACCTTCGATGCCCTCAAAGGGATGGGTCTGGGCGAAGATGATCTTATCAAGAAATCGACTCCACTAGTCGGATTCAACGTCAAAGTTAAACACACTATCGGCGAAATCGTTCTTACGACATACGCCGGAGGAGTAAACCAACATGTGAAATTTTTAGTCCTAGACTGCCCATCTCCCTATAATTGCATTCTTGGCAAGCCATGGATACATGCAATGAAGGCGGTACCCTCGACGTACCATCAACTCATCAAGTTCCCTACCAAGTGGGGAGTCCAAGAGATCAAGGGAGATCAGAGGATGGCCAAGGAATGCTATGTCGCCTCCATGAAGAGCGCGGTCGAGCCCAAGACCGCATAGCAATCACAGCTCGGCGAAGGATCTAGTCGATACGTCGAACCAGAGATGGAAAAGCTTGACGAGATCGCACTAGATCCTTCAAAGCCAAACCAAAGGTAAGGGTCGGGTCGGACCTGGACGACTCGACCATACAACAAATACTGGATTTCCTCCGATCTAATGCTGATTGCTTTGCGTGGTCACATGAAGATATGGTTGGAATATCTCCAAACATTATTACTCGTAAATTGAATGTAGATCCATCTCACCCCCCTGTAAAGCAGAAGTGCAGGAAATTCGCCCCAGAGCAAAATAAGATCGTCGACGACGAAGTCAGGAGCCTACTGGAAACAAGAAAAATAAGAGAGTCTGCGTCAACTTCACCGAGTGGCTGGCCAACGTGGTTGTGGTCCAAAAGAAAAACGGCAAATGGAGAGTCTGCGTTGACTTCACCGACCTTAACAAGGCTTGTCCCAAGGACTCCTTCCCACTCGCTCATATCGATGCCAGGGTCGACGCGACGACAGGCCACGAAATGCTATCCTTCATGGATGCATTCAGTGGCTATAATCAGACCCTCATGGAACCGGAAGACCAAGAGAAAATGGCATTCGTCACAAGCCAATGTATCTATTGTTACAAAGTAATGCCCTTCGGACTAAAAAATGCAGGGGCTACTTATCTACGACTAGTCAACAAGATGTTCAAAGATCAGATTGGGGACACAATGGAAGTTTACATAAACGACATGCTGGTCAAATTGAAAAAGAAAAAGGACCACATCGATCACCTCTGCGACAAACTTCGAGGTACTAAAAAGATATAACATGAAATTAAATCCTATGAAATGCTCTTTCGGGGTGTCATCAGGAAAATCCTTGGGGTACATTGTGACACAAAGAGGAATAGAAGTCAGTCCAGAACAGGTCAAGGCCCTCATTAACCTCCGATCCCCTCGATGCGTGAAGGACGTACAAAAGCTGACAGGTCGGATAGCAGCTCTGAACATATTCATCTCGAAATCGTCCGACAAGTGCAAACCCTTTCACGACGCTCTCAAGAAGAACAAGTCCTTTCAATGGACAGAAGAACATGAAGTGGTATTCCAGGATTTGAAGAAATACCTGGCCAGTCCCCTGTTGTTAACCAAATCCAAAGACGACGAGCCATTATTGCTATACCTAGCAGTATCAGAGTCCACTGTGAGCGCAGTACTGGTCAGAGAAGAAGATGGAAAGCAATCACCAATCTACTACGTCAGTCGAACGTTACTGCCAGCGGAGACAAGGTACTCGTCATTGGAAAAACTTGTCCTATCACTGGTAATGGCATCGAATAAACTCAAACCATATTTCTAATCTCATACTATAATTGTCCGCACTAACCATCCCATGAGAGCAATCATGAGGAAACCCGAGTTCACAGGACGAATGGCCAAATGGGCCATACACCTCAGCGGCTATGACATCGAATACGAGCCCAGGACGGCGATCAAGTCGTAAGCCTTGGCTGACTTTGTGGCAGACTTCAACCCGACCCTAGAACAAGAAGCCGCCAAAGAAGCAACACAGTTACTCGTGACAGAGGAAACAAGTAAATGGGAGCTCCACACTGATGGTGTGTCGAACGCTAGAGGATCGGGGCTAGGGGTCGTGCTGAAATCGCCACAAGGGGACAAGATAGCCCAGGCCATAAGATGCGAATGGGAAACGACCAACAACGAAGCTGAATACGAAGCACTCATATTTGGGCTCATTCTGGCATGCGACCTAGGAGTCCGAGAAATCGAAGTCATCTGCGACTCCCTTTTGGTTGTAAATCAAATACAAGGGTCGTACAACGCCAAGGACGTCAGAATGATAGCTTATCTGGACGTGGCCAAGAAGCTAATCGGCCAATTCCAAACGTTCGACATCAGGCAAGTTCCCAGATATCTCAACGCTCAAGTTGACGCACTAGCCAACTTGGGGTCCGTCTTAGACCCAATGGAATTCCTAACTGGAACAGCTCCAAACCAGGATTCTCCTTTGGAAACAGGGTATCCATGGTATCCTTCTCCGCCTTCAAATCCCAGGTCTCTTGCTTGCCCTCTTCAAACTCCTCGATCATCTCGACATGCGACTTTAACACGTAAAAAGCGCCTACGTCGCCTGCGACCCGACCAGCCTCAATCCTAGCCTACTTCACCTTCTCTTCAACACTTGTCTGGCTCTTGCTGAGCTCCCTCCGACAAACATCCAAGTCATCTTGGCAACTCTTCAGCTCCCTAGCGAAGCGGCGTTCAGCGTCCCTAAAGCGGCTCTCGGCTCCTTCCACCTTGGTCTTCAAAGATGCCATGTCGGACTCTAACCTAGCAGCCCTATCCTCGGCCTTAGCGACCATCTCTTTGACTCTAGAATATGCGCCTAAGAGAAACTAAAAGGTCTGGAAAAAGAAAGTCAAGATCGAAACAATCAAAAACCAACCAGATTATGAGGAAGAAAACATATAAACTTGAGATCCGACAAGATGATTTACCTTCCACACAGAGCACCCCGCTTCACCAATACAATCCAAGGGAGAGACTCCATCGACTTCAGACTTCAGAGTCGGGTCCTGAGCATGAAAAAGATCGGCGATCGATCGACCGACTGAGTCGATCTTCTCGACTCCACGAGCGACCGTCGCCTTCTTCTTTGAAGTATCCACAACCTTCACATCGCCAGGAGAAACAACTGCCTTCCTTTTCGAGCCAACTTTGGCTAGAAGCGACGACTCTATTGGCGTCGATTTACTCGACGAGGCCCTGCCGCCGCCAGCCTTTGCTCTATCAGACCTTTCCCGGACACTCCCTTCAAACGAGCACTTGAACGGCCAGCTAGAGACGCTGACACGACAGACAAAACGTAAGACACAAGCACACGATGAAAAAATACATGAGTCAAATAAAAACTTACACTTGACCCGAGATGATGAAACAATCAACATAATGTCCTGAGTAGTGGGGGAGACAGACAACAGGTTGACGTTTATGAACTTCCGCTCCGACGCGGAGATGCTGAGGATAATTTTTGACAGACCTTCCAACTGAGCGTCCACTTCCAACTCTTCAGCTTCAGGGACTACAAAAAAGAAGAGTTAAGCAAAGGGTTAAAACACATAAAAATGGGCAAAAGGAAGTCGAATACGTACTCTCAACTCGCCACTCCGACAACATAAACGAACAGTCACCCTCGTTCTCCAGAGACGAACGCTCGACGAAGAAGAACTTCGACCCTCATCCACGGTCGTTTACATCTAGGTTAAACACCAAGGTCTTTCGACCAGGACGGATACGCAACTGGACACGAGAAGAACTCTTCGACCCCAGAGAGTAATTGTACCACAGGGCGTCGAAGTTAAAACCGGCCCCAGACTGAAGATTCAACAGATCTAAAACCATAAGGATCCGCCACGCCTGCGGCATGACCTGACACGGCGCAAGCGCCAAAGTTGCTAAAAAATCTTTGACAAGACAGGAAAACGGAAATGTATGACCTATCCGAAATGGGTAGGCATAGAAACAAACCCATCCCTCATAGAGAGTGTCAGCTCTTTCATTCGTATGCGGCAACCTCGCGACCACCTCAGGAGGAAAGCCTCCGACTTGGATGATCTGCTCCAACTCCGCCTCCGTCAGCGTCCCCGTCAGAGCGTCAGCCTCCTTGAAAAGGAAAAGGGGGGGCTCATTCTTGCTCGAGTTCGAGTGATTAGCCAACGACTCGGAAGACTCGCTGGAAACCATTTCCAGAACAGAAAGAGGAGGAAATCGAAAAGCAATTTTTTGAGAAACCTAAAGAAGCCTACCAGATCAGAGATCAAGGGAAGAAGATGAAACCATACCGTCAGAACTTAATTCAGATTTATGGAGGGAATCGGCAGGTCGTAGATACGTCCCATCGTGCAACGGGATTATCGCCACATATCCCTCGCCTGTCGCGCCCAGATCGGAGGGTGGAGATCGTGTGGAAGGAAAGTTGTTTGGACTCCACCTCGCAGCTGCCTCGAGCCCAAAACAACTTGGGGCTATTATTGGGCCCAACATACTCTAAAGGGATCGGTGCAAGCAAATTGGTCCAAGATCCAAGCGAAGTCGAAGGCCAGAGGAGACTAGAAAGAAGCGTCGAACACTCCTCAGACGTGTGGGATCCGACCAGCTCCGAAGATTTTGCCCATGGCATTAATTGCCTGATCAGCGGCAAACGGTAACAAAATTAAACACAAAGATTACGATGACATTCAAGAGGGATCTCGGAGATCACGCATGGAATGAATGGAGGATATTACGAAGATAAGTAACAGATAAAAGAAGAAGATACCATAAATAGATCACGAAGAAACGATCGACACACAACACGTCTACAAGCAGTATTCACTCACTTAGCTCTCAAAAAAGCTTACTAGCATATCCGTTCTGACTCAAGCCCCCTGGGATATTACCCGATCATAGCCGGTCGAATCATCGAAACCGCCTGTCGAACAGGACTCGATCCCTTACTCTTCAAGGATAAGTTGTACATCGATCTGATTTTATCATCAATTGATCAATATACCATATTACTATTTTGCATCTATTCTTTACGTGGTTGATTGTCTATTTGGTTTGGATTTGTTATGTATTATCCGATCGACTCGTTACCCCATCTAAGGCGATTTAGGTCGACTGATCTTTTCGCCCCAAAATAGGTACCAAATTCAAATATGTCATTCAAAGATGCCATACACAAACATAGAAATAACATTGATGTTCAAAACAAACATAGAACTCAAAATAATTAATGAAATAAACATATAGCTTGTAATCATAACCCCTATAATATATCTTCCTCCTGAACTTCCAGCTTGAATCTGAAAGGGTGTCGCACATCTTTTTAAGCTCATCTCTTTCCAGCACCAATTCTCTTATAATCTTAGCAACTTTGTCGTCATACGGTGGATCAAGCCACTTAAAGGTACGATACCCTCTCATCTCCCCATCCCACTCCATTGGGATGTAATCCTTGCATGTGAGATTGTAATATCCCTCAAATTTTTAGTAAGGACATTTGGGTAATTTTTCCCAACTGTCGTTCAATAATTATTTCGCTTTCAGTGGAGTTCGGATTTTCCGTAATATCCATGATCTCCGAAATAATTCTCTGAGTGGTATAAAATACATTCGATGTATTTTCGAGACTTAGAATATTTGTTTGGATACAAACATATAATTTCCGGGATTTAAAACCCATACCAAATCTTATCCGTGGACAAACTTATCTTCGTATCAATCTTATCCCTGTAGCTCCACTTGTTGCGTTGGTCGGCTCCACTTGATCCCTTGTCGAAGCTTTGTCCCCTCCCTCCTTGGCTTATAATTGAACCCGATCTGGAGGTTGGTGAGCAGGAGATCAAACCTCATATCTCCCCATCCCTCCCTCTCAATATCTCTCCCATCGGCGTGCTGTGGAGGTGTCGTTGTCGCGGGCACCGCTCGACCACCCCTGTGTGAGCCGAGAGCCACCGTGAGTCACCCTTCCTTCTCCCCTGGTCATGCCCGATCTCCTCCATCTTCCTCGGCGAGCCGTTGTGCTTCGCTGCCTTGCCGAGCTCCTTCTCATCTTCGGCTTCCCCTATTTTGCCTCTGCGCTCCGCCGAGCCCTGTGCGAGCTTCTGCTGCCGTTGTGCTCACCGTCGCCAAGCAGAACCTCCCGGCGTCGAGATCCCCATCGAGTCGAGCCCTGCGTATTCCTCTGTTTTTGTTGTCTGTTATGGCTCGTGAATTCGAAAATTTGGAAGATGATGAACAATGGTGGAGTGGGTCCCCCGTGTTGTTTTGTTCTGTTGGGCCGAAGGCCCATTAAGCCTTCGGTCCAGATTTAACCCGAAATTATTCGACCGGTATAATTTCGATCCCCTTTCTTCCGTATTTTTCTTTAGGAAAATTTAATAAATATTTTAATGATTTAATATCATAAATTTTTTATTAAATATAATTTCTTAAATTCGTCCAGTCAAATTAATTGATAGATAATTAATTTGTCAGTTAGAACGTGATCTGCTGGGTCGCGTGTGGACTCATACTCTGCTAGGAATATTCTGAAGCTTAAGCCATATCCTCATAAAGGATATCTTCAATAGTCGTCTCGTCTAGATTCATCGCCGAATCTACTCTAGGCAAGTGGCGGTTCGCTCTTGCTCATCATTCCATATTTCAATTAACTATCAATTGTTTAGTTGTTAATTAATTTTGGATGGTTTACTGATTTATTGTTCGTTGGGAATAGCTTTGTTAATAATTGATTAAAAGATGATATTATACTAGGTTGTATATCTGCTAGAACAACGCTAGTATAAATATATGTTTATGATGTTGGCCATGTTGGCTTTGATGTGGACTATTACTGTGTTGAACTGTTAGTTAGCACGAGTATTCGTAGGAACGCTTGGACTTTGCGAGGTCCATTCGTTTCTTTATAACTTGGCAAATAACAGGGCGATCAAGACCCTATGCCAAACTTTCTGGTCATGACCAACCGTGATGTGGATTGAGGTTTGGACCCTGCGAGGTCCATTCCTTCGATATATGTCCCTCATGGCGAAACATATATCTAAAAGCTTATAACGTGATGTGGGTTTTGGAATTAAATAAGATAAGTGCCGTTAGTCGCACATAATTAGTATACCTTCGGCGAGTAGTGCAGATAGGCGATAGTGCAGCTAGAAAAACACGTCTTGACTTTGATCAGAGTAAAGTTATCTTTCCAATCTGGATTCGCTTTGAGCGGTGAGGTTGGTCGTGAACCGAAACATCGAGTCGTTTTGAACGCTTGTGTGATTATTATTTATGTTTCCCAACATTTGTCATATTTCCGATAAGACTCAATTCATTGGAGTCTTCTTTTGGGATTGATTGCTGTGAGATTCGGTCTCCAGAGTCTTCTCTTAATCATGCCTTTTCATATATTCTAGTAGAGTATGGTGGTTGACTATCGTACTCGACTATTATTCGAGGGACGACGAGTCTAACCTAATACGACTACTTCGAACCACTCTGCTTTGTACCCTTGCATAGTCTTTCATTAGACTAACCAACCAAAATTATTCTCTGCATGGTTGGCTGCTGTCATCCGTTTGATTCGGCACATCAGATAAGTTGTCGTTCCATAAGGCTAGAAGCGACTATGAAGGCAGATGATGTTTTGAAGAGTTTTATCCAGGTTGAGGATCCTTGGTGATCATTGCGATCAAGACCCTTTGTTAACTATTTAAAAGACTTCCGCTGTGTTAAATAGGTCTTGTATTAAGACTACTCTGTATTTTGACTTCCGTTGTATTTCTGATGTATTTGGAATTATGATGTAATTCCAAGACTATGGTTTAAATGAAAGTTATGATATTTGTATCATAACTGTTGTTTTATGATTTATTTAAACTGGTAAAGCCTTGGGTGGCATCGGACAGAACATCTGAGGTCACTGGCGGTAATGCCTTCAAGGTTATATATATTTGGGGGTGTTACAGACTTGGTATCAGAGCTGAAAGTTTTAAAAACGGGTGGGTTTTAAAATGTTCTTTTGGGAACAAAATTTTTAAACCGATTACTCGTTTGAAACTGAGAAATGTTTTCGAAGGCTCTGGATTTCCAAATGAAAATTTTAACCGTTCATAGTCGTGCCTTCTCTTGAGTCTGATATGGAAGTGAACTTCTATATCTAGAAAGACTAAACTCTCTTCTTGTCGCCCGAAGGATATGGGTGCATTCCTTTCTCTTCAGAGGGACTCGGAAGAAGCCGAGATGGCTCCGCCATCTCTAGATAGTCTTGAGTTCCCGGTTTCCTCGTCGTGTTTTGAGGTCGGTGAACCTAGTGGTCCACCCGAAGAAGTGAAGACCGTACTCCCTGAGTCAGTAGTGCTAGTGTCCGACGAGGCCGTGGTTCTTGTGGTAGAACCTATAGAGGAGCCAGGGGAGGACACTGAGGATGAAGAAAAGTTGTCAAGGTACGCTAGAGAGTACTATAACGACGACTTCATGATGGAGGGCAAGGTCAGCGCCTTTATGAGATGCGTGAGGCTGATGGACCGAATGCTCCAATTGCTCAAAGTACTCTATACCTTCATTCTACTCCTGTGTGTATATTGTTTGATTCGGGTGCTACCCATTCTTTCGTTTCGGAGAGCTGTGTTAGTAAGTTAGATTTATTCTACAAGGAGATTTGTGAACCTTTCGTTGTGAATCTTCCTAATGGTGAACATTTAGTGGGCACCAAGCGTCTGTCAGAATTTCCGATTACCATTCAGGGTAAGAAGTTCGAAGCAGATTTGATCTGTATAGCCATGGCTCCATACGACATTATTCTCGGTATGGATTGGCTAACGCGTCATGGGGCGGTAATCGATTTTAGTTCAAGGACTGTGATGGTGTCATCTAGGGGCCAGTGTGTATGCAATTTTAAGGGTCGGAATGACGCTGATAACGGCAGACTCATCAATGCGATGGCTACGTTTGAGCTACTTCGACAAGGTTGTGTCGGGTACCTTTGCTATCTGGATTCGCCCACGAAAGATGAACCTTCAGTTCTTGATATTCCTGTTAATTGTGAATTCTCGGATGTTTTTCGGAGGATATTCCTGGTTTACCCCTGTATCGTGATGTGGAACTTACTATTGATCTCGAGCCTGGTACCGCGCCGATTTCTAAGGCACCGTATCGGATGGCTCCTGCTGAGATGCAAGAGTTGAAGAAGCAACTTGAGGATCTTCTTGAGAAAGGTTATATAAGGCCGAGTGCATCGCCTTGGGGTGCTCCGGTTTTATTTGTCAAAAAGAAAGATGGATCGTTTCAACTTTGTATCGACTATCGAGAGTTGAATAAAGTCACGATCAAGAACAAATATCCTTTGCCAAGGATTGATGATCTGTTGGATCAGCTGCAGGGAGCAAAAGTCTTTTCCAAGATCGATCTGAGATCTGGTTATCATCAGCTCAGGATTCGTGAGGAAGATATTCTGAGGACTGCATTCCAGATGAGATATGGTCACTACGAGTTCATAGTTATGCCATTTGGACTGACCAATGCTCCAGCGGTCTTCATGGACCTGATGAATCGATGTTTTCACCAGTACTTGGATAAGTTCATGGTGGTTTTCATCGATGACATTTTGATCTATTCCCCGAGCGTGAAATCTCATGAGGAACATCTTCGGATTATTTTGTCAGTCCCTAGACAAAATCGGCTATATGCGAAATTGTCTAAGTGTGACTTTTGGATCAAAGAAGTGGCTTTCTTAGGCCATGTGATCAATGAGAATGAGGAGCGATGACTTGTGTCAATAGTCTCTCTGGTTTCGTAATCTGTATGTTCGACTTCCTGTCAGTTGCTTTATGTAATGTCCCGAATAATGAAGAAGTGTTTCCTTATTCCGGAAATTACTAAATTCGCCACTATTGCAAATTGTCTGTTCATTCGAGACCCCGTAAGTTCCAGAAACAGTATAGGTCCTGTATGGATAAGGACTGTCAGGACTCATAGAGGAGGGGTAACGTATGTAGCATAGATGTTCGTTCCCTACATGATTAACACCAGGGTCGACTCTATTACTTAATTCTAGATCCATTCATAAGATTCTTTCTTCATCTCTGGAGTAACGATACATCAGTATGACTTTAATCGTTTCCTTAGCTGAATTGGCGAGTGTTATCTCGTAGGCTAAGTTTTATCGGAATTTTTTTTAGGGTGTTTGAACAAATGTGAAATGTTAATGCCCTATGGGATCTAAGGGCTAAAATCTCATACGGGTACCCTGAACATTTGTTCTGATAAAAGTATATAGGGATGAACTATATAAGGATCAGAGTGCCTTGTTGTGAGGTCATGTTATAGGCATTGATATGGACAGACTGCTGAGAAGGGAAATGTATAAGAGAGATAGTTCATAGGGAACTCGTTTCCTCTATTACGACCTTGAGTAAGACTTTAGAGTTCAGAGTTGTGGATACAACCGGTGTAGGACCAATGGTTAAGGTTTTCTTTAGAAAAGCCAAGTGTGCAAAGTCATAGGTATTATTTTGGAAGATCTATTCGAAGTTTCGTTTTGAGGTCCGTTATGAGGCTTCCTTAAGAGAAGCGATATAAGGATTAGACAGACAATGATTGATGTCTATTATGGCGATTTGATGTCATGATTAAGGAAATAAAGTGATTAGGCACAACTGTGCTAATCGATTATTACGATCTTATTTCGAGGAACTAGAGGCCTGAGTTGGCAGTGAACTTTAGGGCCAAATTTAAATGGGCCAAATGATTGAAGTTAGGAAGTTATCCTTTCAAGGAAGAAAGAGTTATGACACTTGGGAATTTACAGATTCGATATTTGGACTTTATGTGAACGGGCCATCCATAAGGCGTATAGTACAACCCTTATTGGAAAGATCAGGTTGTGAAGTTACTGTGTTAGGAAGAGGCCACTTAAATGGAAGGATTACAGTTTAAAGATCGATCATATTGATGATTTCGATAAACTAAAGGATTTAGTACATAGATTAAGTTTATGTATGCTTAAGGAGTAAGGTAACAATGTTACTCGTGTACATCTATTGAAGGATTAAGACACAAGTGATTGATTCAGTTGGTAATGAATCATTCAGCAATATGATACTTTGAGGAAATGGGAGTAAGATCTCATGTGATTGGTTTGGGGAGCATACGAATAAATTTTTTGATTATTCTTGGAGAAAGTATAGGAATCTTAAAGGATTTAAGTTAGAAGTGGCATAAGGTCAAACTTACTTTCAGACAAATGATGGAACTGTAAGAGGTACCTTTATGGAAATTGAGGATGTAATGTTTTGAGGTTACTAAGAGTTGATAATTGGATTGTAAGGAATTAAGATGTGAACTTTGGGATTTTGTATATAAGGAAATTGTGAGGGAGATGCGTGTTCTCCTATTGAAGGTACACTAATGTATTTAGGATAATTTTGGAGACCATTATTATATAATGGTCAGGATCTTGTGGATATAGTGAGAGTGATTACATGGTATATATAGAGAGATGAGGTTGCGGATGATATCAAGTGGACTTGAGGAAAAAGGTAACCCATGTTGGTTAAGGTAATCATATAGCACGTTCGGGTGAGACAAGAGTATAATCCTATGGAATGGATTAGTGAATCATGTTGAGGTAATCAGACATAGATTGTGGTATTACTGATTGTGGGATCATATGAGTAAAGATTATGAGATAAAGATATGGCATAAGGGCCGGATATGATTAAGGTAACAAGTGAATCATTTATATAAGGTCTATATGACAAGTGGAGGTACTAAGTTGAGATACATTGGAGATTTTTGTAATGGAAACTCTGGTTAAGGAAATGGTAATCATGTGGATGATTACATCTATTCTAACGAAAGTAAGGATTGTAGACAATATGTTGCAAGTGGTTACATGATCGAATAGGAAGTTCGATGTTGGCATTATAGGTTATGAAGACCAATTTGGTTAAGGATACTAACCTAAGGAGGTTTGGGTATATACTTCGAGAGAAGTTTAGAGGTAAGTGTAAGAGAATATGTATTCTCATAATTAAAGTATAGCGAGTCTATTGTGGTGATCAAGACTTTGAGAATGGTCACGAGTTAGTACAAGTATAGCATATGGAGATAGGATATGCGAGATAGTGGTATCATCTCTTCCTTCGAGGGAGTGATAAAAGATGAGGTCTCAGGTTCGAGTCTCTTCTATAACCTACTGGAAGTGGCAAGAATGTTGGGCCACCAGTGATGAGTTGGGGTGTATGGGTGGCGACCCATGTTAACGACTGGGCGGCACCGGAAGGGTGGCTGGCCCAGATCATTACACTAGGCCTAGACTCAGGTAGTGAGATTGAGGTGATTCCAGTCACCCATTAGTTTAGCGATGCTAGTTTTCGAGTCGAAACTATTATTAAGGGGTTATTGATGTAATGCCTCGTATTCTTTGGATTATTCGACCAAGTTTCGGGGTCGAAACTTCTTTTAAGGGGGAATTAATGTAATATCCCTCAAATTTTTAGTAAGGATATTTGGGTAATTTTTCCCAACTTTCGTTCAATAATTATTTCGCTTTCAGTGGAGTTCGGATTTTCCGTAATATCCATGATCTCCGAAATAATTCCCTGAGTGGTATAAAATACATTCGATGTATTTTCGGGACTTAGAATATTTGTTTGGATACAAACATATAATTTTCGGGGTTTAAAACCCATACCAAATCTTATCCGTGGACAAACTTATCTTCGTATCAATCTTATCCCTGTAGCTCCACTTGTTGCGTTGGTCGGCTCCACTTGATCCCTTGTCGAAGCTTTGTCCCCTCCCTCCTTGGCTTATAATTGAACCCGATCTGGAGGTTGGTGAGCAGGAGATCAAACCTCATATCTCCCCATCCCTCCCTCTCCATATCTCTCCCGCCGGCGTGCTGTGGAGGTGTCGTTGTCGCGGGCACCGCTCGACCACCCCTGTGCGAGCCGAGAGCCACCGCGAGTCACCCTTCCTTCTCCCCTGGTCGCGCCGATCTCCTCCGTCTTCCTCGGCGAGCCGTTGTGCTTCGCCGCCTTGCCGAGCTCCTTCTCGTCTTCGGCTTCCCCTATTTCGCCTCTGCGCTCCACCGAGCCCTGTGCGAGCTCCTGCTACCGTTGTGCTCACCGTCGCCGAGCAGAACCTCCCGGCGTCGAGATCCCCATCGAGCCGAGCCCTGTGTATTCCTCTGTTTTTGTTGTTTGTTATGGCTCGTGAATTCGACAATTTGGAAGACGATGAACAGTGGTGGAGTGGGTCCCCCGTGTTGTTTTGTTCTGTTGGGCCGAAGGCCCATTAAGCCTTCAGTCCAGATTTAACCCGAAATTATTCGAGCGGTATAATTTCGATCCCTTTCCGTCCGTATTTTTCTTTAGGAAAATTTAATAAATATTTTTATGATTTAATATCATAAATTTTTTATTAAATATAATTCCTTAAATTCGTCCAGTCAAATTAATTGATAGATAATTAATTTGTCAGTTAGAACGTGATCTGCTGGGTCGCGTGTGGACTCGTACTCTGCTAGGAATATTATGAAGCTTAAGCCATATCCTCAGAAAGGATATCTTCAATAGTCGTCTCGTCTAGATTCATCGCCGAATCTACTCCACGCAAGTGGCGGTTCGTTCTTGCTTATCATTCCATATTTCAATTAATTATCAATTGTTTAGTTGTTAATTAATTTTGGATGGTTTACTGATTTATTGTTAGTTGGGAACAGCTTTGTTAATAATTGATTAAAAGATGATATTATACTAGGTTGTATATCTGCTAGAACAACGCTAGTATAAATATATGTTTATGATGTTGGCCATGTTGGCTTTGATGTGGACTATTATTGTGTTGAACTGTTAGTTAGCACGAGTATTCGTAGGAACACTTGGACTTTGCGAGGTCCATTCGTTTCTTTATAACTTGGCAAATAACAGGGTGATCAAGACCCTATGCCAAAGTTTCTGGTCATGACCAACCGTGATGTGGATTGAGGTTTGGACCCTGCGAGGTCCATTCCTTCGATATATGTCCCTCATGGCGAAACATATATCTAAAAGCTTATAACGTGATGTGGGTTTTGGAATTAAATAAGATAAGTGCCGTTAGTCGCACATAATTAATATACCTTCGGCGAGTAGTGCAGCTAGGCGATAGTGCAGCTAGGAAAACTCGTCTTGACTTTGATCAGAGTAAAGTTCTCTTTCCAATCTGGATTCGCTTTGAGCGGTGAGGTTGGTCATGAACCGAAACATCAAGTCGTTTTGAACGCTTGTGTGATTATTATTTATGTTTCCTAACATTTGTCATATTTCTTATAAGACTCGATTCATTGGAGTCTTCTTTTGGGATTGATTGTTGTGAGATTTGGTCTCCATAATCTTCTCTTAATCATGCCTTTTCATATATTCTAGTAGAGTATGGTGGTTGACTATCGTACTCGACTATTATTCGAGGGACGACGAGTCTAACCTAATACGATTACTTCAAACCACTCTGCTTTGTACCCTTGCATAGTCTTTCATTAGACTAACCAACCGAAATTATTCTCTACATGGTTGGATGGTGTCATCCGTTCGATTCGGCACATCAGATAAGTTGTCGTTCCATAAAGGCTAGAAGCGACTATGAAGGCAGATGATGTTTTGAAGAGTTTTATCCAGGTTGAGGATCCTTGTCGGGTGATCATTGCGATCAAGACCATTTGTTAACTATTTAAAAGACTTCTGCTGTGTTAAATAGGTCTTGTATTAAGACTACTCTGTATTTTGACTTCCGCTGTATTTCTGATGTATTTGGAATTATGTTGTAATTCCAAGACTATGGTTTAAATGAAAGTTATGATATTTGTATCATAACTGTTGTTTTATGATTTAATTAAACTGGTAAAGCCTTGGGTGACATCGGACAGAACGTCTGAGGTCACTGGCGGTAATGCCTTCAAGGTTATATATATTTGGGGGTGTTACAGAGATACCTTCTTTTGTAGTGAATCGGTCTATCGCAAGTGTACATGACGACCGGAAAATTACACTGGCACATTGTAACCGGAGGCTGAGCACTACTGGACGACGAAGCCATACTCTCATATGCACTTGATATTCCTTGATGTGAGTAATAGTGTTGGTAACATGCCCTTTTATAGCCTTTTTACAACGGTAACTTTTTGGGCGCAACCACGTCGCGCCCACAAAGTTACCGTTATACAATGGTAACTTATTGGGTGCAACAGCGTCGCGCCCAGAAGGCTGGGCGCAACGCCGTTTCGCCTAAATGGTTGTGAGGGGGGTTCATTTGTGGGTTTATTTTGGGTTTAGGGTATCATAGGACATAAGGTATGGTAAAATCCCCTAAACCCCAAACCCTAAAACATAAGGCTTTTGGGCGGTGTATAGAGGCGATTGAGCTCATAGGGTTTGATTCTTGCATTGAGAAATATCAACCTGATTGGTTTAGCAAAATAATATGTCCATATGTTGATATTGGGAGCTTTTCGATAAAATTAAACCATATTGGCTTAAACTTTATACTGTAATGACCTAAACCCTAAAGCCTAAACCCAAAATCCTAAACCCTAAATCTTAAAAAAAAACTACCCTAAACCCCCTCACTTACGCAACCCCGTTGTGCCCAACTGGTTTTGAGGGGGTTAATTTTAGGGTTTAAGGTCTCATAGTACAAATTTTGAGAAAAGATAAAGACTTATCAATTGAAATAAATCATACCTTTCTCGGCTTTTTGGCTAAGATCAAGTGTAGTATCCCCCTTGCTTATTCTATATGTTGAGGAAAATGACTTCAAACCTTAAACACTCATGAATGACTGTTTAGGTTTGACATGTCCAAATTTGTTTGGGATTATTTGAGTTTCTCTGATGGTCCTTCAGTAGAAGAGCTTAAGACGTACATTTAGGGTTATGAAAAAAACTACAAAATATCGAGCCAATATATACCTATTCAAGATATTTTATTCGGAAAAAAATTAACGACTCTAAACACTAAACCCTAATGAATGGACCCTAGCCACTAAAACCCCAAACCCCAAACCCTAAACCCTAAAACCCTACCCTAAACCCCCTCACAACCAATTGGGCACAACGCCGTTACGCCCAGCATTCTGGGCGTGACGCCGTTGCGCCCAAACTAGAGGGGGTTAATTTCAGGGTTTAGGAGGGTTTAGGGTTTAAGGTTTTGGGGTTTAGGGTAGCATAGGACATAGAATGGGGTTTTGACTTCAATGAGATAGCCATTATTTTTGTTAGGGTTTTTTTGCAGAACTAACACATATTAAGACATTGAAATGAGGTCTACCTGAAAACACAAAATTGGTTTAGCAAAAATATTATGTCCATATGTTGATATTGGGAGCTTTTCGGTGAAATTAAACCATATTGGCTTAAACTTTATACTATAATGACCTAAACCCTAAACTCTAAATCCCAAACCCTAAAACCTAAAAATCCCTACCCTAAACCCCCTCACAACCAGTTGGGCACAATGGGGTTACGCCTAGCATTCTAGGCGCGACGCCGTTGCGTCCAAACTAGAGGGGGTTAATTTTAGGGTTTATGAGGGTTTAGGGTTTAGGGTATCATAGGACATAGGTTATGGTAAAATCCCCTAAACCCCAAACCCTAAAACCTAAGGCTTTTGGGCGGTGTGTAGAGGCGATTGAGCTCATAGGGTTTGATTCTTGCATTGAGAAATATCAACCTGAACGCGTTGCAAGATAGTTCGGGTTGGAGCGGAAGCAACAAAGATACTCGACAAGCTCACTTGTGAAGGCGGTTCATTGTTTAGGGTTAGAAAGGGTCTTTATATTTGGAACTTCAAGGGGCATTCTGCGAAGCCTTCCGTAGAAGAGCTTCACAAGTAAATCCCTGACTATTGAAAAACTTCAAAATATCGGGGCCATATATTGTTGTTGAAGGTTTGTTTTTCAAAACAAATTTGGACATCCCAAACATTGAACCCCGATGAATGGACCATAGTCACCCTAAACCCTAAAAAACCCTACCCTAAACTCCCTCATAACCAGTTGGGCACAACGGCATTGCGCCCAACATTCTGGGCGCGACGCCGTTGTGCCTAAACTAGAGGGGGTTAATTTCAGGGTTTAGGAGGGTTTAGGGTTTTGGGGTTTAGGGTAGCATAGGACATAGAATGGGTTTTTGACTTCAATGAGATAGCCATTATTTTTGTTAGGGTTTTTTGCAGAACTAACACATATTATGACATTGAAACGAGGTCTACCTGAAAACACAAAATTTGTTTTGTAAAATATTATGTCCATTTGTTGATATTGGGGGCTTTTTTGTGAAATTAAGCCATATTGGCTTAAACTTGATACTGTAATGACCTAAACCCCAAACCCTAAACCCTAAAAAAAAACCTACCCTAAACCCCCTCACATCTAGTTAGGCACAACGGGGTTGCGCCCAACTGGTTATGAGGGGGTTAATTTCAGGGTTTAGGAGGGTTTTGGGTTTTGGGTCTCATAGGACATAGGGTAGGGTAAAATATTTTTGACACTTTTCCGCATAAAGGGTTTCTATGGTTTAGGGTTTCTGACACTTCTCCTAGGTGGATTGATGGATAAAGCACATTTTCCTTACCCAGGAATCCCAATCGTTGAAGTTTTGTGTTGTCATCCATCCAAAAAATTTCACTTTGTAAATTTTACTTTACAATTTGGAAAATGAGTGGATTTACATCGACTAAACATATCCAACTCCATCCCGATCCAACATTTGTAGTAGTTGGATATCCTAACTCCTAGGACTAAAGAAATATGGGACCATTACCACCCATGCTCCTTTGGTTAAGGTAATCTTGCATTCTAGCCTGAAATGGTTCCTCCCATCCTTCAACGCTTGCATCTTTCCATCGGGTCCAAACTCTGGGCGGGGGTGGAATCAGACAAAGATCATCAACTAGCCAAACCTTTACAAATTCAAGGGTTAGAATACATTAGAAAAAAATAAAGGTTAATGATGATCGAATGTGGAAATGTTTACCGGTACAAAATGGTCATGGTTGCCTACAAGGGCTATCGCATGCACCTTAGTGGGAGATTGTGTGCCTGGGGGAGCCCACATTGGGAGGCATGTGTGAGGTCCAGCATATGATAGCACAACAAGAGCCACCTGGTATCGTGTGGCAAATACCTAGCCGACCATAGGAACTTCCATCCAGTGATCCCTCGTGCACACACCGATAAAATTCACAAACCTGATCAGGTCCGATATGGGGGTAAAATGACAAGCTGGGGTGTACAATGCTCGGCGTTGTTGTAGCTCCTTAGAAAGCTCCCATCGGACGTACCGATAAGCGTCTTCGTCATGCCCTAATAGTACAGCAAGTGAACGGTACCCACAATGACCATCGCCCATTACATTCTATACTCCTCCAATGTAGGCGAACATAAACGAATCAATATTATCTCGACCCCAGTTGAAGCTGAGGTAAATAACGTCCATGTCGCCCTGAGATGCTCTACTGGTGCTTTCATTTCCAGGTGAAACTCTGCTACCCCGCTTACCGCTCGGAGGGCGTCCTTTAGATCCCACGGAGGAATTTTTCCGGTCCTCGGCCTTCTTCTTCTTTTCCTCGTCCTTCTTTTGCTTTTCCTCGTCCTTCTTCCTTTTTTCTTCCGCCACATGCTCAAACCAACTAGGGTCCCTCTTGGTATCGTTCTTCTTCTTTTTAGGTCTCACCTTCTTAGTCGAAGCGGACGGGGGCTCTTCTGCGGTACATGATCTCGGCTCATGGAAAGCTTTGTACCGACGTGCAAAGTCAGTCTTCAGCTCTGGGGGCAATTCTTCGTTGCTCCAATCTCCAAACATGGAATCTAAGAGGACATGTTCTTCTGAGATAAAGACGTCCTCATTTGGTGCGAGCTCAGCATGCCCAACCCCTTACCACTTGATTTACTTCCAATAAATGTGGATTTCCCTTGGCCTCAATGGGAAACCGGCCTTTACATATTCCTTGATCGTGTGTGGGCAAGGCAGGCCTAGGGTGGCTCTCCAAAACATATCACGACATTCTTCATCGGGAATTTTTCCTTGCATGGCCCTAACAACTGAAGTGTATAACATTATTAAGCACTTTTCCGAGATCTTACAAAGAATGCGCCTGAAAAATGTCTTCACCCAAGTCGGCCCAGTTACGATCTCTATGGACGCCTTAAAAGTACTCTGCTCCATATCACCCCTAATTTCCCGAATCTGATGAGCAAACATATTGTCGATTTGCTGCACGAGGGTGTCCAAGCCTCCAACAGACGATTTGATCCCGTCCTTCAGCATAGAGTGCTGACTCTCGACCCTGAAAATAAAACTCAAGTTACGCTTAGTTGCATTTATGAATTTACCTTTTACATGATCACTTAATAATTTACCTGTTTGATGATCTTGTGCCAAAATGGAGAACCGTGTCGCACCATGCACAGACTAGCATCTTCTTGTAGTCATCAAGCCATACCCTCTTCACGTATTCCATCAGCCAGGGTAGCTTATTCCACTTTTCCGTCAAGTATTCAAGTCGCTCCTTGTACACATCCCCAGTGGACGACCTTAACAACCAACGAATATTACCACTAAAATGGTCAACATTGGGGACCCATTTTATTGCAAAAGCTTCCACGTTGCGGTTCATATAGACCCTACACAACAGATGCTTCGTGTTGGGAAAGACTATATCGACGGCTTTCACAAGACCGAGCTCTCGATCTGACATGATCGCCTTGGGTTCCTGTCCCCCGAGAATGATCTTAAGGCGGTCCAAGGCCCATGTGTAGTGCTCCGTCGTCTCATCATACATGAATACGATCGTAATACAAAATGTACGGTTGATGCAAGTGAATCCAACAAACTCCAACAAAGGCATATCGTACCTATAAATGTAAAAATTATAACATTTATATGCAATTACATATTTTAGATGTAATAATAGCGATAATTGAACATATTCATACCTGTTCATCTTGTAGGTCGTATCCATGATGACGATGTTGGGGAACAAAGTCAACAAATGTCTAGCTCTGGGGTGAGAAATAAAAATGTCACTCAAAACCTTCTTCCCTTCTTTATTACGACGCGTCTCATAGCTTGTATAATAATGTCTCGCATCTAGAAAATCCAGCATGTATTGCGGCACCGTCAAATTCCCCCTGCATTTCAGCCTCTCCCGACACTTGTAACTGTAGAGTTGGTTCTTTGATGTCAAGCATTTGGGATCCTCGTGTAGAAATAGACTCATAATAGCCTTCGGCTTTATTCCGGAGGCTGACAAAACATTCGCGCGCTCTCGTTGTTCCTGCGAAAGCCTGCCGGCAAATGCATGACCGATCAAACTACTAGGAAGCTCATGGTCATGCGATCCACAAGCGACGGATAATCTCCAACGGTCAGATTTGAGCCAATCTCCTTTCACAACCACCCCATGCAACTGAAACGGACACTCGCTCTTCTTTGTCCTCGCATTGTATCTCCATTTAGGGGTTGCCTTGGGAACCTCACCGCCTTCTTCTTCGCCGCTTTATATGGCCCGGACTTCTCACACGACAATATGACCTTTTGGTTAGGCCATGATTTACTTATTACAATCACCATATGCAACTCCAAACCTACGTTCTTAGCCCAGCTGATCATACTATCTCTATCACTCCATTCTTCATCCGTAGTAAAATAAGCAGAATAATCCACTGGCGAATATTCGCTATCACTAGAGTCGTCCTATTTATGGGACAAAAATAACTTATAAATTAGGGGTTTTTCTAAGGGCGTTTCTTACCACGAATATATAATTTACTTAATAAATGATAAATTAAAACACCTAAATAACAAATTATTTCACACATAAACTTTCAGAAAATTATTTCACAACTATATAATAGAATACAAAAAATACAAAAATAATGCCGCTAACCTAAAACATGTATTCATCGTATGAATATTTTAATCAAAGTTCTAAACTACAACAAACTACTTTAAATTACTAAATTTGAAATAAACTTCGGAATAAATATATACGTACCCGTAAATTATCGTCATGAATCAAATCAACACCGGGTGCATCATCTAAGTGCTCAAATGGACCGAGTGTATCATCCACCCTTTACAAAGACATTATCTAAAATGGATTAATGCCAAAATGGATGAAATAGTGGCATATATATATATCAACAAAATGGATCAATGCCAAGAAGTTACCGTTGTAAAACAGTAACTTTTTGGCCGCAACCACGTTGTGTCCAAAATACATTAATTAAATTCTATTTATAAAAAAATTCAACAAACCATTCTTCAAAAAAAAAGAATTTTTAATTTTTTTTCTTTCGAATTTCTAAAAAAAAAAATTTAATCATCGAACCCTAAACCGGTCTGTTCCTAAAAATATATTTCAAATTTCTAAAAAAAACAAACCAGCTCTTGGGTGCAACGTGGTTGTGGCCAAGATTAAAACCTTTTTTTTTAAATCCGATTTTGGGCGCAACTAAGTTGCGCCGCAAAAAAAAACGGGTGCGAAAAAGAATCCCCTTGATGAATGGGACAAGTACGGATTTTAAACTCAAACTTAGTTTCTTCATGGTATTAGAGCCAATCGACTCCTCTTGTGGTACGATTGCTCGATCTAGCCAAGAAAAAAATTGGCTTTGTCGATGGTAGCATCAAAGAACCAAAAGTCGATTCTCTTGACTAAGAAGATTGGTTGACCGTAAATTCCATGATCGTATCTTGGATATTTAACACAATCGAGGACAACCTTCAATCGACTATTTCCTACAAAAAGATCGCAAAGGATGTTTGGGACGACATCAGCCAACGATTTTTTGTAGGAAACGGGCCGCATACCCATCAACTAAAATCCAATCTTGCTAGTTGCAAACTCAATGGCGAGACTGTGGTACAACACTTTGGTCGAATAAAGAAAATTTGGGACGAACTCAATTATATTGAGAATGTTCCCTCATGTTCTTGTGCAAAGTGTACATGTGACATATCAGCAATGATTGACAAGAAACATGAAGAGGAAAGGCTTCACCAATTTTTAATGGGGCTCGATGACACTTTCAGGGTTGTTCGATCTCAAATCTTCAACACTAAACCTATTCCCGAAGTCAACAGAGCATACTCCCTAATTATCGAAGAAGAACATGTCTGCACCATCACTCGCACACAACCTAATCAACCAGAACCAATGGAGTTTGCTGCCAGAATCGGAACAAAGCACCGAGGTGACAAAACTGAATGCGAACACCGTGACTCCAACCTCATGTGATGTGACCCTGCCGTCCTTGTCACATCCGCCTTGAGACTCCCCTACAGTTACATCCAGTACGATCGAGACATTAATTGCTTAGCACGTTTTATGAATAATATTTCTATTTTTAGTAGCTGCTATTTCTGGGTGGTTGCCATTTATGTTAAATGGGCCGCCAGAATTAGTAACTAGAGAATCTGGCCCATTAGGTCAACTCTCTAGTATAAATACTTTCTTTTGTCTTGATTTTCAATTACGTCGAAATAGAGCTTGTTTTCCAGTCGAGTAATCTCCTACAAACCCGGGCCCTGACATCACACAAATTAATGCGTTTCTAGTTGAATTATCCTGGCGCGTTAATTCGGTTCCAACTATCCGGTTACTATCCGCAATCCCGAGACAAGAACTAACCCTAGTTCTCGTCTCTCCCCAAACACAAACCCTAAGGCTGCCGCCGCCCCCTCCACTCCTCATTCCGCTGCCTCCTTCGTCGCCACCGCACCACCACCACCACTTCCGCCGCATCACCACCAGCCACCGCCGGTCACCCCCAGCCGCCGGTCATCATTCCGACCACCCCACAGTCCATCTTCTCCTTGCTTCCGCCAATCTATCCTTTCCGAAGAGTTGTTTGCGCCCCAATACGCGTTCAATCGATCCTTGACAACGAATCATGGTTGACAAGCGATTGTCATATACCACTAAATCAAAATAAACCTAGACAAACCTAAACAAGTAGTTAGGGCAAGTAAGGATCGAATCCACAGGGAGGAAGGGATTAATCTATGTGTTGTTCGCATGCAATAGTAACAAGAGGGGGGAGTTTTTGGTTGGTTTTGTAATCAAGAAAGTAAACAAAGCAAATAAGCAAAGAGTGTAATCAAATGTGGGAAAAACACTTAGCCAAACAAGATCCACTTTTCCTATGGTAGATTGGTCCTAGGTTCTCTCTATTCCTTTCCTTTGTTTATTCCTGTCCCTATTCTTGTATAGTTACTAGTCCTACCAGTCCTAGCAACTCTTATTATTGAACGCACAAGAAACAATCAAGATTTAGAACAATAATAGCATTGGGCATAAGATCAAACCAGGATACATGTCAAATAATCACAACCCGCAATAATTTAACATGCAATCAATCTTCTTTCATAATAGTCTAGTCCTACCAGTCCTAGATAATTATGGATGCTACTCTAGATAACGAATCACCGACCGGTCAATTCCAAACCCTAGTAACAGATAATTACTAAACCTAACTAGGTGATCAGTCTAGTCAAATCAATAACAATCCATATGAATAAGTGCAAGAAGAAACATATAAACCCAAAGGAAATAGGAAATAGAGAATTAACCTCGCAATCAAACCATAGAAAAAGCTTCACATGCCGGGCTAAGAAATGGGTGCTTAGCTACTCATAGTACTGAAAGACATAATTGTTGAAAGGGAAAAACTCTGAATACTGAACATACGATAATCCGGGGTTTATCTCTATGTGTTCCCGAATGGAGGTTGTGGGTGTTAGGTTAAATAAGTTAACCTAAAGCCCAAGATCACAAACCTCATCCCTAAAAAGAAAAAAAATACTAATATTCGGAATTAAATAAAACAATGAAAAAGGAAAAACAGAAAAAGAAAACAAAAGTTTGGAGCGCGTCGGGCTGACTCCTGCTGATGGTCACGGTCGCGGTTTGCTCTCGAAGTGCATAATTAATTTCCGATAATTCGGCCGCGGGCGCGGCCTCTTCGCTATCGCCCATCTCCTTCGGAAATCTTGCCGCGGCCTTCTGCTCCCCGCGGCTTGGTCGCGGTTTCTTCACTTCACTGCCTTCTCTCATGGTTTCTTCATGGATCTTTCTTGTCTCCTCAGCTGGTCAATTTCTCTTCTTCTGGATGTCTCCAATAAGCTCCTCCAGACTACCAAAACCACACTTCTCTGCTCCAACTCCATAATCTCCAATTGTGCATAAAATCTCACCAAATGGCGCCTCAAACCTGGTAATAATCCCTAGAAATGTGCTACAAAATAGCACTGATCAGTGGTCTTTCCATCGGACAATGTCACATCATCATGTCTACCCACTGTGGTCGACGTGGTCATGAGAAGACCGATTGCTTTCAAATAATAGGATTCCTTGAATGGTGGGGCAACACAGCCAAAACATGGGGACGAGGTGGAGGTGCACCAACCAAAGATAAAGGTGTGGATACCAACTATTCTTCGCCTCTAGCTGGTCGTGGGTGTGGGCAACCAAGGGCCAATAATACCACCACCAAAGGGATCGAACCTCATGTTGGCTCCACGCAAGAACAATGGAGTTCCATTTTAACTCTGATCAACACTCTAAAATCAGGAAGTTCACAACAACTTAATGGTAATGCCCTCAACTCTAATTGGATTGTTGATACGGGTGCAAGTCACCATATGCCAGGTTGCATCACCTTCCTCACCGAGCTCTGTGATATCCCCTCATGTCCGGTTTGGCTACCAAACAGGCACTACTCCCAGGCTGTAAAAATGGCTTGTTGTGTTATTAATTCTCATCTTGCTCTTCCAAACTTCCTTTTTGTTCTTGATTTAGATTGCAACTTCTTATCAGTGCCTTAATTATTAGATGATCGTGATGGAAGTAACCTTTTTATTAAATGATATTGTGTTATTCAAGACTCCAATTTGACGACGCTGATTGGGACGTGTGAGAAAAGAGAGGGGCTCTACAGCTTGTCGGGGGTCATGATTGAACGGGTTGCGAGGTCTACTAGGCTGAACACTCCAGAATTGTGGCATCGATGGCTTGGACACCTATCTCCTTCTATAGTGCAGTTTCTACCTTTTTTTTTTATGGCTACTCCAAAATTAGTGCTCTTGGCAATTGTGATAGTTGTTTTAAATCACAACAAACAAGATGTGTTTTCCTTTTCAGTAGTAATAATAGTAGCGATTGTTTTGAGTTGATCTACCGTGATCTTTGTAGAGCATATCAACTACCTTCAACTTGTGGTTCTCGATACGTTTTTACCATTGTGGATGATTCTTCAAGGTTGTATGGGTTTATCTTTTGAAGGATAAGAGTTGCGTTCCCACGACTCTAAAAAATTTCTATGCTCTAGTTCATCGTTAGTTTGACAAACAAATAAAGATTATTTGAAGTGACAACAGGACAAAGTTTGTGTGCTTACGCCCTTACTTCATTTCTCATACATGGAATTGTGCATCAAATTTCAATGGTCGGAACCCCACAACAAAACGACATTGTGAGTGTAAACATCGCCATATTTTAAACGTGGCTCGGGCCCTTCTCTTTCAAGCTTTTCTTCCTATTAAGTTTTGGGGAGAATGCATGCTCACAGTTGTGTACTTAATTAATCGCACACCTACTCCTCTACTACAAGGCAAGACTCTGTATGATATTTTGTTTCAACATCCCCCAAAGTACTCACACATTAACGTTTTTGGGTGTTTATGTTACGCTCACAATCTTAAATGCGGCGGTGATTTATTTGTGACTCGAGGACAACGATGTGTGTTCTTGGGATACCCTTTTGGAAAGCAAGGATGGCTAGTTGACCTGGACAATCATGAAACCTTTGTGTCACGCAACGTAAAATTCATCGAGACACAATTTCCTTACTTCCTGCTCATTCACGCCCAAGAAACAGAGAAACCATCGCTGGTGAAATATTTTTTGGGTTTCCAACCTCGCAGCTGCATCAGACAAATGATGTGGTTCAACATTTGTTGCCCCTAACCATAGTTTGGCCGATGACTCTAAACGAGACCACACTCGTGAAGACGCCCATACTTCCTCAACCATGTTAATTTCATCCCCCACCCTTGCTATCGAAACTGAGCAGTTGGGACGTGGTCAAAGAAATTGACAACCCCCGACTCGGCTGTGTGACTATGTCATGAACACCATTCATGTTGCCCCCTCTCTCTCCACGACAACAATGACGACGTTGTCAGGTACCCTCTACCCCTTGCCAAATTTGTTAATAGTAGCAAACTCTCTGCCTCGTATCGTTGTTTTTTGGCGTTTGTTTCAGTCAAAGGCGAACCCGAGATATTATTGATCTTCCCCCAAGCAAGAAAGCGATTGGGAACAAGTGGATATTCAAGCTAAAATATAATGCAAACGACACCTTAGAGCGTCATAAATCTCTACTTGTCATCAACGAAAATAGCCAAATTGAAGGCATTGAGTATAGCAAAACTTTTGCACCCACCACCAAAATGACAACAATCCGGACCTTCTTGGATGTTGCTGCTGCTCATCAGTGGGATCTTCAACAAATGGACCTCCACAATGCATTCCTTCATGGAAAATTAGAAGAAGAAGTGCATATGAAACTACCTCCGGCTTTAACTCGGACTCTAGCTCCAACCAAAGTTTGTCGCCTCATGAAATCTTTATATGGCCTCAAACAAGCTGCTTGATGTTGGTTCCTCAAAACTATCACACTCGCTCATCAACTATGTGTTTAGGCAATCTAAAGCTGACTACTCTCTCTTCACTCTACTTAAAGGTGATCGACGTCTGTCCATTTTGGTATATGTCGATGATCTTGTAATCGCAGGCAATGATGGAGCTTCAATTCAAGAATTCAAGGATTACCTAAGTACTTGCTTCCACATGAAGACCTAGGGAAACTTTGATATTTTCTAGGGATCGAAGTGGCTTGAAATAATCAAGGGCTTGCACTGTCACAACGCATATATGCCCCTGATATAATAATCGAAACAAGCATGCTTGGTTCCAAACCATCTCATGTCCCCATGGAACAAAAGCATAACCTCGTAGTTGCCTCATGTCCTCTCCATGCTGATCCTAGCTCCTATCGTCGCCTAGTGGGTCGGCTGATTTACTTGACTATAACCCGACCAAAATTATCCTACTCCATGCATGTTTTATCGCAATTCATTCACGAGCCATGCCAGGAACATTGGCAAGGTGCTCTCCGGGTCGTTCTTTATCTCAAAGGTTCTCTTGGACGGGGTATCTTACTTGTTGCGAATTCCGACATGACTTTAACTGGCTATTGCGACTCTGATTGGGCTGCTTTTCTCACCTCTCAACTCTCTTTAACAGCCTCTTCTGTCTATTTGGGTTCATCTCCCTTTTCCTGGTGCACTAAGAAGCAAACAATTGTTTCGTGCTCCTCAACTAAAGTGGAGTATAGGGCCATGGATGTCACTTGTAAACTCAAATGGCTCCAGCGTCTATTATATTCTCTCGGTGTTCATCATCCTCAACCCATGTCTCTATTTTATGATAGCCTGTTTGCCATACATATTGCCAAAAACCTAGTGTTTCATGAACACATCAAACATATAGAGGTTGATTATCACATTGTTCGTGATGAAGTCTCAAAGGCCCAAATGTTCAGGAAGCAATGATTAGTAGTTTTATTTCCGAAAACTATAAATGTTCAGGAAGCAAGATTTTCTAAATGTTTTTGGTTCAATTTTACATTGTGGGAATTTTATCTTTATCTAAAGATACAATTTCTTCAAAATGAAAGTATTACACTTACCTAAGTAATATGATCAGCTCTTTCTAAAATGCTATGGAATATTAATTTACTTTGCACACATTATAATGGATATCAAAATATGAAAGGTCGATGTACAGCTCTCAGAAATGGGTAAGTTAAATAGCAAATGATATTATTGGAATTATTCATGGGAAAAATGCTAGTATTACACTTACCTAAATGCAACTTTTACATTTAGGTCAGTAATATGACGTAGCGTTTAAAGTCGACCCGGTTTCATTGAGCCGATTGCTATTTTTTTTTAAATCTCACTAAATCCAAACAAAAATGTTTCCCAATGTCGCGTTTAAAAAAAATTGTGCGCTATGTCATCGTGTTTATATGCGGTGCGAAAACAAAAAAAAAATGGTGCAAAACCGAACCCCCATAGAAAATTAAAATTTTGCTTTTGAACATACATTGAGCTCATTTGAACGATTGCACGTTTGCATGATATCATGCCCATGTTTTGGGTAAAAAAGGCCTTTCGATCTAAATTTGCTAGAATGAGGGACAATCTAGTCGAACTATCACGATTCAATTGAAGATGAATAATAAAATAGAAAATGACAAGATTCAGTAATAAGAATAACACAAAAAAGTAAGCTTATCTCTACTTTTCAAATGAAGACTACAATTGCAGGTGCTAGGATGTTTGAGAATGATCTTGAGAGCCAAAAAGGTAGCTAGTCGGGTGAAAATTGCCCAAATGGAAAGAAGTCTTTTACATATATATCTTCTTTCCTTATATACTCCTATATTTTACATTAATGTTTAGCATTTAGTTCCCGATTTCCCGGATTTTGGAGACGTTGTGGGAGTATCTTTGGCGTAACGGCCTCCTTGATCTTCGCAACCGATTCGAACGTTAGCCTGTGTCGATTGGCGATTTTCTTGGCTTCAACGTCCAAGTCGTGTCTTGTGAGTCGGTAGGCTTGATGTCAGTTGGGCCGAATTCTGTTCTTCAAACTCTTTTTCTCAAATGAACTCGAGTTGGGCCTGACACAATTTTTTAGCCCAACAATTGCCCCAAAAGAGGAGGGGAGATTTGGGAAAAATGGGTTGAAATTACTTCTCCTCTTTTCTTGAGTATCTCTCTATGGACCTTTCGTTTCTGCAGGCGGATCCCTTATGTGGCGGCAATCGGACGGGGGTTAAGAAATCTCATCAACTGTCTCATGTCTTATCTTTGAGCAGTCGACCTTCTTAAATATGGTGGTATTCTTTGATTGTACTCTTCATATTTTACTGCCCAGAATCTTTAGCAATGAGACTCTGCAACTTCCAAAGAATTTCAAAGCTTGCTCCTTTGGTTGTTCTTTTCTGGCAAGCATGTCGAGAATGAAAAGAGTTGGTGTCGACGCTAGCTGTTCCAGGAAGATGGATGGTGTTTTCTTCTCTCTGGATATTTTGGGTTCTAAAGAGTCGATGGAAGAAAGCCTTGACCCAAGCCGAACTAGATCAAATATTGGCGATCGGGAAATTATTGGCGGGTACTGTAGCGCGATTTCCCCTTCCCCATGAGTGTGCTGACTGGAGGAAAAAGGGATGGATTTGTTTCTATGAATACCCTTTTAGAATTGGGCATACATTATCTTTCTCTCTTCTTACTTAGAGTCTTCTTGCTTTTTTTTTGTCTGGCTCCCTGCCAACTCATACCCCAATCATGGTGCTTTTCGAGGGTCATCGACTTGTTAGTTGAGAAATTGGGGGTCGATTTCGCCATTAGGGACCCGCGGTACACTTATTTTCTGGCCACCCGGGGGATGTCGCATTTTCAGTTACGCAAACGACTTGATCGCCAACCGATCATTGTGGGTGGCGACGTGAATGATCGCGGTTGGGGTTCCCGCTTCTTCTTTGTGGAAAGGCATTCTTTGGAGGACGATTTTGAATGTTCATTCATCTTTGACAACTGGCGCAACATAGGTCATGTGTGTCCTTTTGTAGTTTTTGTTACGCATTTTTCTTTAACACCTTGCTCAAGTCTTTTTCCTTTCAGTACCCGACTCAGATAACTTGGAGGTTGGAGCGAAGTTGAGTGAAGTTACTGCTTTGGTTTTAGACGTATCAGTTGTTGACAGGTCTTTTTACAACGTCAATTGCCTCTCCTCTGCAGAGACCGTTCCTCCAAATATTGATTTTACTTGAATTGAAATGGTTTTATTTAGGATTATTGGTTGAATTAAAATTGATAATTGGTCGAAATGTGGAATTAATTTTGATTGAATTGGTAATTGGTTGAAATGTGAAATTGGTTATGCTTGAAATGATATTTTTTCTAAGGATTATGGACATAATTTTTATTCGGAGTAAGAAGTCAACGATTCCAACTATTAGACCTTCAAATATTCCTCGTGAGCATCCTAATCTTGATAGCAATGTCAATGTTAGTGGATCGAGCCCTCAAAAACTTGAATATGTAAGGGTAATGTTATTAGTGATCAGGCAATGCGAAAACCAATAAACGATTATAATCCTCGTGCGGATTAGAGATAATTTTAGAAGGGAATATGTGACTAAAGGTCCACTTTCTCATGATTTTATAAGGAGTAATTTTGATAAAATTCGATGTGTGTTTACTTGGTCTATCGTCTTATGGAGTGAGAAATTGTGTATACGTAGTATTGTATTATTTTATTGTAGAAGATCAACTCTATGTAGAATAGAAAAGATCTTGACCATCATATAAAAATTTAATAGTCAAGATTATATTTTTATCTCTCTATAATTACATATAATCTTTTTTCGTTTAATGTTTTATCACAAAATTTACTTTTTGATATAGAATTTTAAAATCTATCAATAACTTTCTTTTTAAAAATCCATTGAAATACGACCGATCCTAAATATATTTTGAATTTGTCAAGTTGAACATAAAAGCCCAAGTGATCGACTCCATTATATCAAATTCGCATGAAATCTATATCTATCTCTATATATACTAAAGGAGAGGCCTAAATCTTACGTGTTGTCACCACGTTCAATTCCTCTACGTCTCATTATCCATCCAATCATAATCCGTCATATCATCCATCATTTTACAAAAAAATATGATAGTATGTCTGATTTAATTATATATAGAATTATTTAGTTAAATAAATTTAATTAAAAAAACCAGTTTCCAAAAAAGATAGTTAATTTTTTTATTACTTCATACAATATTGTTTAATTATTCCAATTTCATCATTAACCTTTATTGTGCCATCTGTTTAGATAAGATATATTGTCGTTCTTCTTAGAAATATCTAATAAATTATTCCAAAAAATAGTTAAATTTTGAGATCATGAGAAGGTTTTACTATATTTTGTAATATTGTCCAATCTTACTCAGTAACTATGATTTTTGGATTATAAACTATGAGAAGAAGCTCACAAAAGATATTTTAAAATAATAATTACGGAAATTTCGTATCGCATCCCTGAAATTATGCAATTTTTGCGAAATATCCAAAAGTATAGTATATTTCACATGGTACCCTTCAATTTGTTGCGTTTTTTATAAAATACCCTTCCATTAGTAGTAACTTAACAACCCCCGTTAAGTTATTAAAATTAAACAAAAAAAGCTGAAAAAAGCCTACTCTCCACCCCGACATATCAGTATGACAGTATATCACCCTCTGCACAAAAGCTTTTGAAGGAATGATGTTGATGGAGCTTTGCGCGAGGTGAGGCGATTGGCCAGGCGTTTCGCAAGACGACAAGGCGGTGGACGACGAAGCTTGGCGACGGTGGACGACAAAACTTGGCGGTGGTGGCTGGGGCGGCAAGCAATGAAGGCGTGCTGTGCGAACACGACCAACAAGGAAGACGATGAAGACTAACCATGGTGGAAGTGGCGATGACGAAGGCTAATTTTTTCCGTTCAGGTAAGATATCTTTCAACCCCTCTTACAAATTTTATGATTTAGGGTTTGAATTTACAAATTTTTGAATGGATTGGGAATGGGGATGAGATTGAATTTAGGATTTTTGTTGAAATTCGGGAATGAATGAAATTTGGGGATGAATGGAACTTGATTATGAATGAATTTCATATTTAGGGATGTGATTTCATATTTGGGGATGAATTTAGGATTTTCAATTTTTAGGTTTGAACTCATTTTGAATGAAATTGAAACTTAGGGTTACAATAGAATAGATTTATGGTTATTCGAACATGATTTAGGGTTATAATTAGGATTAGTATTGATTGAGGGTTGATGTGCACCATCAATTTGTTCAATTGACAATTCAATTATAATCTCTCTTTATCTTCTTTATGCACACTGCTCACAAATCATCATCTTCTGTGTTATACATTGTTATATAAAAAGGCGAAAATACCTTTAAGCTATGACTTAACATGCTTAAATGCTTATTAGCTCAAATGGTAGAGCATGTGATTATGCACAAGATGTGGGTTCGACTCCTACATAAGCTAATACCAATATTGGGCAAATTGACGGTGCAACATCAACCCTAATTATGTATAAATCAATACAAGTTTAAGGTATAATAACATGATTATCAACCATTGAAGGATCCGTCTTGCTTATGGATCTTTCGGTCTTGTATTGTGTTTCCTTGTCAACTGTTTTAATGGATACCTAAAGCAAATCTTGTCACTATGATAAATGTATTTCATGACTTGACCAATAAAAACAAGACTTTGATTATAACTTTGTCATGAAAAATGGATTGAGTGTATTAGAAGCACCTTCGTTATGTCACATGTAAAGGATAAGATAGGCTTAAAAAAGTTTATGATAAGTTTCCAATTAGCAACTTGTGAAAATGAATAGATTAGGCTTAAAAAAAGAGTTTCTTCAACTTGTGATTGTTAGAAAGAAAGATCTTGCTTTTTCAACATCTCAGTCTATCATTTGAGATATGATGATAACATTATTGTGAAAAAGATTAGCCTATGTGGGAGTCGAACTCACATCCATGTGCTTAAGCACATCACTCTACCATTGAGCTAATAGGCTTAAAAAGTTGTACAAGAAACCATTTAATTTACATTTAAAGCAAGCATCTAATGTGATTATAAGGACAATCAAATCCCATGTAGCTTTTGTCAATGAAGACTTATCCAGCACTACTGCAATAATTTAAATTGTCAAATACCTCTTCTTTTGAAATGAACTTGTATTACTATACTAGTCAACACATCTAGGTTTTCCTCAAGGAAGTGCAAATACTAGTAGTCTATGGCAATGCATTACTTCCATTAAGCAGTGAAAATGAGTGGATCCTGTAGTGAGAGTTGTTATATTCCCTATATCTATATGAAGAAATTGTTCAAGATCATATCTAGCTAACTGCAATATCATAGCGTTTCTTAGCAAATTTCATTTAAGATCTAATCATCTACCTAGAAAATGACTGTCCGGTTGGGGGTTGGATGTAGCTCAAAAGAATAAATAGGACTAACCTCATAAAATTGGAGATGCTCCAACTTTATAAAACTAGAAAGTTGACTACAACATATATATCAATGATAGAAGATAATCTAGCTTTTGCTGCATGAGTCGCTCAGTGAAACAACTCATAGTGAATTACGGAGCCAATGCATGTTTATGAGTTGGATCAAATCCACAATAGGCATTGCAGAAGATAGGGTGTAAGCCAAGTGTGCCAGCCGTGTTCATTGGCCACAGGTTTGCCAGTGGCTCTAATCAAGTTTCATTGCTCAATAATTCAACCCTTAATAAAAAAATTGCAGTAGCTAAACCGGCCATCATAATTCATCCCCTAATCTGTAGGTTCAAATAAGCCTAAATCTGTAATGTCATCTCCATAGCAAATTAATTCATCACCAAATTTGTAAAGTGACAATTAAAAACCTAAATTTGTAAATTGTACCTGAACGGAGAAGCATCGATTACCATACACTCATCGCCGCCCAAAACACCGACGACCAACACCGGCTTCGTCGCCCTGGTCGCCATCTCTTTCGTCTGGCCTCTCCTTGGTCCGACGTCGGGTCACTTCCACCTCCCACCCTCGGTCTTGGTCAGGTTGCTTCGCCCAGAGAGCCTCCGCCCAGCCACCGTCGTGTAGGGTTTGCTCCAGCCTCTAAGTCTCTACCGCCCAGCCAATATCGGATCTCTTTTCTCTCCAACGCCTTCAAGCTTTTTACTAAGATGTGTTCTAATTTTACAAGGATTTAACGTTTTGTTAACGGACCCTGACGGTTGGGCATTTGATAAAAAAGTTAGATATTTCAAGGGTACCATGCGAATTTTACTAAACTTCTGGGTATTTCGTGAAATTTGTTCATTCTCGAGGGTACCATACGAAATTTTTGTAATAATTAATATTAATATATTTTGTTAAAAAACTGACCTTTAATAAAATATATCTGTAAAACCGTTTACAATAACTAATAATATGACAAATTAGTTAGATTAAAATTTTTGACATATCCAATATAAAACTTGATAACGGTATAAAAATTTATCATAATTGTTTATCTTTTCCCTATATAAATACTTATTTCTATAATTGTTATTTTACTTCATTAATAATAATATATTTTTAACTTTTATCTTTTCGTAAACATTAATATATTTACATATTAAACTTAAATTCTATCATTTATGAATTTATCAATCTTGCCAATTTGTTTAGATTTGGAGGACGAGAATGATGAGGATACAACAAAATTTACCTATGGCTATGATGGTAATTTGAATAATGTTTTATACATCAAATTGAGTGTGACAATTCCCATTTACCATTGATGTATGTAACATTTGGGTCCGGTTCCGGTGAGGACGGTGCTTCATGATAGGATTGAGGATGTATGAGAGAAGAAGAAAAAATTAGAGGGAAAAACAAAAAAAATGGAGTGAACAGTGGCGGAGGCGCGCGCCCTTATAGGGAAAAGATTCAATTCGGCCTTGCAGTACAATTGCCGAATTTTTCGCGTATAATTCGCGAATAATTCGGCAAAAAAAATTTCCAAGTCAAAATTTTTCCCAGAAAAATCGATTTTGTGTGCATATCATATAACGTGTGTGTGCATATTAGATGCACTGTTGTGTGCATATATAACTATGTGTGTGTGCATATGGTTTCTGAAATTGTGAATGCCTTTAACATAGTGTTTATGCTTAGAGGACTTGTGTGCACATCAAATAACCTGTGTGTGCACATCAATTATATTGCTGTGTGCATACTCCGTGTGTTCATATGGTCTCGGATCGTGTGCATACCCGAAAACAAGTGTTGGTATGCACACATGTGTGTGCATACCAAATAACTTGTCGTGTGCACATCTATTATACTATCGTGTGCAGACCCCGTGTGTGCATATGGTCTCAAGTCATGTGCATACATGGAAACAAGTGTTGATGCACACAAACCATATGTGCATACCAAATAACCTGTCTTGTGCACATCCATTACACTATCGTGTGCATACCTCGTGTGTGCATATGGTCTCAAGTGTTGATGCACACAAACCATGTGTGCATACCTCGTGTGTGCATATGGTCTCAAGTGTTGATGCACACAAACCATGTGTGCATATCAAATACTCGTTATGTGCATGTCAAATAGACTATTGTGTGCATATCATCCACCTTGTTGTGTGTATATCCACTACGTGCGTGTGCGTATCAAATATAAGCCCAGGAATCATGTGTTCATATCGCAGAAATCATGTGTTCATACCCAGGAAATCATCCACCTTGTTGGTTATATGTGTACACACACTTTTTCGCGTATGCACACATATGTGTATTTGATATGCACACATGTCTCTAGCATTAACAACTGTTCCCAGAATGCACACATTCTGAAAACCACATGCACACACCGAGCCTAACATATGCACACATACGTTCTGATATATGCACACAAAATCGATTTTTTTTGCAAAAATTCGAATTTTTGAAAAATATTTTCCAAAAAATTCGCGAATAATTCGGCCGGGCCGAATTTTTGGACGCGCTTGGTGCATCCTGAGTCCTGACACGGGGAGCTGTCTTCATTTGAACTTTTCCCGTAACATTTTCCATTTAATCAAATAACTTTAACATAGTTTTAAATTTTTAGTTATACACACACCTATATATATATCTACTAAACTAAAACCTAATTACGCCACATGGCACTCCCTCATTAAAACCGCCACATAGCATTTTCTGCTTTTTATAATTTTTTTTAAATAAATCTAGTTATAAATCAAAGATTATTATCCTAAACCTATTACTCATTTTTCCCTAATTTAAATACAAATTAAGCACAAAGATTACAAGTTAATCACAAAGATTATAAATCCAAAATTTTATAATTATATACAAATCCAAAATTTCCTAATTATATACAAATTCAAAATTTCCTAATCTACTATATATCTATATCTATAATTTAGATATATACTAAAGGAGGGGCCTAAATCCTACGTGTCATCACCACGTTCAATTCGCCTATGTGTCGACCTCTAAGCTATGCCATCTCCTTCGTCACATCATCTGCCACGTCATCCGGCCTTTAAAAAAATTATTTGTGCTTTATCTTATTATTTATTTCTTTCCAACAACTTTATCTTCCATTACTTTGTGATATTAAAAATAGTAAATATAATTTTTTTAATTAGAATTATCATTATAGTAGACATATGCAATTTATCTTAAGTAAATATTAGGGTAATCCACAATAAGTCTATTATTACACGCAAAATATGTAATTTCATATTGAACATTACTATTATTATCTAATTAATTACTTTTGTACGTAATTATAAATTTGATAGCAACTATCTTTTCATAATACCAAATCTGATTTGATCACATAACCAAATTTTGAATTCAATTCTCCACTAAAAAATCGTAACTAATTTTTATCCTTAAGCAACAATATCTTATTAAATTTAGATATCTGGACAACTATAATTACGAGCCCTTTATAAATTGATTTAGTTTATAATTAATTATAATTTCTATTAATAAAATAACTAATTTTACCACCCTTAAAATTTTATTCGTATATTTTTAACAAATCTTCATATGTTATCAAATTTGGTTAATATAAATGTATAGTTAGAAAAGTATTTATATGTGTAAATAAAATGGTACTAAAGTAAACTAACATAGGATTATAAAAATAAAGTTTAGGAAAAAGTTTTAAAAAAATTTGAAACATTCAAACATATATCTTAAATGTTTCATAATATAAGATAAGCTAAAACAATTTTATATTAATAATATGACATATAATTATAGATATATACTCTTTAGTAATTTCATTGACACACTTATCTTAAATGATTTTAAAAAAGTTCCACGAATGTAGTGTTAGAAAAATATTGATATGTAAATAAATTAATAATAAATCAAACTAACATATTATTATAAAAAACAAAGTTCATAAAATATTTTAAGAAATGTTTGAAATATACTTATCTAAAATGATTCATAATGGCAATTGAATTTTCATAAATTAAAATATCTCAAGTAGCATGATAAAAAAAACATGTGTTTGATTGAAAAGAATCTGACAAAAAATTACGGAAGTTAATGGGTGCAAATCTGGTGAGGACATGTATACATGTTAGGACTAAGGACACCTAATAACACTAGATTGCAAGCAATCCAACGGTTCCTGTAGCGCGCGTGTTAGTAGATAAAATAGGGCTACGCTCTCCGCCTCACTTGCACACACGCGCTTTTTAAATCAAAAGAATTCCAAGCGACACAGCGTGAGACAGTTAACGGGAGGGAAGGAGAGCGAAACTAGGGAGATTTCAGAGGTTGATTTCGAAGCGATTTCAAGACAAGTTTCCAAAAGCAAGGTAATGTATCGATTTCATTCTGTTTTGCAGTACATCTAAGCGATTTCAAGCGCTTCTTCTCATTTTGATGCTTGTTCTCAACATCTAACATACTTTCGCTCGAATTTCAGTTTTTTTCCTACTTTGTTCCGCGCGATTTGGACTCCTTCAAGCAGATTTCGTGTGCATCTTCTAAGATTTCTAGTGGATTTTCAAGTATCGGAAGAAGAAGAACCAAAACAAGTAAAAAATGCGGAAATCGAGAAACGAGAAATCACAACAAGTAGGAAGAAAACTGTAAAACCTATATAAATCTTCTAGTTTAAACTGCTTCCTACAAAATTCATGTGCTTCTATTCTTTAGATTGTGTTTTAAAATGGTTTAGAGTTGTGTGCATACAGTAATAACATGTGTATGCATATGGTTGTAACATCCATGTGAAGATCATTTAACTTCGTTATTGTCTGTAGTGAAATATATTATGAAATGTTATAGTGTTGTGTGCATATCATAAAAACATGTGTGTGCATATGGTTGTAACATGAGTATGCAGATGATTTAAGTATGTTATTGTCTGTAGTGAAATAGCTTGTTGTAAACTGTTAAAGTGTTGTGTGCATATGACAAATAGGATGTGTGTGCATATGATAAAAATATCTTTGTGCATATGGTTGAAACATGTGTGTGCATATGATTTAATTGAAACTTTTGTGTGTATATAATGATAATGTTTGTGTTCATATACTATGAGTTAATGTGTGTTCATATTGTGTGTGCAATCAGTGAGACAAGTGTATATGTTGTGTGCATGTGATATACCTTATGTGTGTATTAAATAAAAAACAGGTTGTGCATATGAAATACAATTTAAAATCTTGTGTCCATATGATATTCTAATTATATTTGTGTGCTCTTGTTTTTATTGCTCGAGTTCCAAAGGTGGTGGATTTAAGATATGGAACAATTACAATTGATCCAAATCAAAGCCCAACATCATCATCTATGAGGGAGTTGAGAACAAAGCAAAGGAACGACAGATCTAGAAAGAACAAAACACCAATTTCCTCACTAACAGAAGGTATATTGTAAATATGTGTGCATTTGAAAACATATTTGTCTTTGAATATCTCTAGTTAATAGGTGTGCATATGAAATTTACGTTGTGAATATATCTACTTAATAGGTGTGAATGGAACAAACAAGAAGAGCAAAAAAAGGTTGGCCAACAAACAAATCCAAGATAATGGTTTTGAATCTCAAGTAGAAGAGAGAGTACCCTCCACAGATCTGAGAGAGATGGATCCATCAACTTCTATGATGGTTGTGTATCAAGGAGGACAAACATCTACACAACAACAAGATCCTAGTTGTGAATTCACTCCTTGATAGACATTGTCGAGGCGTCTAAACAAAATTATCCTAAACAAACCTAAACAAGTAGCAAAGGCAAGCAAGAGTCGAATCTCACAGGGAGGAAGTAATCTTTCAAGGTGCAAAGTCGTATGTCAAAGGTAACAAAATGGGGTTTTGTTGATTGTTTGATTGCAAGTAAACAAAGTAAACGAAATAACAAAGATGGTAATCAATTGGGAAAAAGTACTTATCCAGACAGATATCCACCATTCATTTGATTGGTTGATCCTAGATTCTCTCTGATTTCTTCCTATGAATGTTCTTATTCCTTTTCGTAAGTTTATAAACAGGACAAACAGACCCTGAGAATACTAACTATTAAATAACCATGAAAACCTCACAATTCAATTCAACAACAGCAATGAGCACAGGAATTTCGATAGATACCTGCAAGAATAGCAAACAGTCATACTATTGCATGCAATTAATCCTCTCTATAATAAACCAGTCCAAACAGTTTTTAGAATATTACAGTTGCTACACATGAATTAGGTAACTCAAATAGTAATTAAGCTTCTCTACACCACATATCTACACTTTTACTCCTCAACTCCACTCTCCATAATAACACTCTAAACATCTCCAAATGGTACCTAAAACACCGGTAACAACTCCTAGTTAAACCCTACAAAGTAGCGCTGATCAAATTCCCATATGCTTAAACCTTGCTCGTCCTCGAGTAAGCTAATATAAACCTACTCCTCCAATCAAATCCCCAAGGTCTCAGGAAACATAGTAAAATCATCTCCACTAAAAATTGCACCTAAACATGAATCTCCAAGGCACCGAAACAATAAGCTCAACACATAACACAACACATAACACCAACCACGCTAAAAGGAAAGCAGAGTACTTCCCCCAAGCTTATCCCGAACACCATAGAGTGAATAACAATCTAATCCTAGCCTCCAACTATCTTCTTATGCCTCCTAGAGTGACCTACCCGAATCCTTCTTATATCTCCTATTCTTATGTCACCACGCCAGGTAAAATGATGATTCCTAAAAAACACTCTTCTTCTTTTCACTCATTTTGCCAAGGCGCCCATTCAGGTTTTCACCAAGCCACTTATTTCATTTTTCAATAGATGGGCTCACATATAAACTCACATCACTCTTGACCAATTATTACCCCAACCTAATGCTGGTCCAAGCCACCTGCTTATTACCTAAGCCGCCCTTTCGGGTTTTCAACTTATCCCAGGATTTTTATTTTTGCCTTTTATCAATTTTTGGCTTTTTCTTTTCTCCTCAACGACTAGCAAGTATAGAACACTCTTCCATGCTTAAACATTGCATTGTCCTCAATGTAATGAAAGACAAATAAAGAATGAAGCACAAAGAAAGGCAAAAAATAACTCACAAACGTCGTTGAGTTGGCTTGGACACTGGAGTTGTTGCTGGCGGTAACTCAATAAGGCGCCTGTCTCTGGTGTTGCGCGGACGTCTTCAAACTCAAACTCTACCGTGCAACCAAAAGGGATCCACTGGAAAGTGTAGTGGCATATAAAAGAATGTGGGGCTGCACGACCTTCAATGAACACAAAAAATGGGCCCAGATGTAATCGTGTTGTGGGCCCTGGTGTTCCTCCTCCCTAGTTGTCGATTATAGGGCCATCATCGTCGCCAAATAAAATTGTGGGGCGAATGTCTCCTCCTTGACAACATGATGCGCACTGTCTCTTTATGGGGGACTCGGACAGCTGACCTTCGGTAGAACTTTTTTTTTTTTCGATTTTTTTTTTCGAGTGCAGGGAAAGGAAAACTTACGTTGTTGGTGCGTGGTTAACACCATCTTCAATTTGGCTTCGGTCCTCCTTCCTGCAGGTTAGTCTAAAACAAAAACAAAACAAAAGCAAAAACAAAAATAACAAACAAACAACTAAAAAAACATGGAATGAAAAGACATGAAAGAAATACATACCTCAGGTTGCCTCCCGGACAGCGCCTTAGTTATTGTCGTGGTTCGACCTGGTACTCTTCCACATCAACTCGGGTTGCTCATAGCAACTGAACTCCTGGGGTCTAGATCAGGGGGGTGCCTCTTTGTATGCTCTGTATTGAGCTTTACCCCCAATCCCATACACTTCATGATGGGTGGACCGCTGTTTACATCCATGATTGCACTTGCCATCTTCAGAAATGGCCTACCCAACATCTCAGGGGTTGTATGTTTGTCCTGCCCCGTATCCAGCGTGGATAAATTTTCCCTTTTACTCCCAGTCTCTTTCTTGTGGTTCCCCTTCAGTTTCTTTTTGATCTTGCGCAGCGCCCTTAAAATTTATGTGCAGCGAGGAGTGTTGTTTGCCAATTCGACCAAGGGAATGGTTGTCTCGCAGATACTGAAGGTTTCATAGAGCTCTTTGTTGTTCTTCAGCCTTCGAATATCTTGTAATGCCTCAGGGAAGGGTGTGACGGGGTGCAGCGAAACAAGCGGAGAGGAGTTGGGACTTACATACTCATCATAGGCAGCCTCGAGAGGGTCGGGGGCTGCAGGGACGTTTTCGCGATCGCGGGCATCTTTTCGCGGTCGCGGATCTTCTTCGAACAGAGCCTCGCCTTCAACGATTTTTCCGCGGTCGCGGATTGCTCTCGAACAGCTCTTCAGATGGGATTTTTCCATGGTCGCGGAATTCGATCCGCAGTCGCGGAAAGGCGTCGATTTCACCCTCATTCTCAGTGATCAATCCGCGGTCGCGGCCCTCTTCCTCGTGGACGCTGAATTCCTCCAGTTGCAGAAAATAAGCTTCTTCAGAAAGAACCTCGCAGTCCATAATATCGTTTGGAAGGCCCATCTACACAGTGTGTGGACCGCGGTCGAGGTACACCTCCCGCGGTCTCGGGTTCTCTTCTGCAGACATCTCTCTATATTTTGCACCCGCCTCACTAATTTATTGTTCCCTTCCAGCTAAGGGGGCGACATGCAGCTGCTCAGTACTTTGTAGGGTCATCGAGAAGACATTCTCCTCCTGGTGCACTACTAGGGGCGATAGCAGTTTCATCATGGCCTCCGTTTTGCTCATTGTTTGAACCATTTGCTCAATCTGCCGTTCCAAGTTCTGGAGCATCTCCACGGTCGACATGGATGAACTTGGATTGGACACCGGAGGTCTATGCTCGTAGGTTGGACTGTACTGCTGTGGAGTGTCCTGCTGATAGTACGATTGTAGCTCCGGATAGAATTCCTGGTAGTTAGGACCATAAAAAGGGTATTGATGGTTCCCATAACTCGAATTGGGGTGATCTCTCCACCCTGGAGTGTATGCGTAGGAGTATGGGTCATATCGCGATTCCTGCCAGAATTGCCGAAATCTCTCCATTTCTGTATCAAAATCAAAAAGAAAAAATAATCAGTAGCACGGGTATGGACCGTAAGATAGGTCCACACAAAAAATTGGCACACAAACACACACAAAGAAAAACAAAACTTGCCTCCCCGGCAACGGCGCCAATTTGATAGACGTTGTCGAGGCGTCTAAACAAAATTATCCTAAACAAACCTAA
Source organism: Rheum nobile (assembly GCA_027886185.1). Classification (NCBI taxonomy): domain Eukaryota; kingdom Viridiplantae; phylum Streptophyta; class Magnoliopsida; order Caryophyllales; family Polygonaceae; genus Rheum; species Rheum nobile. The sequence goes on along the minus strand of WOAB01000663.1, from coordinate 285,726 downwards.
ACAAGTAGCAAAGGCAAGCAAGAGTCGAATCCCACAGGGAGGAAGTAATCTTTCAAAGTCCAAAGTCGTATGTCAAAGGTAACAAAAGGGAGTTTTGGTGATTGTTTGATTGCAAGTAAACAAAGTAAACGAAATAACAAAGATGGTAATCAATTGGGAAAAAGTACTTATCCAGACAGATATTCACCATTCAATTGATTGGTTGATCTTAGATTCTCTCTAATTCCTTCCTATGAATGTTCCTATTCCTTTTCGTAAGTTTATAAACAGGACAAACAGACCTTGAGAATACTAACTATTAAATAACCATGAAAACCTCACAATTCAATTCAACAACAGTAATGAGCAAGGGAATTTCGATAGATACATGGAAGAGTAGCAAACAGTCATACTATTGCATGCAATTAATTCTCTCTACAATAAACCAGTCCAAACAGTTCTTAGAATATTACAGTTGCTACACATGAATTAGGTAACTCAAACAGTAATTACCAAACCCTAGCAATAGACAATTACTAATAATAACTAGTTGCGTTCAACAAGCGAAATCAATAATAATCAATGGGATGAAGCACAAGAGAATCAATACACTCAAAGGAAAAGAAATAGAAATAGAATCTCACAACCATTATTCAAACGAAGGCTTCAATTGTCGGACTAAACAAAGGTTGCTTAGTTCTTCATAGTCTTGCTTAGTTCTTCATAGTCTTGAAACAACAAAATTCAAAGGGAAAAACTGATAAGAAAATTCGATCTAAAACGGAATAATGAAAGCTGCTAGGAAAACTAGGTTAAATAGAAAACCTAGCTAAACCTAAAGCTAAATGATCAGTGCTATTTTGTAGCACATTTCTAGGGATTATTACCAGGTTTGAGGCGCCATTTGGTGGGATTTTATGCACAATTGGAGATTATGGAGTTGGAGCAGAGAAGTGTGGTTTTGGTGGTCTGAAGGAGCTTATTAGAGACATCCAGAAGAAGAGAAATTGACCACCTGAGGAGACAAGCAGGATCCATGAAGAAACCACGTGAGAAGGCAGTGAAGTGAAGAAACCGCGACCAAGCCGCGGGGAGCAGAAGGCCGCGGCAAGATTTCCGAAGGAGATGGGCGATAGCGAGGAGGCCGCGCCCGCGACCGAGTTATCGGAAATTAATTATGCACTTCGAGAGCAAACCGCGACCGCGGCCATCAGCGGGAGTCAGCCCGACGCGCTCCGAACTTCTGTTTTCTCTTTCTGTTTTTCCTTTTTCGTTGTTTTATTTAATTCTGAATATTTGTATTTTTCCTTTTTAGGGATGAGGTTTGTGATCTTGGGCTTTAGGTTAATTTACTTAACCTAACTCCCACAACCTCCATTGGATATCCCATATAGATGAACCCCGGATTATCGTATGTTCAGTATTCAGAGTTTTTCCCTTTCAACAATTATGTCTTTTAGTACTATGAGTAGCTAAGCACCCATTGCTTAGCCCGGCATGTGAAGATTTTTCTATGGTTTGATTGCGAGGTTAATTCTCTATTTCCTATTTCTTTTGGGTTTATATCTTTCTTCTTGCACTTATTCATATGGATTGTTATTGATTTGATTAAACTGATCACCTAGTTAGGTTTAGTAATTATCTATTGCTAGGGTTTGGAATTGATCGGTCGGTGATTCTTTTTCTATAGTAGCATCCATAATTATCTAGGACTGGTAGGACTAGATTATTATGAAAGAAGATTGATTGCATGTTAAATTATTGCGGGTTGTGATTATTTGACATGTATCCTGGTTTGATCCTATGCCCAATGCTATTATTGTTCTAAATCTTGATTGTTTCTTGTGCGTTCAATAATAAGAGTTGCTAGGACTGGTAGGACTAGTAACTATACAAGAATAGGGGCAGGAATAAACAAAGGAAATGAATAGAGAGAACCTAGGACCAATCTACCATAGGAAAAGTGGATCTTGTTTGGCTAAGTGTTTTTCCCACATTTGATTACACTCTTTGCTTATTTGCTTTGTTTACTTTCTTGATTACAAAACCAACCAAAAACTCCCCCCTCTTGTTACTATTGCATGCGAACAACACATAGATTAATCACTTCCTCCCTGTGGATTCGATTCTTACTTTCCCTAACTACTTGTTTAGGTTTGTCTAGGTTTATTTTGATTTAGTGGTATACGACAATCGCTGTGTCAAAATTGGCGCCGTTGCCGGGGACTGTAAGTGTTGATTTCTCTGTGTGTTTGTGTGTGTGTGTTCCTTTAGTGTGGATCTATCTTATGGTCCACACCCGTGCTACTAACTTCCCTCTACTTGGTATTGATTCAGAGATTGAGAGGACTATTGATACACAAGATTATGTTGTGTGTATTGACAGAGTTTTGGCATGATTTTAGTGGTGTTTTAGGATGCTTTGGAGGTGATTTGGAGACTTGGCGAGGAGGTGCGGAAGTTGCGTTTTTGGAGCCTTAGGAGTTGAGGAGCGAAGGATGAAGAAACAGAATTGCGGCGACCGCCGCAGAAGGAACATCGACCTCCGTTAATTGCCCTGGAGAGACCTTAGCTACGACCTGGAAACGGAGACCGCCGTTTAATTGCGGCGCCCGCCACATTTACGGCGATCGCCGTGGGAGAAGCAGCGGCCGCCGCCGCTGACGGAAGCATCGCCGAGCCGATTTCTTTTTCGGATCTATTTTATATTACTTTATTACGTTTTTATTATTTCTTTTTAGGATAATTTTAGATTATTTTCCTTTGGTATTTAAGGGTTGAGAAAACTTGTTTCTTCGATCTCGGAACCCTAATTTCTTATTCTACGTATTCTCTTGCTATGAAGAACTAAGCCTCTCTTGCTTAGTCAGACATTGAAGCTTTTCGTGTGATTCAGTTGTGAGATTCTTATTCCTAATCTATTGCATGGTTTTTATCTCTTCTCTTGTTTGATTTCTTAAGATTGATATTGATAATTTCTAGTCTGATCAACTAGGGTTTGTCGTTATTTATCTATTGCTAGGTTTAGATTGTTACTGGTTGAGCATATCTATTCCATAGTAGCAACTGCATCGTGTTAGTAACTGGTTGTGCTAATCTTATGCAGAAGAGAATTGATTTACATTCTAGGGTAAAAACTGGTTGTTTTATTCTAGGGTTGTATCTAACTATATTCCTATCCGTAAGGCTGCTGTTAAACTGAATCTTGATAGTTTCAGGGTTGTTTAATTAGTTAGTTCTGAGAATCTGGTTGTGCTATTAGTTACATCTGAAAAGGAATTGGAATTACCATTGCATGCGATTTTGAGTAGTATCTATGATCAACTTGTCATTCGAATAGTGGATATTGTTTGACTGAGTGTTTTCCCAATAACTGATTTCATCACCTTTAATTGCTTATTTACCATTTGCATGCTTGGCTACTAAAACAAACCAACAAAACCCCCCTTTGGTTGCTTTAAATTGACATACATATTGCATACTGCGATAGACTTTGTTTCCCTGCGGATTCGACCCTTACTTACCTAGGACTACGTTTTAGGGTTTGTACAACAACTTTAGCATCATCAGTCCTGGTGGCCTTCGCTTCCACCCACTTGGAAACGTAGTCCATCGCAAGCAAAATATATATGTTACCACAAGAGGTAGGAAACGGTCCCATGAAGTCAATACCCCAAACATCGAAGATTTCACAGAAAATCAACCCTGTTTGTGGCATCTCATCCCTATGAGATATATTTCCAACCCGTTGACACTTGTCACAGGATTTACAGTGGTTGTGCGCATCCTTGAAGATGGAAGGCCACCAAAATCCTGCTTCAAGTACCTTCCTTGCGGTTCTTTGTACCCCAAAGTGTCCACCACATGCCTCAGAATGACAAAAAGTAAGGAGAGAATTTACCTCATTTTCTGGGATGCACCTACGAATTACCTGGTCAGAACAATGTTTCCATAGGTAGGGGTCGTCCCAGACAAAGAATCTGGCTAAACTGCGTAGCCTGTCCCTCTGAGCCTTGTTGAAGGGCGGAGGGAATTCACCTGTGGTGAGGAAATTCACCAAATCAGCATACCAAGGCTCTACGATAGTCAGCCTGAGTAGAGACTCATCAGGGAATCTCGTCTGGATCTGGGGCTGTGGGGTGCTATCTTCCTAGACAATTCGGCTGAGATGGTCAGCAACAAGATTCTCAGCACCCTTCTTGTCCTTGATCTCCACATCAAACTCGCTGAGTAATAAGATCCACCGGATCAGCCGTGGCTTGGCTTCCTTCTTCGTCATGAGATAGCGCAGAGCAGCATGGTCGGAGTAGACAAAGACCTTTGTACCAAGCACGTACTGCCTGAACTTCTCAAGAGCAAACACCACAACAAGCATCTCCTTCTCTGTGGTGGAGTAATTTCTCTGCACACCATTCAGCATCATAGAAGCATACTGGATCACATAGGGAGCTCTACCATCCTTTTGGCCTAGCACGGCCCCCACAACATAGTCACTGGCATCGCACATGATCTCAAAGGGCTTAGACCAATCAGGAGCCTGAATAATTGGGGCACTTGTCAGGCGAGCCTTCAGTTCATCAAAGGCTGCCCGACACTCAGCTGTAAACTCAAATCCCATCTCCTTCTTCAGCAGGTCACACAGGGGTGAGGAGATCTTGGAGAAGTCTTTAATGAACCTGCGATAGAAACCTACATGACCCAAAAAGGAACGAACTTCACGCACATTAGTAGGATAGGGCAAAGACTGAATTACTTCAATCTTTGCCTTATCGATCTCAATACCCCTAGACGACACAATATGACCCAAGACAATGCCCTGCTCAACCATAAAGTGACACTTCTCAGAATTCAACACTAAATTGGTGTCAACACACCTTGCAAGCACAAGTGATAGATGGTTTAAGCATGCATCAAAATTGTCACCATATACAGTAAAATCATCCATGAATACCTCTATGAAGTTCTCAATGTACTCAGAAAAGATGCTCACCATACACCGTTGAAAGGTTCCTGGAGCATTACACAACCCAAATGGCATCCTGCGATAAGCAAACGTGCCAAACGGACAAGTGAATGTCGTCTTTGCTTGGTCGTCTGGTGCAATGGCTATCTGGAAGTACCCTGAGTAACCATCCAAGAAGCAGTAGAAAGCACGTCCTGACAGTCTCTCGAGCATCTGGTCAATGAATGGAAGAGGGAAGTGGTCCTTCCTGGTCACCGCGTTCAGCTTGCGGTAATCAATGCACACTCTGTAGCCTGTCTGTAATCTCGTGGGGACGAGTTCTCCATGTTGGTTCTCCACAACTGTGACACCTCCTTTCTTTGGGACAACCTGCGTAGGACTAACCCACTTGCTGTCAGAAATAGGAAAAATCATACCTGCCTGTAGAAGCTTCAGAACTTCCTTCTTGACAACATCCATCATAGGTGGATTCAGACGCCTCTGGGGTTGTCGCAAAGGCTTCTACTCGCCATCCAGCAGAATACGGTGCATGCATGTGGTGGGGCTGATTCCCTTTATGTCAGCAATGGTCCAACCAATTGCCGTCTTATACTCCTTGAGAACCACCACCAACTTGTCTTCTTGTTCCTTGGTGAGCTTGTTGGAGATGATCACTGGCAAAGTTTCTTTGTCTCCCAGGAACACATACTTGAGGTGGTCAGGAAGTTGTTTCAACTCAATCACTGGTGCCTGCACAATAAATGGCAAAAGTTTCTCGCTAGGCAGGGTTAGTGGTAAAGGTGATTTACCCGGTAGCTCAGAAGGAAGCTTATAGTAAGCATCCAACTCATTGATAACTTCCTGTATGTCAGCAGATAGAGTAAATCCAAACTACAGTCAATAATAATGGATTGCATATCATCTAATTGGTCATCATCAAAAACATCTTGCACCACAGGCTCAAGCACATCAATAGCACACAAAGAGTGATCATCAGCAGGATATTTCATGGCTTCATATATGTTATAATTAATAGTCTGGCCATCAAATTCCATAGTTAGGGAACCAGTGCTCACATTAATCTTGGTATTATCAGTTTTGAGGAAGGGTCTCCCTAACAGAATAGGGGCTGCATGCTTGTCATGTTCTATACTAAGCACATAGAAATCAGCAGGGAACGTAAGATCACCAACCATAACCAAGACATCCTCTACAATCCCTATAGGACACACACTAGATCGATCAGCTAACTGAATGTAAATATTAGTTGCATGCAAAGGTCCCAATCGCAAGGATTCACAGAGAGATGAAGGTAAAACATTGATGGAAGCACCTAAATCGAGCATAGCCTTATTGAACTTTGTGCCTCCAATAGTGATAGGGATAGTGAACATACCTGGGTCACCACACTTCTTGGGTAAGCGCTTTTGAAACACAGCAGAGACATGTTCGCTTACCTTTACTTTCTTCTTGCTATTTCTGTCTTGATTCCTCTTTGTTGTGCACATCTGCTTTAAGAACTTCGCATAACGAGGGACATATTTGATCAAATTGAGGAGAGGAATGTTGATCTCTACGTTTCTGAACATCTCAAACATGTCCTTGTCCTGCGCAAGTGGCTTGGTGCGCTTCAAAGCAGATGGGAATGGTGCAACAGGCTTCCACTCAGGGAAAATCGGAGTTTCAGACTCCTTCTCAGCTTCAACTTCGCAATCGGAGGGGCGGCGGGCGCCGTGTGTGTCGCGGCGATTGCCGTTTTCGTTCTCATCATTTCCGAGAAAATTATCACCGTCACGGCGGTCGCCGTAATTTTTGCAGCGGTCGCCGTTATTCTTTTCTTCCAGGTCGAGAACAACCTCCATTTTACGGCAGTCGCCGTGTGTCTCGCGGCGGTCGCCGTTTTCACGGTGGTCGCCGTGGTCTTCACGGCTGTCACTGTTCTGCTCTAAATCTGCACTTTCTTCTTCGTTGCCCTCAGACCTATCTTCCTCAAGCTTCTTCCCACTTCTCAAAGTCACAACACTGACATTCCAAATATTCGGGTTCACTTCAGTTTGAGACGGGAGTTTACCGGAATCCTTTGCATCCAGTTTATTTACCACTTGAGAAATCTGACCAAATTGCCTCTCCAGGTTCTGAATGCTAGCTTGTGTACTTTCCTAGAACTGTATGTGGCTCTTGGTCAACTTAGCAACATTAAGGTTCACGTTGGTAACACTCTCATTAAGGTTCACGTTGCTCTGCATCAGCATCTTCATCATATCCTCCATGGATGATGAAGGATTCGAGCTCTGCCCTTGCGGTCTCGGCACATAGGGTTGCCTAGGTTGTGGAGGGTTACCCTGTTGTTGCACTTGGCCTTGATTCTGTTTCGGGTCTCTCCATCTGAAGTTGGGATGGTCCCTCCAGCCAGGATTGTATGTACTAGAGTAAGGATCATTCCTGGGCCTCTGCTGATATCCTCCTACTGCATTCACTTCCTCTTGCAATGTAGGACACGAGTCAGTAGGGTGTAGGTCGTCATGACAGATCTCGCAGGCCTTAACCTGCTGAGGCATACCTTTCAGCTTCAGACGCCTAACCTCCTCTCTCAACACATCAAAGTCAGCTTGATCAATTTTCGACTGAGAACCAGCAACAACCAAGCTTTGTGAACCTCTCCCACTGTATTGCCTGGAGTCATCAGCCAGTGTAGCAAATATCTCCAGAGCTTCTTCATAAGTCCTCTTCAAAATGTTTCCGCCACATGAAGAATTCACCATCCGACGATCATCTTCACGGAGTCCTCCATGCAGATAAAGAATAAGATCATGCTTTTCGTACCCATGGTAGGGGCAACTCTTCACTAGCTTCTTGAAGCGTTCATAGTATTCGTAAAGAGACTCGTTGGACAACTGCTCTATGTTGCAGATCTTCTTCTTGAGCTGATTAGATTTGATCGCGGGAAAGTATTTGTCAAGAAACACCTTCTTTAAGTTCACCCAAGTAGTGATGCTCCCTGGCGGTAAATAATGATACCAGTCTTTAGCCGATTCCTTCAGAGAAAAGGAAAAGGTTCTCAACCTCATCTGGTCCTCAGTAATCTCAGATGGTCGCATGCTGGTGCAGACCTCAAGGAACTCATCCAAGTGTTGAATAGGGTCCTCAAGCGGGGTTTCATTGAATTTCGGGAGTAAGTGGACTACTCATGTCTTAAGCTCAAATTTGACTCCTTCACCAAGAGCGGGGAATTGCACAGCACGAGTTGGTTGGTCTAAGTTAGGAGCCGTCAAGGACTCAAAAGTAACACGATCAGCCATCGTATCAGTATCCTGTAGTAATGCACGCGCAGCCCTACGAGCCTGATGAAAAGTCCTGTCGATCTCTGGGTCAAAATCAAGAAGTGGAGTATTAGTAACACGGGTGGTGTGAACCATAAGAGAGGTTCACACCAAAATTGGCACACAAGTCACACACACAAAATAGAATTGCCTCCCCGGCAACAGCGCCAATTTGATAACAGGAATTTGTCGTTCTAATTCCTACTATGCAAAGTATCCAAACAAACCCTAAAACGTAGTCCTAGGTAAGTAAGGGTCGAATCCGCAGGGAAACAAAGTCTATCGCAGTATGCAATATGTATGTCAATTTAAAGCAACCAAAGGGGGGTTTTGTTGGTTTGTTTTAGTAGCCAAGCATGCAAATGGTAAATAAGCAATTAAAGGTGATGAAATCAGTTATTGGGAAAACACTCAGTCAAACAATATCCACTATTCGAATGACAAGTTGATCATAGATACTACTCAAAATCGCATGCAATGGTAATTCCAATTCCTTTTCAGATGTAACTAATAACACAACCAGATACTATTAGAACTAACTAATTAAACAACCCTGAAACTATCAAGATTCAGTTTAACAGCAGCCTTACGGATATGAATATAGTTAGATACATCCCTAGAATAAAACAACCAGTTTTTACCCTAGAATGTAAATCAATTCTCTTCTGCATAAGATTAGCACAACCAGTTACTAACATGATGCAGTTGCTACTATGGAATAGATATGCTCAACCAGTAACAATCTAAACCTAGCAATAGATAAATAACGACAAACCCTAGTTGATCAGACTAGAAATTATCAATATCAATCTTAAGAAATCAAACAAGAGAAGAGATAAAAACCATGCAATAGATTAGGAATAAGAATCTCACAACTGAATCACACGAAAAGCTTCAATGTCTGACTAAGCAAGAGTGGCTTAGTTCTTCATAGCAAGAGAATACCTAGAATAAGAAATTAGGGTTCCGAGATCGAAGAAACAAGTTTTCTCAACCCTTAAATACCAAAGGAAAATAATCTGAAATTATCCTAAAAAGAAATAATAAAAACGTAATAAAGTAATATAAAATAGATCCGAAAAAGAAATCGGCTCGGCGATGCTTCCGTCAGCGGCGGTGGCCGCTGCTTCTCCCACGTCGATCGCCGTAAATGCGGCGGGCGCCGCAATTAAACGGCGGTCGCCGTTTCCAGGTCGTAGCTAAGGTCTCTCCAGGGCAATTAACGGCGGTCACTGTTCCTTCCGCGGTGGTCGCCGCAATTCTGTTTCTTCATCCTTCGCTCCTCAGCTCCTAAGGCTCCAAAAACGCAACTTCCGCACCTCCTCGCCAAGTCTCCAAATCACCTCCAAAGCATCCTAAAACACTACTAAAATCATGCCAAAACTCCGTCAATACACACAACATAATCGTGTGTATCAACTTTAGCATCATCGTGTGTACAACCAAGGGAGCTGTGGAGATTTTCCGTTTCTGCGAACACTTGTTCACGGCGACCGCCGTGCCCATCGCAGCGACCGCCGCTAAGAGCAGCGACCGCCGTTACGAGCGGCGACCGCCGTTTTCTTCGTGTCTGGTGATCTCTTTGCTTCTCCTTCTATTTTTGCTTGTGTTGCTGCGTATTATTCGTAATGTCTGGACTGTTGAAGCGCACACTCTCCTCTCGTAAGAAATCATCGGGGGGTGAGACCTCCCGTAAGAAATCATCAGGGGTTGAGGCCTCTCGTAATAAGGTTGAGGAGTCCCGTCAGAGACTTTTACAGGATAGGGAGTTCCAGTCCACATTATTCTTTGATCCAGAGACTCTGCGGGATTTGAGGATGTATGAGAGCACGCATGAGCTTTTTATTACTGGTGGACTAGGTAGTTTCTTCCATTTTGCGGCACCCACATTCCCCGCCTAGACTGTGGAGTTCCTGGCCAGCTTTGACAACCACTGTGATACAGAGAGTATTTCTTTCAGTCTAGCGGGCAGCAGGCACTCTATGTCCTATGAGGACCTTGATATAGCACTTGGAATCACCAGGCCACCATCTTCGGAGAGGGCGTGGGCAGACGCCAATGGGTTCTTTACTTTCTGGTATCACTCCACTGGTACTAATGTCTTTAACCCGCAGGAAGGAGAGTACAATTACAAGTGGTCGCATCCGGGCCTGCGACTAGCACATAAGGTGGTGCGGATGGCTTTCCATGGCCAGTCCGAATTAAACAAGGTCCCGTACGACGACTTATATGCAGTATGGAGTATGACCCCTGAGTGCCCCTTGGTGTGGGATTGGCGCTCCCACTTTATTGCTTCATGCAGAAAATTCTAGGATAACAAGGGGCAAAAGATCGTCATTGGAGGAATGATCACTTTGATAGGCCTCCACCTGGGCCTCGAGCAGCCCGACCCATCCCAGCAGCTCTCTGCCACCTATAGATATGATTGGAGACAGCTCAAGACATCCGCTGTTATAGCCGGGACCGGGTCTAACCCGAAGTTCTGGCTGTATGGCACACGGGGCCTTTACAAAATCCCCATCCCTTTCCCGTTTGAGGTGACCTGTGGCCCGCGCTACAGGGATTTTGATGTGCACAGATACCGTGTGGGAGCCCCTGTGGTGCAGCCCATGCCAGTTGCGAGTGATGCTGAGGATGAGGATGAGGATGATGATGATGATGATGAGGATACCGCTATGCCTGAGGTGCAGGCTGTCGCTGCTGCTGGGCCGTCTCATGATTACCAGAGACAGACGTGGGAGATGGTCCAGAACATTGACACGCGCCAGCGGTCCATTCAGTCGGACCTCGCTGGGTATCACCAGGAGTTCATTGACTTCCGCCAGGAGTCAAGGGATCATTACGCGACGCAGGCCGAAGACATCCATGCAATGGAGGAGCAGATGAGGCAGTGGAACCTTTTCATGGGTTCCAAGTATCCAGACTTTCCACCGCCGCAGCAGTAGTGGTACATTCTTACCTTCTCCTCTTTTATTATGTCTGATTTCATTGAGGACAATGCTTATTTTAAGTGTGGGGGAGGTGATTATGTATTTATGTATTGCTTTTATCTTTTCAAAAAAAAAAAAAAAAAGAGCCACAAAATGAAAAAAGGCAAATAACAAATCCTGGGATGGACTGAAAACCCGAAAGGGCGGTCCAGGTAAAAAGCGGGTAATCCGACAGGCATTAGGCCTGGGCAAAAGTGGATTCAGAGTGATGTGAGGCGGTGAGTCCATCTATGATAAAATGAAATGAGTGGCTAGGATGAAAACCCTAAAGGGCTCCTAGGCAAAATGAGTGAAAAGAAGAGGAGTGTTTTCTAGGATCTCATTTTACCGGCGGGGCGACATAAGAAGAGGAGACAAAGAAGGATTGTCGGGTAGGTCACTTTGGGAGACATAAGGAGTCATAGATGGAGGTTAGGACTAGTGGCTACTTACATTTTTGGATGACCGGGATAAGCTTGGGGGAAGTATTCTGCTTGCCCTTAAGCTTGGATGTGTGTCGTGTTTGCTGCTGAGGAGTATATTGTTATTGTTGTGTGCTTGTGTTGATGTTGTGCTGATTACGATGCTGGAGTTGAGGGTGTAGTTGTGTTGTGGTCGGTTGGTTGAGGGATGTTGAGCTTTCATGTAGATGCTTTTACTCTTAGTTGCAAGCTTCTTTACATGTTGATGGTCTAGGTGCTTCATTGGTAATGGGTGGTAGTTCTCTATCCACTCGAGACGAGTAGAGATTCAAGTGTGGGGGAGTTTGATACACACGATTATGTTGTGTGTATTGACGGAGTTTTGGCATGATTTTAGTGGTGTTTTAGGATGCTTTGGAGGTGATTTGGAGACTTGGCGAGGAGGTGCGGAAGTTGCATTTTTGGAGCCTTAGGAGCTGAGGAGCGAAGGATGAAGAAACAGAATTGCGGCGACCGCCGCGGAAGGAACAACGACCGCTGTTAATTGCCCTGGAGAGACCTTAGCTACGACCTGGAAACGGCGAACGCCGTTTAATTGCGGCGCCCGCCGCATTTACGGCGATCGCAGTGGGAGAAGCAGCGGCCGCCGCCGCTGACGGAAGCATCGCCGAGCCGATTTCTTTTTCGGATCTATTTTATATTACTTTATTACGTTTTTATTATTTCTTTTTAGGATAATTTCAGATTATTTTCCTTTGGTATTTAAGGGTTGAGAAAACTTGTTTCTTCGATCTCGGAACCCTAATTTCTTATTCTACGTATTCTCTTGCTATGAAGAACTAAGCCTCTCTTGCTTAGTCAGACATTGAAGCTTTTCGTGTGATTCAGTTGTGAGATTCTTATTCCTAATCTATTGCATGGTTTTTATCTCTTCTCTTGTTTGATTTCTTAAGATTGATATTGATAATTTCTAGTCTGATCAACTAGGGTTTGTCGTTATTTATCTATTGCTAGATTTAGATTGTTACTAGTTGAGCATATCTATTCTATAGTAGCAACTGCATCGTGTTAGTAACTGGTTATGCTAATCTTATGCAGAAGAGAATTGATTTACATTCTAGGGTAAAAACTGGTTGTTTTATTCTTGGGTTGTATCTAACTATATTCCTATCAGTAAGGCTGCTGTTAAACTGAATCTTGATAGTTTCCGGGTTGTTTAATTAGTTAGTTCTAATAGTATCTGGTTGTGCTATTAGTTACATCTGAAAAGGAATTGGAATTACCATTGCATGCGATTTTGAGTAGTATCTATGATCAACTTGTCATTCGAATAGTGGATATTGTTTGACTGAGTATTTTCCCAATAACTGATTTCATCACCTTTAATTGCTTATTTACCATTTGCATGCTTGGCTACTAAAACAAACCAACAAAACCCCCCCTTTGGTTGCTTTAAATTGACATACATATTGCATACTGCGATAGACTTTGTTTCCATGCGGATTCGACCCTTACTTACCTAGGACTACGTTTTAGGGTTTGTTTGGATACTTTGCATAGTAGGAATTAGAACGGAAAATTCCTATTATCAACTATTTCCCAGGGTCGCAGAGTAAATCGTGCTTTGGTTTTTGATAATCCTGTGTTCGAGATGGCTGAAGAAGAACAGACGTTGAGGCAGTTGACTGCGCCCAACCTGCAACAGCAACCGCTGGCTGTGCGGTTTCCTGAGTTGACCGAGGGCATAAATTTCGAGTTGAAGTCTGGGTTAATCCACTTACTCCCCCACTTCCATGGGATGAGTGGTGAAGACTCCAATAAGCATCTTGCTGAGTTTCATTCGGTGTGTAGCAGTATAAAGCCGAAGAATGTGACTGAGGAGCAGATTAAGCTGGGGGCCTTTCCTTTTTCACTAAAGGATGCGGCCAATGACTGGTTCTACTATCTCACTCCAGGGAGCATTGACACATGGGTCAAGATGAAGAAAGCCTTCCTGGAGAAGTACTTTCCGACTACAAAACTAAACAACCTGATGCGAGCTATCAGCAACATCGAGCAACAGTGTGGTGAATCGCTCTACGAGTATTATGAGCGGTTCAAGAAGATGATATCCAACTGCCCCTTCCACGGCTATTCTGAGCAGGACCTCGTACTTTATTTGTACGGTGGTCTTCTTGATGAAGAGAGAAGGATGGTGAACATTGCTTGTGGAGGGAACATCCTCAACAAGACTCCTGCTGCAGCTTTTGAGACCTTCTTTGAGCTATCTGAGGGCTCAAGACAGTTCAGTAAAAGGGCGGGCGCCCAATCCGTGAAAGCTGTAGAGTCTCAGCCCAATTCTACTCTTCTTGCTGAAGTGACTGAGATGATGAAAAGATGCATGATGAGAGGTGGCTTGCAATAAGTCAAATCATGTGGGATATGCTATGAGAATACACATCCAACTGATGCATGTTCCACCGTGCAAGAACCAACTGCTGAGGTGAACGCTATTGGCGGATATGGCCCTCAAAGGCCAAAATATGACCCGTACTACAGTACCTACAATCCCGGGTGGAGAGATCACCCAAATTTGAGGTACGGGAACCAGCAGAACACTCATCAGGGGCAGGAGACCCAGGACTATCAGCAGAGGCCCCCACAGTTTCTCTAGTGTCCGTAGCAGTACCAGCAGCCTGGGGGTCAGCAACAATTTGGAGCTCCTTATGAACAAAGACCCCAAGGCCAGAGTTCCAGTGTCTCTACATCCGTCGACGACCAGATAAAAGCTCTCAACCAAGGCATACTATTAATGTCAAATGCTATGGTCCAAACAAATAAAGAGATGGGAGCACATATCCAAGCGCTAGCAAATATGATGGCCCAGAATCAGCAGAAACATAAATCCAGTATTCAAAACCTGGAGAAGCAGATGGGTCAACTGTCTATGGCGGTGAGCAGGCTAGAGGCTCATGCGTCGGGGAAACTACCCTCTCAAACGGTAGTCAACCCGAAGGAGAATGTGTGCGCCATGATGCTGAAAAGTGGTGCTGAGATAGAGGCCAGGAAGGCGGCTGAGAAGGAGGTCCAGGTGACCAAGGAGGAAAGCCACCAAGAAAACGAGGTCGAAGGCGAGTTCGGCAAGGGAGAGAAGGAGCCGCGACCGCGGCACGAAGGCCGCAACCGCGGCCTGTTCGCTGATGAAAATGCTGATTTATTCTCCCCCGAGGTCGAGAGCAAACCGCGATCGCGACACGAAGGCCGCGACCGCGGCCTCTTTGCTGAGAAGATTTCTGAAGTTCTGAAGCAACTGCGACCGCGGTCCCCAAACCGCGGCCGCGGCCAGGCCCCTGTGTACGTGGACGACTACATACGACCTGATTTTCCTCCCCTCTTCTCCGAGAAGCCTCCCGCGCCATTCCCAGAGGCTCTAGCGGACACCAGGAAGCCTGCCAGGGATAAGGATATGTTCGACTGGGTGAGCAACTGCGAGGTAAATGTCCCTTTGCTTAAACTTCTGACTAGTGTCCCTCGTTATGCTAAATTTTTGAAGGAGATCTGCACACAAAAGAGGAAGCGCTCAGTGAAGGAGAAGAAGAAGGTGGTGGTGAGTGAGAACGTGTCCGCTATACTGCAAAAGTGGATACCCAAGAAGGCAGATGATCCAGGGATGTTCACCATTCCCTGCAAGATTAGAGGTACCCTGTTCGATAGGGCATTACTTGACTTGGGTGCCTCCATCAATGTGCTGCCACTCGCTCACTACGAGTCCTTAGACGTGGGGCCACTTGAGAAGACGGGGATTGTCATCCAGCTGGCGGACAATTCAATTGTCAATCCAAAGGGAATTCTGCAGGATGTGCTGGTACAGGTGGACCACTTAGTATTCCATCCAGATTCTTCGTCATGGACACTGGGCAAGACAAGGATTCACCTGTGATGCTGGGAAGGCCGTTTATGAACACGGCCAGTACAAAGATTGATGTGAGTAACGGTTCGCTCACAATGGAGTTTGATGGGGAGAAGGTCAGGTTCAACATAGACGACCAGAAGAGACACCCTCCTGATGGGGACCCCGAGCGCTCATTGGAGGTGAGCGAACCAAGTTGAGGACGGGGAAGCGGTATGTCATGCCATGACAATAACTAAGGCGCTGTCAGGGATGCAACCCGAGGTATGTTTTATTTTCTTTGCTTTTCTTTCTTTATTTTTGCATTAGTTTTGTTTGTTTTTGCCTTGTTTTTGTTTCCGACTAACCTGCAGGGAAGAGACCCATTCTTATTGAAGAAGGCAATTACCACCATTGTAAGTCTCTCCTGTCCCAGCACTAGTCAACCCCTCGAAAAAAAACCTTAAACGGGGGGAAAAAAAAACAAAAAAAAATGTTGTACGAGTACGAGCTGTCCAGTATTACCATGGAGAGGGGTGCGCATGTTGCCAATGGAGTAAATTTTCGCTACACAATTTATTGGCAACGATAGCGGCCCCACCATCGACAGCAGCGAAGGAAGACCACTCATGGCCCACACCACGATCCTATCTGGGCCCATTGTTTGTGGTATTTGAAGGCCGTGCAACCCCATCATCATTGGTTTACCACTACTCACCAAGTGGTACATTTTGGTTGCACGGTAGGAGAGGATGCTGGAGTTGATGATGACACCCACCCAACACCAGTGACCGGTGCATATTATGCGGACCGCCAGCAACAACGGAAGTGTCCAAGCCAACTCGACGACATTTGTGAGCTTATTCCTTCTTTTCCCTATGCTACTATTATTTTGTATTTCATTACATTGAGGACAATGCAATGTTTAAGCATGGGGGAGGGTTTTATATTTCTATGTCGCTGAGTAGAAAAAGTAAAAAGAAAAGAACCACAAAATTTGAAAAAAGGCTAAAATTAAAATCCTGGGATAGGTCGAAAACCCGAAAGGGCGGCCTAGGTAATAAGCAGGTGGCTTGGACCAGCATTAGGCTGGGGTAATAAGAGGTCAAGAGTGATGTGAGCATACTGTGAGCCCATCTATGAAAAATGAAACGAGTGGCTTGGTGAAAACCCGAAAGGGCGCCTTGGCAAAATGAGCGAAAAGAAGAAGAGCGATTTCTAGGAATCCCTATTTTACTTGGCGAGGCGTCATAAGAAGAGGAGTCATAAGGAGGTTTCGGGTAGGTCACTCTGGAGGAATAAGAAGATAGATGGGAGATAGGATTAGAATTTTTTCCACTCTATGGTGTTTGGGATAAGCTTGGGGGAAGTACTCTACTTTCCTTTTAGCTTGACTGTGTGGGGTGTTGATTTGATGTTGTAGTTATTGTGCTGAGCTTATTTTGTATGGTTGCCTGGAGTTTATTGTTTGGTGTAAATCTTGGAGGTTGAGTTTTCTATGCTTCCTGAAGCCTTGGGGATTTGATTAGAGGAGTAGGTTTACTTTAGCTTACTCGAGGACGAGCAAGGTTTAAGCATGGGGGATTTGATCAGTGCTATTTTGTAGCACATTTCTAGGGATTATTACCAGGTTTGAGGCACCGTTTGGTGGGATTTTATGCACAATTGGAGATTATGGAGTTGGAGCAGAGAAGTGTGGTTTTGCTGGTCTGGAGGAGCTTATTGGAGACATCCAAAAGAAGAGAAATTGACCACCTGAGGAGACAAGCAAGATCCATGAAGAAACCACGTGAGAAGGCGGTGAAGTGAAGAAACCGCGACCAAGCCGCGGGGAGCAGAAGGTCGCGACAAGATTTCCGAAGGAGATGGGCGATAGCGAGGAGGCCGCGCCCGCGGCCGAATTATCGAAAATTAATTATGCACTTTGAGAGCAAACCGCGACCGCGGCCATCAGCGGGAGTCAGCCCGACGCGCTGCAAACTTCTGTTTTCTTTTTATGTTTTTCCTTTTTCGTTGTTTTATTTAATTCCGAATATTTGTATTTTTCCTTTTTAGGGATGAGGTTTGTGATCTTGGGCTTTAGGTTAATTTATTTAACCTAACTCCCACAGCCTCCATTGGATATCCCATATAGATGAACCCTGGATTATCGTATATTCAGTATTCAGAGTTTTTCCCTTTCAACAATTATGTCTTTCAATACTATGAGTAGGTAAGCACCCATTGCTTAGCCCGGCATGTGAAGCTTTTTCTATGGTTTGATTGCGAGGTTAATTCTCTATTTCCTATTTCTTTTGGGTTTATATCTTTCTTCTTGCACTTATTCATATGGATTGTTATTGATTTGACTAGACTGATCACCTAGTTAGGTTTAGTAATTATCTATTGCTAGGGTTTGGAATTGACCGGTCGGTGATTCTTTATCTAGAGTAGCATCCATAATTATCTAGGACTGGTAGGACTAGATTATTATGAAAGAAGATTGATTGCATGTTAAATTATTGCGGGTTGTGATTATTTGACATGTATCCTGGTTTGATCCTATGCCCAATGCTATTATTGTTCTAAATCTTGATTGTTTCTTATGCGTTCAATAATAAGAGTTGCTAGGACTGGTAGGACTAGTAACTATACAAGAATGGGGACAAGAATAAACAAAGGAAAGGAATAGAGAGAACCTAGGACCAATCTACCATAGGAAAAGTGGATCTTGTTTGACTAAGTGTTTTTCCCACATTTTATTACACTCTTTGCTTATTTGCTTTGTTTACTTTCTTGATTACAAAACCAACCAAAAACTCCCCCCTCTTGTTACTATTGCATGTGAACAACACATAGATTAATCCCTTCCTCCCTGTGGATTCGATCCTTACTTGCCCTAACTACTTGTTTAGGTTTGTCTAGGTTTATTTTGATTTAGTGGTATACGACAATCGCTGTGTCACTAAAAGATAGAAAAATAATAATAAAAGGAAATAACGGAATAAAGAAATAAGGAAAAAGAAATAAATAAAATAAAATAACTTCGGACGAAATCTGACGAATTCTCCACGGACGCACTGACATCGATTTCCGCGATCGCGGCACAGATTCCGTGCTCGCGGAAAACACACTTTTGCTCTCGGCTTTTCCCGACTTTTCCGCGACCAGATACTTGCTCCTCCGCAGCCGCGAATTTCTCGCGATCTTGCTCCTTTGCCTTGCGTCTTCGCCGCAACCAACCGTGACCGCCCGAGCCCATCCGTGCCTGCGGCGACTTGATCCGCGATCGCGGAAGCATGATGTTGCATCTTCTTCTCTTGGTTCTCTCGTTTTCTTGGGTGGCTTCATGATGTCTTCAATTAAGCTTCTCTACACCACATATCTACACTTTTACTCCTCAACTCCACTCTCCATAATAACACTCTAAACATCTCCAAATGGTATCCAAAACACCGGTAACAACTTCTAGTTAAACCCTATAAAGTAGCGTTGATCACTCCTCTAACAAACACTCCCCCTGGTTAGTAAAATAGCTTTGAGGCAAGTGTATATGTTGTGTACATTGTGTACAAGTGTGTGCATTATGTGTGTAATGCACACACAAGTTGTATGCATGTATTAATCATTCTGTGTGCATGTACATAGGTCTTCTGTGTGCATACAAACACACTTGAGTGTGAATATGACCGCACTTGTGTGTGCATATGCACAATTGTATGCATATATGAATCATTCTATGTGTAATGCACACACAAGTCTTTTGTGTGCAATGTACAAGTGTGTGCATTATGTGTGTAATGCACACACAAGTCTTTTGTGTGCATATACACATGTGTGTGCACAGTTGTGTGTAATGCACACACAAGTCTTTTATGTGCAATGTACAAGTGTGTGCATTATGTGTGTAATGCACACACAAGTCTTTTATTTCGGGCACAGAAACAAGAAGGAAGAAACAAAGGGAAGGAACAAGAAAAACCCCAAGGTATACAAATAAGTCAAAGCCAGCGCACACTGAAGCAAAAGAGAAGGAAGTTAATGAAAAACAAAAAGGCAAGAGGAAGAAAAGCCCTACAGAAGCAGAGGTATCTAAACAAAAGAAACAGAAAAAGGAGGAGAAGGACACTGAGAAGGTATCAAAGAGAGGGAAAAAGGAGGAGAAAGAGACTGTGAATATCACAAAGCAACAATTGAACGTGAAGAAAGGGATAACTGAAGCTAGGAATGAGAACCCTCGGGTGTTATGTAGAAAATCCCCAAGATCACTTGTTCGAATGTTTGTTGATGAACATAATTTCAGTGCTGCCCAGAGACAAGCTGTTATAGACATGGGATTTGGAGCATTGCTTGAGTGGAAGGTCAAAGACTTGCCAGGGAGGCTAGGCCTATATGTTGCTAACAAATTTGATGAATATAAATGCACCATCAAGTTAAAGGGTTCTGCAGAGATTTTGGTTACTGAGAATGATGCACATGACTATCTCGGCATCCCAAAGGGCAGCATCAGAATTGTGGCTCCCGATAAATTGCGCAACAAAGAAATCCTTGCCAAGTTAGTTGAGGACTTCCCGAAAAAGACAATGAGGAGTATTGTCATCAGTAATATCAAAGACAAGATGCTGACATATAAAGGGGATATTTGGTTCAAGAGGTACTTCATCCTCTTTTTTGTCAATTCGGTGGTGGATGGGCATGCAAATGGGAAGTTGAAGTTTGAGATACTTGATCTCCTAAATGATGTTGACAAGATAAACCAATATAATTGGAGTGCCTTTGTCTTTGACAAGCTTGTTGAGTGTGGAGGTAATTGGAAACCTAGTACAACAAAACCATACAGGAGACCTCTATTACTACTACTGGTAAGAATAAAACTTTCATTTCTTTGAATTCATTATTTCTGAAATTTGTGTGCATATATGAGTACTTATTTGTGCATATCCATACACTTGTGTATTCATATCTTAACCAACTGGGAAATTGTGTACATTATGAACCATTGTGTGCATATGCTTATATTGTTGTGTGCATATGTCTCATACCAAAGGGCAACATATGGACATAAATATGAGCATTTTGGTCATATGCACACACATGTTGGTGCAGTGTGTGTGCATGTGCACACACTTGTGTGTGCATATGGACATATGTGTGCATATGTGTGTGCATGTGCACACACTTGTGTGTGCATGTGCTCACACTTGTGTGTGCATATGGACATAAATGTGTGCATATGTGTGTGCATATGGACATAAATGTATGCATATGTGTATGCACTGCACACATATGTGTGTGCATGTGCACACATGTGTGTGCATATGTGTGTGCATGTGCACACACTTGTGTGTGCATATGGACATAAATGTGTGCATATGTGTGTGTAGTGTGTGCAAATGTGTGCACACATATGCGCACACATATGCACACATTTATGTCCATATGCACACAATTGTATGGATATGTCTCGTACTGTGTGCATATGCTTACACTGTTGTGTACATATGTCTCATACTTGTGTGTGCATATGCACACAATTGTGTGGATATGTCTCGTACTTTGTGCATATGCTTATGGTGTTGTGTGTATATGCTTACAGTGTTATGTGCATATGTCTTCTACTATGTATTTACCTCTTTGTTCACATCTTAATGTGTGCATATCACTTCTTTGCAGTTGGTATATGTTGACCAAATGGTGTTCAAAGGAAAGCCATCTCATAGGAAATTCCCAATAATCAAGAATTGGAACACAAACACCCTAAAGGAAAGAGAAGACGAAGAGTTAATCCATTGTGGATTTGGGAGAGGGTTTGCAAGGGGAAGACCTCAGTTTCACGATCAAGATGAATCAACAAGGCAGGAAGAGACAAATTTTGCCCAAGATAAACAGAATGATGCTGCTCCAAATGACGACGAACTCAAGACATTCATGAAGGGCTATCTACATGATGCTGAAGAAATGGTTGTCCAGATTAGAAAGTTTGTGAATAAGAACAAGGGGACACCACCACAGCTTGCTCACAATGGTTTACTGAACAAGGTCAACATTGGTTGTGAGAAGATTTTAAATGTTAAGCTGAGATCGGAATTCTTGTCACAAACTTATGATGACGACTTCGACAACCAATCTGAATTCTGGGACGAAGCTGTAAAGTGCTTGGATGAAATTGATAAAACTTTGAAGGAAAAAGAGAAGCATGAGGGATCTATGTGGGTACCCGGACTGTCGGATTTTGTTCAACAATTATCAAGGGATTACGGTGAAGTAAGTTAATAATGTGTTTTGTTTGCTATATATTTTGTTACAATATAACGAGTACTAATCCATATGTTTACCTTCTAATGAAGAAAACCAATGATGAAGAAAACATGCACGAATCCCAGATTGTTGACAGTGATGATGATAAGGAAGAACGAGAAAACATGGAGGAGCCTCACACTTACGAAGAAAACATGGAGGAGGCCAGCAACATTGAAAAGGAAAAAGAAATTGTAAATGACAAGGAAGAAGAAAATGAGGAAGAACAAAACCAGGTAAACATAGAGGAGCCTCATAATGAAGAAGAAAGCATGGAGGAGGTAAATATTAATGACAAGGAAGAAGATGATGGAAATCAGGTAAGAAAATGTTAGGACTAAGGACATATGGATTAGTACTTGTTATATTGTAACAAAATATGTTGAGTCCTTGTGTGTGCATATAAATAACTATTGTCTATGCATATGTTGAAGTTTAAGGGTTCAAGTGAGATGCCTGGCCAAATCAATGAGGAGGAAGATAAGGAAGCATCAGGAGATAAAGTGGTAAAAATCAGAATACCTACTGTGTGCACATCTTAAAACTTGTGTGTGCATATGATACTTGTGTATGCATATAAATAACTCTTTGTGTACATATGTTGAAGGTTGAGCGTCCAAGGGAGATGCCTTGTCAAATAATTGAGGAGGCCCAAATCATTGAGGAGGCATCAAAGAGAGAGGTAAAAATCATAGTACATCCTACTGCGTGAATTTTGTGTGCATTTAGTATTTATTGTGTGTGCGTAAGTTGATACTTGTGTGTTTATATAAACAACCCTTTTGTGTGCATATGTTGAAGGCTAGGAAGGCAGAAAGGGAACATAAGGTGGTAGCAGGAGAAAAAAAGACTACAGAAAATAAAAAGGTAAGATCTGAATATAAATTTTTGTGTGTGCATATGATAAAACTTGTGTGTTCATATGATAGTTAATGTGTGTGCATATCTTGTTCCTTGTCTGTGCATGTATTAAATCCTTTGTGTGCATATAACAATGCTTTTGTGTGCATACTGCAGATCAGTATGGATTTTGATGAAGTTCCATCATTTGACTTGGGGATCTCACCAATTTCTACTCAGGAGAATGACATATTGAGGAAACAGGAATTGAAGGAATCAGCAGCATTTGAGGCAACAGAATCAACCATTCCAAAGAAGGTACAGAGAAAGAAACTTTGGCTGAATTAGAACCTTTTATAATTTGCAAGACTCTAATGGTTTGTGTGTATTATTAGGTAACATTTGTGGTTGGAAACTCTTATGTGACACCGGTGCAGAACGTACAGAAAAGGATAACTAATCCTTCAGAATATGTGAAATCTCCATTCAAAGCAAGAGAGGTTGATATAAATGAGCATTCAACTACAGAGGAGAAAAATATCTACGATTGGCTGATGAACACAAGAATAAAATATTGGTAAGTTGATATAAATGTTATTTTGAAATATTATGTGTTCGTATGATAGTTAGTGTTGTAATACCCCTCATTTTTTAGTAAAGGCATTTTTGTGATTTTCCAAACACTTGTACTGAAGTCGAATTAATTTCAGAGAAGTTCAGACATTCTGTTAAATGCTTGATCTCTGTAATAATTTCCTAAGTGGAATAAAATACATTCGAAGTATTTTTGGGGTTTAGAATAATTGTTCGGATACGAATATATTTAGCCCGGGGTTAAAACCCATACCCATAATTCTTCCCGAGACAAAAGTGGGCAAAAGAGGCAGAATTAGCCTTCGCCGCACCCGCGGTAGGACCCACCACACCCGCGGTCAGAATTGGCCTTCACCGCACCCCGCGGTGAGACCCACCGCACCCGCGCCGTCATCATTACTTTTCTGCTTCGCCGAACTTTGACCGGCTTCGCTTGAGCTGCTTCGCCTTTGTCGGAGCCGAGGCGGTGAGGCGGTGGGGGAGGTTCCTGCTTGACCTCCTTGCTTGGCTTATAAAAGGAGGGGACTTGGAGGAGGAAGCATCCCAATCTCTCTCTCTCAAATATCTCTCTCGTTCCATTGTCACCGGATTTGCAAGCTTTCGCCGGAGTTGTCGTCGGAGCTCTCATAGGAGGAGGAGGTGCTCTCAAGGTGGTGCTTGGGTGGTCCAAGGAATCCAGAAGTCGGAGCCACCACAAGATGAACCCCCGTCGTCTTCCCCGGCGAGTTTTCGTCATCGTCGTCTCGCCACTATGGCTTGACCGCACCCACGGTCAAGGCCGCTGCACCCACGGTGTGCCTGGGCGATTGTGGTTATGGTTTGGGCTTTGTGGTTTTGATCAAGGAGGGTCTACATAGCAATCGGGTCAAGACAAGAATCTGATCCAGTGCTACAATTGTGGTACACCCGGGCACAAGAGTAATGCGTGTCCGAAGGAGAAGAAGACGTGCTATGGCTGTGGAAAGAAGGGGCATGTGCAGACGTTCTGTCCGTAGAAAAGACAGAGGGGAGTTGAGTCACAGCAAGGGTCTGTTAGTCAGAACAATCGACCTAGGTTTAGACCAGTGGAAGCTCCTAGTCCTTCAACGCAGACGACTGCTCAGAACAAGGGGAAATCCCCAGTTGCTTCTGGAGGTCAAGGTCAATGCCTTTACGAGATGCATGAGGCTGATGGACTAAATGCTCCTGTTGCTCAAGGTACTCTATACCTTCATTCTACTCATGTATGTATGTTATTTGATTCGGGTGCTACCCATTCTTTTATTTCAGAGAGTTGTGTCAGTAAATTAGGTTTGGTATGCAATGAGGTTTGTGAACCTTTCGTTGTGAATCTTCCTAATGCCGAACATTTGGTTGGAACCAAGCGTCTGTCAGAATTTCCGGTTACCATCCAGGGTAAGAAGTTCGAAGCAGATTTGATCTGTATAGCCATGGCTCCATAAGACATTATTCTCGGTATGGATTGGCTGACGCGTCATGGGGCTGTAATCAATTTTAGCTCAAGGACTATGACGGTGTCATCTGGGGGCCAGTATGTATGCAAGTTCAAGGGTCGGAATGACGCTGATAACGACAGGCTCATCAATGCGATGGCTGCGTTTAAGCTACTTCGACAATGTTGTGTCGGGTACTTGTGCTATCTGGATGAGCCCAAGAAATATGAACCTTCAGTTCCTGATATTCCGGTCATCCGTGAGTTTCTGGATGTCTTTCCGGAGGAGATTCTTGGTTTACCCCCACATCGTGACGTAGAGTTTACCATTGATCTGGAGCCTGGTACCGTGCCGATCTCTAAGGCACCGTACCGGATGGCTCCTCCTGAGATGCAAGAGTTGAAGAAGCAACTCGAGGATCTTCTTGAGAAAGGTTATATAAGGCCGAGTGCATTGTTGGGCATGACGTCCCCTGGGAAGGTGGATCGAGCAAGACAAGCCCAGGCCCACGACGGATCAGAAGAACATAAGAGAAACCCAGAGAAGGCGACGAGGCTTCTCCAGTCGAACGTCCTCTGACAAGATCGCGAAGATCCCGCCAAGCATTAAATGCCAGGATTGATCAACGGCCATAGCATTTACACAACACCATAATAGCAGTAATTAGTGACAGAATCTCCGTAATTAAATCCCGGCGTTGAAGATAAGGATGGGATCAAAATATAACGGTCAGAGGCACGAAGAACTTACCATATATGGACAAAGAGGAAGATAAGAGGGGGACGGATACAAGCACGTTACACACTCAAGCATTCTCGTTCAGAAACAAAACAGAACAACACTTTCACTGCCCGTCTAGCTCTCCAGCAATCACCCCCGCTTATTCGCCACCGGTCGCAACCTAAGAATTACCGGTCGAATCCAATAAGATCACTCTGCCTTATTACGATAAGTTGTATCTCGATTCAATCCGATCAATATATTATCTAATAAACTCATTTTGCTATTCTGCATTTGCTCTTTGCTTGTCTATTATCTATTTGGTTTGGATTGTTTTCTATCACCCGATCGACTAGTTACCCCGTCTAAGGCGATTTAGGTCGTTCGATCTTTTCGCCCCAAAACAATTTGGCGCCCACCGTGGGGCAACTTGCCGATCATCCTTCCGAAACTTTCCAACCATGACTATCGACCCATCTACCAACACTGAAGAACCACATCTCGAAGACGGAACCCAAACTCCAGGGGACCCAACCGAAAACCCTACTCCAACCCAGTTCTAAGAACTTTCTCAAAAAATGGTTGCCCTCCAAGAGGAACTAGCCCAGCAGCGCCAAAAAACCAAATCTCTCGCCGCCTTGTCAACCCAATCCGAAGACGAGATTGCACAACTAACCCGTGAAAATGAGTCTCTTAAGTCGCAGGTACAATCAATGGCTTCGGGATCTAGGAGTATGCCCATCCACAACAACGTCCGAACACGCCTCGACATGGACAACGTCGAGCCAACGCCCCCGAGCGTGCGACGATCCGGATACGCAAAGGGTACATCTCGAACTCCTATTACCAATCCGTTTTTGACTAACCATGTCACTTTTTCCACACCGATCGGGTCGACAGGGGCCCGAATCGACGAACCACATGTTACCAATCCACCAGACGTCCTGGCTCTCTTCCAGCAGACGCTCGACCAACACATGAAGACGATCGACGATCGCTTCAACAGGCTTCTAGGAGTCCCGCAGCCAATCGAGAGGGAAGCGACCGGCGAATTCGAAGAATCCCCGTTCATTGAAGAAATCGCCAGGGTCGAGATCCCTAAGAAGTTTCATCTTCCCAGCATGGCGACATTCGACGGCACCAGCGACCCATATGACCATATTTCTATATATAAACAAAAGTTAATGGCTGCATCTGTTTCAATGGAGAACCGCGAGGCCATCATGTGCAAAAGCTTTGGCATGACCCTCGCAGGTTCCGCACTAACTTGGTTTATGCGTTTGCCTCAGGGAACGATTGCATCGTTTGCGGATCTGGTCAACTCCTTCAAAAGTCAATTTGCCAGTAGTCGGAGGCTCGAAAAGCAGTCGAGTGACCTCTACCGAGTCACACAAAGGTATAACGAACCTCTCAGGAATTATCTCAACAGGTACAATAAGGAGAAAGTGGTGATCCCCCATTGCGACGTCACAACCTCCATCGAAGCCTTCAGACAAGGTCTGATCAAAGACAGCAACCTTTACGACGAGATTACCAAGTACCCATGCAAAAGCTTTGAAGACGTCTAGGCCAAGACCATGGCCGAGGATTGGAAGAGGACCGTGAGTCACGAAAAGCCTCACGCGGGCCCGATCCGTCTGATCGTAAAAATCTCTCTGCCAACCGTAGAGACAGACGTCCACATCCCTACTCTCGTAATCAAAATGAGTTGAGTCAGGTAAACTCTTTCCAAGACAGGTCCCAGGACTGGAGAGACATTCCGGCGTTGCCTCCCAGGATCCAATCTTACAACTTCAACGTTTCCGTGTCGGAGCTCGTCAAGAGTTTCGACAAATATGGAAAGGAAGTAAGATGGCCCCGAAAGAGCGACCGACCGGACGTCAAGAAAGACATGAGCCGATGGTGCGAATTCCATGGCGATCATGGTCATTCGACCGACGAATGCATCGCCCTGCGAAAGGAAGTCGCAAGACTGCTCGCACAGGGGCTCATGCGCGACGTAATCTCGGAGCGGGCAAAAACCACCATGGAACGACGAGACCAGGTAAAACAAAACAAACCTCCATCCCCCGTCCATACAAAAGTTGTCAATACTATTTCAGGTGGATCGAACGTATGTGGGAACACATACTCCGCGGCTAAGGGACACGCAAAGGAAAGCAAGGGCAACAAGCCCGAGGCGTCAGAATTAAGGCCAAGGAAGATCTCCAACCTTCTGACAGTCACGTTCGACGAGTTCGATTCCAACGGATCGGACAGTCACCACGATGGTCTGGTAATCTCTTTGTCTATTGGTAATTACTTAATATGAAGGGTACTAATCGATACATAGAGTTCAACCAATCTTTTGACCCTCGACGCTCTTAAAGAAATGGGTCTAGCTGAAAATGACCTAATCTAAAAGTCGACCCCACTGGTCGGGTTCAGCGGTGAGGTTAAACATACGACTGGTGAAATCATTCTAACCACATACGTTGGAGGAATCAACCAACAGGTGAAATTCTTGATCCTAGATTGTCCATCTCCCTACAATTGTATTCTTGGCAGGCCATGGATACACGCTATGAGAGCGGTACCCTCGACGTATCATCAAGTCATCAAGTTTCCCACTGAATGGGGAGTACAAGAAATCTGAGGAGACCAAAGGACCGCTAAAGAGTGCTACGTCGCTTCCATGAAGAACGCAGTCAAACATCAGACCGCATAGCAATCACAGAGCGGCAAAGGATCCAGTCGGTACATCGAACCAGAAATGGAAAAACTCGACGAGATCGTACTGGACCCTTCAAAGCCAAACCAAACGGTAAGGGTCGGGTCGGACTTGGACGACTCGACCAGACAACAACTTCTTGATTTTCTTAGGATCAATGCCGATTTCTTCGCATGGTCGCATGAGGATATGGTCGGAATATCTCCAAACATTATTACGCATAAATTGAATGTAGATCCATCTCAACCCTCTGTTAAGCAAAAACACAGGAAGTTTGCCCCTGAGCGGAACAAGATAATTGACGACGAAGTCAAGAGCTTAATGGAAACAGGGAAAATAAGAGAAGTTCATTATCCTGAGTGGCTAGCCAACGTGGTCGTAGTCCAGAAAAAGAACGGCAAGTGGAGAGTCTGCATCGACTTCACAGATCTCAACAAGGCTTGTCCCAAAGACTCGTTCCCACTACCCCACATCGACGCCATGGTCGACGCCACAGCAGGGCACGAAATGATTACCTTCATGGACGCTTTCAGCGGCTACAATCAAATCCTCATGGAACCCGACGATCAGGAAAAAACAGCATTCATCACTAGCCAAGGTATCTACTGTTACAAAGTAATGCCCTTTGGCCTAAAAAATGCAGGGGCTACCTATCAGCGACTAGTCAACAAGATGTTCAAAGATTAGATCGGAGACACGATGTAAGTATACATAGACGACATGTTGGTCAAGTCCAAAAAGAAAGAAGATCACATAGACCATCTACGCGACAGCTTCGAGGTGCTCAAAATGTACAATATGAAACTAAACCCTACTAAATGTTCCTTCGGAGTGTCATCAGGGAAGTTCTTGGGGTACATGGTGACACAAAGAGGAATAGAAGCCAGCCCAGGATAGATCAAGGCTCTCATCAATCTTCGATCCCCCCAATGCATCAAAGACGTACAAAATCTCACGGGTCGGATAGCAGATCTGAATAGATTCATCTCCAAATCATCCGATAAGTGCAAACCCTTCCACGACGCTCTCAGGAAAAACAAGTCCTTTTAATGGACGGAAGAACACGAAGCAGCGTTCCAGAACTTGAAAGAGTACCTGGCCAGTCCCATGTTACTGACCAAACCTAAAGGCGACGAGCCCTTATTTCTATATCTTGCAGTGTCAGAATCAGTCGTAAGCGCAGTACTGATCAGGAAAGAGGATGCCAAGCAGTCACCGATATACTACGTCAGTCGGATGCTGTTGCCAGCAGAAACAAGGTATTCGTCACTCGAGAAGCTCGTACTATCGTTGGTAATGGCCTCGAACAAACTCAAACCCTATTTTGAATCACATACTATTATTGTCCGCACTAATCATCCCATGAGAGCAATCATGAGGAAACCCGAGTTTACAGGACGAATGACCAAATGGGCTATACACCTCAGTGGTTACGACATCGAGTACGAGCCCAAGACAACAATCAAGTCGCAAGCCTTAGCCGACTTTGTGGCCGATTTCAGTCCGACCCTAGAGCAAGAAGCCACAAGATAAGCAACACAACTGCTCACGATGGAAGAAACAGGTACATGGGAGCTCCACATAGATGGAGCGTCGAACTCCAGAGGATCTGGCCTAGGGGTCGTGCTGAAATCGCCACAAGGGGACAAGATAGCTCAGGCCGTCAGATGCGAGTGGGATGTGACTAACAACGAAGCTGAATACGAAGCACTCATATTCAGACTCATCTTGGCTCGCGACCTAGGGGTCCGAGAGATCGAAGTCGTTTGCGACTCCTTGCTGGTCGTAAACCAAAGACAAGGATCATACAGTGCTAAAGACGTCAGGATGATAGCCTACTTGGAGGTAGCCAAGAAGCTGATCGAACAATTCCAAGCATTCAACATCAGACAGGTACCCAGAGATTTTAACTCCCAAGCTGACGTACTTGCCAATCTAGGATCCGTCCTAGACCCGAAGGAATTTCAGCACATACCATTGGCTCATATCATGACGCCAGTCGTCCCCAGGACGTCCGTCGAGTCAACGACACCGCTTGAAGAACTCGTCGCCATGGAAGTCGGCGGCCGACCAGAAGAAGACATCATCGACAACAATGACGATTGGATGCTACCTTACATCAGATGGTTGAAAGACGGCACTGCCCGATGACAAAACAGAAGCAAAGCGGCTCAAGGTATAAGCACTCTCTTTCGATATCATAGATAACATCTTGTACAAAAGATCTGTCATAGGGCTACTCCTACGATGCCTCAAGACCTCCTAGGTCGGACGCATCCTACAATCGCTACACGAAGGAGAGTGTGGGAATCATACTGGAGGATGAAGCCTCTCGGGAAAAGCCCTACGAAACGGGTACTACTGGCCGACGATGAACAAGGACGCTATGGACTACACCAAAAAGTGCGACGCTTGTCAGCGGCATGCACCCGTCCATCACCAACCTTCAGAGCTCTTCCATCCGACTCTGGCTCCATGGCCCTTTATGAGATGGGGGATGGACATCGTCGGCAAGCTCCCTCCCGCGTCGGGTCAAAGAGTCTTCTTCCTCGCCATGACGGACTACTTCTCTAAGCGGATCGAAGCCGAAGCCTACAGAGAGGTAAAAGATCAACACGTCATTTCATTCATAAAACGTAATATCTTGTGCAGATTTGGCATCCCATCAGAAATCGTGTGCGACAACGGTTTCCAATTCACCAGTCATAAGACTCGAGCCTTCTGCGACCAATGGAACATCAAGTTGGTCATGTCCACACCTCGGTATCCGCAATCCAACGGACAGGCCGAGTCTAGCAACAAAATCATTATCAGCAATCTCAAGAAACTCCTCACTAGGGCTAAGGGCAAATGGGATGACGAACTCCCATACATTCTCTGGTCCGACAGAACTACTCCAAAAAATGCGACCGGACAATCGCCTTTTTCCCTCGTCTACTGGAGTGAGGCGGTCATTCCAGCCGAGTTGCTGGTTCCGACCGCCCGTTGCAACCTCCAAACGAGCAAGCAAAATGATATTGAATTGGCTCATAACCTAGACACAGTGGACGAGATCAGAGAAAAAGCTCGAATCAGGATGGTCAGATTTCAACAACAGGTCGCAAGGAGCTACAACAAGAACGTCAGGATCAAGGCATTCACAATCGGAGATTGGGTCCTTAGGAAAACCTTCCAGAACACCAAGAATCCATCCGACGGAAAACTCGCACCACAATGGGAAGGACCCTACTTGATCACCAAAGTGGTTGGACAGGGAGCGTATCAATTAGAAGACAAAGACGGACAACCAATTCCAAGAAGTTGGAACGCGGCACATCTAAAGCTATACCATTTCTGAACTGACAAGGTAAGACACTACAAAAACTCGCACATCGCTTATTATTGCATGCACATCTCTATCTTCCTTTACAAACTATCATTTGACACTAAGTGAGGACCTCATCCTTACAAAAAGACGAACGCAGAACTGCATTGACACATACATTGGATCCAGTCATCCGCGAAAAGCGCTTACATTACACGATCGATCGGAACACGGGGAGATGAACAACACAGGCACGTCGGCACACCGCCTGCCTTATAAAAAACATAAGGTACGACACCTTATTACATTCACGCAATAGAAACATATTGCTTACCTCCCTGGCATAAAGTCATGACTAACACATACACAAACATTTACAGGCCTGTTTTACACACATACATACGGGGAGCCCCACTCGACGGAGCACACGGGCGAAACCGACACACCAAACACAAAACATTATCGACAATCCCCTTAGATGTCTGACGACATGTAAGAAACAAGCAAACGTACGATCTTATATATAAATACAAATTGCATTGAATAAAAACACGAGCATTTTTATACAAAATATGCGACCCGCGATGGTGGACGGGTCGCCAAAACATATTGTCTGCCTACACATCTGTAGGACTTCATCAAGCATTCACTTAAAAACATTCTGTGACCCGCGATGGTGGACGGGTCACCAAAAATACCAAATGTCTAAACCCACGCACAAGTGGGACAACAAGTCAAACTATGCAAGAAAAAAAATCAGGCATCGGGGACAACGGCCTTACCTTCGACAGGGGCTGGCTCCAGAGAGGCTATACCATCAGTCGGCTCGACGTCGCCAGAATGGGCCTCGTCCTCGCCAACGTCCTCATCCATGGCCTCCTCTCCGTCGCCAGCCAAGCGAAACAACTCCTGACCAGGATTTCCCTTCGGAAACATGGAGTCCAGAGTCTCCTTTTCTGCCTTCAAGTCCCAGAGCTCATGCTTGCCTTCATCGAACTCTTCGATCATCTCGACACGCGACTTCAGTGCATAAAAAGCACCGACATCGCCTGTGATCTGACCAGCAGCAATCCGAGCCTGCTTCACCTCTTCCTCAACGCCTGATCGGCTCTCCTCAAACTCTTTCCGACTCGCAACCAGCTCCTCTTGGCAACTCTTTAACTCCCTTGTAAGGCGACGCTCAGTCTCACGACAACGGCTCTCCGCTCCCTCTAGTTTGGTCCTTAAGGACGCAAGGTCGGACTCTGTCCTAGCAGCCCTTTCCTCAGCCTTGGCGACCATTGTCTTGACACCAGAATAGGCCCCCAAGAGATACTGGAAAGTCTGAAATCTCACACGACAATGCAACACATAGTCAGAAGACATGGCCAAACGAAAGAAAAAGAGAAAAAGCACAAACAGAGGGCAACTCACCCTCCACGCGGAGCATCCCGCTTCACCAATGCAGTCCAAAGGGGAAACATCATCGACTTCCGATTTCAAAGTCGGATCCTGAGTGCGGAAGAGATCGGCAATCGATTGACCGACTGCGCCAATCTTGTCGATCCCCTCGGCAGTCGCCTCCTTCTTCCTAGGGATCTCCTCCACTTTGACATCATCAGACTGAACATCCGCCTTCCTCTTAGAACCAACTTTGGCTGGAAGCGCCGAGTCCGCCGGAATACACTTACTCGACGCGGCTTTGGCCGCCGCCTTCCTTTGCTCAATCAAACCTTTCCCAGACGATGCCTTTAAACGAGCACTCGCTCGACCACCAGGGGAAGCTGGCACGACAAGACAAAGCAAAAATCTTAAAACACGCGACAAAGTGAAAAAGAACAGAAAGAATTCTCGGGGTCGAGAGCTCATCCTTGGCACGAGATGATGAGACAGTTGACATGACTTCTTGACCAGAAGGAGGTGCTGACAACAGGTTGACGTTGGTAAAACTCCTCTCCGACTTTAGAACACCCAGGACAATCTTGGACAGACCTTCCGACCGAGCGCTCACCTCTAAATCTTCTGGCTCAGGAACTACGAAAAAGAAAAGTTAAAGCAAAGAGTTAAGACACATAAACAAAAAAAAAAAGACAAATACATACTCTCAACTCGCCACTCCGTCAATAGGAACGAACATTCTCCCCCCTTCTCCAGAGAAGAATGTTCAACAAAGAAGAACTTCGACCCCCATCCGCGGTCGTTGACATCAAGATTCTGCACCAAAAGCTTCCGACCATGTCGGATACGTAACTGAATGACGTTGGCTAAAAGATGCACAAGCAAATGTCGTTAATTAGCCTTATCAAAGTAAATTATCCTAACAAACCCACTAAACAGAAGTATAGCAGATAAGTAAGGGTTGATCCCACAGAGAAGGTTTGATGTAGTATGCAACCGTGAATGACAAGTAACACAAACGGGGGGAGTTTAGTTATCAAGAGAACAAAGCAAACAATGCAAATGAATTGAGTTGAGTTTAGAAAATATAATGAGGGAAAAGTAGTTCTACTAGAGCGAAATTCACAAGTACAGAGATAAAGTCGATCACTGAAATCTATTTCGTCCAAGTTCTTTAATTATCCTTATAGTCGTTCCCACCCTAATCTTAAGTACTATTGATTCTCACAGTTGTCAATAGACTTATTACTATGCTAATGATAAAATACCATTGATTCTCACAGTTGTCAGCGTACCTTAGCACCAACACAACAATAGCAATGCACACAAAGATATAGGATACATGCAAGTAGAAAGACGTACAAGTACTCACTCCCCTACTTAACATGCAATCGATTCTCACTCACAATTGTACGCTCGGAACCCCTATACGCACAATTGTGTTTTCCACTAGATATGCACTCGGAACCCCTATATGCAATCCTAGCAATTGATAAAACGTATTCAACCTAGTTGATCAGGCTAAGAAGAACAACAAGAAATCAATATCAATATAACCAAGAGAATCAATCCAACACTTATAAGGATAAGAACAAGGAATAGAAATCTCACAAACACATCAACTGTACTGCTTCAATCGTCTAGCAGAACAAAGGTGAAGTTAGTTCTCCATCAAAGGGGATGAAAAACTAAGAAAAGTAAAAACGATGATAACAAAATAGTCCAAGTCTCCGTAATGGTGTGTCTGTCGTAGTGTGTCCTCCTCTGAACCTAGAAAGAGGCTTAAACAGTCTTAACAAACTAGGTTAAACTA
Organism: Rheum nobile; assembly: GCA_027886185.1. NCBI lineage: Eukaryota > Viridiplantae > Streptophyta > Magnoliopsida > Caryophyllales > Polygonaceae > Rheum > Rheum nobile. The sequence continues at coordinate 251,159 of WOAB01000663.1, read as the reverse complement.
AAGCGGAAATTAAAGGAAATAGAATAATAATAAAATAAAGTCTCAAACATAAAAGGAAATAAAATCGTCTCTAGCGCGAGGTCATTAAGCGCGGCCACCGCGGGGCGGTGAATTCCACCGCGAGGCGTCGAACTTCCACTGCTGGGCGGTAGCATCTTTTGGCGCATGCTCCATCTTCACTGAGAGTCACCGCCGGGCCGCGGTACTTCTGACGCGGAGCGGTGAGCTCAATTCTCCAGCTCTCTTCTTCTCTGCTTCTGCTGCCCTTCTATCCTACCAAGTGTTGGTAGTCTTCTCCATGAATGCTCTAGCAGCTCCATCCATCCTCATGCTTCATCTAAGCTGCAAATCCTGGAATTTCTTCACTTCTCTCCATAACATCTAGATTGCAGACTTAGCACCAAAACTAATCCAAAACCTCTCCAAATCATGCTAATAATTGCTAGTAAAGGTGTATGAAATAACACCTATCAAATTCCCCCATACTTAGACCTTTACTCGTCCCGAGTAAACTAAAGAAAAGCTCACTCTCTAAATCAACACCAAGGCCTCAGGAAGTATAAGACAATATGACACTAGCAACTACAACATATCATTAATAAGCTCCAGACAACCAAAACCAGTGATGCAAAGATAAACTAATCCTAACTCCAATCTAGCTCCTTATCGCTCCAAAGTGGCCTACCCGAGTCCTCCTTATGGCTCCCCTTCTTATGATGCCTCGCCAAGAAATATGGAGAAATCCTAGAATCACTCTTCTTCTTTTACGCTCATCTTGCCTAGGCGCCCTTTCGGGTTTTTACCTAGCCACTCATGTCATTTTGCTAGATATCTCACATATACTCGCATCACTCTAGTCCAATTTTGTCTTGATCTATACCAGTCGGACTACCTGATTTTTACCTGGACTGCCCTTTCGGGTTTTCAGTCCATCCCAGGATTTTGGGTGCCTTTTTACCTCTTTTTGGCTTTTTTGAATTTTTTTTTTTGGAATTTTTTTTTTGTAGAGTGCAGAGACAAACAACGACAAATGCAGAAACAAAATTGTTTACACTAGCTAGATAGAAAGCAAGATAGCAAGTCTATATCCCTCCCCCATACTTAAACCAAACATTGTCCTCAATGTAGAAAAGAGAACATAAAATGAAATAGGGGAAGAAAAGATAAACTCACTGTGGACCTGAGGGTGGTGGTGGGTACATCCCAAAATAGTCTCTCATATGGGCGTCCATGGTGTCCACACGCTCATCTACATCAGCACGGAACTGGGTCTGTCAAGTCTGCAGACCGGTCTCTACCTGGGAGTTCCACTGATCCTGGCGCATTGAGAACGCATCCCATCTAGAATACAACTCTTGCCAGGGTGCGACAGGACCGTATGAAGACGAAGGCGCCTCAAACTGGGTAGACATGGGGTCGTCCCCACCCACGGAATCAGCGACAACAGCATCACAACCACCACTAGGGCCCTCCCCAAACGGACTTGAAGGAGCGATAGCAGGGGCATCATCGGTCGGCATCCGGCTATCACTGGGAATCCACCAACCCGCGTATGAAGGCGAGTAGGCAAAATCCCGTGGAACAATCAAAATGTGGCCCTCATAGGACGACCAGACCAAATCGCCATCCTGTCCCAGTGGTTTCATCATGGAGCACACCTTCATGTGCGCTAAATCATACACCGCGTAGGCAACAGGCCGAGAAATCTGATCGCAAGCAATCACGTTAGCACAAAGGAGTGTAATCAGACCACCCCCACAAATATCACGTGGCTCGCCCTCATGAATCCTCTTCAAGGAACCCAAGAAAAGGGTAGCCCAACACGGCATATACTCGACAGTCCCCAAGATGCTCATAAACCACTGGAAGTCCTTCAGAGGGACCTTCCCATCGTCTGCATGGCCAAAGAAATCTCTCATCATCACTTTGTGGATCAATCGCAGACACGGGTTCACCAACTTGGAATTCACCTCCTGACCCTTCCTGAAACTTCTGCCCGTAGCAGCCCGCCAGAACTCCATCATCTCGGAATCGTGAATACCACCAGACCACCCATCAGTTGGGTCCTTCGTGAACATGATCTTGCGCAGATGCCTATCGTCCGAGTCATTGGTGAGCCTCCTGAAAGAGGCAATAAACTGGTAGCACAGCTCTGGATACGCAGGGGCAGCCTTGTCCAGAAAATTTCCTAACCCACACTGTGTCAAGCACATGGACACACATGCCAACATTCCCAATTGCTCCAAAGTCGGCTTATGGAAAAACTTCGAAGCCAACACCTTCCTCTCCTTCACAATGTTGTAAACCTCACTCCCATCCCTAGTCGAAACTTTCTTCTTGCCTTTGGATGCCATAAGTAGGAAATTGAGGTGCTCAAAGCAAGGCAAACTAGAGAACTTACAAACAAACAAACACACAGCCTGGAGAAACTCAGCGCAGGGCGGTAGGGTCGCGGTGAGAAACAGTGAGCTATGGCCGGTTCGCGGTGAAGTCGGCGCGGGGCGGTGGCAGCAGCGACGCGAAGCGGGGGCAGCGCGAGGCGGAGCAACGGCGAGGCGGGACTACAACGGCACGGTGGGGTTGTGTTTGGGCTTATTTATGAGGCTAGGCTCCAAATTGGGGGATTTGGGTCTAGATTTGGCTCAAGGTCGACAGGGATTTGGGGGAGATAGAGGGAAATAGATGTGGGAGCTTGAGGGAGGCGTTGGAATGGGGGGGGGGGGTTTAGATAGTGGGGTTAGGTCAGGGAAAGAGAAAGGAAAAAGGGATGATGGGCCGGTCATATACCATGGCCCAAAAGAGAAATCTTGGCCCACCAGAGGGAACTCAATCCGTCAAAACCTCAGTTACCACTTAAGAAATAAGCTTTTACTCACCCGTTTAAGGTTTTTTCGGGGCCCATTATTCTTGCTTTTTTTTTTTTTTAAGAGTCGAGAGGTTATACCTGACCTCCACCGCGGGGCGGTGAGCTCCACCGCGGGGCGGTAGGGGACGCCGCAGAGCGGTGAGACTGGCTAGGTACCACATCTCTTCTCGGGTTTACTTTCGCACCTGTAATGTGAGTAACAGGCGCACGAAACAAAGGAAAATAAACTATGAAAATAATCTAATTAAAGGGAAAAATCAAAGAAAACTAACACGGGTTGCCTCCCGGACAGCGCCTTGGTTATCGTCGTTGGCTCGACGTAGTGCATATCCTTCACCATTTAGAGTAGGGTCCCCTTGGAATCCTCCCACTCGTCTCTTCCTGTGGAGACCTCTCATGGAAAGGTTTAAGCCTTAGACCATGTTCCCTCTTTGCCATTGACTCCATCTGTGCTTCCTTTGGAGTGTCTCCCCCATACTTAGAACGATGTGGGGGCCGATATGGCTCAATCTGAATATGTTGCACGTCACTAGATAAAGGCTTACAGCCTTGTATGGTTAGTACAGGGGGGAAGTGCCCAAATTAGAGGGAATAGAACTTCCTACATCTTCTAGCAGGACATCACCAACACGCACTTCGTACAACTCAATAGGTCCTTTATTAGCAGAACACTCAACTACGGTCTCTACTGCATTAGTTTTAACATTTTCATGCATGGAACTATCAATATCAATAATGCAGAGAGGGGTGGACACTTCAATGGAATTGGCTGTATGAATATTATGTTCAAATATAATTCCATCAAATTCCATAGTCAAAGTTCCATTATCTACATCAATCTTTGTCATGGTAGTTTTCATAAAAGGTCGCCCTAGCATAACAGGGGCAACATGCTCATCATAATCCATGTCCATAACAAAGAAATCAGCAGAGAAAAATCAAAGAACCTATCCTGACAAAAACATCTTCCACTATACCCTTAGGGGGCACACATGATCCATCAGCAAGTTGTATGACAATGTTAGAATCATGCAAGGGTCCTAATTCCAATTTTTCAATCAATGAATAGGGTAGAACATTAATTGAGGCACCCAAATCTAGCAGTGCATTCTCAAAAAGATGCCCACCTATGGTGATAGGAATCGTAAAAGTACCTGGATCCTTGCATTTTGCGGGCAGACGCTTCTGAACTACCGCTGAAACTTGTGCACCCACTGGACTCTTCTTCTGGGTCTTCTGCTTTTGAGTCCTCTTCACCGTGCATAGCTCCTTTAAGAACTTGGCATATCTCAGGATAGCCTTTATAAGCTTGAGCAGGGGAATGTTCACCTCACAGTTCTGAAATGTCTCGAACAGGTCACTGTCGTCGACAACTCTCTTTGCCTTCAGCGCCTCGGGAAAAGGTGCTGGGGGTTTCTCCGAACCGAGAGGCGGGAAGCGGGGCGAATGTAATCATCATAAGTCTCTTCAGCGGAGACAGATTTTTGTGGGTCAGGTTGTGGCGAGCCCACCGTGGGGCGTGAGTCAACGCCGCGGGGCAGTGGGGTCGCGGTGGCTTTACTGGGTTCAGGCACCGGGTCGTGGTGAAAGTCGCCGCGGGGCGGTGTCAATGGCATTCCTTTACTGGCTCCTTCCCTTGTTTCTGGCCGGGTCGCAGTGGGGTCGGCCGCGGAGCGGTCGGTGATTTCTTCTTTCTCGAACTCGTTCTCCACTTCAGCATTGGGAGCAACGATCAACTTCTTACCACTTATGAGCGTGATAGCACTCACGTTCTCTCTAGGGTTCACCGTGGTCTGGGATGGTAGGGAATTTGATGCCCTTTGGTTAATCTTAGTCATCTCATCGGCTAACTGACCAATCTGCCTCTGCATGTTCTTGATACTCGACTCAGTGGGCTGCACATGTGTGGCAAAGTGCTGAGTCAGAGTCTTTAGAATATCCTCAATAGAAGCTCCAGATGTTTGGCCCTGGGGCCTCTGTTGATAAGGGGCTCTCTGCTGGTGCTGTTGTTGCGCTGGCTGGTACTGCTGTTGATGCACTGGCTGTTGACCACCTTGAGGGTCACTCTATCTAAAGCCTGGGTGGTCACGCCCTCTCTGATTGTAATTGGACTGTCCACCGTATTGTGGTCTAGGGGGTCCGTAACCTCCTACAGCGTTTACTTCAGCAACACTTTCCTCTTGCAGCTGGGGACAGGTGTCGGTATGGTGGGACTGGTTAGAGCAAAGTCCACACGCTTTAACTTGTTGAGGGGCATTCTGATTCACCATCCTCAGCACCAACTCTTTCAGCTCGGCCAACTCGGTCAATACCGGGCTTGGTCCTACAGGGGTCACAGCATTGACCGCTTTTCTCCGGTACGTCTTCCCAAAGCTCCTGGTACTCTCACTCATCTCCTGGAATCTCTCCATGGCTGCATCCGGTGTCAGGTTTAGAATACTTCCACCGCATGCGGCATCAACCATTCTCCTCTCTTGGTCCAGTAGACCATTGTATAGATAAAGAACAAGGTCCTGCTTGGCATACCCGTGGAATGGGCAGCTGGAACAGAGCCTTTTGTACCTCTCCAGATAATCATACAACGTCTCATCACCAGCCTGCTCAATGTTGGCAATTGCTTTTTTCAAAGCATTCGCCTTCTTCGTGGGAAAGTACTTGTCCAGGAACGCTTTGTGCAGTTTAGTCCATGTATCTATGGTCCCCGGTGGCAGGTGGTAATACCAATCGCTTGCGGAATCGAGTAGGGAGAAACCAAAAGCTCTCATCTTGATCTGGTCTCCCGTCACATTCATGGGCTTCATCGTCATACAGACAATGTGGAACTTGCCCAAGTGAGAGATCGGATCCTCTCCACTCAGCCCGTGGAATTTAGGGAGATAAGCAACAACTCCCGACTTCAATTCAAAGTTCACCCCTTCTCCTAGCGCAGGGATGACGACAGCTAGGGGTTGCGCCCCTATATTCGGCTCAGTAAGCTCTCTCAGGGTTCCAGTTCCAGCCATTGCAACGGCTGGGGTGTTGGCAGTCTCAACGGTTTCAGTCTCAACTGTCTCTATTCCTTCTTCTCCGTCTTCCCTTTGATTGTGCAAGTCCCTAAGGAAAGATCTGTCAACCTCTGGATCAAAAGGAGCTAGAATAGGGTCAGTACTACGGGTGTCGACCATAAGATAGGTCTCCACCAAAAGTCAATCACGAAAACACACAACAGACAAAAACCTTCCCCGGCAACGGCGCCAAATTTGACGTTGGCTAAAAGATGCACAAGCAAATGTCGTTAATTAGCCTTATCAAAGTAAATTATCCTAACAAACCCACTAAACAGAAGTATAGCAGACAAGTAAGGGTCGATCCCACAGAGAAGGTTTGATGTAGTATGCAACCGTGAATGACAAGTAACACAAACGGGGGGAGTTTAGTTATCAAGAGAACAAAGCAAACAAAGCAAATGAATTGAGTTGAGTTTAGAAAATATAATGAGGGAAAAGTAGTTCTACTAGAGCGAAATCCACAAGTACAGAGATAAAGTCGATCACTGAAATCTATTTCGTCCAAGTTCTTTAATTATCCTTATAGTCGTTCTCACCCTGATCTTAAGTACTATTGATTCTCACAGTTTTCAATAGACTTATTACTATGCTAATGATAAAATACCACTGATTCTCACAGTTGTCAGCGTACCTTAGCACCAACACAGCAATAGCAATGCACACAAAGATATAGGATACATGCAAGTAGAAAGACGTACAAGTACTCACTCCCCTACTTAACATGCAATCGATTATCACTCACAATTGTACACTCGGAACCCCTATACGCACAATGGTGTTTGCCACTAGATTTGCACTCGGAACCCCTATATGCAATCCTAGCAATTGATAAAACGTATTCAACCTAGTTGATCAGGCTAAGAAGAACAACAAGAAATCAATATCAATATAACCAAGAGAATCAATCCAACACTTATAAGGATAAGAACAAGGAATAGAAATCTCACAAACACATCAACTGTACTGCTTCAATCGTCTAGCAGAACAAAGGTGAAGTTAGTTCTCCATCAAAGGGGATGAAAAACTAAGAAAAGTAAAAACGATGATAACAAAATAGTCCAAGTCTCCGTAATGGTGTGTCTGTCGTAGTGTGTCCTCCTCTTAACCTAGAAAGAGGCTTAAATAGTCTTAACAAACTAGGTTAAACTAAAGCGGAAATTAAAGGAAACAGAATAATAATAAAATAAAGTCTCAAACATAAAAGGAAAGAAAATCGTCTCTGGCGCGAGGTCATTAAGCGCGGCCACCGTGGGGCGTGAATTCCACCGTGAGGCGTCGAACTTCCACCGTTGGGCGGTAGCATCCTCTGGCGCGGGCTCCATCTTCACTGAGAGTCACCGCCGGGCCGCGGTACTTCTGACGCGGGGCGGTGAGCTCAATTCTCCAGCTCTCTTCTTCTGTGCTTCTGCTGCCCTTCTATCCTACCAAGTGTTGGTAGTCTTCTCCATGAATGCTCCAGCAGCTCCATCCATCCTCATGCTTCATCTAAGCTGCAAATCCTGAACTTTCTTCACTTCTCTCCATAACATCTGGATTGCAGACTTAGCACCAAAACTAATCCAAAACCTCTCCAAATCATGCTAATAATTGCTAGTAAAGGTGTATGAAATAACACCTATCACTGAACACGAGAGGAACTCTTCGACCCTAAGAAATAGTTTTACAACAAAGCATCAAAATCAAACCCAGCCCCAGATCGGATGTTCACAAGGTCCAAGACCCTGAGAACCCTCCACGCTTGTGGCATCACCTGACACGGCGCCAATGCCAGAGCAGCCAAGAAATCCCTAACGAGGGGAGAGAAAGGAAACTTATGTCCTATCTGAAACGGATATGCATAGAAACAAACCCATTTCGTCCGGGTGAGGCAGTCTGGCGTTCGCCTCGGGCGGAAAGCCTCCAACTTGAAGAATTTGCTCCAACTCCGCCTGGGACATGGTGCTTGTCAGAGCGTCCGATTCTTTCAGAATGAAGAGGGGAGGAGCTTCGCCCTCGCGCGAATCAGAGAAAGTCTTCGACGACTCGGAAGCTTCGCTAGAAACCATTTCAAGAAAGGAAAAAGAAGGAAATCGAAAAGCTATGGCTAAAGAGGCTGGGAGACTTACCAAAGAAGCTTGCGAGAGAAGATGAAGTGAAGTCTAATCGCCTTGCTATGAATTTATGGAGGGAAATGATGTTCTGCAGAGGAGTCGCATCGTGCTCCGATCTTGCGCCACGTAGCCCTGGGCAACTGCGTCAAAAAAGGATGGTGAAGATCGTGCATGGATAAGTTGCCTCGGATTCCGCTTACTTGCCTAAACCGCAAGCCCAAGGCAACTTGGGGCTATTGTTGGGCCTGACGTCCCCTGGGAAGGTGGATCGAGCAAGACAAGCCCAGGCCCACGATGGATCGGAAGAACAGAAGAGAAACCCAGAGAAGGCGACAAGGCTTCTCCAGTCGAACGTCCTCCGACAAGATTGCGAAGATCCCGCCAAGAATTAAATGCCAGGATTGATCAACGGCCACAGCATTTACACAACACCATAATAGCAGAAATTAGTGACAGAATCTCCGTAATTAAATCCCGGCGTTGAAGATAAGGATGGGATCGAAATATAACGGTCAGAGGCACGAAGAACTTACCATATATGGACGAAGAGGAATATAAGAGGGGGACGGATACAAGCACGTTACACACTCAAGCATTCTCGTTCAAAAACAAAACAGAACAACACTTTCACTGCCCGTCTAGCTCTCCAGCAATCACCCCCGCTTATTCTCCACCGGTCGCAACCTAAGAATTACCGGTCGAATCCAATAAGATCACTCTGCCTTATTACAATAAGTTGTATCTCGATTCAATCCGATCAATATATTATCTAATAAAGTCATTTCGCTATTCTGCATTTGCTCTTTGCTTGTCTATTATCTATTTGGTTTGGATTGTTGTCTATCACCCGATCGACTAGTTACCCTGTCTAAGGCGATTTAGGTCGTCCGATCTTTTCACCCCAAAACATGCATCACCTTGGGGCGCTCCGGTCTTGTTCGTCAAGAAGAAAGATGGATCGTTCCGACTTTGTATCGACTATCGAAAGTTGAATAAAGTCACAATCAAGAATAAGTCTTCGTTGCCGAGGATTGGTGATCTGTTGGATCAACTGCAGAGAGCCAAAGTCTTTTCCAAAATCGATCTGAGGTTTGGTTACCATCAGCTCAGGATTCGTGAGGAAGATATTCTGAAGATTGCGTTTCGGACGAGATATGGTCACTAGTTCGTAGTCATGCCATTTGGACTTACCAATGATCCAGCGGTCTTTATGGACCTAATGCATCGATGTTTTCACCAATACTTGGATAAGTTCGTGGTGGTCTTCATCGACGATATTTTGATCTATTCCCCGAGCGAGGAGGCTCATGAGGAACATCTTAGGATCACTTTGTCAGTCCTTAGACAAAATCAGTTGTATGCAAAGTTGTCTAAGTGTGACTTTTGGATTAAAGAAGTGGCTTTCTTAGGCCATGTGATCAATAAGAATGGGGTGATGGTTGATGCCCATAAGATTGAAGCGGTAGCCAATTGGAAGCAGCCTCAGAATGTGAAGGAGGTGCGCAGTTTTCTAGGACTCGCTGGATATTACAGACGGTTCATGGAGGGATTCTCTAAGATCGCTCTACCCCTGACCGGTCTTCTCTGCAAAGTCCATAAGAAGTTTGTCTGAGATGACAAGTGCGAGGCCAGTTTTCAGAAGCTGAAGCAATGTCTGACCTCTGCACCAGTATTAGCGCTATCGGAAGGGAATGATGGTTACGTGGTCTATAGTGATGCTTCGAAGAGTGGCTTGGGATGTGTGCTAATGCAGAAAGGCAAAGTTATTGCATACGCATCCCGACAGTTGAAGACTTATGAGGCAAACTATCCGACGCATGACCTGGAATTAGCAGCTGTAGTGTTTGCTGAAGATTTGGAGACACTATCTCTATGGTGTGAGGTGTCAAGTCTTCACCGATCATAAGAGTCTCAAGTACGTGTTCACTCAGAAGGAGCTGAATATGAGACAACGTCGCTGGTTAGAGCTACTCAAAGACTACGACATCGAATTGCTGTATCATCCAAGCAAGGCTAATGTAGTAGCTGATGCATTGAGCCGGAAGACACCGCACGAGACGGTAGTGGCTTTACTCACTGCTCAGACCAAGCTAAACCAAGGGTTGTGCGAGATTGAAGTCTTGTACGATCAGCGTAGGGGATATCTGAGTATGCTTGAGATTCAGGCCACGCTACTTGATCAAATCAGGGAGAAGCGGGTTGATGATGTAGTCATGGTGAAGCTAAGTAGTGAAGTGATGGACGAGAAAGCTCCCGATTTCGTGATTCAGGAAGATGGATCACTCTGGTTTCAGGACCGGATTTGTGTGCCTGACGTTGATGGTCTACAACAGTTGGTGATGAAGGAGGCCCATTCGTCAGCATATTCTGTACATCCAGGCTCTAGCAAGATGTACAAGGACCTCATAAAGAAATTCTAGTGGCCCAACATGAAGTGGGATGTAGCAGAGTTTGTGACAAAATGCTTGACTTGTCAGAAGGTCAAGATAGAACACTACAGACCACGTGGTGAATTGCTACCTCTTCCAGTGCCAGAATGGAAATGGGAGGACATTGCTATGGATTTCGTCACGGGGCTACCAAAGACTCAAAGCCAGAAGGATACTATATGGGTAATCATTGATAGGCTCACGAAGAGTGCTCACTTCGTGGCTATCAAGTCAACATGGGGAACCCAGAAGCTATCAGAAGTATTTTTACACGAGATTGTCCGTTTGCATGGTACTCCAAAGACCATTATATCAGATCGAGATGGCCAATTCATGTCAAGATTCTGGAAATAATTACACAAGGCCATGGGAGCCGAGTTGAGATTCAGTACTGCGTTTCATCCTCAGATGGATGGACAGTCTGATAGGACCATCCACACCTTGGAAGATATGCTAAGAGCTTGTACACTCGATCGTTCGACTAGCTGGGAGAACAACCTGAGTCTGATTGAGTTCACATACAATAACAGTTGGCATGCTACCATAAAGATGGCTCCATTCGAGGCTTTGTACGGTCGAAGGTGCAGATCTCCAATTTGTTGGGATGAGAATGCCGACAAGGTTCTGATCGGACCAGAGTTAGTCAAAAGGACTGCCTCGGACATTGCTTTGATAAGACAGAAGATGTTGACAGCTCAGAGTCGACAAAAGTCTTATGAAGATCTGAAGCGCATGAATGTTGAGTTTGAGGTTGATGACAAAGTGTTTGTCAGAGTGTCGCCATCGAAAGGTGTGTTTAGATTCGACAAGCGTGGGAAGCTTAAACCTCGCTACGTGGGACCATTTGAGATCCTTGACAGAGTGGGGTCTCTAGCGTATCGTTTGGCATTGCCGCCATCGGCGCATCCAGTGCATAATGTGTTCCATGTATCCTTGTTAAGGAAGTACATGCCAGATGAGTCTCATGTGCTAAGTTATGAAGACATTGAGATTCAGACAAATGGTACCTACGAGGAAATACCGGTGCGTATTCTCAAACGCCGTGAGAAGCAGTTACGGAACAAGGTGGTACCATTGGTACGGTTTTTGTGGTCCAAATCAGGAACTGAAGAGGTTACTTGGGAAACATGGGAGACTGAGGAGGATATGCTTAGACGCTTTCCCGAGCTGTTTTCGGCCTAGTTTCGCGTTCAAAACCTTTTTAAGGTTGTAGTGTTGTAACGCCTCGTTTTTTTTAGGTTATTCGGCCAAGTTTCGGGTCGAAACTTCTTTTAAGGGGGAAGTGATGTAATACCCCTCATTTTTTAGTAAGGGAATTTTTGTGATTTTCCAAACACTCGTACTGAAGTCGAATTAATTTCAGAGAAGTCCAGACATTCTGTTAAATGCTTGATCTCTGTAATAATTTCCTAAGTGGAATAAAATACATTCGAAGTATTTTTGGGGTTTAGAATAATTGTTCGGATACGAATATATTTAGCCCGGGGTTAAAACCCATACCCATAATTCTTCCCGGGACAAAAGTGGGCAAAAGAGGCCGAATTATCCTTCGCCGCACCCGTGGTAGGACCCACCGCACCCGCGGTCAAAATTGGCCTTCACCGCACCCCGCGGTGAGACCCACCGCACCCGCGCCGTCATCATTACTTTTTTTCTTCGCCAAACTTTGACCGGCTTCGCCTGAGCTGCTTCGCCTTTGTCGGAGCCGAGGCGGTGAGGGAGGTGCCTGCTTGACCTCCTTGCTTGGCTTATAAAAGGAGGGGACTTGGAGGAGGAAGCATCCCAACCTCTCTCTCTCAAATCTCTCTCTCGTTCCATTGTCGCCGGATTTGCAAGCTTTCGCCGGAGTTGTCACCGGAGCTCTCACAGGAGGAGGAGGAGGTGCTCTCAAGGTGGTGTTTGGGTGGTCCAAGGAATCCAGAAGTCGGAGCCACCACGAGACGAACCCCCGTCGTCTTCCCCGGTGAGTTTTCGTCGTGGTCGTCTCGCCACTGTGGCTTGACCGCACCCGCGGTGTGCCTGGGCGATTGTGGTTGGGGTTTGGGCTTTGTGGTTTTGATCGAGGCATTCGTTCCTTCGATTTCGTTTGTCTTTCTTTAGATTCATACTATTTATTGTCGAATCTAACTTAGGGTTTCGTAATGGGTCGTTCCGTAGGAAATTTATAATCCGAGTTGATGTGATTCTGTCCCATCTTCAAGACATGGACAAGCTCAACAAGGAGGAAGGCATGGAGGACCAGCCAAGGAGCAAGGAAGAGAAGGACAAACCCGTATGCATCACCCGAGCAAAGGCCAAGGAGCTCCAACGATCACTTGATCAAGGCCTACTTTCTAATGGGCTTTTGGCAAGCAAGGAAGACGGCCCATCCACTCTCCTAATCACCAACGAATAGGCCTCAAACCAGCACAAAACCTAAGGAGGCCGGCCCTACAAAGAGCATTTAAGGCTCTAGTTACTAGCATTCCATATTTGCACTTTTATTCCTATTTTGGCACTTTAAATTCAGCCATTGAAACACTTTAATTTGCACCATTTTGTAACTTCAATAAGAGGCATTTATTTGCTTAAATGTTAGGCGTTTTCGAGCCTTAATAGGAGGCTTGAAGGCTGCCTTGGAAGGCAAGGAAGGCCGACTCACTAGCTAGCCTACTTGTAGCCTTCCCTTTGTATTATTTTAGCAACTTGAATTTGATTAAGAAAAGCTCTCTTTGAGAATCATTTGAGTTCACCTCTTTTCCTGCATTGTGAGTCATATCAATCCAGAGAAAAGCCTTCGAGTTTGCCTTGGTGAGTCACATCCAAGCACAAGCTCTAGTTCATCCAACGTTGGTGAGTTATATCCAACTTTGAGTGTTCATATCTCCACCTTCCACCGCCGCCGCTTCCACCCCTCAAACTACACTTCATAAGCCACCCAACCACCACCAAGCTCCACCTCCATCGCTTCCATGCCTCCCTCAAACCGAAGCCCTAATTCACCTTCCATCGCTAGGGTTTCCACCAAAACCACCACTCTTCCATCCTCCATAAGTCAAGGCTCGCATCGGCGCCACCAGGCCCCTTTTTGCACCACCATTCCTAACATCCTCCACCACCATTGGAGACCAAGGCCGCCGCAAGCCGCCTCCAACGCCGCCCTACAGCCCGCTTCAAAGTATGCCCCCCCGGGTTGCCGAAGGTGTTGCTTCCGGCCAAACTCTTGCACCGAAGCTCATCCAATTCGAAGTGGTATCAGAGCCATGCAAGGTTTGGCCATCAAATCTGTCTTTTTAAAGTGCAATTTGCTCATTAGAAGTGCAAGCTTAGGTTGCCTAGACTTTTACTTCCGATTTTTGGCCTTTGTGTTGTGCAAACTCCATTGTTGTCTTGATCTTTGCTAGCTTCGACTTCTGAAATTTTCTGAGGTTGAAGAAGACCTTTTGCATTCTCAAAAAATCCAGTTACAACACAAAAAGTCATTACACAACTCAACCATCATTAGCTAGTTAATTGTTTTCCTTATTTGGCTTTATTACCATATTTGCTTGCATTCAATATCTCCTTCTTTGCAGCCAATCCTTAGCCACAACTTTGACCTTAACATTGGTGTATATTCTTGCTTACTAGGTTGCTGCATAAATCGAGCTTTGGACTTAGGTTAAGGGAATTTCACTATTACATTTCTTGTGGCTAAGACAACACCGAGATTGTGCAAGAAAAAGACGATTGTTGGTGTGATTGTTCTCGAAACTTTGTGAGACTTTGTATGCTATTTCAGTATTGTAATAAGCTTCAAAACTTGTAGCTTTTCTCAAAAAAAAAAAAAAGAAAAGAAAAGTGCTCAAGAAAAACCCGGTCTAAATAGGAGAGACCATAGAAAAAGTGAGCCCTTGAAGAGCAAATTTTTGTTTTCTTTTCTTTCTTTGTTTTACGTGAGGTGTTGAATTGTTTGTGGTTGCTTGGGTGTGATAGTGGTCGGTACCTTCCTCGCCTTTGCTTGTGGTTCCGACTTAGTAGTGAAAATATACACCAATTTTGCCCTACCCATAAACCTAGCTCGTAACCTCACTTGAGCTTGGTATTTCTTGTGAACACTTTGTGCTTGACAAATTCAGATTGTGTGGGCCCTTGTGTGTGCTCAAGGGACCATTTTCTTTGATTCTTTTGTGGTTGTGCTTTTAGTGCTTTTGCTAGATTATCATGGGAGATCACCCTAAGGAATCCGGTGGGGGCAAGTCCGCCTTAACCATCAATGAGCCCCCACCTTACAATCTGTGATGGATGCCCTAAGAGGGATAGAGAGCCGCCTTGATGGGGAAATAATGACGGCTCAACAAGAGTTCCAAGCTGACCTTAAACGCTTGGGAGCTAGAGTTGGGGCATTCGAGAATCGCCTAAGTAGTGTTACAAGGGTGGTTGAAGGCTTCCGCTCCTCTCAAATTGGAGGAGACTTGTCGTTTCCTTCACTTCCAGGAGCCAAGTCAGCTTTGATCTTTAGGGAATCTACAATGGAGACCTCGCCTATTGACAATCGGGATTTAAGGAAGGATGCCAAAGAAAAGAAACTTGAGCCAACAAAATGTGAAGTAGAGCTCAAGGCAGAATTGCAACCCCCTATTATCTATGAAGAGGAGTTGAGGCTACAACAAAGGGATGAGGAAGTGGTGCAACCATCTCCTTCTTCCACAAGAAACAAGCTTTGTCGGACCGTAATGCGTAGCTCCATAAATTCTTTGGCTTCTCCATGGATGGATGCAACACCTATGGTCCCTTCGTGCTTTCCATTTTTACTCCAAGAAGAGGTCAATGCCATGGATGTTGGGCATTCCAAGATGCCAACTTTTGACCATGAAGAGAAAGACATCCCAATGAAGCCTAATCTCAGGGGAGTAACACTTGTTCCTACTTTGTCAATTCCTTTATCCTTGATTGAAAATGAGAATATAGAAAAGGGTAGAGGATTGCATGTGCTGACATTCGTTCTTGCATGTAGAAGTCGAACTAGATACTCGTGTATGCACTATAGTTCTGTTGGCCAAATCATGACTTGTTGGATGCCTTTAGTTCTTGATAATCATGTGTACAAATCCTTGCCTTTGTGCCATCTAGCTACTTCAAGTAGAACTAGGCATTTATGTGTGCATCATTGTTCTCATTCACAATTCTTGTTGCATGAGAAAAATTTTGTACTATGCTTTGCATTTGTTGTCAAGTATGTCATATGCATTTCGTGTTCTATACTTAAGCATATCTTTAGGCTGAAATTGGGCAACACTTGTACATGGAAATTCCTCCATGGGAATTCACTAGATCTAAAGATGTGTACGCACACATTTCCTTCATTCTCTAAGAACTTCTTGGTCCCTCACTTCCTTGTTTTTCTTTGTGCAGTTTTGTGTGCTCTAAACCTATTTCTTGAAGTGCACTCAGATTCGAGGACGAATCCTTTTGAAGGAGCGGAGGATGATGTGATTATGTCCCATCTTCAAGACATGGACAAGCTCAACAAAGAGGAAGGCATGGAGGACCAGCCAATGAGCAAGGAAGAGAAGGACAAGCCCGTATGCATCACCCGAGCAAAGGCCAAGGAGCTCCAACGATCACTTGATCAAGGCCTACTTTCTAATGGGATTTTGGCAAGCAAGGAGGACGGCCCATCCACTCTCCTAATCACCAAAGAAGAGGCCTCAAACCAGCACAAAACCTAAGGAGGCCGGCCCTACAAAGAGCATTTAAGGCTCTAGTTACTAGCATTCCATATTTGCACTTTTATTCCTATTTTGGCACTTTAAATTCAGCCATTGAAACACTTTAATTTGCACCATTTTGTAACCTCAATAAGAGGCATTTATTTGCTTAAATGTTAGGCGTTTTCGAGCCTTAATAGGAGGCTTGAAGGCTGCCTTGGAAGGCAAGGAAGGCCGACTCACTAGCCTACTTGTAGCCTTCCCTTTGTATTGTTTTAGCAACTTGAATTTGATTAAGAAAAGCTCTCTTTGAGAATCATTTGAGTTCACCTCTTTTCCTGCATTGTGAGTCATATCAATCCGGAGAAAAGCCTTCGAGTTTGCCTTGGTGAGTCACATCCAAGCACAAGCTCTAGTTCATCCAACGTTGGTGAGTTATATCCAACTTTGAGTGTTCATATCTCCACCTTCCACCTCCGCCGCTTCCACCCCTCAAACTACACTTCATAAGCCACCCAACCACCACCAAGCGCCACCTCCATCGCTTCCACGCCTCCCTCAAACCGAAGCCCTAATTCACCTTCCATCGCTAGGGTTTCCACCAAAACCACCACTCTTCCATCCTCCATAAGTCAAGGCTCGCATCGGCGCCACCAAGCCCCTTTTTGCACCACCATTTCTAACATCCTCCACCACCATTGGAGACCAAGGCCGCCACAAGCCGCCTCCAACGCCGCCCTACAGCCCGCTTCAAAGTCTGCCTCCCCGGGTTGCCGAAGGTGTTGCTTCCGGCCAAACTCTTGCACCGAAGCTCATCCAAGTCGATCCTTGTCACGAGTTCTTCCTCGTTTCGGACCCGAAAACCCGTCGGCTCAAACTTTGTTGAGCTTCATCTAAATATAAGGCAAGTGGCGGTTCGCTCTTGCTTATCATTCCATATTTCTATTAATTATCAATTGTTTAATTGTTAATTAAATTGGGATGAATTACTGGTTTCGTTGGGAACAGTTTTCTTAAAATGATACGATTAAAAATGAATATTATAATAGGTTATATATATTGCTAGAAACAACGCTATTATATTTGTTATTACCGTGATGGTATTGTTGTGAATTTTTATGCGAACTTGAAATATAGTTAGCAGTGAATTTTTATGTGCACTTGAAATATAGTTAGCACGAGTATTCGTAGGAATGCTGCTTACCTTGAGAGGTAGCCGTTTCTTTATAACCCGGTGGATAGGATGTCCAAGCCCTAACACCGTTTCTCTGGTCATGACTATCCCCTATCTGAATATAGGGGAGGTGCGCTTAGCTGGCGTCAAACCTTTAGGGATTTATTCCCGACTATATATCTCTATATCCTGAGGGATGAGATGATTATGATAAAAGCTTATAACGTGAATATACGTTTTGGAAGTAAATAAGATAAGTGCCGCTATGCACATAATTAATATACCCTCAGGCGAGTAGTGCATCTAGGAAGTAGTGCAGCTAGGAAAAACTCGTCTAGACTTTGGTCAGAGTAAAGTTCTATTTCCAATCTGAATTCGCATTGTGTGGTGAGGTTGGTCGTGAACCGAAACACCAAGTCATTTTAAAACGCTTATGTGAATTATAATGTTCCCAAACATTGTCATACTTTCCGATAAGACTCAATTCATTAGAGTCTTCTCTTCATATGTTTCCTTAAGACTCAATCTTTCAGAGTCTTCTCTTGATCATATTGTTTCGTATATTTTTCTGTAGAAGTATTGAGGTTTACTATCGTCATCGGTTTTCATTCGAGAAGCGATAGGTCTAACCTAATACGACTACTTAGAATATTTCTGTTTTACCCTTGCATATTCTTTCATTAGACTAACCAACCGATTAATTCCCTTGCATGGTTGGCTGGTGTCATCCGTCTCATACGGTACATCAGATAAACGTCCGTTCCATAAAGGCTAGAAACGACGATGGAGGCAAATGGAATTTTGAAGAGTTTTTATCAGGTTGAGATCCTAGGCGTGAGATCGCTTGATCAAGACACTTGTGTCCTTTATTTGAAAGACTTCCGCTGTATTAAAACGTGTTATGTATTAAGACTTCCACTGTAATATATCTGATTATGTATTTTGGGATTATGGACATAATTCCGAGACATTTGCTTTAATCAAAAGTTATGATATTTTGTATTATAACTGTGGTTTTATGATTTATATCAATTGGTTGAGCCTTGGGTGGCTTCGGATGTGGAATCCGAGGTCACTGGCGGTAACGCTTTCAAGGATATATTTGGGGGTGTTACAAGTGTATATGCATATGTTGATCCTTGTGTGTGCATATATTAAAGTTTGTGTGTGCATATACTAAATCCTGTGTGTGCATATTAGAACTTGTGTGTGCATATCTTGATTCTTATGTGTGCATATATTAAAGCTTGTGTGTGCATATCTTGATTCTTATGTGTGCATATCTAATTTTATTATGTAAGTATGTTAAATAATATTTCTAATGAAATAAGTTTCATGCAGCGATGTGATTTTCAAATTGAATGAATTCTCATACTACAAAAGTGACTTCGCCTCATTAAAGGAAGGACAATGCCTAGACAGTGGTCTTTTTGATGGATATACTGCAATATTAAATGAAAATGAAATATACTAAGATGCAGCGTCTCCATTAAGGTTCTTCCTACCAACAGTGCATATGGTACATATTACATACTGTAATAAATTATATCATTATTAACGAGTTACATTTTCCAACTTTATCTTTCTTAAACATGCAGATGTATACTGTGTTGGAAAAAGAAGTTGCAATAGAAGAAAAATCAATATTGTTTAACAAATGCTTAATGGCGAACTTTAACTCTGTTGAAGGTTTCAAGAAAAAGAATTTGAAGATCCAAAACGTTGACTTAGTAAGTCAGAATTATTCAACCATATGCACACTGCAGATTTGTGCATAAGTCTTTTGTGTTCATATGACCACACTTTTGTGTGCATATGTGTACACTTATGTGTGCATATATGTCTTGTGTTACATATGAACACTTGTGTGCTTATGTGTGCGTACAAACACACTTGTGTGTGCATATATCACTTGTGTTACATATAAAAACTTGTGTGCATGTGTGTGCATATGCACACACATAGACAAGTTCTGGATGCATAAGTGTGATGATATTTTCTGGGTGCATATGCACACACTTGTATTTTGTATGCACATAGAAGTGTTGATATGTTCTAACATACATTATTTTTATTGATTAAACAGTTCTTTTTCCCACTGACTTCCCATGCACACTATTATGTGATTGCAATCAATGTCAAGACACCAGGTGTGCACATAATTGACAACTCGTCAGACGGAGGTGATGACAAGTATGGACAAATTCCCAGCGAATTGGTGAGTATAAGTTGACTATAAATGATAAATTTATTAATATTGAATTGGAAAATTATTACTAACTTATGTTTTTTTTGGCAGAGAACTTTATTTGTGAATTTTCTCATGGAAAATCAGATGACAACGAAAGCTCAAAGCATAATTACATATGCACATGGAAACATACAAAGGGAATGGGTTGTCAGATTGGCGTAGTGGCCTGCTGAAGGACAACCAGAAACAGTTGAACAATTTGAGAGTGAAGTACTGCTCTACTTTCCTCAAATGTGAGCACAATGAGCACAAGAAGAAATTTGAGCAGTTGCTTAAAGCCAATCTAAAGAGGAAGAATTATGCAGCCAATAAGAAAATGCTATGAATGTTGTAACGTTACATTGTGTTTTGAACAAAACAATTTAAGGTTGTAGTTGCTTGAATGTTAGTAAGACATCTATGGTAGAAGACAATTGAAGGTTTCATTTTGTTTTGTAATGAATAACAATATACTGCTTTTGTGAGTGAATGTATAAAATGCTAATATTTTGTGTTCATTTATTCAGTGTTTTGTGTGCAAATGGTAAGCTTACCGTGTGCATATGTATAGCTAGTGTGTGCATATGTCGAATACTTGTGTATGCATATATGTATTCTTGTATGTGCATATAAAGGAAGTCTAGGAATATTGTAATATTTTGTGTGCGTATCTTGAAAGCCAGTGTGTGCATATGATGAATTCTTTTGTGTGCATATGATGAATTCTTCTGTGTGCATATGTTGAATTCTTGTGTGTACATGTGATGATTATTGTGTGTGCATATCATGAAAGCTCTTGTGAGCATATGGTGAGAGCCAGTGTGTGCATATGACATACCTAGTGTGTTCATATAATATATCTAGTTTGTGCACATGAAACAGTGTATGATGATTTATTCTCTGTGCATATGATTAATTCTTCTGTGTGCATATGTTGAATTCTTGTGTGTGCATGTGATGATTATTGTGTGTGCATATCATGAAAGCTCTTGTGAGCATATGGTGAGAGTCAGTGTGTGCATATGACATACCTAGTGTGTTCATATAATAAATCTAGTTTGTGCACATGAAACAAAAAGTGTGTAAAAGTTTAAATAACAAAAGAAAACACAGAATGTTTGAATAACAAAAGCTAACGAAAAAAAATACAACTTGAATCAATATTCCGTTAAAATTTTGAATCTATAACAAGTGTTCGCTAGTCCTCATATTGAGGGCAAGTCTTATAATTGTGTCCAGACTTTTTGCAAATCACACATGTTTTCTTTTGCTTCTTTGAGTTTTCTATCCCGATCTCTTGTCCACTCCTAATGTGTCTCTTCCTGCCCTTGTTGTTTGCTCGTGGAGGAGGATGAACATTAACTTGATCTGGTAAAGCACCTACAAATTTTGAATAATTTCTTGTTGAGGTGGAAGCAGATGTCTCAACTGTTGCTACACTCATAAAAGCTGCATTTTGCTCCTTTATCACACACAAAAACTCCTTCATTTTATAAACATTGTCACCCAAAATATCAATACAATAATGCATCTCTGACAAAAGTTCGGTCACCAATTGCTTCTTCTCATCAATCTGAACACTACCATCGTCAACTGAACCATCCACTTCAAAAAGAGGTTGTAAAATTGCTTGCTTCGTCCAACGAGTATTAATGAACTTTGTAGGTAATGACTTGATACCAAGATTTTTAAATACCATGAAGATGTGGCAGCAAGGAATACCTACACTAAGGAACTTGTTGCAAGAACAGTGATAGTCATCACTAGCAATCACATGTTGAACTGTATGATTTTTCCCAACTGGGAAACTAACTTCATAGTGATGAATATCGGTTTCCTTCCTCAGATCAACAAGCGAACACTGGTAAGTAGCACCACAAATCTCTTCCTGCACATCATAGAACATGTTGATGGTGTAGATTGAAGCACAATGCATTTCTATCTCCAAAGGCGTCTTCAGGAGTGGAGAGCAAGTGGAAGAATCCAAATCCAACTTCTTCTGATTGTGCCTTTGTGACTCAATTGCACTATTAAACTGCATCATGAACACAACAAGAGTTGACTGCGACCCAAGAAAATCACCAAATAAATTGTTTTGGCTTTCAGACCGAGACGTTGTCCTCAACAAGCCAGCCATCTTAACATCATGGAAGAATGAAGGTATCAAGTAACATCTTAGATCAAACATAACTCCCAACCACTCATTCATCTCCAGACCGTATTCAGAAATAATAGTAGACCACTGCTCTTCAAACTGAATAGGAGTAAGTTCATCGCTCCAAACAATGCCATTAAACTTCTTATGGAATCCATCAATAGTAGTAGGACATGTCATATGAGAGAATCTCACTTTCAGATTGACCTTCTTCATAATATGCCACATACATAACCGATGAATAGAACCACTAAAAACTTGCTCAACAGCAGATTTAACAGCATCATCTTGGTCAGTTAGAATCACATACGGCTCACGGCCCATTGCCTTTTTCAAATTATCAAATAACCACACATAAGAAGGTATATCTTCATTCAAGAGCAAACCAGCATCAAACATAATAGACTTTTTATGATTATCAACACCAGTAAATGGAACAAAGACCATGTTATACCTACAACATCAATAAAAAGTAAATACATCAATACTGTGTGCATTTGTTATTGATAATTTGTTCATATGAAATGCATTAATGTGTGCAGATGGTATACCAAATGTGTTCATGTGCAACGAAGAAATTTACAAGTCAGTGTGTTCATATCAAATACCTAGTGTGCATATCCCAAGCCTCATGTGTGCATATGTTAAATCATGGATGTGCATATGTAATTGATTACTGTGTTCATATGTCTTCCTATTTCAGTGTGCATATGTAATTAACAGATTTTAAGGGTGATGGAAGAAAGTACATACGAATTCAGTTGGTAGGTAGCATCAGCTGAAACAACATCACCAAAATAAGAGAAACTATTCCTACTAATAGCATCACACCAAAATAAGCGGCATAGTTGGTCCTCCTTGTTAACAAAATAGTCAAAGTAGAACGAAACTGATCGTTCCTTCCTCTTGTAGAAGTCATCAAGGACCATTTGTTCATCAGAGCCTACCATATATGAATTGAGACCTCTCAAAAAATTCTTGAAATCAACAACAGTAGCACCTACATTAGCATATGAACCAACTAAATTCTTGTAGACTTTGTAACTCTTGCTAACACCGACATTTGATTTAATGCAGTTCATGATGAAGTCTTGGTGAAATGGTGTGACTTTTCTGCTGCTTTTAGAAAACTGCATTTCAGACTTCCGTAGCATGGGATGTGTATGTTCACTAACAAAATGTGTCACTCGGTAACCATCATTTCCTGCGAATCTGAACCACATTTTAGCATCACATCCGCACCTGTTGGACACCGTCCTTCTTTTAACAAGATCTCCTTCAGCAGGATTGAACTCAGCATAAGGAGATACATCCTTGAACCCTTCTCTATTGCAAACTAGATACTTCCATATGATAACATTTGATCCATCCTTTGCTTTCTTTGATGAATTCACACGTATAGAAAAACCACATGCTTCTGCATAGATTCGATAAAACTGAATGGCAGCTTCAACCGAAGGGAAAATTTCTCCAACATATGGCTTCAGTTCATCATCACACACATGAGAATGATACTCAATAGTACTGCATGGAGAAACAATACCCTTCTTCTCCTCCATTTCACCCTTTCCTGAAAAAAGTTGTCCAACATAATACAAAAATATAAGTTGCAGAATGTTGTGTGCATATATTACAACTCATGTGTGCATATGATTAACAATGTTGTATGCATAACTTAACTTCCAGTTTGTGCAAAGATAATATATGAAAGACTAACTAAATGGAAAGATGAATTAATATTGTATTCATGCCAGGTAAACACATGTGTACATATAAAAAGATGTGTTCATATGTGTGCATATAATTAACATTTTTGTGTGCATACCTCAACTTCCAGTGTGTGCATATATAATATATGAAACACTAAAACTACATGGAAAGATGAAATTAAGATGTGTTCATATGCTAACACAGATGTGTTCATATGCTAAACACATTTGTGTGCATATGATTAACACTATTGTGTGCATACATCAACTTCCACTGTGTGGATATACAGTATATGAAACACTAAAACTTTATTGTGTGCATATGCAGAATGTAGAGATAATATATAAAAGACTAAATACATGGAAAGATGAATTAATAATGTATTAATGACAGGTAAACACATGTGTGCATACATATAAAAAGATGTGTTCATATGCAAAAGCCAAGAGAATGTACGTAATCCTAAAGAACAAAGAGAATATGTTCATATGAACCAGAAAATGTGTTCATATGTAAAATACAAAGAGAATGTGTTCATATGTTAAAACAACAAGAAAAACAATAGAAACTATAGAGATTGAAAGCAATACGAAGAAAAATACGATATTATAAACAAAACAACAACAACAAAACTGAGAACTTACCTGAATCCATCGAAAACGATGAAGAAAAACCCCAATTTCAAGGGATCTACAGGCGAGACTAATTTAGCACGTCAAAATCTGTTGAAGCAGGTAATCAACAACAAATTTAGAGCGAATCAAAGGAATAAGATGAATGCGAGATCGGAGAGATGAATGCGAAATCAAACAGCAAATGATTTCAGCAAATCGAGGGAGTGTAGAAGACGGCGGAAACGATTTCAGCAAATCGAGAATAGCCGTACTGTTGGATTGGCGAACAAGAAAGAAGAAGAAAGGAGCACGCGCCAAGGAACGCGCCTGAAATCTAACTTAATGAAGGAGGGTGAAACGGAGAGCGCAGATGAATCATTATTCCTAACACCCTAGCACGTCCTTACGGGATCTTTTCCCGAAGTTAATTAACTTCTTAACTCAATGAAACATTAACAACCTATGAAACTTTCAGATAAATATATTTATTGACAAAATTAATATGATTATCACAATGTTTTTTAATTAAAGAACTTTCAGTCTTTTTTATAAGTTAAAATTTAATCAATTTTCAAATCTCATATGTAAAATGATTTTTGTGTTCAATTGTTCATATCATTGTCACTTATAATTCAAATGTGTTGTGAATTATAATTTATAAAACTGGGAAATTTTTGGAATGAGACTAATTCCATATAATAGATTTCAATTTTATCAAAAAGTATGTTGGTTGAAATATTCTTCCGGTCCTGATTTTAGGCCCATTCTATATAGATAGTTTTGTTTTATATACTATGCATTTCACTACGTTTTCTTTAATATTTGTCTTCATTTGGTATGATTTTATATTTTTCGAGATTAACAATGTTTGAATTTTATTAAATGATAATTAATTTTAATTATATTTTTTTGAAATATATATTAATAGATTTTATATAATAAATTTATATTCCTATTTACAAATATTCTTATTGAGTATATCTGTATACCTAATATTAAAAAACTAATAAAACTTTATCATGACTTAACTTATATAGATTCGTAGTTAGTATCTATCACGTGAGTTGTAAATTATGATTAGATTTTATCATATTGAATACATTAGCTAACTTTGATTTTATTTTTTACAATAATACTTATTAATCTGTAAGAAGATAAACTTTGTATAACAAATAATATACGAAACAGAAATTAATTTGGAAATATATTTTGAAAATAAACTTAGTATATTATGAAAATATAATTTTGTACTCAATTTAAACACCCATCAACCTTTAGAACCAATAGATGAAGAGAAAATAATCAACATTACCATATTCCAATACAAATTTTATGATTTTTATGTGATAAATTTCCTTGAAATTCTATAAGGACAAATATTTATGAACAAATTTTAAAGGCTAAATGGACATTTAAAATTGGACGGAGAGACTAATTGATGTGACCCTGCCCTCCATGATGGCCATAGAAGAAGAAGCCATGACCGTGAGCTCAGAAGGGCCAAGTACGAAGACCGCGATCTTCCTCCCACTACTCGCATCGAGCACAGAGACCGCGATCTTCATCATGCTTTTCGCATCTATTACAGCGACCGCGATCTCCTTCAAGCGTCTCCAGCCAAGCCCAGAGATCGCGTTCTATCTCAAGATCCTCGCATTCAATGATGAACGCGTTCTTTGAAATTTTTTGTATTTATTGAACATTATTATTTTCAGTGTTTTTCTTTGGGGTGTGTGTTCCACGCGTGTCACGTGGGCCAGCCCATTAGGCGAGACTCGGCCCATCTGAGTCCCGCTATCTCCTATAAAAGGTCATCTCGACCTTCTATACTAGGGCACATCTAATTTTGAATCAAAGCTTAAGTTGAGAGCCTATCACCTCCTTCCTTTGATTGGACGTCAAACACCTCTGTCTTCTCATCTCCTTCACTCCGCCGCTGACGCTACGGCAACCGCTTGATTCTTCAAGCCAAGTCTTCCTTCGCATCTCCCTTCACCCCGCTGCTGACGCTACGGCCCAAGACTTGTCTTTTCAAGTCATCTATCCCTCCAACAATCGCTTCCGCCATCGCCATACCACCATAAATCATCGCGTTATTCCACTCACGCGACGCGTTCCACTCATTCAACCACTGAAGTGACTCGCGCGACTTCCCACCAAGATCATCGATCCGGCATTCACAAGCAAGAATGATGAGGGATCGTCCAACTCACCACCAAAGGCACCTACACTAGAAGATGGAGTTAGCCCCACATTCAATGTAGCCGACCTCACGCCATATCTATCCATGGACGTGCTTGATTCGAGGTCGAATCCTTTCCAAGAAGGGGAGAATGATGCGGGAGCATCCAAGGCTTCATCTAAGATGTACACAATGGAAGAGGGCCCACTTACAAGGGTTCAAGCCAAGCCATTAACAAACAACACGACCATGAGGGCCAACACATAACAAAGACCACTCGGCCATCCAGCCCCTGACACAGTCCAGAACTTGGCCGAGTTGTGGGCCGAGTTCCTCACTATTTTTTTGGCCGAGTTCTTGGCTGGAGTACCATGCACGTGGGGCCCAAGAAAGGGGGCCATGGAGCTAGCTTTCTTTGTTTGTTTTAAGTGTGTTTTTAAGACTTCTTTAGGATGCTTTTATTTGGGCCTTTTAAGGGCTTGTTGGGGCAACTCCCCTAGGACTATATAAGGCCATGTGTGTTGTATTCCAACTCAGTTTTCAGATTATAAAAGAAGAGATTTTGGTTCTCCCTTCAATGGGAATGAGAGCTCTCAAGGAGAGGCTTCTCAAGTGTTGATTCGACTTGCTTGGCTGACCTTGCGTTGTGTCAATCTCCTCCATAGGGTTGGTGCTCGTAGGCTTCACAAGAATCCTTCTCTTGTTCTTTGGATACGTCCATCGTTGTATGAGATTGTAGAAGGAAGGGTTGTCTTGTCATTTGGTTTGGTTCTTGGGAGATGATAGGTGTCATTTCATGCACCTTAACTAGCAATTATTAACATTATTTAGAAGAGTTTATGACTAGATTTGAGGTTAAGTCTGTAATCCAGAAGATGTGGAGAGAATTGAAGATATCTAGGGATTTACAGCTTATTTGGAGAAAATGAAGATGGATGAGGATCTACTGGAAATTAATTGGAGAAGACTACCAACACTTGGTAGTAATGAAGAGCAGAAGAGAAAGGAGTGGGCGAATTTCTACTGCCCCGCGCCAGAGCCACCGCGACCCGACGGTGGATCTCAGAGAAGGATGCCACCCCGCGCCAAAAGAAGCACCGCCCCGCGGTGGGAGCTGACGCCCCGCGGCCATCACGTGAAGCTGGAAATCCGCATGTTGCTTTTGATGATTGGGCCATGAAGAAGAAAGGCCCAAAAGGAAGGCATCGGCACAATTAATAGAAGAAACAAAGGCGTGAATTGCTGATGTCGTGCGCGGGAGTTCGGGCGCGTGAATTGAAGCTAGAGAAAGCCACGGGATGATGTCTCCATGACATCAGCGGAGCATGTGATGCTGAGATGGGCCGCAGCTTGGAATTGGGCCGAGAAGCTGATTTCACGAGAGAGACTGAGCGTGATTCCGGGATTAATTTCCCGGGATTTGATTTGCTTATTTTTGGTTATTATTTTATTATTGTTATTTTATTATTTTATTTTACACAGTTTTAGAATTAGGTTAAAAAAACCCTTTAGTTAACCTAGTTGCCACAAAAAACACACAATCTACAATTTAGTTTTAGAAGTTTGTTTTTCATTCTGCCTCTAGGGTTTCAACCCATGGAGAGCTAAACACCTTTATTTCGCTAGACGATTGAAGCATTGCAATGAATTGGTTGTGAGATTTCTATTCATTGTTCTATATCTTATAAAGTTGGTTTAATTCTCTTGAGCATATTGTCTATTGGTTTATGTTGATTCTTCTAGCGTAGCTAACTAGGTTTTTCGACATCTATCATAGTGCTAGGGTTTGCATATAGTGGAATACGAGTGCATACCAAGTGGAAAACACAATTGTTACATATAGTGGAATACGAGTGTGCAATCGTGAGTGAGAATCATTTGCATGTTAAGTAGTAAGGAAGCACCTTTTATTTGCATGTATCCTATATCCTTGTGTGCATTGCTATTGCTGTGTTAGTGGTAAAGTACACCGACAACTGTGAGAATTGGAGGTACTTTCCCATTGACGTAGTAATAAGTCTATCGATAACTGTGAGAATCGATAGTACTTAAGATCAGGGTGGGAACAACTATAAGATTGTGAAAAGAACTTGGAAAAATAGTTATCAGTGATCAACCTGTTTCCTTTGTTGTGTGGATATTTGTCTAGTGGAATATTTCCACCCATCATATTTAGTTTCCCTCTAAAGCTTGCATCCTTGTTACTTTGTTTGATAACCAAAAAAAACCCTTGTTACTTTGCATGCTTATAAACACTTAGAAAGATCACTTCCTCCCTGTGGATTCGACCCTTACTTGCCCAGACTACTTGTTTAGGTTTGTTAGGATTATTTTGTTTAGGTGTCACG
Source organism: Rheum nobile (assembly GCA_027886185.1). NCBI lineage: Eukaryota > Viridiplantae > Streptophyta > Magnoliopsida > Caryophyllales > Polygonaceae > Rheum > Rheum nobile. Next base: position 222,645 of record WOAB01000663.1, on the reverse strand, counting down.
ACAACGCCTTATCAAATTGGCGCCGTTGCCGGGGAGGCAAGTTTTGATTTTTCCGTGTGTTTGTTTGTGTGAGTGTTACCTTGGTGTGGACCTATCTTACGGTCCATACCTGTGCTACTGACTTTTGTTTTTCCTTTTTGATTTTTGTCACAGATATGGATTTTTGGGGAGAGCCGCACGATAACCCATACTCTTGCTCACTCTCTCTAGAGAGGGGATACTACCCAACTTCCAGTACAGCAAGGCCAGTTAGAGCCTACAGACTCTGTCGTGATCCGCTGCATTCCACTGACGACTGCCCAAGACTTCCTGAATATGCAAACGCAGTAAACGCTGCAAGAGGTTTTGATCCGCAGAGGCCGAGATGTGTCCCATATTCCTGCACATACAACTCAGGGTGGAGGAGTCACCCCAATTCGAGTTATGGGAGCCATCAATACCATCCATATGGTTATGACTGCCAGGAGTTCTACCCAGAGCCACAATCGTTCTATCAGCAGGGTACTCTACACCAGTACTATCCGGCATACGAGCATAGCTCACCAGTGTCCAATCCAAGTTATGCCATGTCAACTGAAGAGATGCTTAAGACCTTGACTCAGCACTTCGCCACTCATACTCAAACTACGGAGTCAAGCATCAAGAATATAAAAAGGCAGGTGGACCAGATGGCGGAATCAATTATACGGATCGCTACAAGGATTTCGGGGAATCTACCATCTCAAACGGTAGTAAACCCGAGGGAAAACGTTCCTCCTAGTGCTGAAGAGGGGGACGAATATGAGATGGAGAAAATCACCGACCGCCCCGCGTCACCTCTCACCGCGACCCGGCGTGAAGCCCCAGTTATTTCACCGCCCCGCGGTGGACGGAGTGCCTCCTAGTGAGATTTCGCCGTGACCCGTGGTGAGATCAGCGCAACCCGATGTCCAAAATTCATATTCTGCTGATGAGGTGTGCGTTGATACTGATGAGGAGTTAGGACTTCCAGATGATATTTTGGATCGCAAGGTGCTGACTGAGTAGGAGTGTTTTTTGAGATTTGAGGAGGAGTGGAGCGACGATGAGGAGGAGTGTCGTGATTGCAAAAATACTCCAGAGACAACCATTTCTCTCAAAATGCTCTGGCAGTCCCCGACCCTCTGGAGGCTGCCTATGATGAGTTTGTGCATCTCAACTCCTTCCCGCTCATCGTGCTGCAACCCATCGCACCCTTCCTTGAGGCCTCCCAAGTTACTCAAAGGCTAAAGAACAACGAGAACATCTATGAGGCCTTCAGTGACTGCACAAAAACCGTTCCCTTGGTCACATTGGCAGACAGCACCCCTCGCTGCAAGGAAATGTTAAAGGTGTTGGGCATGATCAAGAAGAAACTGAAAGGGAGGCACAAGAAGGAGGCCTGGATTCAAGTGGTGAATTATTATATGCTGGATACGGGGCAAGATAGGCATGCAGGCCCTGAGATGTTGGGTAGGCCATTTCTGAAGATGGCAAGTGCGTTCATGGGTATGCACAACGGTTTACCCACAAAGAAGTGCATGAGATTGGGGATCACGCTCAACATAGAGCATACAAAGAGGCACCCCCTTGATCCAGGCCCCAGGTGTTCAGTTGCTATGAGCAACCCAAGTTGAGAATGAGCAAGATGTCAAGCCATGACAATAACTAAGGCGCTGTCCGGGAGGCAACCCAAGGTATGTTTTTCTTTTCTTGTTTTTCTTTCTTTGTTTTTGCATTTTCTTTAGTGTGTTTTTGCTTTGTTTTTATTCTTGTTTTTTGTTTCCGACTAACCTGCATGGAAGAGACCCATGCCTATTGAAGAAGGTGTTTCCACACCAATCTAAGTCTCTTCCTTCCCTGTACTAAGTCACCCCCCGAAAAAACCTTAAACGGGGGGCAAAAAAAAAAAAAGTTCTACCAAGGCCAGCTGTCCGGAATTCCCATGGAGACGGTGCGCATCATGTTGTCAAGGAGGATATATTGCCCTACACTTGATTTGACAACGATGATGGCCCTACAATTGACAGTTGAGGAGGAGGAACACTAGAGCCCACACCATGATTACATCTGGGCTCCACCATGTGTTCCTAGAAGGCCGTGCAACCCTACTATCATTGTTTTACCACTACTCACCAAAGTGGTTCCCTTTTGATTGCATGGTAGGAGAAGATTATAGAGTTGATGAAGACACCCGTCCAACACCAGAGACCTGGGCTTTATTGAGAAGACCGCCAGCAACAACGGAAGTGTCCAAGCAGCTTGGCGACGCTTGTGAGTTGTTTTTTTTGCTTTTCCCTATGTTTCTACTCTTTTGTCTTTCATTACATTGAGGACAATGCAATATTTAAGCATGGGGGAGGGTTTTATACTTGCTACGTCGCTGAGGAGAAAAATGAATATAAAGAGAAAAAGCCAAAAATTTGAAAAAAGGCATACATTTGAAAATCCTGGGATAGGTCAAAAACCCGAAAGGGCAGCCTAGGTAATAAGCAGGTGGCTTGGACCAGCATTAGGCTGGGGTAATATGTGGTCAAGAGTTACGTGAGCTTATGTGAGTACATCTATTGGAAAATGAAATGAGTGGCTTGGTGAAAACCCGAAAGGACGCCTTGGCAAAATGAGCGAAAAAGAAGAAGAGTGATTTTAGGATTTCTCATTATTCTTGGCGAGGCGTCATAAGAAGAGGAGATATAAGGAGGTTTCGGGTAGGTCACTCTGGAGAGATAAGAAGATAGATGGGAGGCTAGGATTAGTATTGTCACTCTATGGTGTTGTGTTGTATTGTGGTGTTGTGCTGTGCGTATTATTTTGGTACTCTGGAGCTGATTGTTGAGTTGTTGTAGTTGCTGGTGTCATTTTTCCTTGTACTTCCTGAGACCTTGGTGTTTGATTGAGAGAGTAGGTTTATCTTTAGCTTACTCGGGACGAGTAAAGGTCTAAGCATGGGGGAATTTAATAGGTGTCATTTCATACACCTTAACTAGCAATTATTAACATTATTTAGAGGAGTTTATGACTAGATTTGAGATTAAGTCTGTAATCCAAAAGATGTGGAGAGAATTGAAGATATCCAGGGATTTACAGCTTATTTGGAGAAAATGAAGATGGATGAGGATCTGCTGGAAATTAATTGGAGAAGACTACCAACACTTGGTAGTAATGAAGAGCAGAAGAGAAAGGAGTGAGCAAATTTCTACCGCCCCGCACCAGAGCCACCGCGACCCGACGGTGGGTCTTAGAGAAGGATGCCACCCCGCGCCAAAAGAAGCACCGCCCCGCGGTGGGAGCTGACGCCCCGCGGCCATCACGTGAAGCTGGAAATCCGTGTGCTGCTTTTGATGATTGGGCCGTGAAGAAGAAAGGCCCAAAAGGAAGGCCTCGACCCAATTAATAGAAGAAACGAAGGCGTGAATTGCTGATGCCGCGTGCGGGAGTTCGGGCGCGTGAATTGAAGCTGGAGAAAGCCACGGGATGATGTCGCCATGACGTCAGCGGAGCATGTGATGCTGAGATGGGCCGCAACTTGGAATTGGGCCGAGAAGCTGATTTCACGAGAGAGACCGAGCGTGATTCCGGGATTAATTTCCCGGGATTTGATTTGCTTATTTTTGGTTATTATTTTATTATTGTTATTTTATTATTTTATTTTACACAGTTTTAGAATTAGGTTAAAAAAACCCTTTAGTTAACCTAGTTGCCACAAAAAACACACAATCTACAATTTAGTTTTAGAAGTTTGTTTTTCATTCTGCCTCTAGGGTTTCAACCCATGGAGAGCTAAACACCTTTATTTCGCTAGACGATTGAAGCATTGCAATGAATTGGTTATGAGATTTCTATTCCTTGTTCTATATCTTATAAAGTTGGTTTAATTCTCTTGAGCATATTGTCTATTGGTTTATGTTGATTCTTCTAGCGTAGCTAACTAGGTTTTTCGACATCTATCATAGTGCTAGGGTTTGCATATAGTGGAATGCGAGTGCATACCTAGTGGCAAACACAATTGTTACATATAGTGGAATACGAGTGTGCAATCGTGAGTGAGAATCATTTGCATGTTATGTAGTAAGGAAGCACCTTCTATTTGCATGTATCCTATATCCTTGTGTGCATTGCTATTGTTGTGTTAGTGGTAAAGTACACCGACAACTGTGAGAATCGGAGGTACTTTCCCATTGACGTAATAATAAGTCTATCGACAACTGTGAGAATCGATAGTACTTAAGATCAGGGTGGGAACAACTATAAGATTGTGAAAAGAACTTGGAAAAATAGTTATCAGTGATCAACCTGTTTCCTTTGCAGTGTGGATATTTGTCTAGTGGAATATTTCCACCCATCATATTTATTTTACCTCTAAAGCTTGCATCCTTGTTACTTTGTTTGATAACCAAAAAACCCCCTTGTTACTTTGCATGCTTATAAACACTTAGAAAGATCACTTCCTCCCTGTGGATTCGACCCTTACTTGCCCAGACTACTTGTTTAGGTTTGTTAGGATTATTTTGTTTAGGTGTCACGACAACGCCTTATCAAGAGACATCTTAGGGCTCCAAGGGTCTCTCCATTGTTCAATTCGGTTCTTTCTATATCCCATTTATCTATCTTGTTATTTCTTTGCTTATTTTCAGATTTCTAACTCATTGTGTTTCATCTCTTCTATCTTCATCTTCCATCGAGTCCTTGGCGTCAAGATCGGGCACCCGTGGCTAATCCCCGCATCAAGGAACGCATCAACTGGTATCAGAGCTTTTGATCTTGTAAGTCGCTTGTCAAGTCTCATTTGTTCACAATTTTTATCTTCTCCATCATCTTGCTTCCGCCATTGTCACAAAAGTTTTTTCTCTTCAAACACATGCTAGTCCTTTCGGTTTCTACAAGAGAATCTCTTGGCCGATAATTGCTTGATCTCCTCGTGAAATTTGTGTGATTTGCTCGCGTGAAATCTTCTAAAATTAATTACTTAATTTGCTTAATTAATTCCGTGAATTTTGCATGCCATATCTTCTTGTTGATTGACCGCCATAAATCTGCATATTCTTCTCTCTCCTATCGCGTCAATCTCGCGATTTCTTTCTATATTAGTTACTTAGCCGATTTTATTTTGTTTCATTTAATTCTTATCCGATCTTCAATCAAAAGTCAAAACAAGATTTCGGATTTGAATTTCAAATTCAAAAAACAAAAAAAGTCAAGTCGCATTAAAAAAAAAACGCGACTTAATTCAAAAAAATAAAAAAGGAAAGCCAAAATAAGGCAACCTTCTTTCCCCCTCTCGGCTAGGCTCATGTTCTTGTGTGTTTGTGTTGTTTACGTAAGAGGTTAAGACTTTATTCAATTGGTTTCGTTTGCTTTTGTGCTTGCATATCACACTTGCTTTGCTTGCCTTTAGCCGCCCTCACGGCCAAAAGAATGCGCCCTCCTACGTGAACACTTGTTACTTGCTCGTTGCTTGCATGATCTGTGGTTGTGTTGTCTTTTGTTCATTTTTACTCGCGATGTCTGGTTACATTGTCTTAGGAAATGAGAACACGCCAAACCCACTTTTGGTGCCACAACAAGACCAACACAATGAAGCTCCCAATCTGGAGCTCTCCGTGCCACAACGCGAGATACAGGAGTTACGGCGCCAAGTTGCTCAACTCCAAGAGATATAGGATTTACGGCGCCAAGTTGCTCAACTCCAAGCCATACAAAAGTTACGGTTCCAAGTTCAACGCGATGAACCACCCTCCGCGCCGCGAGACAACAAATCGCACAACAATGCGCGACAAGCTGCCACAACACCCATCACATTCGACGTCCGTGACCATCTTGGCCACCTGAGTGCGCGCACACCGCGTTATGACTCCTATGGCTATGCCTCCACGACGCCGACGATCCATGATGCTTATGAGGAGTTCGACGACGAGGAACTCGAAGACTCAAGTATGAGAAATTCCGGCTCTTATCACCTCTATCTTGGTGATCCTTTTGAGTTGCAGGATCGGCCCGTGCACTGGATTCCGCCGCCACGGCTCCAGGTCCAACCCCACTAGTCATCCCGGTATAACATGGAACACGCGGCCAGCAGCACGAAGAAAGGACGCGCGGCTATCGTCAACGCGGCGAGGGAGATGTCCATCCGCGACAACGTCGCCGTGCCGATTCCAACGCGCACCAACCAGCCCCGATCGCGCACCGCTACCAACGCAATGAAGTCGAGGTGCACCACCAACTCAACCGCCACAAGCACTCATCTTGGCAACATCAAGGCCAACGTAGGTATGATCCTAACACTAGTCCCTCTCTTACTACTGATGTGTGTATTCAAGTCTCAGGATCCACCGCATACAACTAAGACTGTGACTCTAAGCTCGCGATTCCCAATTGCACGGCCTCTTCCACGACCGCGCCAATGGCCCCCTCACAGGGCTATGATCGCGATGATGACATTGAAGGCTTCAAGTGTGGAGGACGCGGTCACTACCAAAGGGATTGTGCAAACAATAAGCAGGTCCTCTTCTCCACTGTTGCCGCGGAAGATGAGTCTTACGAGGAGGAGACCCCGTTTGAGACAATTGAAGGATTCAACGACGACACCGAGGAGGCTGACGCGTGTGGGGCTACCGCGATCCATGCAGGCACACCGTTGAGCCTCGTCACGCGGCGCATTCTCAATGTCAAGAAAGGCAACCTTGTCGACCAGTGCGAGACTCTCGTCCACACGCGTTGCATGGTTAATACCGCGTCGATAAGTGTCATCATCAATGGTGGCAGCTGCTTAAAGATCAACAATGAGAAGGTGGTCAACCCTCTCAGCCTGCCAACCACACTTTACTCACAACCATATGACCTACAAGGGATATCTTCAAACTCAGGTAACACTGTCTCACGGCAGTGTCTTATACCCTTTTTCCACTGGTCGCTACCATGACCCTATTTTATGTGATGTGATTGCAATGGACGCCACCCATCTCTTGCTTGGGCGTCCATGGCAGTCCGATCGTCGCGTACTTCACGATGCGTATCTAAACACCTATGTGTTTACCTACCACGTGAAGCGCATGACTTTCTTACATTTGTCTCTCCATGAGATTTTACAGGATCAGGTCGAGCGTGATCGAGAAAAGACTATGGAAGCAGCAAATCCCGCATCAAGATCAACGCGACGCTACTCAGATCCTGGAGATGCTTCTAACACCGCAGACCCAAGTAGCTGGACAACGCGTTCTTCCAAAGGGCACGAAGTCGTTTGCAACGACCAAGAGCCCAAAGCGCGATCTAGAGGCCATGACGGTGCAAAGACCGCGTTAAAAGGAACCTTAGAGCACAACTTGCTTCTTGGCCCTCCTCGCGACCTCCATGCTACCTTGCACGGCAACACGGCATGTTTCCTATTGGTGCCAACTCGTTGCACTCCAGGGACCCCCATGAGGGAAGCTTTGCCAGAAGCGCCTCCCCAAGCTCAACCACCCTTGCATGGCATTCAACACAAAATCGATTGGATGATTGTTGCCTCTCTGCACAAAATCGACTGGATATTTATTTTATTTATTTATATTAAAGAATTAATTCAGACTTTTGGACGCACTATACAGATAAATGAGATATTATTTGTGATTGAATCCCGCCCATATAAACGAACGGAGTGGCGTGCAAACGCCGGCATTTACTCAGGTCAACCCGTATCCCTTACCGCCCAACTTTGACGATTTTAATCCAATTACTCGAGTCGGGTGCGTTTATTATTCATGGGATATTCCCATCCCTGGCTGCATTAAGTTAATCAGCCGCCATAGATGAAGGCCCATGACCCCACTCACTTCAACTTTACGCTGGCTTAGCCTGGCCTGCACTAATTCACATAAAGTTTGTGATGATGATCGCCATCAAAATTAGTCCGCTGTTATAAGTTGGATAAAGTGTAAAAAGTTATCTTACACTTTTAATAAGTTGAAACGATACAAATGTAGATTTAGTTTTTTTGCAAACTTTAATGATAACTACTACAGCCTATAAGCCCCTCTTCGGTAATAACGATAATTAAAATATTAGTTTTTTTCCAAAAATTTTCCTTCATCTACATCGTTCTCCAGCATAAATAATTATGGCTCATTAGCAAATATACCGTATTTGCTAAAGCAACTAGCAAATATACCATATTTGCTAAAGTATTGCAAAACCATCAGATTTTTTACATTTTTGTTATTGTTAATTGTTGAATTTAGCTTTTCTTTTAAATGAAAAAATCAGATAAATCATTAAAACTTTTTTAAAAATAAAAATAAAATCAATCTTAATTTTGTTAATAAATCCCAATTTTTAACCCTAATCAATCCCAAATTCTAAACCCTTCGTCTCCCTCCTCTGCCTCCGTCTTCCCCAATGGCAGCCGGCTGGAGTTCCCTCCTCTGCTTCCGGCTGGAGTTCCTCGGCGACGCCGCTCTCGGCCTCTCCTTCCATCGTATCCGTCTCTCGATGAAGGCTCTCTCACACTCCTCATCTCCGTCAATGTCTGCAACGAAAAGCTACGCATCGTCGTCCGCCACCACTTCTACTGATTCATCTGCCACAATCTTACGGGTCTCGGCGACATGGTAACTCCTCCGATCTTTCTTACAAATTTATTGTGATTTAGGGTTTCTCAAAGGATTTAGTTTCTTATATGATTTAGCAACCAAATCCCTAATTCCCCGATCTGATACGGAATTTGAAACCTACCTAGCTCTATTCTTCCATGCTGGCAGCAAGCCCTGGATAATGTGTTTGCATAAACCGACCTAGCTCTATTCTTCCATCCTCTTGTAGGTACTGGAGGAAAAGGGAGAAACTGGTTGAGAGGACAGCGGTGGCAATTTTAAAGGTTAGGACAATGTCAATGTTCGGAGGCTTTGTTTCATTCTGTATACACTAGAAAAGAAGCTAAGCTTACTAATGTCGTTTCAATTACAATTACCCTTAAATAGGGAGACATTGGAGATGGTCAAGATGTGCTTGTGAGAGTTCATTCAGAGTGCCTCACGGGGGATGTGTTTGGATCAGCTCGATGCGATTGTGGAAATCAGCTGGACTTGGCAATGCAGTTGATTGAACAGGCCGGAAGAGGAGTCATGCTTTATCTAAGAGGCCATGAAGGCCGAGGAATCTACTTAGGCCACAAGCTCCAACCTTGAACTTGGACTAGCTGTTGATGCACGCGAGTATGGAATTGGCGCTCAGGTTAGACATGCAAATGTCAAGAAACTGCTCAATTCATTTCAATTTTAGTAGCATTTTTTCTCTACAATTCTTCATGTATTGTTGTTTTTGACTTTGAGGGAGGCTAGATTTTAAGAGACGTAGGAGTTCGAACCATGCGGCTGATGACTAACAATCTAGCAAAGTTCATAGGACTAAAGGGTTACGGATTGGCAATTGTGGGTAGAGTTCCTGTTTTGACGCCCATAAGAGATGAAAACAGGAAGTACCTAGAGACGAAGCGATTGAAGATGGGACATGTTTACGGCTCAGATATTCAAGGGCCGTTATCTGGATTTCTTGACGCTGGACTTGTCGTCTGAGAAGCAAGCAAACAAGCATTGCTGGTGGTCAAGATGGGAGAAGGAAATGCCATTGGTGTCAGAAAGCTCGTAATGTTAGTTTGAACAAGTGACTCAGTTGCAAAAAGAGATTTTTCTGCTCTGGCTGCATCAAAGAGAGGTAATAGTTTGCTGAATGTCTTGCTGGAGAGAGTTAGTTTGCTGAATGTCTTGCTGGAGAGACTTAGTTTGCTGAATGTCTTGCTGGAGAGAGTTAGTTTGGTGTCAGAAAGCTCGTAATGTTGTGGCTGAATATTAGTTTGCTGAATGTCTTAGCTTCAATCGAGGGATTGCTGGAGAGAGTTAGTTGCAAGGAAGTGGTTGCAAGAAAGTTAGTTGCTGAATTTCTTGGTTCTATGCTAGCTGTAGGTAGTGGTGAATGTCTTGGATCAAATATTTTTGCATAATTTCGAGTGTGATGTGTGATGCTGAATTTTTGCTGAGTTTGTGCTGATATTGAGGAACTTTTGCTAGAGCAACTAGTTTGGAGTCTTCCACATTTGTCATGTGGCACTAGGCGGTGCAAGTGGATACAAGCAGTTTAAGAGAGGCTTGGTTTGCTCACAGGCTTTTTCAAATTGAGCTGCATTTGTGTTGTGATGGGTATTTGTGTTGTGATGGGTATTTTTTTTAAGCTTTGAGGGCAAAACTTTTGTAAAAGGGGGAGTAATGTCATGTATTGGATATTTGGGTATTATCCATCACACATGTAATGGAGAGGTATCAAATGAATATCAAATAAACCCATTTCTCTAATCCTACTCTCTCTCCTCTCTATTCTCTAATATCTCTCTCTGCTCGTCTATCTCTATGTGACTTGACTTTGTATAAGTGTGGCCTGACAAAGTAAATATTGCTCTGAAATTTAAAATTGACTAACATTTAAAATTATGTAAAATAAAAGAGCATTGACCTGACATAGTATACATGTGACTTGACTTTGTATAAATGTGTCTTGACAAAGTGAATATTGCTCTGAAATTTGAAATTGACTAACATTTAAAATTATGTGAAATAAAAGAGCATTGACCTGACATAGTATACTTGTGACTTGACTTTGTATAAGTGTGGCTTGACAAAGTAAATATTGCTCTGAAATTTAAAATTGACTAACATTTAAAATTATGTAAAATAAAAGATCATTGACGTGACATAGTATACATGTGACTTGACTTTGTATAAATGTGTCCTGACAAAGTGAATATTGCTCTAAAATTTGAAATTGACTAACATTTGAAATTATGTGAAATAAAATACCATTGACCTGACATAGTATATATATGACTTGACTTTGTATAAGTATGGCCTGACAAAGTAAATATTGCTCTGAAATTTAAAATTGACTAACATTTAACTATGTAAGTCTAAACATCCTCCGATGACAAAAAATTACTTCAGGCCACCACAGACTCCTCAAAAGCAAAAACCCGTCAGCATCTATACATATCCCATAACTGCACAGGTTAGGTTTGCCCGTATGTTTTCGTCATCCCTTTTATTTTCTGACTTTTGATGTTTAATTTGAATCCAGGTTAGACATACCCATAAGAAATTGGATTCAGATCGGTCTTCACGTGTATTTGAAGCCTGTGGGTATGCTGAAAAATGAATTATGGTCGCATTGAATTATCACAGTGGCAAGGGCGGGAGGCTGGCTTTGCCTCTGTTTACAAGCAGAAAACAGAGCTTTGCCTCTGTTTGGTGTGAGAGCTGAGGAAGAGTGTCTGAAGAATGTACAAAGTAGGAAGATAAACCTATTTACAAGCAGCAATTATTTGATACCTTGAGATGAAGGTCTTCGTTCACTCGATGATGTGACTTGTTTAAGAGCAAGAAACCTCGATAACAACTCTCTTTAGCCATCTTTTAAGTAGCTCTTTGGTTGGTCGAACGACAACCCCATGTGGCAAGGGCGGTGTTGTTGGGTTTGTGAGGCTGCAAGGTTTCTCCGAAGATAGGTCGCGGAGTCTAGGATCTTCCACCGGCGTTGAAAAAAGAGCTTCAAAGTTTTCTATGCACAACGTGGGCCGATACAGAGGTGATTCGATGTGGTTCGGAGATGATTTCAAATGATTCAAAAGTCAGGTTTAAGTAACTAGAGCATGACAAAAACGATGGTGTGGTCAGATTTTGAATTTAATGAATCGAAAGGTGTTTTTTTTGGGGTCGAACAAGTCTTGGTGGTGGTGACGTGATTTAGCAAACTATAATACACCAGAAATAATATTAAAAACAATATTAAAACTTCAAGTTAATATAACAGAGTAATGACCTGATTACATACAAATGTGGCCTGATAAAGCCAATATTGTTCTGAAAGTTAAAATCGGCTAATATTTGAAATTTTGTGATATACCAGAGAATTGACCTGACTTCGTATAAATGTGACCTGACTTCGTACACATGTGGTCTGATAAAGTACACAATGCTCTGAAGCTTTAAAGTACCTTGTTCATCGCTTATATACATCACCACCAAGCCTTGTTCGACCCAAGAAAAACACCTCTCGATTCATTCAATTCAAAATTGGACCACAACATCGTCTTCATTAAGCTCAAGTTACTTAAACTCGACTCTTGAATCATTTGAAATCACCTTCGAATGACATCGAATCACCTCCGTATTGGTCCGAGTGGAATGAGGATTTATGTTATAATGCTTGTAATTATGTAACTGAAATGTAAAATTATATGATTTTTAATAGAAAATTGTTTCTGTAAATTTATAAATATACATATGACTATGGTAAGTAAGAGATAGGGAAAATTAGTTTAAAATTTAAAGTCAATATAACAGAGTATTGAACTGATTATGTACAAATGTGGCCTAATAAAGTGAATATTGCCCTGAAATTTAAAATCGGCTAACATTTGGAATTTTGTGATATAACAGAGCATTGACCTAACTTCGTATAAATGTGGTTTGACTTCGTACACATATGGTCTGATAAAGTACATAATATGCATATGACCTGACTTCTTATAAATGTGACCTGAAAAATTACATAATGCTCTGTTATGTAACATTTGAAATTTTGTGATATAACAGAGCATTGACCTGACTTTGTATAAATGTGACCTGGCTATGTTTAAATGTGGCCTGATAAAGTGAATATTGCTCTGACATTTGAAATCGGCTAACATTTGAAATTTTGTGATATAACAGAGCATTGACCTGACTTCGTATAAATGTAGTCTGACTTCGTACACATGTGGTCTGATAAAGTAAATAATGCTCTGAAGTTTCAAAGTCAACTTGCAAAAAACCCATCTTTTAAAAAGTATTGCAAAAGTACCACTAATCTAACCCTAATTAATTCCAAATCTCATTGTACCTCTTCCTTCTCTGCTTGCCACTTCCTCGCCGACGCACGCAGACTATTCCTCGTCGGTGACTCTTCATCGTTGCCGCCTCCTCTTCCTCCACTGACGCTTGCGTCTCTCATCGTTAAGCTACTTCTCACTCTTCTCTCTTTGCTTTCTCTGAAATTCTTGCCGTTCACCCACTTGTATAGAAAATCCGCAACCGCCGCCTGCAAAGCTGAGCATCCCCCGTGGACCCCATGGAGGGCCCTCGAATCCTTGTCGTCTACCAACACGTCCTCTGCCTCGTGGTGACTAAGAAGATCGAGCCCGAGCCCGATGACAGTAAAGCTAGTCGACGAGACTTGAGCTGCAGAGTAGTTGTTCCTCGAGATGTACCCTACATTCTTCGCTTTGACCTTGAATGAACATGGAGAAGACGATGGTCATATATATAGGCGATGAACAAGACGATGATGTGCTCAGGGTTTAAGTAACTTGAGCATGGGAAGACGATGGTGTGGTCAGATCTTGAATTTAATGAATCAAAATGTTTTTTTTTTGTCGAACAAGGCTTGGTGGTAATGTCCACATGGGTTGCTTTGATCTTGAATGAACACTGAAGTTGAACGCGGATCACTATGCCTCATTCGTGTCATACCTTGGTGGTGAAAAGTTGGTACTCTATAATGGTCCATAACTAATAAATGCAAATTTAAGTGTTTCAAATTTAAAGGTAAGTAATATAACAGAGTAATGACCTGACTACGTAAAAATGTGGCCTGACAAAGAAAATATTGCTCTGAAATTTAAAATTGGCTAACATTTGAAATTTTGTGATATAACAGAGTATTGACCTGACTTCGTATTAATGTGGTCTGACTTCGTACAAATGTGGCCTGATAAAGTACATAATGCTCTGTTATGTAACACAAATACCTCTTGTTCTTGCTTGTTATCCACCAGCTTTTCCTTTAGCTCCCTTTTTCATAGTTTTCAATAAGCTGATCAATACTCTTAACTGTTTATGAAGACACAAACTTGAGTTTGAATTCTCTTGAAGGGTCCTTACCAGTTGGACTTGGTCAACTTCCTGTTATATGAATGTGAGTACAATTTCAAATATTTTGAGTGATTATCAATTCAACGAGAATTACAACTAATAAATGCAACATTAAATGTTAGTCAATTTCAAATTTATAAATATTTAAATTTATATTTATATTGAAGGTTCTCATCGCTCCAAAATGCCTCCCAAAACTTATAAATATTGCTCTGAAATTAAGTCAGGTCAATGGTCTTTTATTTCACATAATTTCAAATGTTAGTCAATTTTAAATTTCAGAGCAATATTCACTTTGTCAGGACACATGTATACAAAGTCAAGTCACATGTATACTATGTCAGGTCAATGGTCTTTTATTTCACATAATTTCAAATGTTAGTCAATTTTAAATTTCAGAGCAATATTTACTTTGTCAGGACACATTTATACAAAGTCAAGTCACATGTATACTATGTCAGGTCAATGCTCTTTTATTTTACATAATTCCAATATCAGGTCTCATGAGGGCTAGTTCAACAACTTCCTCCCATCTCCCATGTGTATGTCTATCATTCTTCAGCAATATAGCAGTTGTACATAGATCATTAAGTTTCACGTGACAGTAATGATAGGTCAATAACAAGTTAATCAAATTAGCCCTGAAAGGCATATATCTATTTATAAACCTTCTCATATCTCTTGCTTCTGAGACGAACCAGTACATTCATAAATTCTTTCGAGTTGGATTCATTCACAAATGCAATGAGACAAATTTCAAAATGAAATGAACCAGTTTATTTTAGGTAGTTATGATTAGACTTAAATCGGCATTTATTAGTTGTGATTCTCGTTGAATTGATAATCACTAAAAATATTTACTTAAAATTGATACTCATTTATTAGTTGTGATTTTGCTACTTTAACTCAAAAATACTAAACAAATTTACATTATTATATGCACCTTAACTGGCTTCAGCTCACTTAACCAAAAAAACACCAAGAAGAGGTAGGGTCGCGAGGCTGCCAGGAAGCACAATAAACATGAATAGGCTACCACCTCATCCAAGTCAGTCACAACACTAGTGTTGTGACTGACTTGGATGAGCTGGTAATTATGTATCAAGGTTCCAACTATACATCAACATGGTTTTCCAACTTCCAAAAGCCAACTAAAGGTCGGTCGACCAATAATAGGCGGAATTGCAAAAACGTTGGTTGGTTTCGTAATGAGAAACACATAAATTTGCATTTAAGGTATATTTCTCTTATTACGGAACCAACCAAGTATGAATGGTGGTTTAAGGCATATTTCTCTTATCAAAACTCGTAAATATTATGAGTGGTTATGTGATCTCAACGACAAGATTTTGACCCAGAATCCATAAACAAGTGATGGATCCATCAAGTTACCTGCTCTTCTCAGCACCGGCTTTTGAAAGGTCGCCCTTTTCGAGTGCGTATCTATCAGGGTGTAGACGAGAATCTGATGGAAGCAACTTCTTGGGTGCAGTATCAAAGCTGTTTATCTTATGAGCAAAATGTGTGTACTGAAACTTGTCATTTTCTGGGACATTGGCAACTCTCCAAACCTACAAAACATCCACCAAGATTTGCAACTAATAAATCTGCATTTATTAGTTGTGATTCTCGTTGAATTGATAATCACTAAAAATATTTACGTGTTTTCAAAAGAAAACTTCATAAAAGAAACACAAACTTTGGGATGAATAGAGTCGACTCCCTTCTTGTAAACACTTTGACTTGAAATTCTCTACACTCTTCAGTGCCGCTCTTAGAGTCGACTCCCTTCTTGTACACATTTGTGATATAACAGAATATTGACTTGACTTCGTATAAATGTGGTCTGATTTCGTACACATGTGGTCCGATAAAGTACATAATACTCTGAAGTTTTAAAGTACCTTGTTCATTGCCTATATACATCACCACCAAGCCATGTTCGACGCCAAGAAAAACACATATCGATTCATTAAATTCAAAATCTGACCACACCATCGTCTTCGTCATGCTCAAGTTACATAAACCCGACTCTTGAATCATTTAAAATCACCTCCGAATGACATTGAATCACCTTCGTATCGGCCCGCGTTGTGCATAGAAAATCGGTAACTATTCCACTTTGAAGCTCTTTTTCAACGTCGTTGTTACATAGTAAAGAATTGTGTACTTTATCAGACCACATTTGTACTAAGTCAGGCCATATTTATACGTAGTCAGGTCAATGCTCTGTTATATCAGAAAATTTCAAATGTTAGCCCATTTCAAAGTTCAGAGCAATATTCACTTTGTCAGACCACATTTGTACATAGTCAGGTCATTACTCTATTATATTAACGAACATTGGTTGATTTCGTAACTATCAATAGAACCTTGTTTGATAGTGGTTAGTCCCATTAAACAAGTACTAGCTCATTCAAATGCCTTGTTAAGGAAATGTGAAAATGACCCATGTTTCACAATCATGTCTCATTTAACAAGTACTAGCTCATTTAAAAACCATTTATGTACCCACATTACACCTATAAAGATGAGAAGCTGTTTACAACAAATATGTTTTTGAAATAAAAATTCCATATGCTTCTCTTACAGACTAAAAAAATGTATATAACTATTATTTTTTGTCATATATAAGTATACAACTATTAGTTTTACTGCATCTGTCTGTGTAGAGCATACCATGTTGTCAAAGCAATGCCCATTAGTCACATTGCATCTACCGCCACCCAAAACTTTCACCTGACATGAAAAAATATAAGAAAGCCAAACACAAGTATTTACAATGGTAGTGAACTAGTGTACTGAAGCTTCAGTTCCTTTTTGGTAGAAAACACAAGTATTTACAGTGGTAGTGAACTAGTGTACTGAAAGCCAAACACAACTTCATCAGAATTCTCTTCTCCTAGTTCCCCTCAAATTCATCATCTATTCTCAAGTAGCCACATTTGATTGAACTAAAGAAAATACCAATTTGAGGCATGGCAACTGGAAACTGATCAAGTGAAGTGGGAGAGGAGAAGACTTACATGGTGAGTAGCACCAATAGAATGCTTTAAGGCCTGACCAGTGGCTTTGTTGATCAGAGCGAAGGCGGGGAATCCATCCTAGTCCTTCACTTTCGTGCTGAATTTCTCATCTTTCACCCAGTGCTTCAATTGCAACAATCATCATAGATCAAACACCGATATTAAATTTCAGTTTCTTAATTTCACTTTCCGGACAAAATTAGGGTTTTTTGGAAGTGTTCGATAAAAAATGCACACAGAAAACCCTAAGCATAAACCCCTCCGCTTGCGGCGACGGCGACACCGAGATGGCAACGGCGACACCGAGAATCAATGTGCAGAGGAGAGCGAGAGCGAGACCGAGACAAACGGCGACATCGAGAGCGAGACTGAGACGAATGGCGACATCGAGAAGGAAAGGGAGTTGGTTCCGCTCCAACAATTGGTTCTGATCCAGCAGTTGCATCGTCTCTACTTCGCGGTCGGATTGAAGCTACAATTTCCTGGCTTTGTCGGATTGAAACAGATTCAATATCTGATTTGTGGAATTTGTCTCAAGATCATCATTTTCGTCATCGCCGGAGTGCTCCAGAGGTTGATGGAGATCGCTCTTGCTCAGATAATCACCCGAGCCGCAAGAATATCCTCTTGTAATGTAGTCTTCTGCCACGACCGCTCCAGGTGCACTGATTTGGGAGGAAGAAGGCGGAGGCGGCACCCATAGAGGGAGGATGAGATCAGAGACAAATTAAGCTTGAGAATTTTGGGCGTTTGGGAGGAAGAAGGTGAAAGGTGGTCTCTGACGACCATGGACAGGAAGGTGAAAGGCGGTCTCCAGCGTTTGGGAGGAAGAAGGTGAAAGGTGTCCATGGAAGGAGATCAGAGGCAATATTAGCGAGGTCTCTGTAAACCAGCCTAGTAGCGAAGAAGACTTAAGAAGTAATTAGTTATAGTTAAAAGTATAATTCTTACAAAATAAAAGGTAAACGAAAAAATGATTTTATCTTTTTTGTTTTAAAAAGTTTTGCAGCTTTTTGATATTCTTGCAATTCTTTTCAAAACATGGCATTTTTGCAAACGGGCTTTGGAAATCTGGTAGTTTTTGCTAATACTTCAATAATTATTTTACCATTGAAGTCATCATTTCATATCTCTCCATTATGTCCATTAACTTTTCTATAGGATCCAAACGATCACCAACCCCTGTGTTCTTTTTTTTTACTGAATTTTGCATAGAGGAGACAATCGGGGAAGAGAAGTAGTTGTATAAATTCATTTTTTAGCAACTTCAAAGCTTAATGTCCATCTTCCAGAACCTATGTTAGAAAATTTTATCATCTTTCTTCATTCCATTTTTTTTACTCTTCACCTAAATCGTTCTTCCTCCCATTTTTATTGACAAGGTCGTATCGGTGAAGGGAGCGACATCGGAAGTGCTGAAGCGGGAACAATGTTCTAAAAGTCGTTAGGCGGGAGTTGGGCGGTGAGGGGGGCCTAGCGCCTAGGCGGCTAGGCGGGGGCTTAAACGGACTAAAAATTAATGCATAATCCATGTGATTATTTGATTGTGTTCTCTCAAATCCATTAATCTTTATAAAACTATGTTGGGATGAGATTTGATATTATATTATGAGGCTTATTGTACAAAGCCTAACTCAAAATTATGTTAGTGCATCCGTCATCTTCTAAGATGTTGCAGCTTCCACAACATTTGAGGATTTTTCTTGCCTAGGTGGATCTAGGCGGAGGATGACCGCCTAGCGCCTAGCCGGAGCCTAGGCGGGGATTTTTAGAACATTGAGCGGGAGCGGCGAAAGGAGGCGCCGGAGCAGGAGCGTCGAAAGGAGGCGACGGAGCGAAAAAGGCTGGTATCGTCGAAGAAGGTGATGATTGGTGACAGTGGTGGTGCAAAGGGAGAGGCACATGGATACACAATCCCTCTGATTCTCTAGGTGGGTAACTGTGATAAGTCATAGTTGTCTCTTTGTTGCTTCTTAAAATTGGTTGTTCATAAATGTGTACTAAAAAAGGAAAAACAGAATTTGTGAATTATAATACGGAGTATTATGCTTTGTATTGAATTCATTTGAAGATCTTAATTGGGGATTTTGTGCTCTTTCATTGTTCTTCATTGGGGAGAAAATAAATCCTTTGTAGAGTGACCGAGAAAGTGGTGCTTTAATTAGTAAAGGAAATGACAAAAATAGACATAGCTGTTTTGTTTTTTTATTAGGGGTAATTGGGTATATACCCATCAAATCTTATCTAATTAGATATATGTCCATCAAAATCTGAAAATTGGATATATATATACCAATAAAATTATAAAAATCTTGTATAATTATCATTTATGTGTTTTTATCTAATACTATAAAACAAAAAATAATATAATTAAAATAAATATCAATCTAAGTAACAAATAAAAACAAAAATAACACAAATTTCCCTAAAAACCAAAATCCATCAAACTAGAAGTATTTAAATTTGGTTCTAGATAAAATAGAAATGAAGAAGTGTTATTAAAGCATGGTCTTTGTATGTTTCTAATCATACACAAAAAAGAACAAAAAATAGATAGTATAAAAGTATCAAAGTGCCATAAATGGCCTATGCTTATGATTAAAAATGTAGTAATGACAAACTAAAAGATTTACCTACGTACAGGTGCATGATTGAAGAAAAGAAACAAGAGAGAAAGGAGAAGAAAGATAAACCTAAAAGTGAGGGAGAGAAATAAAGTTAATTAAGAAAATTTGTTAAGAGTTTTTTTGGAAATTATATTTTTAATAAATGTATTGAAAATCTTATCTTGGGTAATTATACAAGATTGGTATAATTTGATGGATATATAATCTATTTTTAAGATTTTATGGATATATATCCAATTAGATAAGATTTAATGGATATATACCCAATTACCCCTTTTTAGATTACTCCCTCCGTATCAAAATACTTGTCTTTTTAGTCTAAATGTTTTGTCTCAATATACTTGTCCTTTTGATATTTTTTACATCTACTTTACATATATGTCCTTATAATTTTTAACACTTTTAATAAATGAGAGAAGAATTGTTAGTAATTGTATTGGAAAAGTAATAAAATAAAGTAATAAATATAGACATATTTGTACATTTCATACTCTCCTTAATATATGTGTAATTGTCTACAAAGACAAGTATTGTGATACAGAAGGAGTATTTTATTATTTTAAAATGTAAATAACATATATATAATGTTTATTGGGTGAAAATTCTACAGCACCTTACACCAAGTGTAGGTGTATCATGATCCTTATAAGTTGCCCACCATCAAAATTACACGTGCAATTCAATTCATGGCAATATATATATTTTCAGAATCATTTTTTGCGCGCATAAGAAGGTTTATAAATTGTCATCATGTATTCACTCGCACTTTATAATCCAGTTGATGACCATATTATGCTGGGACAGATGCAAGACAAGGACCAAAATTCTGAAGAGTAAAAGTGTGTCGTTTATCTTATACAAAATTTTAATATTGAAGTCTATCATCTATTTAAGTGTATCGTATACTTTACACAAACAATTCCAATTTCAAACAATAAATCCTATATTTAAACCCCAAATAAAATTTTATACAAAATTGATACAAAAAATACACAATTTAAACAAATTTCATCATTATATTCTACCTTCATTGCGTAATTCAATGAATTTGTATTAAAAATTGGTTTCTAAATTTGCAAATCAATTGACCATAAATTTCAAAAAAAATCACACAAATAAGAATAAATATTGCATTTTTGTTGAATGATTTGTGCGCAAGTTTAGATAAAATTGTATCTTTTTTAGTATTTTTAATGATTATGCATAACAAATCCTATATAAAAATTATTTTAAAAAAATAGAAAAAAATATATAATTGTTTTGAAAACTTTTAGGAAAAAATTTGAAGAAAAATGTTTGAAATAATTAATTTTTTTAAAATCCTAGTGGAGCTGTAGCCCCATTTGGTTCCACCTAGGTCTGTTCCTAATATTATGTAAGTTTCAAACTTGGTTAAAGAGTTGGAAACTATATTATTATCTCAATTATAATTGAGTAATAGATGTAGTATCATGCACGTTGCACCTGTCCAATTATCTTTTAGTTTTTGAGTCCTTTAAAATGTATATACTTTTTTTTGATAAAAATTAAACTTCCATTAACTAAGAAAACTTAGAAGACCAATTACAAGCCAACATCAGTGGCATTTGAGATACATGAGTATAAAAGACCATTGTCAAAGGAGGCAAGGAAAGCCCAAACTAGGCAACAAAACGAGCAAGAGAATTCTCCTTCTTAGGAACAAAATCAAGATTGCGAGCTAAAAGAAGACATAAGACTCTTAATAAGATTACAAAACAAAGAAGAAGAATTTCTTGCAGAAGAACTTGAGGAGCAGCTAAGCACAATAGATTTGCAGTCAGACCAAACTTCTAGTTGTGAAATCCCATAGGAAGAGGCAGTTTGGAGACCCCATATGATAGCTCTTGCTTTCAGAATCTCAATAAATGTGGTAGGTTTTAAAGAGTTACTCCCTAACATAACTAAAGAGCCATAAGAATCAATCAAAATGAAGCCAAGAGCAACTTTACCATCAGCTGAGATGCTAGCATCACACATAAGGCGAGGACAGTTAGAAATGGGAGGAAAGATCCGAGGAGAAGTTATTTGAACTTGCACCTACATCTGAGTTATCAAAGGAGAAGGAACATAACTAAGCAAATGCAGATTAATTCATTGAAGGAGAAGAGAAGGATCCTTGAAACTATCCTAAAAAATTCTTGAATTCATGTTGAACTAGAGAGCCCACAGAGAAGAAGCCCAGAGAGCAAGATCACTAGAGGAGAGAAGATCAACAACCTAGCACCACCAATCCCAAAAAGTCATGGGGCAGAGAGCAATAACATGTTGAAGTTGTAGGAAGAGGCTCCAAAAAGAGTTAGCATAAGAACATTCCTTGAAAACATGGAGCAAAGATTTAGGCTTATCCAGTCAGAGAGTACAAATATCAAATTGAGCAATCTTCCTGAATTTCAAAATTTTCAAACAAGGAAGACAAATTTCCAAAGATCGCCATAGAAAATTCTACACTTTTGGAACCACACCAATCTTCCAAATCTTCTTCTAGTAAACAACACGATCATCATGAGTCACAGGAAAAGAAGATTCAACTATAGAGGAAGAGTTGATAATCATCATGTAAGCAGATTTAACAGAGAAATACCAATTTTAGAGTGCAACCATTTGAGAACATCTGTTGTGTAAGGGGAGACACACTAAATTTGCTAAATAAGGACATTCCAAGCAGAGAGTACAAATGTCAGATTGAACAATCTTCCTGAATTTCAAAATTTGCAAACAAGGAAGAAATTTTCCAAAGTTCGCCATAGAAAATTCTGCACTTTTGGAACCACACCAATCTTTCAAATCTTCTTCTAGTAAACAACAAGATCATCATGAGTCACATGAAAAGAAGATTCAGCTACAGAGGAAGAGTTGATAATCATCATGTAAGCAGATTTAACAGAGAAATCACCAATTTTAGAGTGCAACCATTTGAGAACATCTGTTGTGTAAGGGGAGACACACTGAATTTGCTGAATAAGGACAATGTCATAGTCAAACAATCTGAGATGTAATGCCTCCTAGTTTCAATATGAAGAACTCCAGTTCAAAAAATCAGCAACACAAAGATGATTTTCCTGAGGAACCAGGGGATTAAATGTATATAACTAAATACATTGTTGTAAATAGTATATAATTTAGGAAAATGTTAAATACACATTTATTTTTTGTCTAAATACAAACACCCAGACACACATACGGTTTTCACGGGCGTGAAAAAGTCACGCATGTGTTTCGCATAGGCGTAAAAAGGCCAAGCTCACGCATTGCGTTGCGTGGCTTCATAACTAATCTACACATATCTGGTTGTAAAAAAAACCATTGCCACACATCATATATGGTCGTGTGCTCAACCAGAATGCGTTACCTAAAAAAATTTATCGGAGGTCACCCATATCGTTACTGTTCTTGCCCTAGCACGCTTAACTTTCGAGTTCTTTATCTTCACTTGAACCATGAAAATGAAGAGATGAGTGGCACTTTGATCATTTTTATATAAACCAATCTAAAATCCGAAGTATTATAATTAGACTTGTCAAATACATGCCCCGACCCAACGACCCGAACTACCCGATTTTTTTAGAGTTGAGACTCAACCCAAAAATCTTTTAGTCAAAAAAGACCTAAACGCAACAGACCTGAACCCGACGAACACGTTATTTTAGGGTTAAGCTTAAGGGTTTAGGGTTTACGGTAATATTAATGTGGTAATTAGTACCTTTGAACATATAATAGCATAGAATATTGTTATTAATATGATCTAATATTGTAATACTATTGAATATCGAATAGTATCAAATATCATAAGATTAATACTATCGAATATCATAATTAATACTATTGAATATTATACCATCGAACATCAAATACTTATCGAATATCACAAGATTAATACTATCGAGTGATATTATGGAACATTGTTATTAATCTTACTATACAAATTTTTGTTAGTATTAATCTCATTAATACTATCGAATATCGTGATACTATCGATAATATTACGATTTTTGTTAGTATTAATCTTACTACATTCAATAGTATTTGATATTTAATAGAACTAATGACTATATTCCATAACATTAATTTGAAGTAATATACCCTAAAACCAAATCATAAACATCCACAAAATCCAAAATATAGACATCCATGGCAAAACATAATCATGCAAAAAAATCCAAAACATATGTTATAATTTCAATATCAATAAGATAAGGCTATGGCTAAATACACGCAGAAAATTATCTAAACGGACGCTATTCTACACGCTTAAGATAGGCGTGTGGTTTTACACGCTTAAGCTAGGCGTATAGGGGTATTCTTGGTATTTTGAAAAGACAGACAACAGATTCCACGAGAGGGACCAAAAACACACGCTTATCTTAGGCGTGTAAGCAGACGCTTAGCTTAGGCGTGTAAGCGTGTATATTTAGCCGTTGGAAAATTCCCAAACGCTTAGCTTAGGCGTGTATATTATAGCCGTTGGTGTGCTTAACGGATATATTTCTTTCTATTTATAGTCGAAGGTCCATTTCATGTCCCAGAAACTGAAATTGTTTACTCCTAAATTTTAAAGATGTATCATAGTGGTGAGGATAGTAGTGACGAACAAAACGAGTGGGTTCAAAGTGAAGAAGAAGAGGAGGAGGACGACAAATGGATGCAGTCGAAATTTGTGTTAGACGAGGAAGACGAGGAAGCGGAAGGCGATTGGGACCCTAGCGGCGAATTTGTGGTTAGTGTTTAAAAAATTGAGCTCATTCGTTCATCGTTATTTTAATTCGTAATTAGTGTCTTAAATATTGCACCTAATTAAAAAAAAAATTGTTCTTTCGTTCATCGGTAATTTAATTCGTAATTAGTGTGTTAAATATTGCACTTAATTAGATAGCCAATATTTAGCATGAATTCGTAGTTATATAATTGGAAATCATATGTAGTGTAGTATATAGTGATGTAGTTATGATGAGTTGTACAAATGGGGAAAGACTATTTAGCATGTATAAAATCTTGCTCTTTCGTTCATCGGTATTTTAAATCGTAAATAGTTTATTTAATATTGCACCTAATTAAAAAAATTCCTCTTTCGTTCATCGGTATTTTAATTCGTAATTGGTGTCTTAAATATTGCACTTAATTAGGTAGCTAATATTTACCATGAATTCGTAGTATATAATTGGAAATCATATTTAGTGTATTAGATAGTTAACATTTACCGCTACATTTATAGGGGAAAGACTATAAAGAGCATTTTACTACGGACCTAGTATGGGATAGTAAGGAAGAATTGTACAAATGGGTGAAAGAAAAAGGAAAGGAGCTTGTGATAGCTTTGGTGAAGCGTAACTCAAGTCTGTACCAAATTAGTATAGTGTGCGATAGGTTTGGGCCCTGGAGATCGGGGAGGCCGAAGGTGAACAAAGAGAATCCAGAGTTGCCGGTTCCTAAAATCCAAAAGTCGAGATCCAAAAAGTGTGGGTGTAAGTTTGAGATAATGGGTGTTCGCAAGAAGAAAGAGGCATGGACGGTTGGTGAAAAATGGATCTTGGGTGTGATTGAAGGTCGACACAACCATAAGCTACGAACTTCCCCGGAAATGTGACTTCCAGGAAGCAAGTGGCCAACTTCTTGCAGAAGCTGCAGTACGAGGATCTGGGAGACTTAACGGTTACACAGTGGTCCATAAGGTTTATGGTTGAGCAGAAATACATAGTTCATCCTTTGAGGGATGCAAAGACTGATGAGGTTGCAATATTATTTTTTGCTAATCCGGAGTCGCTGCGGTTGTTGAAGAAGTTCCCATACGTGATAATCATTGACGCGACATACAAGACAAACAAGTAAGTCATTAATTGTAATAATATGTAGTTTATTATGACATAAATTGTTATAGTATTTCATTTAAAAATGTGTATTGTATTTTGAAATGTTTTCCGTAGATATGGAATGCTACTTGTGGAGATTGTTGGTTTCACCAACACTCATAAGACGTTCAACATTGCTTATGCATTCACCCGGGCGGAACAAATTTATCATTACAACGTGGATAATGAGGAAAGTTCGAGCATTGTGTTTGGATTTGGGAGTGATGCCTATTGCAATAATGACAGATTGTGAGAAGGCCCTCATAACTGCTATCCGGAGTGTTTTCGGCACCGAAGTTCAACACCTCTTGTGTTGGGTGCATATAAAGCACAACATCGAGGCATGTGCCTCGTCCATCTTGAAGAAGAAGGAAAGTGTGGATGCCTTTGCAAACCAATGTTGGGCAATTTTTTGCTCAGCTAGTGAAGAAATCTATGAAGAGAGGCTTGCCGTATTACGAACATTGTGCAAGAAAGGCCTTGTCGGATACGTGGAGGGCACATGGCTTATTCCGTAAAAGACGAGCATAGTAAGGGCGTGGACGGATCATCATCTTCACTTCTTCACGAGGACTTCAAACAGGTATGACATGCACAATATGTTGTTTTTTGTACTCATAGTTGTTAATGTCGTACTAACGTCATGTGATTTGACAGGGTTGAGGGGATGCACATGGTTTTGAAAGATATTATTGGCTCTAGCAGAGGGGGCTTCAACAGAGTTATCATGAGGATTCACCATGCCATCATCCTTCAAATAGATCAGATTAGGGGGAGCATGAACCTTTCACTTTCCAAACGACCAACGGATTTCGATGATGCATCGATGCCGGCAGTTGTACGAGCTACTTTTTCTAGGCTCTTCTACCAAGTGTCTGATAGGTGCTTTGATATGTTGTTGGGATATTACGATATGTTGAAGAAGGGGGAGTTCTCAGAAGAATGCAACGACCATTGGGTGAGAGATTGCCTCGGGTTGCCTTGCGTGCACAGTATTGCAAGAGCCATCATTTCAAGAACACCTCTCATTCCGTCAGACGTTCACGAGTTCTGGAGGGACTTGGAATGGGAAGAGACTCCAACCACAACACTTGGCCCTTCTGCCTATGTTCGAATGGACATTACAGAGATGAGACTTCGTGAAATGTTTGTCAGGTTAGAGGTTGGGACATTGAAGAAAGGCATGGCATTCCTACTAGGTGAGTTGTACGATGACTTGGAGCATCCAGAAGAGAGTACTTTGTTGGAGCCGACGGGAATCAAGTCAAAAGGAAGGCCAAGTGGTGCTAGGAATAAGGAGAAGGTGGATGAGAAGGCGGAGAAGAGGGATAAGTGCTTGTTTGAGCATAGACGGGATGAGCTCCACGAGAATGAGAAGAAGGCGGGGCCGAAGACAGAGGGGAAGGCAAGTGCGAGCACTGGTAGAGGCCTAGGTTGACCTAAAAACCAAGCAAGTGCATCTACTGCAGTAGTGATGGACTTTGACGACTTGCAATCCCAACCCATACTAGAAGAATCACAACCAGAACATTTGCAGTGGCCTCAAGAACCTATTTTTCCCCTTGTTCATATGAGGGTGAACTTTGGGATTGACAATATGGATGACTTTTGGATTCCGTACATCAAGAATGTTAGAGATGTACGCCCCGACGGACATTGTGGATATCGGTCGATGGTTGTATTGTTGGGGAGGCAAGAGCAGGAATATGCCAACATCCGACGCGAGATGGTAGTGGAGTTGCTTGACAATCGAGAGCTGTACGAGCAGATACGTTGTCGTCTTCGACAAGGGTCTTGGGAGGATCTTATCTTGCAAGTGAACCATTGCAGAAAACGTTGCTCAGAATTATACTAGCTTCACATGCCATTGATGGGTTTCGTGTTTGTCACACTATATCAGGTTGGTCTCATCTTATTAACGTGGGAAGTTCCGACGTTTTGCTTACCGTTGAGGAATAGGACATCAAGCATGGGACCTCCAGACAAGATTCTTGCCATGGCACACGTAGGCAATCATGATCACTTCATACCGATAAAGGTTTTTTCTAATAAAAGTATTTATGAAATTAGGTTACATTATTTTCACTACTAAAATAGTTTGTGTGTGTATATGTAGGTGGTGCTTAAGGAAGGGTCGCCAATACCGCACACACCTGGTGCGTGGCGTAGAAACGCAGATCAAAACATTCTGTGGTGGACAACAAAGTTTGAGTTGAATTTGAAGATGTATCGAGATTACCGCATTACATATGGTCGGGCACCATATCCTTTTATGTATGTGGGAGACGGATCCGTTCATGTACTTGATTGATTACACGATTATGTAATGTAATATTTAGACAGCTTTGATGTGTTCATATTATTAATTTGATGTGTTTTTATTTAGGTTCGAAGTAGTACAAATCCGTGCAATTTTATCTCGATTTAATGGGCCTATACTGGCGCAAAGTAGTACAAAACATAACAAATCACATCCCTTGTTTCGCTAATTCTGCTTGATTCATTTTCGAGCTAATTCTGTTTGATTCATTATCGATCTCCCTCTTTCGCTAATTCCGCTTGGAGGGTCAGCCGTTGAAAACTGACCGTTACCAGAATACACGCTTAAGCTAAGCGTGTATGTACACGCTTAATCTAAGCGTGTAGTCTGGTAACACTTAGTATACAAACACTTAGACCTTTCTTATCCTTGTCTTAGCTAATCTAATTTTGAACTATAGTATATCATTATATTTCATATAGTTACACTTATGTACTGTAGTATATCATTATATTTCATATAGTTATACTTATGTACTATAGTATATCATTATATTTCATATAGTTACACTTATGTACTATAGTATATCATTATATTTCATATAGTTACACTTATGTACTGTTGTATCATTAGAGTTACGTCTGAGGGAACAAAGGCTTTGTTCCCACAGAAGTTACAGCGGAATAATATAGCAAGAAAGATAACGAACGAACTCACGATATATAGTGGAAACCCTGATTAGCAAAACTAGCTTCTCAAGGAAAAACCACTACCTTCAAGCTTCCGCTTGAGAGGATTTTGAAGCGTGTACTTGTCTTATTGATATCTTGCTTGATTACACTTGTATCCTGGACTTCGACATCTAAACAACCAGCTAGACTCGAAACCTCTTCTACAACGATGAATCAAACTCAACCCTCAAAGACTTACACACACCTCACTTCTTTTCTTTCTTCTTTTCGTTCTCTCTATTTTCCGTCGTCGTCACATAGAAATGAATCCACACTTCTATTAAAAACAACTCGACAAACCCTAAATGTAACAAAATAAGATTTATTCAAATATGGTAACAAGAAGATATGTTTTGCTGGAGGAATAATATCCCTAGCCGTATATATTAATAAAAGGAGAGGATTCCCTTAAATTAATATAAACGGAAGTGATAATATTCTTCTCTCTCCAATCCGCTTATCTAAAGAAAGAATCCCTAAGATAAGGAATTGAGCTTCTCTCTCCATATCTCCTCCAACGGCTAGATCCTTCCAGCCGATTTCTTCAATCCTTGACCGCGTGTGCGCCTTGATTTGTTTTCATAACTAACACGCTGGATTTCTTCCTTCCATTCGCAGCTTCGATCTTGTTCGTCACTGTTGTTCCTTCAGAGGTAACAAAGCACCAGAACAGAGCTTTGTTCCCTCTTCAATCCTTTGCTGCGAAGGTTCCCTGAGACAACTGTCTTTGTTCTTGAAACACTTAGTACCCAGATTAGTTGAATGTTTGTCACTATCAAAACCTAAGGAATTCAACAAATTCCCCCTTTTTGATGGTGACAAACATCCTTGACAATAAAGCATATACATCCGAGATAAAGACGGTTGTATGAGGAAGGGTCTCCACACAAGACCATAATAGTTCCCCCTCAATACAGCAACATATGAAACCATGTGATGTTCCCCCTCAACCAAGGCTACCTGTTATTTTCCCTCTTTTGGCATCATCAAAAACATAGCGAAGAGTTAGAGATGAAGGATCACAGCCAGATGAACATTAATCCCAATCGCATTAGATTGAAACGCACGAACGCAGACAACATGTTAAGACGACAACAAGATATGCAAGGATACCATTTATGATCAACATGCCAGTAAATGTTCACACACGAATCAGAGACAAGGAAGTTCAAAAAGGAGAGGGATAGATGTGCTAGGGAACAAAAGAGGTATTGGTTAGCCAGAGAAATACGAATTAAGTACCACTGGGGCCAGCAGTAGATCTGAAGTATGACTAGCAATGGAGTTCATCTTTTGTTCCCACTCAAAGCTTGTGCTTCCTTATTGTCGTCAGCATCCATCATAGGCTCAGCTAATGGAGGAGAGAATCTTTGGTTCCTTCTTTTCCCTTCTTTGTGTATCTTGTGATATTCCGGTTTTTTTTTTTTTTTTTTTTTTGAACATCACAACCTTCAGCTTGCCTTCTTTCACCAGGGATTCATTCGGAGCCCACTACTTCTCACGTGCAACATCAACTTTTAAGCACGAACCCTCCTTAGGCAGTTGTAAGCCAGCATTACATATCATACCTGTCGAATCCTATCCACAGACCATAGTGGCAACAATTCGTATTCTCGACTTTCCGAAAAAGTAGAAGAGTGTGATGCGGGGGTAATGTTACCAGAGAGGGTACAAAGAACATCACACAAAACATATATGAGAATTTTTCAATAATGTGTAATCATGAATGAGAGACTCCCAGATGTGAATGATTAGAGGAGCTCATAGGGAGCATCAAACATGATGGCTAAGGTAAGCTATAGAGTCAACAATCATTTGGGCTTATAATGAGGGATCAATGCATCAAGTTGACTCTTTTGGGCCGAAGGAAATCTGATTCATGTATTAGCAAGATATCATGGAGAGCATGCATGAAATGTTGCACATAAGTGAAGTATTATCATGAGTCTAGGCAGGTCATTCAACTAGTGATCAAGAGAATAAATGCAGGCCGGGACATGATGTTTCATCCTTCACACTTTACCATGTAATATTAGCCAATCATCGAGGGAACACAACATGTAGACAATCAGTTTAGTGAGATCATACATAGTTCCATACGAAACTGTTCGAATGGTTCCCTGTTTAGTGCCTTGGTGAAGATGTCGGCGATTTGATCCTTAGTTCCACAGAAGTCCATTGTCACCAACCCTTTCTCCACACAGTCACGTAAGAAGTGATGTCTTATCTCAATGTGCTTGGTACGTGAGTGTTGCACCGGATTCTTGGAGATATTTATGGCACTTGTATTATCACAGAGAATGGGAATGAAGTTTAGAAGAATACCGTAGTCGCTGAGTTGTTGCTTGAGCCATAGGAGTTGAGTGCAACAAGCAGCAGCGGCTATGTATTCAGCTTCCGCAGTGGAGAGAGCCACGGAGTTCTGCTTCTTTAACCCCCAGGAAACCAGACACGGCCCAAGGAACTGAGCCATTCCAGAGGTAGATTTTTTGTCCACTTTGTTCCCTACGAAGTCAGCATTTGTGTATCCGACAAGATCAAGGCTTCCTCCCCTTGGATACCACAGACAAAGATCATATGTTCCCTTCAAATATCTCAGGATCCTCTTCACTGCTTTGAGATGTGTCTCTTTGGGATCGGCTTGAAAACGAGCACAAAGACATACACTATACATAATATCAGGCCTACTGGCAGTGAGATATAGAAGCAAACCTATTATTCTTCGGTAGAGAGATGGATCAATTCCTTGCTCATGTTCGTCTTTTCCCATTGGATTGTTTGGAGATATGGGAGTGGTGAAGGGTTTCGCATCATTCATACCAAACTTTTTGACGCACTCCCTGAGATACTTCTGTTGGTGCATTTTGGTTCCCTCATTTCCCTGAGAGACTTGCAGACCTAGGAAGAACTTGAGTTCTCCAACCATGATCATCTCGAATTCACTGGCCATCAGCTTAGAGAATTTTTGAACCAGTTTATCATCAGTGGATCCAAAGATGATATCATCCACATAGACTTGGACCACCAGAATATGCTTCCCTTCCTTCAGAAGGAACAAAGTCTTATCGACCTGATGCGTGAGGATCGGGATGAAGCCTTCGGTGCGAGGAAGTCCACAAGAGCCAAAGGAGTTAGGCGAGACAACACCAACCCGGAAAGGGGAATCGTCTGTATTCAGATGGATGGTTCTCTCTGTTCCGGGCTCCGAATTGAGCGATTCCAAATCCCAGTGGTAGATACGGAAGTCGAGATGAAAGCCGCAAAATTTGAGAGTGAACCGATCTAGGAATCAGAAGATATAGCGAATCTACTGAGGTGTCGCAGATGGTTTCCGCAAGGAACTTGGCTCCGGCGAGAGGAAGTTTGAGGGCAGATTGGAAGCATGTCTTGGGCTGGTTCTTTGTATGATCTTGGGTTGATTCAAGGGTGGTTTTGAGGGAAATATTTGAGGCGGAGAGATAGGGTAAAAGTCGAAGGGATATGGACTTACAAGGGTTGGATATGACGCACCGCACCTTGTAAGAACTAGTGAAGAACTCGCCTTGGATATGACGCACCAAAGGAGGCCTTGCACGAAGGTTGATATGACTCACAACCTGGGTTTTCAAGCTATCTAAGTGATGGAAGAAACACTAAAATTCTGCAGAAAACTCCATTGAAAAATGAGAGAGAAAACAACGTTTTTGGTTCAAGTTTTGCTTCTTCAAAAACAAGGGCCGGCTACCCTAATATACCCAACCTTGAATGCTGGAATATTAACCATAACATAGCCCATAACTAAGGTAAAAATGTCATGAAGACCCACACAAATTCGGCATTAAATGCCTCTTCAAATCAAGCCCCACATGGCCTAAAGAAACCTGGCACTTGACCCGGTTGTTGCACCAAGGCACACATGGCCTTCTCTTCCTTTTGGCTCGGCGCTCCCATGGTCATCAAGCCAGCTTGGAGTCCCTCTTGCAATGCTCGAGCCCGAGCCCGAGTGATTTGACCCGAAAGGACCCGAGTGTCGGCCTCCCTTGTGCCTACCATAGGTGTGCGGCACTCCCTTGCTTCCACGCCAGTTTCATAGGCATTCTTGTGCTCCATATCTCCTAGAGGGCCAGTGGAATCATCCCCCAAAAGATGGCTCGGAGGGTTGTGAGAATTGTCGGGCCAAATTCCATGCCCTAGCTCGGATGCCCTAGGCGCGGCGGCGACGGCGCTTGACTCTTCATGGCTTGAATGGCTTGAGTCTTGTTCATGATGCGACGTAGTCACATCATCCTCCCCTTCTTCAAAAGGATTCGTCCTCGAATCTGAGTGCACTTCAAGAAATAGGTTTAGAGCACACAAAACTGCACAAAGAAAAACAAGGAAGTGAGGGACCAAGAAGTTCTTAGAGAATGAAGGACATGTGTGCGTACACATCTTTAGATCTAGTGAATGCCCATGGAGGAATTTCCATGTACAAGTGTTGCCCAATTTCAGCCTAAAGATATGCTTAAGTATAGAACATGAAATGCATATGACATACTTGGCAACAAATGCAAAGCATAGTACAAAATTTTTCTCATGCAACAAGAATTGTGAATGAGAACAATGATGCACACATGAATGCCTAGTTCTACTTGAAGTAACTGGATGGCACAAAGGCAAGGACTTGTACACATGATTATCAAGAACTAAAGGCATCCAACAAGTCATGATTTGACCAAGAGAACTATGGTGTATGCATGAATATCTAGTTTCACCTACAAAAACATATTCATGAACTAGGGATTCTCTAACCCTTGAAAAGAATTCAGTTTGATGCAAAGGAAAAAAAAATAAACTGAGTAGAGTCAAGTGATACTCCCCTAGAATGAGCCTTGGACTGCACATCCTTCTTCTCATGGTCACAAGTGTTCTTGAGTTATGAAGGCTTATCATCCTTGTCGTTAACCTCTTCTTGGAATAGGAACGACAAACATGAAGGAACCATAGATGTTGCATCCATCCATGGAGTACCCAAAGAGTTGAGTGAACTACGGGCAATGATGGGTGGACGTTTGCCTTTCGTAGATAAAAGAGATGGTTCTTCAACTTCCTCCTCCTTTTCTTTTGGCTTTAGCTCATCTTCAATGAGCAAAGAAGGCTGACATGATTCGGCTATAAGTGGAGGTTCTTCCTTCAACTCCCCATCACCAAAGGATGACTTCACAACTTGCAAGGGTTCAACACAAGGACTCCTAGGAACCATAGGTGTGGGTGGAGCGACTTGCCTCACTTCAGCTAGCCTTGAAAACTCAACATAGGAAGCTTGAACCTTTGGCTGAACTCTCATGGATTCAGTTT
Organism: Rheum nobile; assembly: GCA_027886185.1. Lineage (NCBI taxonomy): Eukaryota > Viridiplantae > Streptophyta > Magnoliopsida > Caryophyllales > Polygonaceae > Rheum > Rheum nobile. The sequence continues at coordinate 188,896 of WOAB01000663.1, read as the reverse complement.
TGGCCATCCAATCCAAGCATTCATCCCCGTTGGAAGATCCTGCAAATGGTTGCACATGGAGCTTAACACCATGGTGTTGCTCCCTCCCTTGTGGCATTTCTTCATGGTAGGCCGGAGGAACATGTCGTTGGGGAGGCATTGGAGGCCGCATAGGTGCACAGACTTGAGGTCCCCTCATCATCATGTGTGGAGGGAAAAGATTGGCGGTGGGCGTAGGTGTAGCTTGAGATCGCCCATAAGAGTCATAGCCTCCAACTCCATAACCTGGAAGGTTAGTAGCACCAATAGGGATATTATTAGGAAATGAAGCAAACTCATTAAACATACTTACCCCCGAGGTTGCTACAAATGGTGGCGCTTCGTATGCCGCATATCCTCCTTGTGGCGCCAAAGACACTCTCGGCGCATGAGAAGAGGACGCTTCCTCCCGGACTTGCACATGGTCCACATTATTAGTCGCGGACCCAATGAATTCTCTTGAAACTGGTGGCACAACATGGCCATGGCTTGGAGGACGGTTAACACTCAATTGTTGCAATTGCTCGGCGGTATCCTCTTGTTTGCGCTCCACACTTTCCAGTCGTGCATTAATAGCTAGCAAGGCTTGTTGATTGCCGAGCAAGACTTGTTGAATGTCTTGCAAGGTCACTTCCGGGGGTGGAGATACACGCCCTTGTGTAGATGTGTCAAGGTCCTTCCCGGCTCGGTGATCGTCCACCATCCTAGACAAAGCAAACAACCAAGTACCAAAAGCAACAACACAAAACCAAGCAAGATATAGTATACCAAGCCAAACAAGATAGCCCCAAAACTGACCTAAAACTCAAATCACAACAAGATGCAAGTGAATGTAGGTCACGGCTAGGAAAGGGTTTGGCTAGGCGAACAAAGACTAGCTAGCTTGCTCGGACCTATGTCTAGGAAGCTACTAAGTACGCACTTGATTTTGAAAACTCTTTTTCACTTAAAAAAAACTGAATTGGCTCTTAGGTTGGCTCACTTTTTTCTATGGCCTCTCCTATTTAGGCCGGGTTTTTCTTGAGCACCTTTTTTTTCAAGAGCAAACAACAAGCCGAATGAGCTCACTTTTTTCTATGGTCTCTCCTGTTTAGACCGGGTTTTTCTTGAGTTTTTTTTTTTTTTTTAAACAAGTAGAGACAAGCAAAGGCAAGTCACAATGAGCATGCAACAAAACAAAACAAAGAGAATCAACCAAGACAACCGTTCCCGTATCCTAAACACAAGACTAGGCAAGCATTACTAGTCAAGATTGCATAAAATGCAAGGGTGGTCCAGGGGATACAAGGCTCGGTTTATGGGCTGAAAATGTTCTGTTTTAATGTGTTTTAAAGCAGCCAAAGGTCAGTCACAAATGCACTAAATTCGGGCAAGTGAAAGTGCACAAGGAAACCGAACAATTCAATGCACAAGACCTTTCATCAAACCACAACTCCTAATCTTTTATGGCTGCATTAACCCTTCATCTCCACTCAGAAATATGCAGAAATCGAACCCAAAAATTTACAGAAAAATGTCCAAGAACAAGACACAATACGCATGGACAACAAGGCCAACAACAATTCGGCTAGAACTTCACTTGCACTATTATAACTTGAAATTCTAAGCCAAGTTTAGGACATACCTCGCGTGGCTCTGATACCACATGATGCGTGAGGATCGGGATGAAGCCTTCGGTGCGAGGAAGTCCACAAGAGCCAAAGGAGTTAGGCGAGACAACACCAACCCGGCAAGGGGAATCGTCTGTATTCAGATGGATGTTTCTCTCTGTTCCGGGCTCCGAATTGAGCGATTCCAAATCCCAGTGGTAGATCCGGAAGTCTAGATTAAATCCTCAACATTTGAGAGTGAACCGATCTAGGAATCAGAAGATATAGCGAATCTACTGAGGTGTCGCAGATGGTTTCCGCAAGGAACTTGGCTCCGGCGAGAGGAAGTTTGAGGGCAGATTGGAAGCACGTCTTGGGCTGGTTCTTTGTATGATCTTGGGGTGATTCAAGGGTGGTTTTGAGGGCAAGATTTGAGGCAGAGAGATAGGGTAAAAGTCGAAGGGATATGGACTTACAAGGGTTGGATATGACGCACCGCACCTTGTAAGAACTAGTGAAGAACTCGCCTTGGATATGACGCACCAAAGGAGGCCTTGCACGAAGGTTGATATGACTCACAACCTGGGTTTTCAAGCTATATAAGTGATGGAAGAAACACTAAAATTCTGCAGAAAACTCCATTGAAAAATGAGAGAGAAAACAACGTTTTTGGTTCAAGTTTTGCTTCTTCAAAAACAAGGGCCGGCTACCCTAATATACCCAGCCTTGAATTCTGGAATATTAACCATAACATAGCCCATAACTAAGGTAAAAATGTCATGAAGACCCACACAAATTCGGCATTAAATGCCTCTTCAAATCAAGCCCCACATGGCCTAAAGAAACCTGGCACTTGACCCGGTTGTTGCACCAAGGCACACATGGCCTTCTCTTCCTTTTGGCTCGGTGCTCCCATGGTCATCAAGCCAGCTTGGAGTCCCTCTTGCAATGCTCGAGCCCGAGCCCGAGTGATTCGACCCGGAAGGACCCGAGTGTCGGCCTCCCTTGTGCCTACCATAGGTGTGCGGCACTCCCTTGCTTCCACGCCAATTTCATAGGCATTCTTGTGCTCCATATCTCCTAGAGGGCCAGTGGAATCATCCGCCAAAAGATGGCTCGGAGGGTTGTGAGAATTGTCGGGCCAACTTCCATGCCCTAGCTCGGATGCCCTAGGCGCGGCGGCGACGGCGCTTGACTCTTCATGGCTTGAATGGCTTGAGTCTTGTTCATGATGCGACGTAGTCACATCACGACCTTTCCTCGAACGTATCCGTGTGTCAGAAGGAACTGTGAGAGCCTTTCATACCAGGCCCTCGGGGCTTGCTTTAGACCATACAGAGCTTTGTCTAGAATGTAGACATGGTCAGGTTAAGTGGTGTCCTCAAAGTCGGGTGTTTGCTCCATGTAGACTTCCTCCTTAAGAACTCCATTCAAGAAGGCAGTCTTGACATCCATATGTTGCAGCTTGAACCCATGGAAAGAAGAATACGCAATTAGGAGTCTTATTGCTTCTAACCTGACAACATGAGCAAAGGTCTCATCATAGTCGATGCCTTCCTACTGGTTGTAACCTTTCACCACCAGCCTAGCTTTGTTCCTTGTGACCTGACCTTGATCATCCAACTTGTTTCTGAACACCCACTTGGTTCCAATCACTGTTCTGTTCCTTGGACGAGGAACTAACCGCCAAACCTTGTTTCTTTCGAACTGGTGAAGTTCCTCTTGCATGGCGTTTATCCAGTCAGGATCCTTCAATGCTTCTCCTACAGTTTTGGGTTCTTGCAAAGAGAGAAAAGCATTGAAAGCACATAAATTTTGTAGGGAGGAACGAGTGCTCTGAGGTGCTCCCTTTCTATAGTCAGTGACGATTAGCTTGACTGGATGAGCCCACTTTTGCTGGTAGTTGGGAACTTGGAGATTGTTGATGTCGAATTCCTCTGAATCAGCGTTCCCAGCACTTGAGCCTTCACCTCCTGTGCCATTAGCATTAGGATTGACATCCCTCGTTTCTTCAGCAGAAGGGCAGTCCTCGGAGGGCTCCGTTGTGCCGTGACTTGGGCTTTGTTCCCCCTGAGGTGCCTGAGATACATCAGGGGTGTAAGCATTTTCTTCATTGCCCCCTGAGTTGGCGGAATTGGGAGTTCTTGGTGTGGAGGGATCATTTTGAGTTTCTTGATCTTCAGAGGTCCCACCGCTGACATTGCTATCTACAAGTTGAAAGAAATCATCTTCGGAGAGCTCGATGTTGCCTGATAGTTCCTGCACATTGTTACCAGCCATAACAGTTTCATCAAATACAACATGAATGCTTTCCTCTACTTTTCTGGATCTCTTGTTGAAAACTTTGTAGGCCTTGCTTTGCTGTGAATATCCTACAAAAGTTCCTTCATCACTTCTGGGATCAAACTTCCCAAGAGAATCTTTCCCGTTGTTGTGGACGAAGCACTTACAACCAAATGTGCGTAAATGAGACACATTAGGTTTCCTTCCCTTCAGAAGCTCATAGGCAGTTTTGTTCAGAAGAGGACGAATGGTTGCCCTATTCAGAACGTAGCACGCGGCATTCAAGGCTTCGGCCCAGAAACTCCTTGGAAGACCACTTGAGATGAGGAGAGTACGTGTCATGTCTTCCAGAGTTCTGTTCTTCCTTTCCACAACACCGTTTTGCTGTGGGGTCCTGGGAGCAGAGAAGTTGTGGTTGATACCTCTGTTCCTACAGAGGGATAGGAACTGGGAGTTCTCGAATTCAGTTTCATGATCAGTGCGAATAGACCCCAAGGAATGTCCAGTGCTCCTTTCGGCTGCCTTAAGCCAGGACTCAAACTCCGCAAACACTTTATCCTTTATGGAGATAAATAGAGTCCATGTGTACTTGAAATAGTCATCAACAATAACAAAGACATATGCATTTCCCCCACGGCTCTTCGTGCGCATATGCCCACAAAGATCCATGTGGACTAATTCCAGAGGACGTGTTGTACTTACATTCCTTTTTGACTTAAAGGAAGACCTCACTTGTTTTCCTTTAATGCATGCGTCACACACGTCACTTCTCATTGCTTCAACCTTGGGAAGGCCATTCACCAACTCTTGTCTATGAAGTTTGGATAGGAGTTGAAGGCTAGCATGTCCAAAGCGTTTGTGCCACAAGTCTGTCGTCTCAGCAATATACGACATACATAGGTCCTTGTCAGGGATGAAAGCAGGGTCGACCTTATAGACATTGTTGTCGCAGATTCCTTTGAGTAAGATTTTCCCTGTACTTAGACACTCAACATTACAATCATCAGTGGTAAAGACTACCCTATTTTTTCTGTTTTGACATAGTTGAGCCACACTAAACAGATCAAACTTGAGATTATTCACTAGATTCACATTATTCACAGTGATGTGTTTCGAGAGTCTTACCATACCGATACCACAAACCTCACCCTTACTCTTGTTTCCAAAAGTTATCGATGCCCCTGAGGCTGGCTGAAGAGAAGTGAACCATTCACTGTTCCCTGTCATGTGACTTGAACATGCACTGTCAAGGTGCCAAGAGCCTTTCCTTCATTCCTCCTCGGATTTATGAGAACCACCTTCTGATACGTTGTGACCTTTTGAGCTCATCAAGCAGATATCCTTTGAGAGAGGAGATGCTCCATCATCTGAGCAACAGTTACCCTACTTCGCAATCCTCGTTTGTTCCCCGTTGAAGACCTGAGAAGAACCTGCCGCTTTGTTGAGGCACCCTTTTGCGAAGTGTCCGTTGTCATAGCAGTGAGAGCAGACAACCTTCTTCATGTCATTGTGAACCATGACCGAACCTTTAGTGCCTTTGCTTCGAGACCATATCTTCTTCATGGCTTGAGTGATGAGAACCACATCTACATCATCTTCTTGAGAGTCTCTATCCAAGGCATTTCCTGATGACATCTTTCCTGCAGAATCTGTAACTAAAACAAACAATCTAGAGCACCAGGCTCTGATACCAATTGTTGGATCGTTAGAGTTACATCTGAGGGAACAAAGGCTTTGTTCCCACAGAAGTTGCAGCGGAATAATATAGCAAGAAAGATAACGAACGAACTCACGATATATAGTGGAAACCCTGATTAGCAAAACTAGCTTCTTAAGGAAAAACCACTACCTTCAAGCTTCCGCTTGAGAGGATTTTGAAGCGTGTACTTGTCTTATTGATATCTTGCTTGATTACACTTGTATCCTGGACTTCGACATCCAAACAACCAGCTAGACTCGAAACCTCTTCTACAACGATGAATCAAACTCAACCCTCAAAGACTTACACACACCTCACTTCTTTTCTTTCGTCTTTTCGTTCTCTCTATTTTCCGTCGTCGTCACATAGAAATGAATCCACACTTCTATTAAAAACAACTCGACAAACCCTAAATGTAACAAGATAAGATTTATTCAAATATGGTAACAAGAAGATATGTTTTGCTGGAGGAATAATATCCCTAGCCGTATATATTAATAAAAGGAGAGGATTCCCTTAAATTAATATAAACGGAAGTGATAAGATTCTTCTCTCTCAAATCCGCTTATCTAAGGAAAGAATCCCTAAGATAAGGAATCGAGCTTCTCTCTCCATATCTCCTCCAACGGCTAGATCCTTCCAGCCGATTTCTTCAATCCTTGACCGCGTGTGCGCCTTGATTTGTTTTCATAAATAACACGCTGGATTTCTTCCTTCCATTCGCAGCTTCGATCTTGTTCGTCACTGTTGTTCCTTCAGAGGTAACAAAGCACAAGAACAGAGCTTTGTTCCCTCTTCAATCCTTTGCTGCGAAGGTTCCCTGAGACAACTGTCTTTGTTTCTGAAACACTTAGTACCCAGATTAGTTGAATGTTTGTCACTATCAAAACCTAAGGAATTCAACATGTACTATAGTATATCATTATATTTCATATAGTTACACTTATGTACTATAGTATATCATTATATTTCATATAGTTACACTTATGTACTGTAGTATATCATTATATTTCATATAGTTACACTTATGTACTATAGTATATCATTATATTTCATATAGTTACACTTATGTACTATAGTATATCATTATATTTCATATAGTTACACTTATGTACTATAGTATATCATTATATTTCATATAGTTACACTTATGTACTATAGTATATCATTATATTTCATATAGTTACACTTATGTACTATAGTATATCATTATATTTCATATAGTTACACTTATGTACTATAGTATATCATTTAATTTCATATAGTTACACTTATGTAATCTAGTATATCATTATATTTCATATAGTTACACTTATGTACTCTAGTATATCATTATATTTCATATAGTTACACTTATGTACTGTAGTATATCATTATATTTCATATAGTTACACTTATGTACTGTAGTATTTCATTATATTTCATATAGTTACACTTATGTACTATAGTATTTCATTATATTTCATATAGTTACACTTATGTACTCTAGTATATCATTATATTTCATATAGTTATACTTATGTACTATAGTATATCATTATATTTCATATAGTTACACTTATATACTGTAGTATATCATTATATTTCATATAGTTACACTTATGTACTATAGTATATAATTATATTTCATATAGTTACACTTATGTACTCTAGTATATCATTATATTTCATATAGTTACACTTATGTACTATAGTATATCATTATATTTCATATAGTTACACTTATGTACTGTAGTATATCATTATATTTCATATAGTTACACTTATGTACTATAGTATATCATTATATTTCATATAGTTACACTTATGTACTGTAGTATATCATTATATTTCATATAGTTACACTTATATACTGTAGTATATCATTATATTTCATATAGTTACACTTATGTACTCTAGTATATCATTATATTTCATATAGTTACACTTATGTACTCTAGTATATCATTATATTTCATATAGTTACACTTATGTACTCTAGTATATCATTATATTTCATATAGTACACTTATGTACTCTAGTATATCATTATATTTCATATAGTACACTTATGTACTATAGTATATCATTATATTTCATATAGTACACTTATATACTATAGTATTTCATTATATTTCATATAGTTACACTTATGTACTATAGTATATCATTATATTTCATATAGGCACACTTATGTACTGTAGTATATCATTATATTTCATATAGTTACACTTATATACTGTAGTATTTCATTATATTTCATATAGTTACACTTATGTACTCTAGTATATCATTATATTTCATATAGTTACACTTATGTACTATAGTATATCATTATATTTCATATAGGCACACGCTTAGCTTAAGCGTGTCATTATGCATGGCCATGCATGGGACTGCCATGCATTCCCCATGCAGGTACGTTCAGAGAGAATCAAACTCTCGATTGATCCAGGTACTAACCACTCGCTCTCTAAGATAAATAGATAATGTTTACATAAACACTCTGTACATATGAATCCTGTCTAATCCAAAACATAAAAACTACTGTGGCTGCGAGCCACTACCTTCGCCAGGTTCCGTGACAGAATCACGAAACATCTGGGACTGGCGAGGTGGGGGTGGGGCCATGGGGGGAGGCTGCCCAGTCAGCATATGCAGCCATAACGCCGCGTGTTGCTCGAACGTCTGTGTCGCCGCCTCAGGTGTGCGCAAATAAGTGCGGATATCAGCAGCAACCACCTGAATGCGCTGTATAGAAAGCAAGTAATATTTGTCAAAATATTGCAAAATATAAAATTACGGACAAGCTAAATACACGCGAGAAATTGGCTAAATGTACGTGATATTACACGCATAAGGTATGCGTCTGATTTTACACGCCTAAGCTACGCGATATTACACGCTTAAGGTCCGTTTAGATAATTTTCCGCGTGTATTTAGGCATAGCCTAAAATTATAGATAAATCATTCAAATAATTCGACAAAAGTTAGCGTACCGCGACTGCGTCAACGGCTAGAGGGACGTGGATAGGGCCGATCGGACGATCACATCTGACTGAACCGGGATCGACCAATGGATGAGAACACTCATCATACCAATCTAAATAATTGGCAGACATGTCCCACCCATGTGTCGCAACCGATCCCTGGAGGTCAATCAGGGGTCTCGGGTCTGCATCCCAAGCCAGTAGAAGCTCACCCGCAAAACTCAGCTCGTATCCCTTGATGTCCGCTTTCCTGACGACCTTGGCCGGCTGAATGGGCAGAACTGGGATAGGCTACATCATCCCAAACTGCCTGAGGACTCTGTCCGGGTGGTACGGCTCCTGAATATCTACAATGCGCAGTATACCGCGAAACCTGGCAGGAGCTACCTCAGGAGCCTGGAAGTCCAACCCCACCCAGGGGGTCCAGGTAACCTGTAAAGTCAAAAAGGCAAAGTCAATACATACGTACTTTTTTAAATTAAAGACTAAGATATCGAAAATTATGTGTACTATTCTACCTCCTCGTATCTCATGCGGTCCAACATGCGGCGTATGGCGATCAAACGACCAGTGTCTCTACTGTTCGGCACCTCCGCGGCACCAGAAACAGCTCCTCCAAAGGCCTGAGGGTTCGTGACATATTGTTCCCGAAAATGTGGGAAATATGCCCAAACCCAGCACTGTAAATGAATAACTAAGGGCATTAATGACCAAAATATTAAAATGTAACTTAATATTTCACTAATCAATCTAATATCTTACCCTGATCAGAATCCCGCACGATGCAATGCCATGTGCTCCACGCCTAGACGCCTATCCCAAGTTGCGGTAGACGTATGCTAGAATCTCAGCTCCCCATGCAGTGTCGCATGTGACGTCGTGGTCAAACAAAAGCGCCAACCACTTCTGCTTCGCGGCGTTAGTCGACTTGTCCACTAGGACAGTCGAGCCGAGAAGCAAAAAGAGGTAGTACGTAGCAATAACGCCCTCGTCACCCTCGTCACTCCTCATCCACTCCTCCAGTACTCTAGTCTCTAAATGCCCCAAAGGAATACCACCAGCTGTGTGCCATCTCTTCACCTCCTCCTCAGCAACGCCCAGATCAGCACAGATGCGCTGTCTCACTGCCGGCTCATCGAGGTCTGAAGTGCAGCTCCTCCCACATATGGGAACCCGTAAGATCTGGTGAATATCAGCAAGAGTGATGGTCATCTCTCCGAAGGGCATATGAAATGTGTTCATCTCGGGATGCCATCTCTCCACAAATGCAGAAATCAACGCCGCATCCATGTTGTATGCTATGCCTAGTGTGCGTAGACCGGTAAGCCCGCTCTGCTCCGCCAGCCTAAACCACGTATGTGGCTCAGGGATAATGTACTGCTCATGTGTAGAACAATGGGTTGTGCAGAAATGGATGCTCAGAATCTTACGACTCCGAATTAACGGTATTCAAGATTAGTATATAATTTCGAATAAAAAACATTTATAGGTTCAACACATAAACTAAAAACCCTAAAACATACCGGGTCCTGCTCTGCCTGACGACGGGCTACCCTGCTACGACGTGGTTGTTGCTCCTGCTCGACAATCTGAGGAACAGGAGCATCCTCAACAAATGCAGCGTCTCCTCTACGTCTCCGTCTCCTCTGTTGTACATGAGGCGGCATCTGCGGAAGTGCCTCAGGAGCGGGCTGAGGTATAGGACGGTCAAATATAGCCCGAGCAATGTGTGTCTCGTAGCTAGGGAGAAGAATCGGACACCTTGGGCCTCCAGGAATCCAAGGATGGTAAGTATGTACAACAAATGGACCGGGAGGATGTGGAGAAGAAGGACCAGTATGAGGTGGAGAAGAAGGATCGACAGAAAGTGGAGAAGAAATATCGGCATAAGGTGTAGAAGAAGGACCGGCATGGGATGGAGAGTGGACAGGAGTAGGTATCGACCCAAAAAAAAGGCAGGGAATGAGAAAATGGAATGTCGTCCGTACTCAACTCCTGTGTCGGTAATGTAGGCTCCAAAGACTCGACAAAGTCATACCCTGCCCCATCACGCGACTCCTCCTCAACAGCCTCATCATCAACCGTCATGGGCTGAGCTGCCAAGTCCTCAGCGTCCTCCAAATAGTCATCATCAGCGGTGCCGGTCATAGGCGGATGCGAAGATACCGCACTAGACGACAATATATCAGTGCTCATAATACCGACGCGGCGACGAATAGACTCCGATATACCAACACGTCGGGTGCGGTCAGCAACAACAGGTGTCGGCTCCGTACGCCCAATAGGGGTGATGACCGCCAATATACTCTAATTTTTTAGATACTAATTTAATTAAGGACTAATTAATACATTTAGGAACTTAAATGATTAATTTTAGAATTTATTATACTTGTTATTTTCTAAATATACTATACGAGCCAATAATTCTAATCTATTTAAAATTTAATAATGATCAATTTAAAATTTCAAATAATACCGCTCGTAGACCGATCTGACTCGATCCAGGCATCGTCGGAATTGTATCCGCTAGGTCCCTAGCTCGACCTCCCCTTCCACCTCGGGTCCGAGCTCCGCCGGAAACCACCAAGCCCTCCTCCTCCTCCTCCTCCTCTATCGCCAGCCACGCATAATTCCCCCGAAGCTCGCACCACCGGCGCCGGAACTCCCACCGCCGCCTGCAATCGCCTCTGCGCCGCCACCGCTCTCACCTCCGCCAGCCGCCTCTGCGTCGCCAGCCTCTCTCGGCATCGCGCCAGTGGGAGCGCCGCCGGTTGCCCCTTGCTCCAGAATTTCTCCCACCGCTCCGCCGCCGCTTTCGGACCTCTCTCCGCCACCAATGAACTCTCCCAACCCAGCCCAATCACAATCCATGCCTAATTTCAAACAATCAAAGCAAATGGAGGAGAGATTTCGTCGAAATCGTTTTCGAATTTTTTAGGTTTTGAACGCGGCGGGAGGAAGAAGACGATGTGGCAGCTTAAGCGTGTGCTTACACGCCTAGCTTAGACGTTTGTCCAAACGCCTAAGCTAGGCGTCTGGTTTTACTGGGCAAAGGCTAGTTTTTGGGCCAGCCCAATAACTAGCCCATAGTGAAAACCAGACGCCTAGCTTAGGCGTTTGTACAAACGCCTAGCTTAGGCGTCTGGTTTTACTGGGCCCAATAACTACCACATATAATCAGACGCCTAGATTAGGCGTCTGGCCAAACGCCTAAGCTAAGCGTGTACTTCATACATGTTTTCGAAAATGGCAAGAATACCCCTCCACGCTTAGCTTAGGCGTGTAAAAGCAGACGCGTACCTTAAGCGTGTAATATCGCGTACATTTAGCCAATTTCTCGCGTGTATTTAGCTTGTCCGTAAGATAATACCCCTAAAATTACAGATCCGTTGTGTTCAGGTCCTGCATGACTCATTGATTTTTGGGTTGAGTCTCAACTCTAAAAATTCAGGCAGTTCGGGTCATGTCATGTCTTTGACAAGTCTAATCATAATACTCCGGATTTTACATTGGTTTATATATAAATGATTAAAGTGTCACTCATGCCAACAATATATTTTCATTTTCATAATTCAAGTGAAGACAAAAAACTTTGAAGTTAAACATGCTAGGGTGAGAGCAGTAATGTAATAGGTGACCTCTTGGGAAGCTTTTCTTCTTCTTTTTTGTGTGTTGAAGCCACACATCCTGGTTGAGCATGAGGCCAAGATGCGTGGCAATGCTTTTTTTACAATCAGATATGTGCGTGTTCGGTTATAAAGGTACGCATGCACAATGCGTGAACGTGATCTTTTTACGCCTACGCGAGGTATATGTATGGCCTTCTCATGCCTACGCAAAATGTATGTGTGACGAGGTTTTTGTAATTAGACAAAAAAAAATGTGTATTTAGCATGCGTGATAATTAGTTAGAACATACATTGATTGGAAAGTTTGTCTATGGGAGATAAATTAAAGAAATAAAAACTAGCTTTACAAGGTTTGCTTGTAGCTCTACTCAATATACTAGTGAAGGTAAGCTATTGACATATATATGCTAGAAAAAAATATTATCCTACTAGCAACTCCATACAAAAATAATATTATCCTACTATGAAAAAGATGAAAAATGTGTCCACCTTTATATACAAAATTATTATAAGTATTAAGCTTTAATTAAGCAGCAGCCTCCCCAAGTATGACCATCTTTATCTCTTTAAGAACTATACATCTCCATTCCCAGAAAAAACCTGCTTGTTGTTTTATGAACCTACCTACATATATTTCCTTCTTTTTCTCTTTATCCTAGTATGTACTGTACAAGTTATATATCATGTATATAAAAGAGGTTTTATTTTGCATTTATCCTAACTTGCTACTTGATCTTCAGTTCATCCAGAACTTGTAGGTATGCTTCTTTGATCATTGCTATTATACATAAATTTTTCTGGGTTTTAGTCTGAGAGCAATCTTGCTTACTTGGGTTTTCTTTTTAAGGGGAAATCAAATAATCCACATATATTTATATATATCTTCCATGAGAGGAGGAGAAGAAGAAAAGCAAAGGGATAGTCAAGAAAATCTGAAGGAAACAAGCATCACAATCTTGGAAATCCATGGGGAAAAGGATTTAACGTGGAGGTGGAATTGGAAGATATATATGGCTTGTGTATGCTCATTGTTGGTCAGTTTTGCTGGAGGGGCAATTTTGGTATTTTGGGAGCTAAAGCACCATCCCACCAACACCCAGCTATGGATGGTTCCAGTTGGTCTCATTCTCTTCTGCACCCCTGTTTTCATTTGCTTTTCCGCCGTTGTCACGGATCTTTGCTGCCCTAAAGAAGGCGGCTCAGCCAGCGACCAAGTCAGCGTATAGCCTTGCTCGGTTTTGGGCGCAAGGCTGATCAGGATCATGATGGATCACTCAATATATCTAGCCATGCAATGACATGGTACTTGGAAATCCATGGGGAAAAGGATGTCTGTTGTTACCACAGAAACTATTTTTTGATTTTCTTGATCAATGTTGTGAAATCTATTTAGGGTTTGGTTAGTTTTAACTTATGTTGTTTTATGTTCAATTTATTTTAATAGTATTAATAAGAGGTGTGATTTGGACCAGGCCGAATCTGTAGCCTTCCTTGGTATGAAGCTGTCCAAGTCAAGAACTCTGTTCCCCCAGTTGCTACTTGAAAGGGACAAATATTATAACAGGGTGCAATCTCGGTTTGATTAAATACGTGGATTACTCTACTTGTTTTTTTTGGTGAGAAAAGGATTACTCTACTTGTAAAGTTACTTGAAAGGGACAAATATTTTGCCAAATTTACAGTGGAATTAATTTCTTCACAAATTCACTTGATGAAGATCAAATTTTAATATGAAATTTCATTTTGGACAAATTTTCCGTCTAACTGACGAGAATCACACTTAGTTTTTCTAGGCATCATACATGTAGGGGTTTCATCATATCAGAATAATTATTATTGTGTAAAATGATAATAATACACAAATAAAAATTTATGTACTTTTAAAACCTATGCACATATAAACAAAAATGTATACACTTTTCGAATGTGCCCAAATTCACACTCACACAGTCAAAACTTTTGCACATGCAAGCAAAAAGTCCTGCACATTCTAAAGGGTATAAAATTTTGCCTTTATGTGCATGAGTTTTTAAAGTGCATAATTTTTTGCTTATATATGCGTAAATTTTTACTTGTATGTGCATTATTCTTATTTTACAGTGTAATAATCATTCTCAATTGATGAATACGCTTCTACGTAAGGTTCAAACTTTGCTCATCGAATGTATGGTCAAGGAGAATTTAATTTGAAGGAAATGGTCAACCTACCATGGAAAAACTACATCAATCAATTTTGTCTATGTTTATGGATGCATTCATACGCTTTCTTACTAAGTGTACATATGTTTATTGAAAATGAGTGTTCATATACTTTGTATTATTTGTGCACAAGATTTCTTAGTATGTGGTCATATACTTTGTATTATGTGTTCATATGCATTCTTAAAATGTATTCATATGCTTTCTTAGTATGAGTTAATATGCACCTAAGTGGCTCATAAGTGTGCATATGTTCTTTTTTTGATAAGGTAAAATTTCAAATACCAAACGAACTGTCGTCTTGTAAATCGAGTGACCAAGAAAGACTCAGTTGTCGGACAACCCGACATGAAACAATCAAAGCACCAAAAGTCACGGAGGGCCAAAAACCCAAGATGGTTAGATTATGACATGAACACGAGTTAGAAGGAACGAATTTTAAGGCGACCTAGTGCTATTGGACATCAATTAGTAGGGCACTCAATTGGAAATGCGACAAAACTCTTGGAAAATGCTCTGTAAGAAGGAGTCCACAAGAATGACACAACCATGCCCTCGACCTTAACCGGAATAACAAATCAAACCAAAGACCCAATATTAGCCCCACACAATGAATGCCTCTAAAAAAATTCAAACGCGGTGTTCTTATTAGAGGAGATCATATTTTCTAGTTGCCCTTTTCCATAAAGAGAGCATGTTGGAACCATGACATTCTCTCTGGTTTTGATGATGATAAACACCATTGGGTTTTATGGTTTACATTGTTTCTATGAGTTTCAGGGATTGTGAACGATTTAGGGAACAATGGAAAACATGAGAAAGAAGAGAAAGCAGAGGATGCTAAGGAACGTGGTAAAAACATGGAACAATTACGCGGAAGCAAGATTGAAGAATAAAGCGCGCATATTGTTCATACAAGGAAACTTGTATACTTGGAAACAGCGTATAAGGAACAATGAAGAACTCAGAAGTTGTCAGCTGTTACCAGTGAAGAACGCTACTTATGGAAACCATGTTTTAAAGATCTACTCGGAGAGAGAAGAGCTAGATAGCGTGTCTTAGGAAAGTTTACTTATGGAAACCATGTGTTTATGAGCCAAGTTGCTTAGAAGGAAAAGAAATCTCAGACTGTTACCATGTATAGAATTCGATAGATGTCTTAGGTGTTTGGTAACAAGGTCTTGGCTGCCACTATAAATAGTTGAGGATATCTTAGGATAAGGTATCTCGGTCATCACTAAGGAAGCATAATGAAGAGCTATTGCGATTGAGATCAAAGGTTCAAGGCAAGGTACGAACTAGTGTTGTGAGTACTTGCTTAGTCTTTTGTTGTGTTCTTGTGTTGTTACTAGTTGATTGCACTCAAAGTCTAGAAACCTAGGAACTATGTGTGATTAGGTGGAGATAGGACTTGTGACATTGTACAACTTGATTAATAATACAAGTACACGTGTTTGAAATCCTCCTAGGATAACACCTAGAGGTAGAGATTTTCTCTTTTTAACTAGTTGGTTGATAGAGTTTCCTCTCTAAGGAACTGTCTTATTGTTACTACTAAATCTCTGTTATTTCCGCTGCCCAGGGAACAGTTTCACCGTTCCCTATCTAACACACTATGATTCAACAATTGGTATCAGAGCATGTTCGCTCTAGATTGTGTGTTCTTTTCAGATTAATTCACATGTAACAATGTCTTCAACTCATGAAGTCGGTATTGGGAACAACAAACCACCGTTCTTGCCCATCGGTGGAAAGTTTCAACACTGGAAGGATCTCTTCACTGACTGGATGAAGAGTAACGACTACCAATGCTGGAGAGTTATTGAGGTTGGTGATGAGAAAGTTGTTGAATCAGTGATCAAAGGAACAACACCTTAGAGTCAAGATGATTTCAGAATCATGGAGAAAAACTCTAAGGCTCGCATGTTCATCAACAATGCCCTTAGTGCTTAAGATGCTTCAAAGCTACAATCTTGTGCAACCGCCAAAGACACGTGGGCTGCCTTGGAACAGATGTACATGGGAAGTTCTGATCTTAGAGAGATGGATCGCTTTCAAGCTAAGAAAGATTTCTATAACTTCTCTATGGTTGATGGTGAGTCTGTTTCCTCCTACCAATCTAGATTTGAGGAAATTATGGCTAGACTTGTTTCTCATGATGTCGATGATAAAGAAATTCTTCCCAAGGAGAAAGTTCTCATCATCATTGATGGACTTCCTCCAAGGCACAAGATGACCAAAGCTATTCTCAAGGAGAATCCCAAAACTCTTGAACTCACTCTTCATGAAGTATTTGGAAAAATCAAAAAATATGATGAAGAAGACAAGTATGTTAAACCTAAAGGCATCGCCTTGATGGTTGAAAAAGCTATCAAGATGATAGAAGACAACAAAGATGAAAACTTGGATGGTATAGATCCAGAAACTGCCCTTCTCACCAAGGCCATGCGATCTCTCTATCGCAAAGGTAGATCATTCAGAAATGATGGGAACAATGGTGAGAAACGAGATCTCAAGGATGTTACATGCTACAACTGCAAGGACAAGGGTCACTATGCCAACTAGTTCCCCAAAGGGAACAACTCAGACAACACCAACGGTGACAATACTGGGAACGACAAGAAGAATGCTTTTGTTGCTGTCTGGGGTGATGAGTGTGCCAACTCTGATGATGACGAGCCAGAGGCATGAGGGAACAACAGAATGTGTGTAATGACTCTGAAGTCATCAAGTGAAGAACAAGAGGTAGATCCTGAAACTTTCTTTGAATCTCTTGTCAATTTTGATAAAAAGTCCTTGATTTCTCTCATCAAAAGCATGTATAATGAGAACCTCAAAACTTAAAATGATTTGAGTAATGTTGAGGATAAATGCATTGATTTGAATGAATCTTTATCTAGAATTGCTAGTTCCTCTGCTGTTCCTTGCGTTAAAAGTGTTGTTACTCATACAGAACCTAGTTTTTTTAGCACTATTAGGGAACTGTCTCAGATGAAAGCTCAGATTGATAAAATTCACTCCATTCTAGTTGAGCAAAATCTTAAGGAAGAAGAGATTACCTTTGTTGAGTCCAAGTATCGTGTTGGGTACAAAGGTGAAAACAAGAGAGTAAGGAACATGAGTTAACCATACCTGAGCTTAGAGAGTTAAAAGATAGGGAGCTTTAGAGTACTAAGGATAGGAACTCTTACCTAGAAGAGCGTGTGAAGACTTTGGAGAGTGGGCTGAGTGAAAATCAATCTTTGTACAAAGGTTAACCTGCCCATAAGATGTAACTCATTCAATCCCAGGGAAAGCTGCCTAGTACACCGGAGCCAGTTAGAGCCAAGCAACGTAGCATGCCCGTCCCAAACCGTAAGTACACCTTGGGGGACTATTATAAGATTTGCTGGCACTGTGGAAACAATGGTCATGTTGTGAGAAACTGTGCTAAGAAACAAAAGTTCACTGAAGAGCACACTCAACGCAGGAACAGTCAAAGTAACAATGTTGATTTGAATGATCATGATGCTTCTTTTGACATGTGGAATACTAAGCCTAGAGAATATTATTTTGTTTCTAAACGACCAGGTAAAGCTAAGCTTGCATGGGTCGCTAAACACTAACTCTTTTAATGCAGGATGAAATGAGGGGGAACAACATGTGGTTCATTGATAGTGCATGCTCATGCCATATGACATGAAATAGATATCACCTTACCTCACTTCAACAACACTCTAAGGAAATCGTTTCCCTTGGAGATAAACGATGCAGAGAGATAGTGGGAACAGGAGAAACTACTTTGAACTCAAACATCAAGATAAAAGAGGTTAGTCTGGTTCATCAACTTGGTTTTAATTTGTTAAGTGTAGCTCAACTATGTGATCAAGGAGACAACGAGACTGTGTTCACAACCAAAGATTGCTACGTAAGGAATAGAAAAACCAAGGAGATCATGTTGAAGGGTGTCTAATTCAACGATGTGTACACTGTTGACACAACATTCAAGCCTTCAAGGGAACTATGCTTTGCGTCTCTAGCTGAAGAGACGAAACTGTGGCACAAAAGGCTTAGACATGCCAATCTACAACTCATCCACAAACTCCACAAGAAGGAACTGATTTGAGGGCTTCCAAATGTCAAACCTGAGATCCATGGAGTTTGTGAAGCATGTGTAAGAGGGAAGCAAACATGTTCCTCTTTCAAGAGCAAATCTGATGTTACCACTTCTCGCCCTCTGGAACTGATCCATATGGATCTCTGTGGTCCCATGAGGATAAGAAGTCATGCAGGGAACATGTATGTGTTTGTTATTGTCGATGATTACTCTAGATTTACATGGACGATTTTTCTCTCTTCCAAGGAACATGTATTCGAGACATTTGAGTCTTTCATCAAGGGTGTGGAAACTAATTTGGGACACAAGCTAAGCGCCATTCGATTCGACCATGGAACAAAGTTTGAGAATGCTAGGTTCCTTGATTACTGCAAGGAAACATGGTATCTCTCATAACTTCTCGGCTCCTAGGACGCCACATCAAAATGGAGTGGTCGAGAGGAAGAACAGAACATTGGAGGACATGGCTAGAACAATGCTCATAGCAAGCAACCTTCCTCGAATATTCTGGGCTGAGGCTATCAATACTTCATGTTATATCCTTAATCGTGCCATGCTTAGACCATTGCTAAATAAAACTGCCTATGAACTAATCAGGGAATGCAAGCCCAATGTTTCCCACTTGCGTGCCTTTGGTTACAGGTGTTTCATTCACAACAATGGAAAAGACAACTTGGGGAAATTCGATCCAAGAAGTGATAAAGGAATCTTTCTGGGATACGCTAATTCAAGCAAAGCTTACAGAGTCTACAATAATAGAACCCAGAAGATTGAAGAGAGCATTCATGTTGTCTTTGATGAACACTCAAAAGCTGTGAGTGATGATTCCAACACACCGTTCCCTGATGATCACTTTCCACGCATACAACGCGAAGACTGAGATGATGAAGGTGATGATGGGAATCACTAGGGTAATCAACGTACAGGGAACCATGCCTCCGATCCCTGATGTAGCTACCACGATTGTTGCTGACGTTCCTCCTCCTTCGTCCTCAACTGCAACAACTAATGTTGCCCTTCCTCCTATCTCTCCGCCTCCTGAATCCAAGAATGTCAGAACTAAAAAGAATCATTTAGTTGATGCTCTTCTCACACCGTACGAACAAAGAGGTTCATGTTCTCAACTATACGACTTTTGTGCTTTCTATGCCTTTATCTCTTTTGTAGAGACAAAAACCATCAAAGAGGCATTGAAAGAGCCAGATTGGATAGTTTCCATGCAAGAAGAGCTACATCAATTTGAGATGAACAAAGTATGGAGACTTGTTCCCCTTCCCAAGAACAAGCATGCTATTGGCACTCAATGGGTATTCAGGAACAAGCTTGATGACTCTGGAACTATGACAATGAACAAGGCAAGACTGGTTGCTCAAGGCTACAACCAACAAGAAGGGATCGACTATGATGAGACATATGCTCCAGTAGCTCGCATCGAAGCCATTTGACTTCTCATCGCGTATGCTGCCTTCAAAGGATTCACATTGTATCAAATGGATGTCAAAACAGCCTTCCTCAATGGCTATCTTCAAGAGTAAGTATATGTAAAACAACCCCCAGGCTTTGAAGATATGGAACATCATGACCATGTGTATGCACTGGACAAGGCACTGTATGGGCTCAAGCAAGCTCCCAGAACTTGGTATGATCGGCTGGCACAGTTTCTTCTCTCCAATGGATATAGACGTGGTGCGATCGATAAGACGTTGTTCCTCTTGGAACACAAAGGTGAGATTCTCGTAGTTCAAGTCTATGTTAATTATTTTGGGGCGAAAAGATCAGACGACCTAAATCGCCTTAGACGGGGTAACTAGTCGATCGGATTATAGATATCAAACCAATTCAAACAAACAATCAACCAATGAAGAAGAAATGCGAAATAGCAAGGTAATTTTATTGATATATTGACGATTGAGTCAGACCAAAGTACAACTTATCCTTGGAGGACAGAAGATCGGATCGGGTCCGATCGGTGATTCTGGGGCTCGACCGGTGGAGATTTGAGCGAGGTTTCGAGGAGAGTAAGCTAGAGTGGGTGTACTCGTAAGACTTCCGAAGAGTAAGTCGGTAGATGCCGGGTGTAGATGAGTGTGTTTTTGTTTTCTTCTTCGTGGTCTATTTATGGTAGCTTTATCTTGTGTCCGTCATTTATTGTTGCAATATCTTCTATTAATTCTAGGCGAGATCTTTGGGATTTACTCTTGATTGCCACCATAATCTCTGTGTTGAATGTTGTGGCCGTTGCCCATTGATGATATTATCTCGTACTTAATGCTGGGAGTGATTGCTAGGATTTGCTCTTTATTACCGTCATTATCTGAGTGTTTGAATGATGTTGTCGTTGCCTCAATCAAGCATTCAATGCTCCAGCGTGATCTTCGCAGTTGGTCGGGAGGCACTCGACTGCAGGGAGTCCGACACTTCTTCCTGGTTTCTCTTAGCTTCCGATTCCGCTTGGATCTTGGCCCAATTCATTTGATCCGTTTTCATGGGATAAGTTTGGGCCCAACAATAGCCCCAAAATTAAACTGGGCCAGAGCGTCAAGTGATGGGACGGTTTGATTTTATAACTTCTCTCTCTTCTGGCATGATCTTGATTCTGTTATAGGCGTTCTGGCGACAGGGCCGACATGTGTATTTCTCAAACTGAGAGTTAGCTTAATACAACCAATAATCGTGTGAAGACGACCGAGGTCGTTTCTTGTGACGATGAAGGGTCAAGAGACCGCTCCTTGTTTGTCGTTTGTTTTATAGGTGGACTCGTCAGTCGCTTCCTGGTCAAGTCGTGTGACGTTGGTCGTGTAGACCTATCGTTGGTCGTATAGACCTATCGTCGGTCGTCTAGACCTGTAATTGTGTGTGACGTTGGTCGTGTAGACCTGTCATTAGTCGTATAGACCTGTCGTCGGTCGTCTAGACCTGTAATTGTGTGCGATGTCGGTCGTGTAGACCTGTCGTCGGTCGTCTAGACCTGTAATTGTGTGCGACGTTGATCGTGTAGACCTGTCGTTGGTCGTATAGACCTGTCGTCGGTCGTCTAGACCTATAATTGTGTGCGACGTTGGTCGTGTAGACCTGTTGTTGGTCGTGTAGACCTGTAGTTGGTCGTGTAGACCTGTAGTTGGTCGTGTAGACCTGTAGTTGGTCGTGTAGACCTGTAGTGTAGCATGCTTTGTGTGTCGGGGGAGGAGTTGTATGTATTGTAGGAAAATACGAGTGCCTTGGACAGGGCTGCTAGGTTAGAGTCCGACCTGGCATCTTTGAAGACCAAGTTGGAGGGAGTTGAGAGCCGTTGCAGGGACGCTGGGCGCCGCTTCGTTAGGGAGTTGAAGATTTGCCAAGATGACTTGGACGTTTGTCGGAGGGAGCTCAGCGAGAGCCAATCGAGTGTCGAAGAGAAGGTGAAGCAAGCCCGGATCGAGGCTGGTCGGATCGCAGGCGACGTAGGTGCTTTTTACACGTTGAAGTCGCGTGTCGAGATGATCGAGGAGTTTGAAGAGGGCAAGCAGGGGATCTGGGATTTGAAGGCGTAGAAGAGACCGTGGAGACTTTGTTTTCGAAGGGGAATCTAGGCTCAGAGCTTTTCCATCTGGCCGGCGTCGGAGAGGAATCTCTGGATGAAAGCGCCGGTGATGACGAGGTCCATTCTGGCGACACCGTGCCGCTTGAGCCCCAGCCTTCTCCCGACTTGGCCCCTGTTGCAGGTGACGTTGCAAACCCTGACCCTTGATTGTTTTCTTTTGTAACTTGATTTGTGACTCAACCTGTGTGTGGGTAGAATACTTTCTGTTTTGGCGACCTGTCCACCATCGCGGGTCGCAGAATGTGCTTCGTAGACGATTTGAAGTCCTACGTGTGTGTAGGTAGAAATTGTGCTTTGGCGACCCGTTCGTTATCGTGGGTCGTATGTATGTAAAAGCTTTAAACTTTTATTGACGTAATCTGTTTTACAAAGGGTCAAGCTTGTCTTGTGTTCGTATGTTTCGTTGGATTCTTCTAGAGAAGATTGTCGTTGACGCCTTTGATTTGTATGTCGGGTTTGCCCGTGTGCTCCGTCGAGTAGGGCTTGTTGTATGTATGTCGGGTTTGCCCGTGTGCTCCGTCGAGTAGGGCTTGACGTTGGTCGTGTAGACATGTCGTTGGTCGTGTAGACCTGTAGTTGGTCGTGTAGACCTATAGTGTAGCATGCTTTGTGTGTCGGGGGAGGAATTGTATGTATTGTAGGAAAATATGAGTGCCTTGGACAGGGCTGCTAGGTTAGAGTCCGACCTGGCGTCTTTGAAGACCAAGTTGGAGGGAGCTGAGAGCCGTTGCAGGGACGCTAGGCGCCGCTTCGTTAGGGAGTTGAAGATTTGCCAAGATGACTTGGATGTTTGTCGGAGGGAGCTCAGCGAGAGCCAATCGAGTGTCGAAGAGAAGGTGAAGCAAGCCCGGATCGAGGCTGGTCGGATCGCAGGCAACGTAGGTGCTTTTTACGCGTTGAAGTCGCGTGTCGAGATGATCGAGGAGTTTGAAGAGGGCAAGTAGGGGATCTGGGATTTGAAGGCGGAGAAGGAGACCGTGGAGACTTTGTTTTCGAAGGGGAATCTAGGCTCAGAGCTTTTCCATCTGGCCGGCGTCGGAGAGGAATCTCTGGATGAAAGCGCCGGTGATGACGAGGTCCATTCTGGCGACACCGTGCCGCTTGAGCCCCAGCCTTCTCCCGACTTGGCCCCTGTTGCAGGTGACGTTGCAAACCCTGACCCTTGATTGTTTTCTTTTGTAACTTGATTTGTGACTCAACCTGTGTGTGGGTAGAATACTTTCTGTTTTGGCGACCTGTCCACCATCGCGGGTCGCAGAATGTGCTTCGTAGACGATTTGAAGTCCTACGTGTGTGTAGGCAGACAATGTGCTTTGGCGACCCGTTCGTTATCGTGGGTCGTATGTATGTAAAAGCTTTAAACTTTTATTGACGTAATCTGTTTTACAAAGGGTCAAGCTTGTCTTGTGTTCGTATGTTTCGTTGGATTCTTCTAGAGAAGATTGTCGTTGACGCCTTTGATTTGTATGTCGGGTTTGCCCGTGTGCTCCGTCGAGTAGGGCTTGCCGTATGTATGTAAAAAAAGAGGCCTTATGTATGTGTTTGTGTTTAGTCATGACTTTATGCCGGGGAGGTAAGCAATATGTTTCTATTGCGTAAATGTAATAAGGTGTCTTAACCTTATGTAATGTGTAAGGCAGGCGGTGTGCCGACGTGCCTGTGTTGTTCATCTCCCCGTGTTCCGATCGATCGTGTAAATGTAGTGTAAGCGCTTTTTGCGGATGACTGGATCCAGTGTGTACGTTGATGTCGTCATGTACTTATGTTTGCAAGGAAAATGTCCTTACTTGGTGCAAATGTTGAGTTTCAAGGAATAGAGTTATGCTTGCGATAACAAGTAATGTATGATATATGGAGAGACGTTAGTGTCTTACCTTGCTAGTTTAGAAGCGGTTGAATTTTAGATGTGTCGCGTTCTTTGGAGTGGTCCTGTCGGACCAGAGAATGAACGAGAGTTCATCCGCCCATTTGCCTTTAGCCCCTGTGAGGCGTTTCGTGAGGTTGTTGATGATGATCTTGTTGCTGGATTCGGCATGTCCGTTGGATTGTGGATACCGAGGTGTGGAGGTGACCAACTTGATGTTCCATTGGTCGTAGAAGGCTCAAGTTGTATGACTGATGAATTGGGAACCATTTTCGCACACGATTTCTGATGGGACGCCAAATCTGCACAATATATTGCGTTTTATAAACGAAATGACGTGTTGATCTTTTACCTCTATATAGGCTTCAGCTTCGATCCATTTAGAGAAGTAGTCTGTCATGGCAAGGAAGAAGACTCGTTGACCCGATGCAGGTGGGAGCTTCCCGACGATGTCCATTCTCCACCTTATAAAGGGCCATGGTACTAGAGTCGGATGGAGGAGCTCTGAAGGTTGGTGAGGAATGGGTGCATGCCGTTGACAGGCATCACACCTCTTGGTGTATTCCATGGCGTCTTTGTTCATTGTGGGCCAGTAGTACCCGTTTCGCAAGGCTTTTCCTGAGAGGCTTTGTCCGCCAGTGTGGTTTCCACACTCTCCTTCGTGTAACGATTGTAAGATACGTCTGACTTCTAGAGTCTCGAGGCATCGTAGGAGTATCCCTGTGACAGATCTTTTGTACAAGATGTTATTTAGGATATTGAAAGAAAGTGCTTGTACCTTGAGCTTTTTTGCTTCTGTTTTGTCATCGGGTAGGATGTCGTTTCTTAGCCATTTGGTGTAAGGCTGCATCCAGTCGCCGTGGGCGTTGATAACGTCTTCTTCTGGTTGGTCGCCTATCTCCATTGCGACAAGTTCTTGTAATGGTGTGCTTGGCTCGGTGGATGTTTTCGGGATGGCTAGCGTCATGATGTGTGCTAATGGGATGTAGGGAAATTCTTTTGGATCCAGGGCGGACTCTAGATTGGCAAGTGCGTCAGCTTGGGAGTTGAGATCTCTTGGTACCTGTCTGATGTCGAATGTTTGGAATTGGCCGATCAGTTTCTGAGCTACTTCCAAGTAGGCTATCATTCTGACGTCCTTTGCATTGTACGATCCTTGTACTTGATTCACGACTAGGAGGGAGTCGCAGATGACTTCGATCTCTCGGACCCCTAGGTCGCGAGCCAGGACAAGTCCGAATATGAGTGCCTCGTATTCAGCTTCGTTGTTAGTTGCGTCCCAATCACATCTTACGGCCTGGGCTATCTTGTCCCCTTGTGGCGATTTCAGCACGACCCCTAGGGCCTTTTTGCTTCCATTGTTAGGCACATTTTTCATCAATAAAATCATAAAACTCTTGTTCAACTTTGTATATGGAAAGATTCCAAAACAGCCTCCCTCTAGTGAGATTATCAACAGTTTTGGTACTTCATTTTAGGTGTGTTTGTCCTCTAGCAATTTGTTGCCATTTTTCAAGTTTAAGTTGTTCGGTTATCCACTTTCTCTTGTCCATATATCTCTCACAAAAACCAGAAAGAAAATTGTAATGATAAAGATATGCGAATATTTCCTTGTGTGATTGCATTCATGAAAAGGTACATATATAGTTGTTTACAAGTATATCTTGTTATGCAAGATAAGTATCTATCTAAAAGGATATAGATAATATATGGTTAACTGATATTTACTAAAATCTATCTTATCTATCCTAATACTCTCCTCAAGTTGGAGCATGAGGATCAAGAATGCCCAACTTGCCCAATAACAGATTAAAATGGTGACGTCCAAGTGACTTTGTGAACATATCTGCTGGCTGTTTGGTTGTGCCAATGTGGGAGGTGACAACTGACAACTGATCCTGACTGCACATGATCACGGATAAGATGACAGTCAATTTTTATATGTTTGGTGCTCATGAAATACCGGATTAGCTGCAATATGCAAGGCAACCTGACTATCACAATAAAGTCACGTAGGGGAGTTATGAGTTACCCTGGGAGACTTTAGTAAAATTTTGAGCCAAATAAGCTCACAACATGTAGAAGCCATGGAGAGGTATTCTGCCTTCGATGAAGAGCGAGACACGGTCTGCTGTTTCTTGGTCTTCCAAGAGACATGGGAATGACCAAGCATGAAGAAATAGCCTATGAGTGAACGACGAGTAAGAGGGCAAGATGCACAGCCAGAGTCACAATAGGCGATCAGTTGTAACGAACTGGTAGCAGATAGGAGAAGGCCTTGTCCCGGGTGAGACTTCAGGTAGTGAAGAACACGCAGAGAGGCGTTTCAGTGGGCAATCTTCGGTGCTTGCATGAATTGTGCAAGAGTGTGAACAACATAGCATACCTCTGGTCATGTGATAGTGAGATATATCAGTCTACCCACCAGGCAACGGTAGCGGTCTGGATGTTCAAACATAGGGCTCTCGACTGTAGCTAGCTTGAGTTGCTGCTCCATAGGAAAGTCACACGACTTGCCTGCAAAGAGTCCGGACTCGGCCAAGATGTCGAGTGTGTACTTCCGCTGGCATAAGAAGAGACTGGTAGGGCTGCGAGCGATCTCAATCCTGAGAAAATAACGAAGAGGACCCAAGTCCTGCATGTGGAAACAAGAGCTCAGGTAGGACTTGAAGCGAGTAATCGCCTCGGCGTTGTTACCTGCTATGATCTAGTCGTCAACATAAATGAGGACATGCAGAGTGGTGTTCTTACGCTGATAAGAAAACAATGAATAGTCTGTATAGCTCTAGGAGATTTCAAAAGCACGTAGGGTAGCTGTGATCTTGGCAAACTAGTTCTGAGGTGCCTGACGAAGGCTATACATAGATTTCTGTAACTTGTAGACCTGATTCGGGATAGAGATGGATAAGCCAAGAGGGAGGCGCATATAGACCACCTCATCAAGATCACCATGTAGGAAGGCATTATGTACGTCCATCTGATGTAGCTCCCAACCTTTAATAGTTGCAATAGATAAGAAGACATGAACCGAGACCTTCTTAGCAACAAGAGCAAATGTCTCGGTGTAGTCAGTGCCCTCTATCTGACGATTCCCGAGCACAACGAGACGTGCCTTGTTGCGCTCAATAGTACCGTTGGAGGCATACTTGATACGATACACCCACTTGCACCCAATGGTGTGCTTATCTGGAGGAAGGGTGGTGAGGACCCATGTCTTGTTTTGAGCTAGGGCATCAAGCTCAGACTGCATCGCGACGCGCCAGGCCTCATGAAGAACGACCTTCGAGTACGAGGATGGCTTGTGGTTGGCGGTAACAGCTGCTAAGAAAGTAGAGTACGAGGCGGAAAAATTCTTAGAACTAACATATGCAGCGATATAAAATTTAGTACTTGAGGATAGTGAATTTGGCTATGTCGTGGGCGAAGCAGAGTGGGTGGTGGGGACAGGCGCAGTCACGGTGCGACACACATAGTAGCGTAAAAGAACCAAGGGTTGTCGGACCTGCATACTCTGGCGAAGAGGGGTTTTCAAATCCACAGGTTGCGGTGTCAGAGATGACGGGGAGACGGGAGGTGTAGAGCTCCCCCTGTTGTCTGACGGGGCCGGAACCGACAAGTGGTCGTCGTAGGCATCCGGAGAGACTGTCGGTGGAGCCGAGACTGGAGGTTCGGCCAGTGGGGCGGCGAATGGGAATATCGTCTCATAAAAGACGATGTCATAACTGACAAACATTGTCTTGGACTCCAAGTCATTCAAACTGCAGCCTCATTTTCCTTGCGAGTACCCAATAAAAATGCACTTTCGGCTCCTAGCAGTGAATTTGTCATGATTATGGGGAACTTGAGATGCAAAACATAAGCATTCAAAGACCCGTATATGCTTGTATGATGGCGGGTGACCATGAAGTAGCTCGAAGGGTGTGCGGCCCTGTAGGAGCGGAGTTGGTGTTTGGTTTATCACATGAGTAGCGAACCGAACGTATTCTCCCCAAAACGCAAGAGGGAGATGAGCGTGGAAACGAAGGTGCGGGCGACATTAAGAAGGTGTTGATGCTTGCGCTCAACCCGACCATTCTGCTTAGGCGTCCTGACACATGACGTCTCAAATATAATCCCCTTCTCAACAAAGTAAGAGCGAAGAGGAAGGAATTCAGTGTCGTTGTCTGCACGAACACGCTTGACTAGCTTAGAGAACTAAGTGAGAAGTAGCACAAAAATTCTTGAGCAGGGTGACAACAACAGTTTTCTTAGCAAACAAATATACTCAAACGTTGCGAGAGTAGTCATCCACAATTGTAAGAAAGTATGATGCCCTTGTAGAGGAATGTGTGCTATACAGACCCCATACATCACAATGAATTAGTTCAAACAAATAAACTGCTTTATTGGAACTAACTTGAAAGGTTAAACGACATTGTTTTGCCTTAAAACATGTATCACAAGGCTGAATTGAGAGTAAACTATCACTACTGATTTCAAATTCGAAAATATAAGACAACATTGAATCAGACGGGTGACCCAGGCAAGAATGCCACAGAGTTGCCAAACTTGTGGACGAACGAGCCGTCGATGCACGGTTTCCTGTGTCAAATGCTTGAAGCCAATAGACCCCACCGCGTTGCTCACCCATGCCAATCACTATCCTCGAACAGATTTCCTAAAGGACACACAACTTGACAGTGAGAAGGATGAGATAGTGTAGCGCAGATGTCAGTTTGGCAAACAATATCAAATTACAACTCAAATTAGGAACAAATATCACATCATGCAAATTTAAAGAGCTAAAAGATAAGCTTCCTGCTTGTAAAGCCGTGGACTTGCGGCTATCAAGTAACTGAATAGTTACCATATCAATTGTATGAAATCAGGAGTTGTCTGAAGGCAAGGACTTATACTGCAGAGAGTTGAACAAATTCAAGACAGTGCCCCACTGCTCGTTGGAGAGAGCAAGACCAAACGCTTGTCGGTATTGATCGGTCAGAACCGAAGCTGCAGAGATAGTCGCGGAGGCGCCGATTGGTGTTTGTTGGAATGCGTTGGCGTAATGGGTGTACTGTTGTTGTAATGGGTGTACTGTTGATCAAACTTTTGTTGACTTGGATATTGATTGAATCGTGTCTGATCATGGATTCCAGGTGTGCACTCCCCTCCACCTCGTGGAGAATATGTAAAAGCTTATTCTTTGGGCATACCAGACATGTGGAGCAAAGAGCAAACATGTGTCATACGACTCTCTTTCTCCTCTTGGAATCTTTAAATGGAGGAGAAGATGTCATTTTGAAGAACTTTTGGAGAGCTCAGATGTGGCTATCTAGAAAGGTGGAAGATCCCTAGTATTAGATGTTCCTCTTTAATCAACATTCCACAAAATCCTCACCACCCTTATTATAGTCTGTGGGCAGCTTGTGGGTCTTTTCCTGAGGTTCGACCTCGAGGTCTTGCTCCACTAACATGATCTATACCCAGGCTTGAAAGAGATATCTTTGTAGGGATAGATCTCTTCAATTATTTTAAAACATGAAGCTACCGATCCGAGAATCATCACTGGGGCCATATGTGGAAACACTCTTCTTGTAAGGTTGCTCGATGACTGCAATCGGGCTCTTGGCGGAACAAGACAATCTCGCGCGACCCCCTAAGGCTTCTCGATCACATGTAAGCTTGAGCTTTTGTCGAATTATGGATATCAGGCAATTTCTTTCCTCGATATGCTCGACGAGAGCTCCCAAGCTTCACTTGCTTGTGCTTGGGGTTGTCGTCGTGATTCTCAAAAGTCGACGTGAACCCAAGCTTCGCTCGCTTGCTTTTAGGGCTGCCATCGCGATTCTCATAAGTCGATGAGAACCCCCAAGCTTCTCTCTCTTGCACTTTGCTCATTTGTGCTACGCTTGCATGCGTTACGCTCGCATGTGTTATGCTCGCATGCTCTACGCTTGACGAGAATCCCCAAGCTTTGCCCGCTTTCACTTGGGGCTATCGTCGCGATTCTCATAAGTCAACGAGAACCCCAAAGCTTCCCTCTCATGCTCTTAAGGATGCCTTTGCGATTCTCGTAAGTCGACGAGAACCCTCAAGCTTTTCTCCCTTACGCTTGGGGCTACCGTCGCAATTGTCATAAGTCGACAAGAACCCCCAAGCTTTGCTCGCTTGTGGTCGGGGTTACCGTCGCGATTCTCGTAAGTCAACGAGAACCCTCAAGCTTTGCTTGCTTACGCTTGGGGCTACCGTCGCAATTGTCATAAGTCGACGAGAACCCCCAAGCTTTGCTCGCTTGTGGTTGGGGTTACCGTCGCAATTCTCGTAAGTCGACGAATACCCTCAAGCTTCGTTCGCTTGCGCTTGGGGCTGCCATCGCGATTCTGGTAAGTCGACGAGAACCCCTCAGGCTTTGGTCGCTTGTGCTGCGCTTGCTTGTGCTTGGAGCTTTCATTACGATTCTCGTAAGTTGACGAGAACCTTCAGGCTTTGCTCGCTTGCATTTCTGCTATGCTATGCGCTATGCACATTTGCGCTACACTCGTTTGCGCTTGAGGCTGTTGTCGCAATTCTCGTAAGCCGACAAAAACCCTCAAGCGTCGCTTGAGGCTACCGTCGTGACCAAGTAACGATGAAGGGTATTATCTTCTTAAAACCTAAAAGGGAGTAAGACTGATGAGGATGATGTGCACATGCGGTGCATGGTCGCCCTATCTGAGCTGCTTCGACTTGTCGTGTTGACTACTATTCAAAGCAAGGGGTTGTGAGAGAACCGCGATACACTCGCTCCTGCGTCGCGTCATAATTTGCTCAACACATACTAATAAGTACATGTGACAATAAATCTCAAAATCTCTTGCCTTGGACAAAGGGCGCGACGCTCGCATGCCATTCGCACTGGTTAGGGGCATGCATGGCTTCCAAGTCTGCACTCTCCTTCGTCACGTGTCAAATACGTAAGAGCTTAGTCCTTGGGCTTGCAAGACATGTGGAGCATAGGGATGTCAATGGGGCGGGGAATCCCCATTATCCGTGGAGATTCTCCGCTACGGGGGCGGGGATGGAGATTTAAAATGGGGACGGGGGTGGGGATGGGGCAAAAAACACATCCCCGCGTGGGGATAGGGATGGGGATAGAGCCTCCCACCCCACTCCCCGCCCCGTCCCCGTCCCCGCCGGGGATCCCCACGAGTATCTCCATCGGTAATTCCCGTGGTATCGCCCATTGGGTTTTTTCACGGGATTAATCATTGAATATTCTCATTTGGAAACTCGATGGGATTTCCTATGGGAAATTTTCATGAGTGAAGTCTGGAGCTTGGGGTATTTTTTTCATATTTATAATTTATAGTTGGTAATTGATCTTTTATTTGAAAAAAGTGTAATAGACCTTATAAGTATTAGTACGCATATACTATGCAATGTACAATTATATGCTTAACCACTTAAAAATCATTTCTTAATTTATGGACAAATCCTACTATAAATACAACTTACAACTTAGTAATTATTAAGCTTAGAATTCCTTCTAATTGTAGTTTCACTTTATTTTTCAGAATTAACCAACCATTGAAAAATGAGCTTATGGAGTCACCACCACAAGGGCACAAATTAACTATGTTGGGCATATTATAATGCTAGTCAACTTTGGTTCATACATTTTAGTGACTTGTTTTTTATTGAATTCAACACATGTATTATATTGTTGTATTTTGTTTGACAATGTAGATTAATTGGAGAATCATGATAGGAAAACGAGTGATAAAAATTTTGTGGGGGCTAAGTGAGAATATTTATAGAAAACTTGTTTGACAATAAGTGGGGAATCCCCATGAATTTCCACGGAAAGACCCGAAATGAATGTTAATTAAGAAAAAATAACGGGGACGGGGAATCCCCGACGGGGACGGGGACAACTTTAGCTCCCTGCGTGGGGATGGGGACGGGGATGGGGAATGCTTTTCTAAATGGGGATGGGGACGGGGATACTACTACCCACACTGAACCCGCCCCATTGACATGCCTAGTGGAGCAAAGAGCGGACAAGTGTCAAATGACTCTCTCTCCTCTTGGGCATGCAAGACATGTGGCTCTCTAAAAAGGTTACGAATTCCCAGTTTTAGATTCTCCTCTTTAAGCATCATTCCACAAAATCCTCACGACACTTATTATTTTCCGTAGGCATGTGGTGGGTCTTTTCCCGAGGTGAAACCTCAGGGTCTTGCTCCACTAACGTGATCTATGCCCATGCTTGGAAGAGATATCTTTTTAGTGATGGATCTCTTCAATTATTCTAAACCAGGCAGCTATTGATCCGGGTTCGTCACTAACCTCACGAGTTTCCTTGTTCTAGTGATTTTTCTTTGTTTTTTCTATTGCTTTTCCTTTGCATTTGTCCATGATCCATTGGGACCTTGGGAAGGGGACCATGTCCAGCCAAGATGAAGATATGGTCGTTACCATGGTGGAATTGTCACCAAATGCGCAAAGAAGAGCGTGAAGAAGGCCTTGTCGGTGCTAGAAAAGTTTATGAGTGCACACGGGTTGACCTTTTAAGGGATATTGATGAAAGGTTTGATCAACGAATAGGAGGAGGTCAAATGAATGACGCTTATGACGTCTTTCAAGGATCCATTCACGACAATGAGCATGTTAAGCCTTATCTAGACGTCACGACCTCTAACGGCCCTAGAGATTACTCTTGAGATCAAATACAAGCTCAAACTCAATCTTATCCTTAAGGTGAAGAGAACCCCTTTTCTATCGACCCACCGGGGAGGTTCTACTCGCAACCTCACTTTCAAGGGCAATCCTCACGGCCATTCTCCGAGCACCCGCCCCTTCGGCATTATCAAGCGTCGTCTGGTTCTTTAATGATTCCACGGCTAGTGCCTCAAGTTCTTCAAGGTGCACGTGAGAGGACTTGAGTTAGGGGAATGCCACCAACGGCCCAACCTTATGATAACCGAGGTTAACCATTCGAAGATCATGACCAACCACAACGTAGGGAGCACCATCATGGTGCTAAGCTTACCATCAAACCTTTTTCCAACATTTTTCGATGTTGAAGTGTACATGAATTGTGAGTCTAAGAATAAGTCTTTGACTTCTATGGATATGGTGATGCTCATAGAGTGGCCATTAATTATCCATTTCCCGGATTTTGCTTATGCTTGGTGGAAGAAAGACAACGATAAATGTGCCTATTTGGGGTACCCTCCTATCACCACTTGGGAGGAGCTCAGGAAGCTCTTAGGGACAGGTTTGTTCTGAAAGGATATGGAGATCGCATCCAAGTCAAGTTGGAACGCATCAAACATGGTTGTCGCACACCCAAAGAGTTTTACATAGAGCTTAAGCAACTCGTCTTTTGATCTGGGATCACTTTCCCAAGAGGTATGTCATTTCTATGTTTATAATGCTTTGCATGTTGAGATGCAATGTTTTGGGGTCGAGACAAATTAAAGAAGTCCTCCATTACACTAACGAAGTGTACCAAAATCTGCAAAGAAGGAAGTCATCTAGCACTTCTTGGCCTTGGAGTTCCACCAACAATTGTAGCTCATCTTCTCATCCTCCTAAGCGCAATGAGCCAAGGAATGAACCACCTAGAACTCAACCAAGACGTGATGCTCCACCACCAACTCAAAATCAGAAGAAGGAAGACAATTCTCATACTAAAGATGTCAATTGCAATAAGTGAATAGGAAGAAGGCATTATGCTCATGATTGCCCTACCAAGAGGCAAGTTCTCCTTAATGAGAAATGAGAATATAAATATGAAGATGACATCAAGAATAGTTTAATTTAGTGCTTGAAGAAGAAGAATAAGTGCATGTCACGACTGCCATAGGTGAGTGTTTTGTTGTTAAGAGAACACTTACTACTAATGAATCTTCTCCTTTGTGTTCGCAGCGCAAAACCATCTTCCATACTAGGTAACTCATCCAAAACAAGGTGTGCAATGTGATCATCGATGGAGGGTATTGTTGCAACATTGTGGATCAAAATTGGTGTCTAGATTCAATCTTAAGACCACTCCCCACCGACAACCATACACCTTAAGTTGGTTGAATTCTAATACTCCTCTTAAGGGGAAATATTACGATGTGATCTAGTTTTCCATTGGAGAGTATGAAGATGATGTGCTTTGTGACATCATCCCTATGATCGCGTGCCACCTCTTTCTTGGAAGACCTTGGCAATTTGACTAGGGTGTGATCCACCATGGAGTCAATGAGTACGTACTCCCACATGCAAGGTAAAAGGATCACCCTCCTTCCCTTAGATCCCCATGAGATCATGGTTGACCACATAGCCAATGAAAAAAGAAGAAGGCTTAGAGAAAGTGAGAAGGGAGCCAACAAAAAGAGGATGTCGATAGGCTTATACTCGGCTGCCTCATATCACCTTCTCTAACCAAAGCTAAGGATGTTGATCGTGCCATTAGGGGAAAACATGTCTTCTCTTGCTTTTCACAGAGAACTAATTTACTTCACAAGACCTAGATGATCAATCCCCTTTTATATCTTCCTTGTTGTAGGAATTTGATGATTTGTTTCAAGAAGATATCCCTAATGGTCTTCCACCATTTAAGGTCATAGAGCACAACATTGACTTTATTCTGGGGTCAACTTTACCAAACCATGCAGCCTACCGCACCAATCCAACTGAGATAAAAGATCTAGAAAAGCAAGTTCAAGACTTGATGGAAAAAGCTTTAGCCCATATGCGGTGTTGGTCATACTTGTGCCAAAGAAACATGGGTATTGGTGCATGTGTGTGGATTGTAGACATATCAATAACATCAGCATCAATCATAGGCATCCCAAACTACCTCGATGGCATGCTTGATGAGTTCCATGCTCAACCATTTTTTTCTGAAATCGACTTGAAAACTAGATATCACAAAATATGCGTGAACAAGGTGACGAATGGAAGACCACTTTAAAGACGAATTATGGTTTGTATGAATGGTTGGTCATGCCTTTCAGATTGACCAACGCTTCTAGCACTTTCATGCACCTCATGAATCATGTTTTGAGAGCTTTTCTTAGCAAATTTGTGGTTGTATATTTTGATGACATTCTAGTCTACAACCAAAATTGGCATGATCATGTTAGGCATCTTAGGCTTGTGTTAGAGGTCCTTAAGGAGCAAAAACTTGAAGCTAACTTCAAGAAGAGTCACTTTGCTCGGACAATGTTGTGTTTCGTGGTTTGGTGTGTAAGTCAGGTTTAAAGGTGGATGGAGAGAAAGTGGAAGCCATCTGATAGTGGCCTATGCCCACAACCATGACTCAAGTACGCACCTTGTTAGGCTCGGCCTGTTTCTATCACCGATTTGTGAGAAATTTCTACACCTTGGATATTGGGGTACACCACAAAAAGAAGCTTTTTGTGAGCTCAATGAGAAAACCACCAATGCTTCTTTGTTGTTGTTGCTTGATTTTGCCAAGACATTGAGATAAAGTGTAATGCATCCAACATTGGTCTTTGTGGAGTGTTGATGCAATAAAGCCATCCCCGTTGCCTTCTTTAGTGAAAAGTTGAGTGGCGTTGAGCTCAACTATTCTACCTAAGTAAAGAAGTTGCTTTCCCTTGTGAGAGTGCTTAGGACGTGGCAACACTATATCTTTCCAAGGAGTTGTCGTTCATTTTGATCATGAGGCTCTCAAGATTTTAAGAGGACAAGAACAAAAGGGGAAAGATAATGTTGTAGATGATGCACTATTAAGAAGGGATTCTCTCATTACAACACTTGATTACAACACTGGTATTATCATCTACCTAGCGGAAGCATAGATTCATGGGCTAAGCTGCATAAGGTTTTCCTCGCACGCTAATTTCCAACCAAAATGGCAAATGCCTTGAAAAGGGAAATTACCAGCATTGAACAAGGTGAGGAGGAGACCCTCTATGACTATTGTGAACGGTTCGAGCGACTCTGTGCTAGTTGCCCGTTCCATGGCTTTGATAAGAAATCACTGGTGCTATATGTTTACAACGGGCTGATGGATGATGAAAGAAGAAATATGATGAGAGAAAGTATTCCACCAGACAAATATCCACACCACAGTTGCAATAGGTTGATCACTGAAAACTATATTTCCAAGTTCTTTTACTATCTTATAATTGTTCCCACCCTGATCTTAAATACTATCGATTCTCACAGTTGTCGATAGACTTATTACTATGCCAATGATAAAATACCACTGATTCTCACAGTTGTCAGTATACCTTAGCACCAACACAGCAATAGCAATGCACACAGGGATATAGGATACATGCAAGTAGAAAGACGTACAAGTACTCACTCCCCTACTCACATGCAACTGATTCTCACTCACAATTGTACGCTCGGAACCCCTACACGCACAATTGTGTTTACCACTAGATATGCACTCGGAACCCCTATATGCAATCCTAGCAATATGATAGATGTCAAAAAACCTAGTTAGCTACGCCAGAAGAATCAACATAAATCAATAGACAGTTTAATCAAGAGAATCAATCCAACTTAATAAGATATAGAACACGGAATAGAAATCTCACAACCAATTCATTGTAGTGCTTCAATTGTCTAGCAAAACAAAAGTCTTTAGCTATCCATTGTTCAAAAACCTAGAAGTTGAACGATCAAAAGAGAGAGGACCGAACTCCTCTCAAAATTAACGAAAAAGATCTTAAATAGGTTCGTAGAAAGTTAACCTAGCAGATAAAATAAGGAAATAAAATATAATAAGACATAAAATCCAAATATACTAAAATGGAAACAAATGACACGCTGGCCGCGCACCCTTCTCTTCCACCGCGAGGCGGTAATATCCCACCGCGAGGCGGTGGCTTCGCGCTGCACTTCTCTGAGGATCACCGCTGGGTCGCGGTGGCTTCAGGCGCGGGGCGGTATTGGCCAGCTTCTTTATCCTTGTGTCTGCTCTCCTGTACTACCAAGTGAGGTAGCTTTCTTCATTAGTTCTGGGCAGATCTTCTCCTTCATCTTCTTTCCTCTTCACTAAGCTGTAAAACCTTCAAATTTGTACTGCTTCAACTCTTTCCCTGGGTTACAGACTTAGCCTAATTCTACACCGAAACTTCATCTAAATTGTGTCAATAATCACTAGTTAAGGTGCATGAAATGACACCTATCAAATATCCCCACACTTAGACCTTTACTCATCCTGAGTAAATTAAATCAACCATACTCCACTCATCAAATAACAAGGCATCAGGAAGTGTGACAACAGATGATACCAATGACTACAACAGCTCAACAATCAGCCCCAGACAACCAAAACACATGATGCGCGATGAATCTATTTCTAACTCCTGTCTAGCTTCTTATTGCTCCAAAGTGGCCTACCCGAGTCCTCCTTATGGCTCCCCTTCTTATGACGCCTCACCAAGAAATATAGAGAAATCCTAGAATCACTCTTCTTCTTTTACACTCATCTTGCCTAGGCGCCCTTTCGGGTTTTCACCTAGCCACTCATTTCATTTTGCTAGATATCTCACATATACTCGCATCACTCCGGTCCAATTTTGCCCTGGTCTATACCAGCCGGACTACCTGCTTTTTACCTGGACCGCCCTTTCGGGTTTTCAGTTCATCCCAGGATTTTGGTTGCCTTTTTACCTGTTTTTGGCTCTCTTTTTTTTAATAGAAATACGAAATGCAAGAATAAAATCTGTACACTAGCTATGATAAGCAGTGAGTCTAAATCCCAATATCCCCACACTTAAAACACACATTGTCCTCAATGTAAAGACGAAAACAAAGCAAAATAGGGAGAAAAGAACAAAGACTCACTGGAAAGGTGGATACGATGGAAAGCTCGATAGAGGTGGATGCCGCCCAAAGTACTGCTCCTACATGAAGGCCTCAGTTGCACTCATCTGGTCCGTAATATCGCGTGTAGTGTCAGCCTGTATGTTCCGCAGCCGAGCTAGCGTCGCCTCATTCGCAGTCTCCTGACGCAGCGTGAAGGCATCAAAACGTATGAACAACTCGTCCCAAGAGAACTCAGAAGGCAAAGCAGATGGGGCGGCAAAGTCAGAAGCAGGGGGGTCAAAATCCATAAGCATGGGAATGGCAGCCGGCGGATCAGCCTCATCATCGGAAGGAATAATCTCATCATCCGACGGAATGTACCAGCCTGTGAAGACTCGCGGGTAGGCCAGGGGACGGGGGAGGCGCAAAAGGTGACCTCCGTAGGAGCACCACAGAAACTGCCCCTGAGATATGGTCAACATACCACACCGTTGCAGATATGGAATGTCGTAGCGAATAGGCATGAGTGGCTGAGGAATGGTGTTCATCGAAATACTGGCCGCAGCAACCAAGGTGATCAGCCCACCTTGAACAATATCTCGCGTGGCGCCCTCGCAAATCTGCTGCACCTCATGCAGCCATATGACAATCCATGCAGGGGTCTCCTCATCTAAAGGATCGATCATCGGGGAGAAGAGACCAAGGCGCCTCAGAGAAACCTTTCTTTCCTCCATATACCCAAAAAATGTCCGAAGCACCACTGTGTAGACTAAGTGGAAGCAGGGGTGGACAAGTTTGTTACTATTCTCCAACCGCCTTGTCGGGACCCTGCCTCCACTTCTCAGTAGCTGGCCTTGACACACCCAGCAGCTCCCTAATTT
The DNA here is from genome assembly GCA_027886185.1 of Rheum nobile. Lineage (NCBI taxonomy): Eukaryota > Viridiplantae > Streptophyta > Magnoliopsida > Caryophyllales > Polygonaceae > Rheum > Rheum nobile. The sequence goes on along the minus strand of WOAB01000663.1, from coordinate 150,343 downwards.
CCTCAATAGGGATACCATAACTCCGACCCTCATATTTGAAGGTGATCCCAGCGATGAACTTATGCTCCCTACCATCGATGATGCGTCGCGTGTGGCTTCGAGAAACAGTGGCTATAAACTGGTAGCATAGTTCAGGGAATGTGGGCGCGCATTTGTCTAGGAATCCCCCCAATCCCTTCCTGTCCAGAGATTGTTGAGTCATCTCCAACAAACCCAACTCAGCTAGTGATCCTCTATCAAAGAAGCGAGTCGGCTGGACATGTCTTGCTGACACCACATCATACATTCGACACTCCTCCTCGGTCATCCCAACCTTCCTAGCTCTCGACATTGTATAATGAAGTAAGTACTTGAAGCGAAAGAATGAGGCAAGGAAGACTTACAACCCACTGAAGAATGACCACGAGTCACCGCGGGGCGGTGGTGATTACTGAGCGTAGTAGCCGGGTCGCGGTGAAGTGGGCGTGGGGCGGCGACTATTCACCTTCTTCTCCAAATTCAAAATCCGACTTGTGCGAGGCGGTGGGACTGCAACGCGAGGCGGTCACTATGTGAATCCTTCTCCAACACCACCGATCAATCGGAGGATCACCCAGATTGTGCCGATCACACCACCAAAGCAAAATATCACCCTCTGTAACTACGAACCACCACGGGGACGTTCGGAAATCATTGTAAAGGGAGGTCTGGGTAAAGGGGATCAAAGTAGGGTGAAAGGTTGCCACTACTAAGGCTAGGAACAAGGGTGATTGGGGCGGGGAAAGCTTGGAGGTAAGGGTTAGACTTGGAATGGGGTTACGGCGGAGGGAGAGACGGGGAAGAGAAAGAAAAGGGGATTAGGGTTTGGCGGGAGTGTTTATGGGGTGATGAATGTACAAGTAAATACCGGATCGCAGGGCAATCCAACTGACACCGTCAAATCCTTCGTATCAAACTCAAAAACAAAAATATTACTCCCCGTTTAAGGTTTTTTTCGGGGCCCTTTATTTCTTCTATATTTTTATTTTTTTTAGTTGAGAAATCATACCAGACCTCCACCGCGGGGCGGTGGGGTTACAACACGAGGCGGTGGACGCGAGCTGGGTACATGTCTCATCTCGGATTTTACTTTCGTACCTGAAATATGAGTAATAGGCGGACGAAATAAAGCAAAAATAAACTACGAAAATAATCTAATGAAAGGGAAATATCAAATAACTAACCCGGGTTACCTCCCGGACAGCGCCTTGGTTAACATCGTTGGCTCGACGTAGGCTATGGCTCACCCTGTTTCAGCCTCAGGGCTTCCGAAACTTATTGCATCAACATGGGTTGGATCAAAGCCTTCATAATAGGGTTTCAGCCTGTGGCCATTGACTATGAAGATGTTGCCTGTCTTGGGGTTTATCAGTCCAATGGCACCATGGGGGTGAACTTCAGCAACTTCATAAGGACATGTCCATTTGGACCTCAGTTTCCCAGCAAAGAGCTTGAGCAGGGATTGAAATAGGAGGACCTTATCTCTTGGCTTAAAATCTTTCCGCAGAATATGCTTGTCATGCCATTGCTTGGTCTTCGCTTTGTAGTTAACTGAGTTCTCATAGGCTTCAAGGCGTAGTTCCTCCAGTTCTTGCAGCTGCAGCTTACGGAATTCCCCCACTTCATCCAGCTGCATATTGCATTTCTTTATTGCCCACCACGCTTTATGCTCAAGCTCTACGGGGAGGTGGCAAGCTTTTCCAAAAACCAGCCGGAAAGGGGACATTCCTATCGGAGTCTTGAAAGCTGTACGGTATGCCCACAGTGCATCATTGAGCTTGGTGCTCCAATCCCTCCGATGAGCTACTACTGTCTTCTCCAGTATAGATTTAATCACTCTGTTGGAGTTCTCGGCCTGTCCATTAGTTTGAGGATGGTAGGCTGTAGAGATTCTATGGGTGACGTGATACTTCTTCAGCAGGGCAGTTACTGTCTTTTGCAGAAATGGGTCCCCCTGTCACTAATTAAAGCTTTGGGTATTCCAAATCTTGAGAAAATATTTTCCTTGAGAAAACCTGTCACAACCTTAGAATCATCGGTCCTAGTGGCCTTTGCTTCCACTCACTTGGAAATGTAGTCCACCGCAAGCAATATATATGGATTCCCATGAGAGCTAGGAAAGGGTCCCATAAAATCCATGCCCCAAACATCAAAGACCTCACAAAAAATTAATGATGATTGCGGCATTCCATTCCTTCTGGTGATGTTTCCAACCCGTTGGCATTGATCGCAGGATTTGCAGAAGGCGTAAGCATCCCTAAAGATGTGTGGCCAATAAAATCCTGCCTCCAATACTTTCCTAGCAGTCCTATTCGCTCCAAAATGACCCCCACAAGCCTCAGAGTGACCAAAGTTAAGGACAGATTATACCTCATTGTCTGGGAGGCATCGGCGCACTACTTGATCGACACAATGCTTCCACAGGTAAGGATCATCCCACACATAGTGGCGAGCTTCTCTCCGTATCTTCGCCTTTTGAGCTCTGGTGTAATTTGGGGGTATTTCCTCTCGAACCAGATAGTTGACGATATCTACGTACCAAGGTCTGAAAGAACGGATTCCGAAGACGTCCATGGCTATGTGAGAGGGAGGGGCAGAAGTATCTCCAGAGCACAGTGTGATTCCAGAGATGTGACCGCGGGGCGGTACTATCGCTGCGGGTCGCGGTGAGCTCTCCTGGTTGTCAAACAAATCTACCGCCGGGTCGCGGTGGTGGCCACCGTGGGGCGGTGACATCTCCAACTTCATACTGGCTACGACTCGCCGGGTCGCGGCGGTGGGCAACGCGGGGCGGTGCTTGTTTTCTGAACTTCCTTCTATTATAAAAAGTGTGTCATCCGGAAAGGTGCCGTGAATGGGGTTCTGTTCTCCGGGCTTATCTTCCTCATGGACGAGCCTACTTAGGTGATCTGCGACTAGGTTCTCTGCTCCCTTCTTATCACGGATCTCCACATCAAATTTAGTGAGAAGGAGAACCCATCGGATTAGTCTTGGCTTTGCTTCTTTCTTCGTCATCAGGTAACGAAGAGCAGCGTGATCTGTGTAGATAATCACCTTGACTCCCAAAAGATATTGCCTAAACTTTTCCAAGGCAAAGACAACCGCCATCATTTCCTTCTCAGTAGTGGAGTAGTTTCTCTGGGCTCCATTCAGAGTCATGGAGGCATAATGAATCACATGGGATGCCCATCCCACTTTCTGTCCTAGAACTGCTCCAACTGCATAATCGTTGGCGTCACACATGATCTCAAATGGGAGAGACTAGTCAAGTGCCTGAATGATAGGTGCACTTGTCAGGCGTTCTCTCAGGCAATCAAACGCTTCCTTGCACTCATCAGTGAATGCGTAGGTCACTTCCTTCTTTAGTAGCTCGCATAGGGGTGAGGAGATTTTTGAGAAGTCCTTGATAAATCTTCGGTAGAAACCTACATGTCCTAAAAAGGAGCGCACTTCACGCACATTAGTGGGATAAGGCAAAGACTGAATTACATCAATCTTTGCCTTATCGACCTCAATACCTCTAGCAGAGACAATATGACCCAGTACTATTCCCTATTCTACCATAAAATGACACTTTTCATAATTTAAAACCAAATTGGTATCAACACATCGCTTTAGTACGAGGGCCAAATGGGTTAAACATGAATCAAAGCTAGTCCCATGCACTGTAAAGTCATCCATAAATACTTCAATGAATTTCTCAACATATTCAGAGAAGATACTAACCATACATCGTTGAAATATACCGGGTGCGTTACACAATCCGAATGGCATTCTGCGGTATGCAAAGGTGCCAAAGGGACATGTAAAAGTGGTTTTCTCTTGGTCTTCTGGTGTAATGGCCACCTGGAAATATCCTGAATATCCGTCGAGGAAACAGTAGTAGGGTCGCCCAACAAGGCGTTCTAGCATTTGATCAATAAAGGGCAGGGGGAAATGGTCTTTCCGAGTTACCGCATTCAGCTTACGGTAATCGATGCACACTCTCCATCCTGTGGTGGTCCTGGTGGGAATTAACTCTCATTGTTGGTTCTCCACTATATTAATACCTCCTTTCTTAGGGACCACCTGGGTTGGACTTACCCATTGGCTATCCGAAATAGGGAAGATCATATCAGCCTTGAGGAGTTTTAGCACTTCTTTCTTCACCACTTCCATCATCGGAGGATTGAGCCTTCTCTGTGGCTGCCTGGATGGTCTAGCTCCGTCTTCAAGGAGAATCTGATGCATACAAGTCGAGGGACTTATCCCTTTTATGTCTGCAATGGTCCATCCAATCGCGGTTTTATGCTCCCTGAGCACGCCTAATAGCTTCATTTCCTGGTCCGCAGTCAGCTTGTTAGACACAATGACCGGCAGGGTGTCGTTGGCTCCAAGAAAAGAGAACTTGAGATGGTCGGGCAGCGGCTTCAATTCGATCTCAGGAGCATGTTCAATAGAAGGAACGAGCCTTTCGCTCGGGTTTAATAGAATGGGGGCAACGCCCAAAGGATCTACAGAGTACTTACCATGGGCATCCAGCTGAGCGATGGCTTCCTGCATGTTAGAGGGTAAAGAGTATTCCTCATAGGACAAGTCCAAATTATTTTCAACAATGGTCATCAACTCATCAGGACCAGAAATATCAAAGACATCTTGTGCAATAGAATCGATCACATCAATGGAGCATAGAGAATGGTCTTCAGCGGGGTGTTTCATGGCTTCATAAATGTTATATTCCACCTTCTCCCCGTCAAATTCCATCAAAAGTGTCCCACTTTGCAAATCAAGTTTAGTCTTAGCAGTTTTTAAAAACGGCCTACCTAACAGTATAGGAGTTGCCTTCGTATCTGTTTCCATATCTAAGACATAAAAATCAGCAGGAAATATCAATTTATCAACCATAACAAGGACATCCTCTATTACTCCCCTAGGGTAGACACTAGACCTATCAACCAATTGAATTACAATTCCTGTTTCCTGCAGAGGTCCAAGTCCAAGAGATTCGTAGAGAGAATAGGGTAACACATTAATGGAGGCACCAAGATCAAGCATAGCTTTTTCAAACTTAGTGTCTCCAATAATACAAGGAATGCTCCACATACCTGGGTCTCCGCACTTCTTTAGCATACGCCTCTGGAATACAGCAGATACGCGTTCGCTAACCTTGACTTTTTCCTTGCCCTTCAGCTTCTGGTTTCTTTTTATAGTGCACAGCTCCTTTAGAAACTTAGCGTACCTTGGTACACTCTTGACAAGCTCGAGGAGTGGGATATTTACCTCACACTTACTGAAAGTGTCGAAGATATCCTTGTCATCAATTACTCTCCTTTCCTTTAGTGCCTCGGGGAAGGGGGCAGATGGCTTCTCAGATCCAAGGGGAGGGAAGTTGGGACGTACGTAGGGATCCTCTTCATCCTCAGGTAAATCTACGAGCTCTGGGATTTCACCGCGAGGCGGTGGACTCACCGCGGGCGGTATGGATCACCGCGGGGCGGTGGCAATGGCGTGGGATTACTGGGGGCTGTCGCCGGGTCGCGGCAGGAATCACCGCGGGGCGGTGGAATTTGCTCATCATCAATTTCGATTTCAGCATTGTCGTCCGTTTTAGCTGTAGGGGCGACTTGTAATTCCTTGCCACTTTGGAGGGTTACTGCATTTGAAACCTCTTTAATGCCCTCTTTTCTCCACCCAGCAAACTCATCGGATAATTGGAACACGGCCTCCTTTATGCTCTTTATGTTGGCCTCAGTAGATTGCACATGCGTTGTGAAGTGCATTGTTAGGACCTTGAGCATTTCTTCGGTTGAAGAGGGGCTGCCAGTCGTTGGTGGGTCAACATAGCGTGGTTGTTGCGGTGGCGGTTGATCATATTGAGGTGTAACAGGCCCGTGACCTTCAGCTTCGTACACTTCAGCAATAGTGGTATCCTGTAGTTGGGGGCAGGCGTTGGTGTTGTGAAATGGACCAGCGCAAACTCCACAGCCAGCGTGATGTTGAGGCTCTTCTTGCTTGCCCATCCCCACAATGACCTCCTTCAAAGAAGTAATTTATTGCAATACATGTGACTCGTAGGCGATGACAGCACCAACAAATCTGGTCCTTGGGGGTTCATCAAAATCCCTAGTACCCTCAGCCATATCATGAAGTGTGGTCATGGCTGCGTCGGGGGTCATATTCAGGATACTACCACCATATGTAGCATCAATAATTCTTCTTTCATCATCCATCAGCCCATTGTAAACATAGAGCACCAGTGATTTCTTATCAAAGTCATGGAACGGGGAACTAGCGCAGAGTCGCTCGAACCGTTCACAATAGTCATAGAGGGTCTCCTCCTCACCTTGTTCAATGCTGGTAATTTCCCTTTTCAAGGCATTTGCCATTTTTGTTGGAAAGTAGCGTGCGAGGAAAACCTTATGCAGCTTAGCCCATGAATCTATGCTTCCGCTAGGTAGATGATAATACCAGTCTTCAGCCTCGTCTTTAAGAGTGAACCCGAAGGCTCTCATTTTAATCTGATCCTCAGTGACGTTGGCTGGTTTGATGCTCATAATGACGTTGTGGAATTTATTCAAATGAAGAATGGGGTCCTCGCCACTTCGTCCATAATATCGCGGGAGTAATCGTATCACTCCTGTTCTGAGCTCAAATGTTACACCATCAGCAAGTGGTGGAATGCTTATAGCCAACGGCTGCTGTATCAGATCTGGTGCAGTCAATTGTCGGAGTGTTTGAGCCATTCGTACCTGTCTCTGTATGAACTTCAACAAGTAGTGAATCAGTAGCAAAGGTGCGGATAGTAAGATAGATCCACACCGCAGTCAATCACAAATAATCACAAACAGAATGTTTGATTCCCCGGTAACGGCGCCAAATTTGACAGGGCCGGAAACCGGTGTCGTTTTCCTGTCAAAGAAATCCTAATTCACCTACTAAAGAGTATAGCAAGTAAGTCAGGGTCGATCCCACAGGGAGTCGGTTATCTGCATGCAATAACGTGTGACTAACAAGTAACGAGGGGGGGTTTTGGAATAATCGCAGGATTACCAAAAGTGCAAGTAATAACAGAATAAGAAATATGATGAGAGAAAGTATTCCACCAGACAAATATCCACACCACAGTTGCAATAGGTTGATCACTGAAAACTATATTTCCAAGTTCTTTTACTATCTTATAATTGTTCCCACCCTGATCTTAAGTACTATCGATTCTCACAGTTGTCGATAGACTTATTACTATGCCAATGATAAAATACTACTGATTCTCACAGTTGTTAGCGTACCTTAGCACCAACACAGCAATAGCAGTGCACACAGGGATATAGGATACATGCAAGTAGAAAGACGTACAAGTACTCACTCCCCTACTCACATGCAACTGATTCTCACTCACAATTGTACACTCGGAACCCCTACACGCACAATTGTGTTTACCACTAGATATGCACTCGGAACCCCTATATGCAATCCTAGCAATATGATAGATGTCGAAAAACCTAGTTATCTACGCCAGAAGAATCAACATAAATCAATAGACAGTTTAATCAAGAGAATCAATCCAACTTAATAAGATATAGAACACGGAATAGAAATCTCACAACCAATTCATTGTAGTGCTTCAATTGTCTAGCGAAACAAAAGTGTTTAGCTATCCATTGTTCAAAAACCTAGAAGTTGAACGATCAAAAGAGAGAGGACCGAACTCCTCTCAAAATTAACGAAAAAGATCTTAAATAGGTTCGTAGAAAGTTAACCTAGCAGATAAAATAAGGAAATAAAATATAATAAGACATAAAATCCAAATATACTAAAATGGAAACAAATGACACGCTGGCCGCGCACCCTTCTCTTCCACCGCGAGGCGGTAATATCCCACCGCGAGGCGGTGGCTTCGCGCTGCACTTCTCTGAGGATCACCGCCGGGTCGCGGTGGCTTCAGGCACGGGGCGGTATTGGCCAGCTTTTTCATCCTTGTGTCTGCTCTCCTGTACTACCAAGTGAGGTAGCTTTCTTCATTAGTTCTGGGCAGATCTTCTCCTTCATCTTCTTTCCTCTTCACTAAGCTGTAAAACCTTCAAATTTGTACTGCTTCAACTCTTTCCCTGGGTTACAGACTTAGCCTAATTCTACACCGAAACTTCATCTAAATTGTGTCAATAATCACTAGTTAAGGTGCATGAAATGACACCTATCAGATATGCTTTTACACGTGATTTATATGATAATGATTCTGATTTTAGTGAAACATATCATGATATGTATCTCTTGGGGTAGCAAGGACCAATTCGATGTGCATGATAGCTATCTTTTTAAGGGTTTTAAGCTTTGTGTTCCTAGTAGATCTGTTCGTAGGCTACTTGTCCATGAAGCTCATAGTGGAGGTTTAATGGGTCATTTTGGTGTGTCTAAAACTTTGATCACACTTAGAGAACATTTCTATTATACACGGATGCATAGGGAAGTAGAGAATTTGTTTGCTTCATTTGTAACATGCTTGCATGTTAAGTCCAAATTGAACCCCAATGGCATCTACACTCCTCTCCCCATTTCTCGTGCTTTGTGAGAAGACATTTTCATAGATTTTGTTCTAGGACTACCTCGTTCTAAGAGAGGGACAAACTCTATTTTTATAGTGGTTAATTGGTTTTCAAAAATGGCACATTTCAATTCATGTCGTAAAACTGATAATGCTTCTCATGTGGCTGACTTGTTTTTCAATGAGATTGTATGGCTTCATGGAGTTCCTAATACCATAGTTTTGGATCGCGATGCGAAATTCGTTAGCTATTTTTGAAAAATGCTTTGGTCTAAGCTAGGTACTAAGTTGCTTTTCTCCACTTCTTGTCATCCTTAAACGGACGGGCGAACCGAGGTTGTGACTAGAAACCTTGGTGGTTTCCTTTGTTCTTTGTTGAGTAATAACTTGCATAGGAAGAAAGAGTGTCTTACTTTCAGTGAGTTTGCTTACAATAGGACGGTTCACTCGAGCACCAAGAAGTCTCCATTTGTAACACCTGGGACATGAGATTGGTTTATAAGGCTTGAAGTGCTACCTGTGTCAATAAGAGCTCTTTCTTTTCAGGTTTCAAGTGAGAACGGAGAACTCTGAAGCTACCCGTGCTAGGGCGAGAGCAGTACCAAGATGGGTGACCTCTTGGGACATTCTTGTGTTGGCATGGGATGACACTTCTAAGGCCTCGGGCCATACAAAGGGTATTAGAGCCAACTCTGCGTTATGAGTGGACTTGGCCAGGAGGGAGGTCACTCGACCCATAAGGCGGTCATTACGGCTTGACCAAGACGTCAAGGGTTTAAGTGGGGGAGTTTGTAACACCCCGGACTTGATATTGGCTTATAAGGATTGAAGTTCTACCCATGTCAACAAGAACTCTTCATTTTCAGGGTTCAAGTGAGGCAAAAAACACTAAATTTTAGTGTGCTAGGGCGAGAGTAGTACCAGGATGGGTGACCTCATGGGAAGTTTTTGTGTTGGCATGTGACGACACTTCTAAGGCCTCTGGCCTTACACCATTTGAGATGGTGTATGTAAGGAATCTCATTACTCCCCTTGACTTGGTTACTTACTACATTATTGACAGAGATAACCAAGAAGGTGTTGATCAAGCTGAGTACATCATACACCTTCATGAGACCACACGACTGCAACATGAAAAGAGAACGGCTATGTCAAGCAATCCAACAAAGGACGTTGTGAGGTCATTTTTTAGCCCGGAGACCTTGGTGGATTCCCATAAGAAAGGAATGATTTCATAAATTACGTGATTCCAAGCTCAAGCCTGGAGGCGGAGACCATTTCAAGTACTCAAAAGGATCAACAACAATTGTAACTCTTCTTCTCTGAGTTGGTTCCGTTCGTTGTAGGTGATGGTGACTCGGACGATAAAGATGATTCAAGGTCGAATCCCTTTCAATAGAGAGAGGATGATAATAGAGAGAGGATGATGTGACCATGCATGTGGTCAATCATGTGGGTGCGCTCATTCCCTCGCCCACGCCTATGCCCATGTGCCCGCCAAAGCCGCTCGCTTCACATATGCCCTCACTCAAACTGGCGACAATGACCATGCCAACCCTCACTCCGACACCCATGGTCATGCCAACACCCATAGTGTAATACCCCTAAATTACCTTAGGAATATTACCGCCAGTGACATCGAAACGCATATCCGAAATCACCCAAGGCTTACAGTATTGATCGCAAAATAATAGTTTAAAACGAACAATAACATATATATGAATCGAAAACAAGATTGTATTATAAATGACGTTGCAAAAACGGCAACCCAATAATGTATATCAAAATATCAGCGGAACACTTAAATACTCAAAACACAAACAGGATCTAAACCTTGTTCAAAATAATTAAATAACAAATAAATTACAGCTGCCTTCAACGTCTTCGTTTTGTGGCTTCGATCTGGGAAGTTGTACTTGATGTGCCGTATAGGACGGATGTCACCAGCCAACCATGCAAGGAAAGAAAGGTTGGTTAGTCTAATGAAAGACTAAATAAGGGCTCAAACAGAATGGTTCTGATGATTGTATCTAGTTACTATCATTATCTCTCGAATGAAAACCGATAGACGATACATAACCAGATACTCTCACTGAAACTAAGAATATGAATGCAATAAGAGAAGACTCCGAAGGGAATGAGTCTTATAGGAAATTAATGAATATGTTTGTTTGGGAACATTATATTTCACACAAAGTTTAAAAACGACCTTGACTATTTGGGTTCCCGACCAACCTCACCGCATAATGCGAATCCAGATTGGAAAGAGGACTTACTTTAATACAAGAGTCCGGGCAGGTTCCACGTTGTACTTCTCGCCCGAGGGTATATTCATTATGTGCAACAAGGCACTTATCTTATTTAATTTCAAAACGTGCATTTACGTTGAAGCTTTTAATTTCTACAACACATCTCGCAATGAGATATAGAATGGGAATAAATCCCGAAGATTGGCACTAGCTAAGTGCACCACCACCTATATTCGGATAGGGGTAGGTCATGACTAAAAGCGTTAGGGCATTTAACCTCCTAACACAAAGTTATAAAGAAACGACTAAACCTCGCAAGGAAATAGCGTTCCTACGAATACTCGTGTTAAACTAGCATTTATATGTCCACACCAATGCACAACAAGTCCACGCCAATTATAACTAGCACCCTATAATAATATATATATATGTATAAGGGGTCGTAGCTAGCATATTATACAACCTAATATTAAGGTTCAATTAATCACACCATTTATTCACACAAGTTCCCAAACAAGAAGAGAATTATTTATCCCAACTTAATAGCACAACCGATTCATTGACAATTAAGATAAAAATGGAATAAGTATGCAAGAGTGAACCGCCACTTACCTTGAATCACAGAAAGAGGAGCGGTATCACGGGGATGGTTGTTTTCGAGTAGCAACTTGAATCTTTGCTCTATTTCCGTTCCAGAAGCGAATCTGAGACGTACCCAAATCACACACAAAATAAATTATAATTAGATAATTTATTTAAAACTGAATTTTGAAGGGTATATGTCTCAAGATTTAAATTGAATTAATACATCTCAATTTAATTCAATTTTCAAGGCTTAATCGGTAGGACGATTATCTATACGATTAAAATTCAATTAACCGTATATTATAAATAATATTTTCATAAATAAATAAATATCATACTGTATTTATAAGTCCAGAAATTTTACTTCAAAATATTATCTCCATGAAAAGTCAATATTTTAACCATTCATAGTCTAAGATAATACCCAAAGTAATTTTAATAAATTACATTTTAAATTTATAAACATCAGATTAATTTCATCTTTTTATTTAGTAATTAAGATTAAATTATTTAACCTTAATTAAACCATATAATAATAAAATAAAATCAAAAATCGAATCGGAAATCGGGAATAATACCCAGTGGTCGTCGGAGATACACACCTCAGTAATCCGGCGTTCACGGAGGCGACGGAGGCTAATCGGCGGCGGGGGCTTAGGTATTTGGAAGAGGACTCTAAGGCACAACTAATGGTGGTGGTGGCGACGCCAAGGGTAGACGGTGGTCGTAGGAATTTGGCGATGAACAGGCGCGGCCGAGAGCAAGGATTCTTGAGCTTTGGGAAATTAATTGGATGCCTAAATCACTACGATTGGTGTCGTATTTATAACGGTTGGGTAGGTATCGGAGAGATCTACGTTTCCATATAAGATTTGCAACAAAACGATCTCGGATTGGCCCTGATTTCGTCAAGTTTCCAAATCGTCAATCCGAATTATTTCTTGCCTTATATGTTAAAATTTGATCTCGTCCGCATCTTATTCATCCCAATTTCATAGGGATCTTACGCGTTTTGATCCAAGCTACAAAGACCACTAATTAATCGAAGGAAAAAAGGCGAAAATGTGGCCGAAATCGGGCCCAAACCACCATAGGAGGACCAAAGGGGAGCTCGGCTGGGCTTGGCTGGAGGAAGGGGATGAAGTTCCCGAAACATTACGGTCGTGCCCCTGAAGTTTTTGGTTTGTGGCAAAAGTGCCCTCCAACAACTTTTCATAAATTGCGAAAAATCGCTCAAACGTTCCCAAACCTAATTATTTTAATAAATCTATGTTTCTAATATTATTTTAGCCCAAAACTAATATTTAGAAAAATTAACCTAGGCTAAAATAAACTTAACTTAGGCTAAGGCAAGCTTAAGTTACAATTCTTATGGCTTTAACCATATTTAAATCCCTTAACAAAAATATTAAACTTGATCTAAATATTCTAGGTTAAATTTTATAATTTTATTTAAATTTAATAATATGTTACCCAAAAATTTAAATAACGCACAACTTTATGGTTGTAACGGCTTATATTAAAATTCTCCATTTCATTTCTATTTTTGGAATGAGGAAATAAATACCAAAATTCCTTTATTATAAATAAACTTGGAAAACTACATAAATACGCTTACTAAAATTGAGGGTTATTACACATAGCCATGTCACACCCATTCCAGCACTCATGCCTGCCGATGCGCCCATGTCGCGCTTTACCTACACTCGAGCGTGCGCCATCGCTAGAGAATCATCGCCCTCCTGGATCCGTTATGCAATATCGTGCTCGGCACATCAAGATGACCTTCAACATTAATTAATGACCCCAAGTGCGCCCATGAAATGTCACCTTGGTGAGGTGACTTTTCTCTAAGGTCAATCGGGCTCGTGGCCGCCATTGCACACACAAGAGTTTGCCTCCTCTGTTTCACTTCCAAATGGCATGTGATATTCCTCATGGACCGTTGTGCATTTTATAAATATTATATTGTGCAAGTTTGGTGATTTTTTTAGGCATTTATGTCAAGCTACACCAAAGGACACCGACTTCAAGTGCACTATGCGACGAGTCTTTTGTCTTACATTTTTCTTCTTCTTTTAAAGGGCCTTTTCTGGAATTGTTAGACATGTTTTGTCATCAAGAACATCAGAGAACTCTAGTTCAACTTCGTATTTGGAGAGTGTTAAAAAAAACTCCATTTCGTTAGGTTATCGAAAGCATTGTCACTTTGTCTTAGGTGTGTTTATCCTCTAAACATTTTGACATCATTGTTCAAGTTTAATTGGTGCGTTTAACCACTTTCTCTTGTCCACTTATCCCTCACAAAAATCCAGAAAAAACTCCACTAAATTCGAGTTCAACACTCCCCAAAAACAAACCCTAAAATCCATCCTTGAAGCACCAAATCAGCTCAGTCTTGTGTGAGCTTTTTGGAGCCAAACTTACCTTGATGTTGAGCACCTCCGAGGCTATGATCCATCAACCCCCAAATCCACCCCGAAAACCACTTGTACTGTGATACCCCGTATTTCTGTAAGGATACTTTGGAGTTTTGGGATTATTCCCGAAAGCCTGTTTGGTACGTCAGATTAATTTCGGAGACAGAAAGACATTCTGTAATATTCTCAATCTCTGTAATATTTTTCTCAGTGAAATAATATACCGTCGACGTACTTTGGGACTTAATACTCGTTCGTGTACGATTATTTTTATCCCGGGCTAAGCCAAGCTTATCCAAAAGCTAATCGGATAAGAGTTGACTTGGCGGCGACCGCTGCCACGTGGCGGTGACCGCCGCAAGTCAACTCTTCGGCACCTTCGTCGAAGCTTCGCATCTCCAGGTTGCCTAGGAAAACGGCGACCGCTGCCTCAGGAAGTGCACAGCGGCGACCAATGATGGCCGGCGGCGACCGCTGCTTTTGTGCAGGCGTAGCCTTGCCAATTGTCGGCGATCGGACGGTGCTTCGATCTCGGCCCTCCACGTGGTTTTGTTGGCTGATCTTATCCTCTTTGAAGCTGGGCTATAAATTGGAGTGGTTTGGGAGCAGATTGGAGCACAGAAACAAGCTCAAATCTCTCAAATTCACCTCGCCGGAAAACAGAGCTCTCGCCGGAAAGTTTGAAGCCGATCGTCGGAGCTCGTTTGGTGTCGTTCCAGTTGCAAAGGAGAAGCTTTGGAGGCCCTTAGAAACTTAGAATCCAAAGCAAGGCAAAGGCGAACCAAATCGATCGACATTGGTAAGATTTATGTTCTCGTAAAATTTCCGATGTTCATAGCGGCGACCGCCGTGGTGCTTGCGGCGCCCGCCGTAAGGCAGGCGGCGACCGCCGCCCTTTAGCTTTTGCCTTGTGGTGGCTTTGGCTTCTGTAGCCTTCGTTCGGACGTCGTTCCTTTCGATTTCTTTCGGTTCGTACTCGTCTTTGTCGAATCTAACTTAGGGTTTCTTTATGGGTCGATTCGAAGGAATCTGTGTTGCCGGATCTGTCCCTGTGTCGAGCCCGGAAACTCATCGTTAAGCTTCGTCAAACTCTGCGGACTAAGGCAAGTGGCAGTTCGCTCTTGCTCATCGTTCCATATTTACATTAATTATCAGTTGTTTATCTGAGTAATTAATTTGGAATGATTATTGTGTTTCTTTGGAAATGGTTTTATAAACTGTTTTGGAAACTGTAATAATGATATTATAATAGGTTGTATATCTGTTAGAACAACGCTATTATTTATGTTCGCCTTGAGGGCATTTATGTGGATTTATCCTGAACTATTCTTGTGCTCGAACTGTTAGTTAGCACGAGTTTGTAGGAACGCCTGGACTCCGTGAGGTCCATTCGTTTCTTTATAACTTGGGGAAAAGGGCGATCAAGACCCTACGATAGTAGAGGCTTGGACTCTGTGAGGTCAATTCCTTCGATATAGGTCTAGAGGCTTGGGTTTTGCGAGGTCCATTCCTTAGTTATATGTCCTGCGTGACAGAGCATATATTTAAAAGCTTATAACGTAATGTGGGTTTTGGAATTAAATAAGATAAAGTGCCCGAGTGCACATAATTAATATACCTTTGGCGAGTAGTGCAGCTAAGTAAATAGTACAGCTAGGAAAGCTCGTCTCGACTTTTGATCAGAGTACGTTCTCTTTCCAATCTGGATTCGTTGTAAGCGGTGAGGTTGGTCGTGAACCGAAACATCTAAGTCAGCTTTAAAATCACTGATGTCTGATTCTTTAAACGTTCCAGATTTGTCATATTTCCTTAAGACTCACTTCCGTTGGAGTCTTCTTTCGGGTCGATTTCTGTGAAGATTCAGTCTTCTAGAATCTTCTCTTGTGCATGTCTTTTGTCATATTCAAGTATAGTATGGTGGTTGACTAACGTACTTGATACGCACAATTATGTTGTGTGTATGGACGGAGTTTTAGCATCATCTTAGTGGTGTTTTTAGGGTGCTTTGGAGGAGTTCTGGAGTATTGGCGAGGAGGTACGGAAGACACACTTTGGAGGCGTAGGAAGCAATTGTAGCGGCGGAGACGAAGATTAAAGAACGGAGCTTACGGCGCCCGCCGTGGTAGATGCGGTGCCCGCCGCAATTGCCTTCCCAGCTGCCTTGGCTACGACTTGTTCACGGCGACCGCCGTTTAAAGATGGCGACCGCCGCAATTACGGCGCCCGCCGTGAAGGATGCGGCGGCCGCCGCCCGCGTCAGAAGACCACCGAACCGATTTTTCCTTATATGTTACTTCGGATTATTTTATTACGTTTTTATTATTTCGTATTAGGTTAACTTAGACTTTAATCCCTTTAGTATTTAAGGGTAGAGAAGGACTTGTTTCATCCATCTCGGAACCCTAATTTCTTATTCTACGTATTCTTTTGCTATGAAGAACTAAACCTCTCTTGCTTAGTCAGACATTGAAGCTTTTCGTGTGATTCAGTTGTGAGATTCTTAGTCCTAATCTATTGCATGGTTTTTATCGCTTCTCTTGTTTGATTTCGTAAGATTGATATTGATAATTTCTAGTCTGATCAACTAGGGTTTGTCGTTATTTATCTATTGCTAGGTTTAGATTGTTACTGGTTGAGCATATATATTCCATAGTAGCAACTGCGTCGTGTTAGTAACTGGTTGTGCTAATCTTATGCAGAAGAGAATTGATTTACATTCTAGGGTAAAAACTGGTTGTTTTATTCTAGGGTTGTATCCAATTATATTCCTATCTGTAAGGCGGCTGTTAAACTGAATCTTGATAGTTTCAGGGTTGTTTAATTAGTTAGTTCTAATAGTATCTGGTTGTGCTATTAGTTACATCTGAAAAGGAATTGGAATTACCATTGCATGCGATTTTGAGTAGTATCTATGATCAACTTGTCATTCGAATAGTGGATATTGTTTGACTGAGCGTTTTCCCAATAACTGATTTCATCACCTTTAATTGCTTATTTACCATTTGTATGCTTGGCTACTAAAACAAACCAACAAAACCCCCATTTGGTTACTTTAAATTGACATACATATTGCATACTGCGATAGACTTTGTTTCCCTGCGGATTCGACCCTTACTTACCTAGGACTACGTTTTAGGGTTTGTTTGGATATTTTGCATAGCAGTTTTTAGAACGACAAAAAACATGTTATCAGTACTCGACTTTTATTCGAGAGACGAAGAGTCTAACCTAATACAACTACTTAGAACCTTCTGCTTTGTACCCTTGCATGGTCTATTCATTTAGACTAACCAACCGCAATTGTTATCTGCATTGTTGGCTGGTGTCATCCGTTCGATTCGGTACATCAGATAGAGCGAAGATATGAGGAGACTAGAATGACTATGAAGACGACGATGATTTTTGGATGTTTTAATAATTATCTTTTAATCAGGTTGAGATCCTTGGGCAGATGATCATTACGATCACAACCCTTTTTTGTAATATTTCAAGAAAGACTTCCGTTGTAACTTATTTACTCTGTTATATATTTAAAAGACTTCCGCTGTACTTTGTTTAAACTCTGTATTTGTCCTAATCGGGATTGGGATGTAATCACGGGACTCATGTTTTATATGAATAATATTATGATTTTGTATCATTGTATTTCATGATTTGTATTCAAACGGTAAAGCTTGGGGTGACTTTGGTGAGGAATATCGGAGTCACTGGCGATAATACCTTTTCATTTGGGTTCAGATTTGGGGGTGTTACAGTTGTGGTATCAGAGCTAAAGTTTTTAAAACGGGTTGGGTATTTAAAAACCATTTACTCGTTTTAATCAAAAAGTGTTTTCAAAGGACTCTAAATTTTCAAAATGAAAAGAATTTGAAAATACCGTCCATAGTCATGTCTTCTATATATAGTCTGATGTAGGAAGTTTTCTTCTATGTCTAGAAAGACTAATCCCTTCATCGTTACCCTATGGGATATGGGTGCATGTCTCTCTTAGAAGAAAGAGATCGACTAATGTGAAGTTGTAAAATAGTTTAAGTTCATCAATAGAAATTACCAAGTTTGATCTATTCTAAGTTGATTTTATTACGATAAATATATCAGAATGATATTAATGTGATAAAATCCTTGGAATTTGATCGGTAAACAGATGGTGAACATGAGGAACGTTATCCGTGCTGGTGCTGGGCCGAGTAATGACCCCAGACCAAATGCAAGGAATGCTGCAGACCCAACAGGAGAGCGTGAGTCTGTCTTCAACAATAACCCTGGAGGCAATGGACAAGCTCAGGCCGATGCTCCAATAGTGTTTGATGCAATAGTTGTTGCAGCTATTCGGGGAATTGTGATGCAAGCAATCGCCGATGCTAGGCAACCTGCTGCAGCACAGGCACAAGGTGTGCCAATTCCGCCAGTAGTTCATAGGTTCGAGGAACCTAATGTTTATGAACACCGAGGAGAAGCAGTCAGGAATAGAGGTGACTATGGCCGAGCACTGAAGGCCATTAACTCTATGAGACCCGACAGCTACGATGGAAAGGGAGAGTCAGTCAGAGTGGCTCATTGGTTTTCCCACATGGTGCGATTGTTCCATAATATGGAGTGCACCGAAGCAGAGAAGGTTCACATAGCTTCTCTACAATTGAAGGAGGAAGCCAGTGAATGGTGGGAGAGTACTGGCTTAGCTAATAGCCCTGTTTTGAACTGGTCTATGTTTAAGACAAAGATGACAGATCGTTTCTTCTCTCGAGCTATGAGGGAGGAGAAACACAAGGAGTTCTTGTATCCTAAGACGGATGGATTGAAGGTGACCGAGCTTGCCACTAAGTTTAATCATCTTCTGCAGTATGCTGAACCAGAGATATCCAGTGAGGCACAGAAGATCTGTTACTTCCATGAATGGATGAACCCAGATATTAAACCATGGATGGTGCACCACACATGCTCTACTCTGGAGCAGTATGTGGATGCAGCCTACAAGTTGGAGGTCACACTGGAGGAGTCCGCCCATAAGCGGGAGAAGCAAGTTAAGGGAAAGGGTGGGCAACAGGATCGCCAGGTTGGTTCATTCAAACGACCGGCATCGCCTACCAAGTTTGAGAAGTCTGGTCGTGCTAAGACCGAGACAACTCAGTCCGACTCTGCCAGGGGCTCAGGTTGGAATAGCGGAGTAATTCAATGCCACAATTGTGGTGCATCTGGGAACAAAAGTTTTGCGTGTCTGAATGAAAAGAAGACATGTTTTGGTTGTGGGAAGGAAGGGCATATGCAGAGGTTCTGTCGGCAGGGAATGCAGAAAGGAGCGGAGTCACAACAGGGGTCTGTTAATCCAAACAACAGACCTAGGTTTAAACCAGCAGAGACTTCCAATCCTTCGATGCAGACAACTGCGCATAATAAAGGGAAAGCCCCAATGGCTTCTGGAAATCAGAGTCAACGCCTTTATGTGATGTGTGAGGCGGATGGACCCTATGCTCCAAATGCTTAGAGTACTTTGTATCTGCGTTCTACTTTTGTTGGTTTGTTGTTGATGTGGGTGCTACCCCGTCTTTCATTTTGGATGGTTGTAAGATAAGTTCTATTTGCAACTAGGTTGTGAACCTTTTGTTGTAAATATTCTTAATAATAAATATTTGGTTAGAACAAATCGTCTGTAGGAATTGTCGATTACCATCAAGGGTAAGGAATTCAAAGCGATTTGACCTAAATAATCATGGTTCCATACGATAATTATTCTCGGTATGGATTGACGGACGTGTCATAAGGCGACTTAAATTCTTGATATTCCCGTGGTTAGAAGATTTTCGGATGTCTTTCTAGAAGATATTCCTGGTTACCACGAATCTTGTCGTGGAGTTTGCAATTGATCTCGAGCTGAGTATCGCGCCGATCTCAGAAGCACCGTACCGGATGGCTCCTGATGAAATGCAAGAGTTGAAGACGCAACTCGAGTATCTTCTTGATAAAAGTTATATAAGGCTGAGTACATCTCCTTGGGGAGGGTGCCCCGGTTTTATTTGTCAAAAAGAAAGATGGACCGTTTCGACTTTGTTTTGACTTTCGAGAGTTGAATAAAGTCACGATCAAGAACAGATATTTGTTGTCAAGGATTGAAGATCTGTTGGATCAACTACATGGAGCAAAAGTTTTCTCCAAGATCGACCTGAGATCTGAGTTTCATCAGCTCAGGATTCGTGAGGAAAATATTTCGAGGATTGCATTTCAGACGAGACATGGTCACTACGAGTTTGTAGTCATGCCATCTGGACTTACGAATACTCCAGCAGTTTTCATGAATCTAGTACATCGATGTTTTCACCAGTACTTGGATAAGTTCACGGTGGTCTTCATCGATGGCATTTTGATCTTTTGCCGAGCAAGGAAGCTCACGGGGAACATCTTAGGATTGCTTTGTCATTCCTTAGACCAAGTCGGTTGTACGCAAAGTGGTCTAAGTGCGACCTTTGGATCAAGGAGTGGCTTTCTTAGGCCATGTGATCAATGAGAATGGGGTTATGGTTAATCCCCAGAAGACTGAATCAGTAGTAGTATTGGAAGCGGCCTCAGAGTGTGAAGCATCTGTGCAATAAGATCGTACTGTTGGTGCGAATTCAGTGGTCCAAGTCTGGGACAGAAGAAGTTACTTGGGAAAACGAAGCAGATATGCTCAGACGTCTTCCCAAGCTATTTGCGACCTAAGTTTCGGGGTCGAAACTTCTTTTAAGGGGGAGGTGATGTGATACCCCGTATTTCTGTAAGGATATTTTGGAGTTCTGGGATTATTCTCGAAAGCCTGTTTGGTACGTCAGATTAATTTCAGAGACAGACAGACATTCTGTAATGTTCTCAATCTCTGTAATATTTTTCTCAGTGAAATAATATACCGTCGACGTACTTTGGGACTTAATACTCGTTCGTGTATGATTATTTTTATCCTAGGCTAAGCCAAGCTTATCCAAAAGCTAATCGGATAAGAGTTGACTTGGCGGTGACCACCGCAAGTCAACTCTTCGGCACCTTCGTCGAAGCTTCGCATCGCCAAGTGGCCTAGGAAAACGGCGACCGCTGCCTCAGGAAGTGCACAGCGGCGACCAAGGGTGGCCGACGGCGACTGCTGCTTTTGTGCAGGCGTAGCCTTGCCAGTTGCCGGCGATCGGACGGTGCTTCGATCTCGGCCCTCCACGTGGTTTTGTTGGCCGATATTATCCTCTTTGAAGCTGGGCTATAAATTGGAGTGGTTTGGGAGCAGATTGGAGCACAGAAACAAGCTCAAATCTCTCAAATTCACCTCGCCGGAAAACAGAGCTCTTGCCGGAAAGTTTGAAGCCGATCGTCGGAGCTCGTTTTGGTATCATTCCAGTTGCAAAGGAGAAGCTTTGGAGGCCCTTAGAAGCTTAGAATCCAAAGCAAGGCAAAGGCGAACCAAATCGATCGACATTGGTAAGATTTCTGTTCTCGTAAAATTTCCGATGTTCGTAGTGGCGCCCGCCGTAAGGCCGGCGGCGACCGCCGCCATGAACACCGGCGACCGCCGTGGTGCTGGCGGCGCCCGCCGTAAGGCAGGCGGCGACCGCCGCCCTTCAGCTTTTGCCTTGTGGTGGCTTTGGCTTCTGTAGCCTTTGTTCGAACGTCGTTCCTTTCGATTTCTTTCGGTTCGTACTCGTCTTTGTCGAATCTAACTTAGGGTTTCTTTATGGGTCGATTCGAAGGAATTTGTGTTGCCGGATCTGTCCCTGTGTCGAGCCCAGAAACTCATCGTTAAGCTTCATCAAACTCTGCGGACTAAGGCAAGTGGCGGTTCGCTCTTGCTAATCGTTCCATATTTACATTAATTATCAGTTGTTTATCTGAGTAATTAATTTGGAATGATTATTGTGTTTATCTGGAAATGGTTTTATAAACTGTTTTGGAAACTGTAATAATGATATTATAATAGGTTGTATATCTGTTAGAACAACGCTATTATATATGTTCGCCTTGAGGGAATTTATGTGGATTTATCCTGAACTATTGTTGTGCTCGAACTGTTAGTTAGCACGAGTTTTCGTAGGAACGTCTGGACTCTGTGAGGTCCATTCGTTTCTTTATAACTTGGGGAAAAGGGCGATCAAGACCCTACGATAGTAGAGGCTTGGACTCTGCGAGGTCCATTCCTTCGATATAGGTCTAGAGGCTTGGGTTCTGCGAGGTCCATTCCTTAGTTATATGTCCTGCGTGACAGAGCATATATTTAAAAGCTTATAACTTAATGTGGATTTTGGAATTAAATAAGATAAAGTGCCCGAGTGCACATAATTAATATACCTTTGGCGAGTAGTGCAGCTAGGAAAGCTCATCTCGACTTTTGATCAGAGTACATTCTCTTTCCAATCTGGATTCGCTGTAAGCGGTGAGGTTGGTCGTGAACCGAAACATCAAAGTCAGCTTTTAAATCACTGATGTCTGATTCTTTAAACGTTCCAGATTTATCATATTTCCTTAAGACTCACTTCCGTTGGAGTCTTCTTTCGGGTCGATTTCTGTGAAGATTCAGTCTTCCAGAATCTTCTCTTGTGCATGCCTTTTGTCATATTCAAGTATAGTATGGTGGTTGACTAACGTACTCGACTTTTATTCAAGAGACGAGGAGTCTAACCTAATACGACTACTTAGAACCTTCTGCTTTGTACCCTTGCATGGTCTATTCATTTAGACTAACCAACCGCAATTGTTATCTGCATTGTTGGTTGGTGTCATCCGTTCGATTTGGCACATCAGATAGAGCGAAGATATGAGGAGACTAGAATGACTATGAAGACGACGGTGATTTTTGGATGTTTTAATAATTATATTTTAATCAGGTTGAGATCCTTGGGCAGATGATAATTACGATCACAACCCGTTTTGTAATATTTCAAGAAAGACTTCCGTTGTAACTTATTTACTCTGTTATATATTTAAAAGACTTCCGCTGTACTTTGTTTAAACTCTGTATTTGTCCTATTCGGGATTGGGATGTAATCCCGGGACTCATGTTTTATATGAATAATATTATGATTTTGTATCATTGTATTTCATGATTTGTATTCAAACGGTAAAGCCTGGGGTGACTTTGGTGAGGAATATCGGAGTCACTGGCGGTAATACCTTTCCATTTGGGTTCAGATTTGGGGGTGTTACATGTACATCCATCAATCCTTCCTTAAGCTTCGAACAGTCAAGAACAACAAAGCCATATGTTCATTTGATATTACATTTGTGGAAGCTCAGGGAGACACCATTCCCCAAGGAAGACTATCACCTTCCTCCATAAATTGTCAGATCTGGAATCTAATGTCATGGATCTTACATGAAGGCTTCGCTTTCTCCATTGAGTTTGGCTTTGCAGAGATGCTACTTTTTACTCCATAACTACCCCAAGAAGTGCATAGACCATTCTTACCTTTTCATTCTAATTCCTTTTTTCCTTTTCTTTAAATCGCTTTATAGTGTTATTTCTATAGAATTTAGGGGTTTGGTTTAAATTTGAGCCGATCAAGAGGTTTCTAGATTTCACATTATATGGTTGTTGCTTGAGAGATTTGGGAGTGTACATGGTAGACTTTGGAAAGAATTATAACACCCCTGATTTATATTAGGAATGTCACACGCCAATGACGTCAGATTTTAATGTCCAAAGTCACCCAAGCTTAATTTGACAATTCATTTTTAAATACAAATACATCTGTAATGAAGAAATAGTAGGAGGAGACACTTAATAAAATATATGAACTTTTATTAAAAAAATCTCGTAATTTGAGAAGACTAGTTTCACAAGACGATATTACATTGCAACGGAAGACTTAAGAGAATCCTAATTACATGAGTAAGTTATGCATACTTACTTCTATTACATTAATCCATAACATTAAATTGTAAATTTAAAACTACTTCAAATTTTTTTTATAGAGTTTAGCTTCAATTGCAACTCTTCTTCTCCATTTTGTTACTTCTAAATAACCCGAGAAAGTTAATTGTTGTCCATATGGGGACGGATGACACCAGCGAAACATTACAAGAATGGGGTTGGTCAGTCTTAGGACAGACTAGCAAGGGTATTTTATGTAAGGTCTGTGTGGTGTATCTAGTTACTACAACCGTTTCTTGAATATAAGTCGATAGACGATATGTAACGATAATACTTCAACTGAAATGCAAAGTGGACAAGAGAAATGTATCAAGAAAATACCGAAAGAAATTTGGGTAAAATGGGAAGAAGATGTGATTCTTTTTTGGAATGTTTTAAATCATCACACAAATTTATAAAAGATATCG
Organism: Rheum nobile; assembly: GCA_027886185.1. Classification (NCBI taxonomy): domain Eukaryota; kingdom Viridiplantae; phylum Streptophyta; class Magnoliopsida; order Caryophyllales; family Polygonaceae; genus Rheum; species Rheum nobile. The sequence goes on along the minus strand of WOAB01000663.1, from coordinate 126,266 downwards.
TTGAATAATTGGGGCCAGCCAACTCACCACATACGTGTTATGTGAATTCATATTGGAAAGACAGCCTGGATAGACAAGAGCAAGAGTGGTTTCCTAGATGTACTTTTCCCTTCGGTTCATTGTATATGTGCTCGCAACACTTATCTTATTTTATTACAAATCACAACATGAAATCTTATAGCTTTAATAGTCTCGAATAAAATAAGAACAACAAAGAGCGACATGAATAATCCCAATTGCACTAGCAAGTGTTTGCATGATCTCTTAGTAGGTGTGCATATAATTCTTATTTGTGCATACCTTTTTTAATAAGTGTGTGTATATTCGTTAGGTGTGAATGCACTTTCTCACTAAGTGTGCATACGTTTTTTACTAAATGTACATACGAACTCACCATTCTCACGTCCATGTAACACCCCCGATTTATGTCGAGAACACGCCAGTTTCCTCAGACTTTAATGAACAAAGTCACTGAAGGATTAATTAGATCAATTTATGCGTAAATCAAAATAAATTAGTAATAGAGGAAAGAGTAGGGAAAGACTTTTTAAATAAAAAATCAGATTTTATTAAAATTTTCATCGTAGATTAAGGATATTAGTTTTACAACAAGGTAGCAAAGTTATACTGAAAGACTCAAATTAATCCCAAGTACATGACTAGAGTTATCTAATACATCCATCTATTACATTAATTTGAAAAACTGAACTCTATATTTAAAATGTACTTAAAGAGTTAAGCTATTGCAACTCTTCTTCTCTGTTTCATTACTTCAAGATAACCTAAAACAAGTTATTCGATCTATCATATAGGGACGGATGACAACAACCAACCACAAGAAGAGAGAGTTGGTTAATCTAATGACAGACTAGCAAGGTATTTTATGTGAGATTTTGTGTGGTCATATCTAGTTACTATTAATGATTCTTGGATAAAAACCAATAAACGATAGGTAACTATAATATTTCCACTGAAATTCATGGTGGACGAGAGAAATGCACCAATGAGTATACCCCAAGGAAATTTGGGCATTATAATGCCCAAATAAACTCATATCTTCTTAAAGACTTAATGAAGATGGAGAAGAAAGCCATGTGAGAAGAGAAGAGAAAAGAAGAATTCAAATTATGACAAGAAGATATGAGTTTTTTTGGGAAGGTTTTACACTATCACACTATTTATAAAACTTTGTTGAATATTAGAGTTTGACCAATCTCTTCGCATATGTGTTGCGCCAATTCAAATTTGAAAGACAATTTGCTTTGACAAGAGCGGTTTTTAATTTTAACTTCTCGCTTCAGTTCATTTATTATGTGATCACAACACTTATCTTATTTAATTCAAAAACACCACACCTTATCTTAGAGCTTTTAACACATTCTCAAAAAATCGAGACCAAAATGGGTGACTCATTGTCAACCCACACATTGCACTAGTTTGGTGCCCTAGATACTTCATATTCCACAATGAGTAAGAAGATTGGTCATGACCGAACAAGTATTAGAGCATTAATCCTCGTAATAAGAAATTATAAAGAGATCATTAGGTCTCGCAAGTTCATAATATTCCTAACACACTATGACTATAAAGTCCACATCTTAGTAGGCAAAATCCACATGCAATATTTTCATTAGGACGATAACAACATTGGATACACAAATGTATATAACTTTATATATATCGATAGTAAATATCAACATGGATACGAAATTCACAATTGTTATCAAACTGTTGAATTCCTTAGGTTTTGATGGTTACAAACACTCAACTAATATGTGTACCAAGTGTTTCAGGGACAAGAAGAGTTATCCCAGGGAGCTTTGCAGCACAGGATCTCAGAGGGAACAAAGGCTTGCTTAGCGCTTTGTTACCTCTCAAGGAACTGAAGTGACGGACCAGATCAAGGCTGCAAAAGGAAAGAAGTCATCCAGCGTGCTGTGTTAAGGAAACAAACCAAGAAGCCACGCGGTAGAGGATGAAGACTTCGGCTCCAAGGATCAAGCCGGATTGCGCAAAGATATGGAGAGAGAAAACCCGATCGTGTTGATCCTAGGAATCTTTCCTAACATAAGGCGATTGGAGAGAGAAGAACGTTATCCAATCGGTTGGATTAATTAAGGAACTCCTTCCTTAATTAATATAACCGGTTGTGATATCTTATCTTCAAAACAAAATCATATCTTTGTAATCCGATTCTAGTATTTCCTAATTTTGTGTCAATTAGGGTTTTAGCCGAGTTGTATTTAAGAGAAGCATGGATTCTTTTCTATGTAATGACGCAGAAGAAAAAGTAGAACAGAGAGCGTTCAGTTGAGAAGAAAAAGAGAGTGAAGTATTTGTGAGTCTTTGAGGGTTGAGTTCGGATTCATCATTGTAGGAGTGATCTTCGAATCTAGGTGGGAAGTCTAGTGTTTTGGAGTCCATGCTACAAGTGTAATCGAACAAGAAATCATAAAAGACAAGTACACACTTCAAAATCCTCTCAAGCGGAAGCTTGAAGGTAGTGTTTTTTCCTTGAGAAGCTAGTTTTGCTAATCAGGGTTTCCACTATATATTGTGAGTTCGTTCTGTTATCTTTCTTGCTATTTTAATCCACTGTGCCTTCTGTGTGAACAAAGCTTTTGTTCCCTCAGACGTAACTCTAACGATCCAACAATTGGTATCAGAGCCTGGTGCTCTAGATTGTTTTCGTTACAGAATTTGCAGGAAAAGATGTCGTCGTCAAGCAATGCAATCGGTGATTCATTCTGGAAGCCGCCAATGCTGAAGGCCGGTGAGTATGATTGGTGGGTGGAACAAATTGAGTCCCACATCTGTTCCCTCGACGGACAGATCTGGAGAGTCGTAGAAGTCGGTCCTTTGGTTATCAAGAATGATGAAGATGAGACTAAGCCAAAACCAAAGATCGACTACACCGATGAGGACTGGAAGAAATTGGAGAAAAACAACAGGGCCAAGAAGATCCTCCACATGGCTCTTTCTCCCTCAGATCTCAAGAAAATCATGAGCTACAAAACTGCTAAGGAGATCTGGGATGCTTTGAAGCGCCTTCATCAAGGAAATGAAGACACAAAGAAGAACAAGATCCTTTCTCTGATCAAGGAGTATGACCAAGTTTCTCAAGGAAAAGATGAACACATTCAAGAGTACTACTCTAGGTTCCATGGGCTAGTTGGTCAGCTTCAGTACCTTGGTGAAACAATGCCAGACTGGAAGTTGACTCATCACTTCATGCAAGGTCTCAACACTCAGTGGGATGCCATTGCTCTTGCCCTCTACTCTCAAACAGATGTCAAGACTCTTACTATGGAAGAGGTGGTTGCTAAGCTGGAAAGCAACGCCTCTGTCTATAACCATAAGATAAACAAGAAAGGAGAGGAGAAGGCGAAGAGCATTGCTCTGAAGGTGGAAAGGGCATTTGATCTGTCTCAAATGGGCGATGAAGATGAGGATGGCGATGAAGATGTTGCTCTTATCACAAGGGCAATGAGGAAGATATGGTCTCGGAACAAAGACTCGCCCAGTTCCTCTGAAGGGAACAGAGACATGAAATATGTGGTTTGTTACCACTGTCAGAACAAGGGACACATGGCCAGAAACTGCTTCAAAAAGAAGGCAGGAATGCCTCCAGCAAATGAAGGAAAGCAAGCAATGGTTGCCACCTGGGGAGAATCAGACTCAGATGACGAAGATTCGTCACATTCTAGGGATGTATGCTTAATGGCCGTTGAAGTTTCAAACGAGACAAAGGGAGAGGTAATCAACGATGAGGTAACTGAATCTGATCTTATATCAAGCTTAAAATGCAAATCTAAAGAAAACTTGATCTCTCTCATTAAGAATCTCGTTCGCGAGAGTAGTCTTTTCAGTGAGCAACTCGAAGAGAAAGATGAATCGATCTCAGGTCTGATCGAAGAAAATCAGGTTTGGGCTGAAAGAGTGCTCACGCTTGAGAAAGGTTCATCTTCCTCTTCAAACACATGCTCTGAGTGTCCAGAACTCACTGAAAAGATTAAGTCTCTAGAGTCCACTGTTTCCTCACTCGAGGTTGAGTCTTTAATGTTAAAACTAGGAAATGCAAAACTTTCTAGTGATCTAACCAAACTCAGTGAGGAACAAAAGGACGAGCCAAAAGGTATTGTCTTTGTTGCAGCCAAGAATGAAAAGAAACCAGAAAAGAAGGAAGTACCTCGCTTTGGAATTGGCTATCAACCTAAGCTTCATGTTGATGACACTAAGAAAAAAGGCTCCAAAGTCGAAGGAAAATAGTCTGTAAAAGAAGAGGGGGAATGTTCCGCCGGAGGGAACAAAGGCAAAGACTGTTCTAATTCGACTGAGGAAGGCAAGGCTTGGTATCATGGACAGAAGGCTCATGCAATTTGGCTGAAGCAATCCCAAAGCAGTAAGTCCAATAATACTGATTTTCAGTCAAGGATTGCTAACAAAACAACTTGGCCAGGACAGAGCAAGTATGTAGATCTGAAGTGTCAAAGGGTCTGTTGGTATTGCGGGCATTCTGGCCATTACAAGCAAGAGTGCCTGCTGAAGCAACATAATGAGGAGATTGCTCGCACCACTAGGGAGCATATAGAAGTTGAACCTCCTAAGATTAGATATGTTGCTCCCAAACCCAGAAAGTATAAGCTTGTCTGGGTTCGCAAGAACTAACCCTTTCTGTGCAGGATAAAGTGAGGAATGTTCCTAGTGTTTCATTCATTCAAGGGTCAGTTACTTGACAGGGAACAAAGCGAGTCTCACCTCACTTTTGCATGGAATACTTGAGACTCAAAGGCCTGGTGTCAAAGGTAAAGGAGATGTGGATATGGACTTAATGACTAATTTGTTCCTTGTGTGAAAATTTCAGGTACCATGTACATCTAGAAAAGTCATAACTGTGTTGAGAAAGATTGCCAAATAAGGGATCTCGTGGAACAAAGAATCAAACGCCACTTTTCTCATTAGGACACCTGTTGGGGAACTCTACATTCAGTTCCATACGAAATCTGGTTTGTTCCCCTAACTACATGTCTATGTGTTGTGTTCCCTCGATGATTGGCTAGATTACGTGGTAAACTGTGAAAGTCGAATCTTCATGCCTTATTATGCATTAGCTTCCTTGGATATTAATTTTCGAAAAGCTTGACTATGTGCTTTTACTTCCTTTATGTACCGAATGTCTTGCATGGTCATCTATGTTATCACATGTCATATGAATCAGCTCTATTTCGGCCCAAAAGAATCAACTTGATGTTTTGTTCCCTCATCATAAGCCCAAATGATAGTTGATTCTACAGCTCACCCGTAACCGCCATGCTTGATGTCTCCTATGAGCCCATCTAATCATCCACAACTGGAGACCCCTCAGGCATGATGTAAAAATCAATCGCAAATATCATATATTTTGGTGTGATGGTCTTTTGTACCACCTCTGGTAACTAACCCCCAGCATCACACCCTACTTCTTTTTGTTTTGGCGGGAAAACGGTTCGGCCTCTGTGGCTTGCAGGTCTGAGATGACGTGTGTATGGCAGAATGTAATAATGAAAACCTTGTGTTAGGATGCGCCGTGCATTAAGAGTTGATTTGATGGAAAGAAGTTAAAGAGATCTTTCGGCTGGTTCAATTGGATTTGGACGAGATTCTGGCAAGATTTTGGGAAAGTGGAAGATTGCAAGTTTTATCTTTTGGAAACTGAAAGGATCGGATTTTATCTTTGGAATTTCAGGAAGTTTTTGTGATGGCTACATAATTCGGGTCTCCAAGTAAGTCCCTTCTTCACTATTCCCTTATCTTCCTCAAGTTATCTTCCTCTTCCTCTCTGCCTCTCGTCTTCCCAGCTCTCTCTCTCTCACAAAAATGGCCTCAAACACTAACCTCGCCCAAGTCCTCCAAAACCTCCTCGCCAAACTGTCCTCCATGGGCACAGACCCCGCTCTCAGAAGAAGTCCGAGAAGGCTATCACAGTGAGTTCTGACGAGGAGTCAGAACCCCTCACTGGGAACAAAGCGAAGAAAGCCAAGGTATCTGTTGGTCATCTCCGCAAAAGTCAACGTCGTCAGCCCGCCAAGGCCAAAGGAAAGGTGGCGGCTGATGAAGTCAAAAGCATGAGCCATAAGTATGTGGTAAAAGAATTGCTGGTGGACCCGGAGTTCCTTAAGGAAAATTATCTAGAGGAGGTGTATGCAACTGGATGCTCAGAAGTGGAGTCGGCTGTTCGTGGAAGAAGAAGGAGTGGATGAGGACTTGATAAGGGAGTTCTATTCGTCTTATGTGATGGAAGTCAGACCCCATGCCGTTCTGGGGAGCTACAAGCTTGGAGGGAAGGTACATCTATTTTCGAGCATTGAGTTGGGAGTAGCCTTGGGAGTCCCACATGAGGGGTATGGCGAATACCCAAAAGGAAGATGGCCTAAGGAGTTTCCATATTCTGAAGCAGTGTGGGCAGTGGCTGGCATTGAGAATGCTTTGGGAAGTGGTGATCTTGACATATCTGAGATGTCTGCCGTCAACAAAGTATTATACCACTTCTTGATCAGCAACATCACGCCCAGGGGACAGAAAAGGAACCGACTGCTGATTTTGGATATTGTCCTCCTATCTACGCTATTGAAGAAGGAACCCATTTGCCTCCCCTGGATTATGATGCAGCACATGTCCCATGCTAGGAACACAGACTAACACGCTCTTCCGTTCCCTCGAGTTGTCAAAAAGATTCTTGAGTACCATAAAGTCTACAACTCCTCGGCGGAATCGAGTGTCTTCTCCCGCCCCTTCGATGTCAGTAATCTACACAAGATGAAGTTTGTTCTTCAAGGTGACGAAGGCTGGGTGAAACTGGATAGTGTTCCGGCTGTTTCTGAGACTATGGAAGATTCTGAGGCGGACAGTTCTGAGGGGGAATTGAATGAGAAATCATCTATGGGGAAGGATTTGAGAAGTCTTTGCCAGGCAGTGCAGGATTTGGCTGCTCAGCAGACGCTTCTCTTGGCAGACGTACGCGCGCTTCTCTCCCATCATGCATCAGCTCCATCGGCTGGTCATAGTGATGCCTAACCGTTTACCTGCCATCCACCCACTCCTTTGTTCCCTTGCTCATCTATCCTCCATAGTTGTTTTTATTTCTCTCTGACTTGTGTGCCCTGTGTGGCTTAATGACTGTGTTTAGATGTTTTGCATGTTTTGGCTGTCTTTGCATGTTGTTTAAGTTTTTTTTTAATTAATGACAAGGGGTGTTTTTGTTTATCTGGCATTGATCTTTCTTCTCTAACTCTTTACTGTGTTTTTGATGATGCCAAAAGGGGGGAAATGACAGGTAGCATTGTCTAATGGGGAACAGAACAGGTAAAACGTATTGCTGGACTTAGAGGGAACTAACGGTGTTTTTAGTGGGATTATTTCTTGTCAGTTTTGTCTTGTTCTAGTTGGTATATGCTTCATTGTTAAGGGTGTTTGTCACCATCAAAAAGGGGGAATTTGTTGAATTCCTTAGGTTTTGATGGTTACAAACACTCAACTAATATGTGTACCAAGTGTTTCAGGGACAAGAAGAGTTATCCCAGGGAGCTTTGCAGCACAGGATCTCAGAGGGAACAAAGGCTTGCTTAGCGCTTTGTTACCTCTCAAGGAACTGAAGTGACGGACCAGATCAAGGCTGCAAAAGGAAAGAAGTCATCCAGCGTGCTGTGTTAAGGAAACAAACCAAGAAGCCACGCGGTAGAGGATGAAGACTTCGGCTCCAAGGATCAAGCCGGATTGCGCAAAGATATGGAGAGAGAAAACCCGATCGTGTTGATCCTAGGAATCTTTCCTAACATAAGGCGATTGGAGAGAGAAGAACGTTATCCAATCGGTTGGATTAATTAAGGAACTCCTTCCTTAATTAATATAACCGGTTGTGATATCTTATCTTCAAAACAAAATCATATCTTTGTAATCCGATTCTAGTATTTCCTAATTTTGTGTCAATTAGGGTTTTAGCCGAGTTGTATTTAAGAGAAGCATGGATTCTTTTCTATGTAATGACGCAGAAGAAAAAGTAGAACAGAGAGCGTTCAGTTGAGAAGAAAAAGAGAGTGAAGTATTTGTGAGTCTTTGAGGGTTGAGTTCGGATTCATCGTTGTAGGAGTGATCTTCGAATCTAGGTGGGAAGTCTAGTGTTTTGGAGTCCATGCTACAAGTGTAATCGAACAAGAAATCAAAAAAGACAAGTACACACTTCAAAATCCTCTCAAGCGGAAGCTTGAAGGTAGTGTTTTTTCCTTGAGAAGCTAGTTTTGCTAATCAGGGTTTCCACTATATATCGTGAGTTCGTTCTGTTATCTTTCTTGCTATTTTAATCCGCTGTGCCTTCTGTGTGAACAAAGCTTTTGTTCCCTCAAACGTAACTCTAACGATCCAACAATTGGTATCAGAGTCTGGTGCTCTAGATTGTTTTCGTTACAGAATTTGCAGGAAAAGATGTCGTCGTCAAGCAATGCAATCGGTGATTCATTCTGGAAGCCGCCAATGCTGAAGTCCGGTGAGTATGATTGGTGGGTGGAACAAATTGAGTCCCACATCTGTTCCCTCGACGGACAGATCTGGAGAGTCGTAGAAGTCGGTCCTTTGGTTATCAAGAATGATGAAGATGAGACTAAGCCAAAACCAAAGATCGACTACACCGATGAGGACTGGAAGAAATTGGAGAAAAATAACAGGGTCAAGAAGATCCTCCACATGGCTCTTTCTCCCTCAGATCTCAAGAAAATCATGAGCTACAAAACTGCTAAGGAGATCTGGGATGCTTTGAAGCGCCTTCATCAAGGAAATGAAGACACAAAGAAGAACAAGATCCTTTCTCTGATCAAGGAGTATGACCAAGTTTCTCAAGGAAAAGATGAACACATTCAAGAGTACTACTCCAGGTTCCATGGGCTAGTTGGTCAGCTTCAGTACCTTGGTGAAACAATGCCAGACTGGAAGTTGACTCATCACTTCATGCAAGGTCTCAACACTCAGTGGGATGCCATTGCTCTTGCCCTCTACTCTCAAACAGATGTCAAGACTCTTACTATGGAAGAGGTGGTTGCTAAGCTGGAAAGCAACACCTCTGTCTATAACCATAAGATAAACAAGAAAGGAGAGGAGAAGGCGAAGAGCATTGCTCTGAAGGTGGAAAGGGCATTTGATCTGTCTCAAATGGGCGATGAAGATGAGGATGGCGATGAAGATGTTGCTCTTATCACAAGGGCAATGAGGAAGATATGGTCTCGGAACAAAGACTCGCCCAGTTCCTCTGAAGGGAACAGAGACATGAAATATGTGGTTTGTTACCACTGTCAGAACAAGGGACACATGGCCAGAAATTGCTTCAAAAAGAAGGCAGGAATGCCTCCAGCAAATGAAGGGAAGCAAGCAATGGTTGCCACCTGGGGAGAATCAGACTCAGATGACGAAGATTCGTCACATTCCAGGGATGTATGCTTAATGGCCGTTGAAGTTTCAAACGAGACAAAGGCTGGGTGAAACTGGATAGTGTTCCGGCTGTTTCTGAGACTATGGAAGATTCTGAGGCGGACAGTTCTGAGGGGGAATTGAATGAGAAATCATCTCTGGGGAAGGATTTGAGAAGTCTTTGCCAGGCAGTGCAGGATTTGGCTGCTCAGCAGACGCTTCTCTTGGCAGACGTACGCGCGCTTCTCTCCCATCATGCATCAGCTCCATCGGCTGGTCATAGTGATGCCTAACCGTTTACCTGCCATCCACCCACTCCTTTGTTCCCTTGCTCATCTATCCTCCATAGTTGTTTTTATTTCTCTCTGACTTGTGTGCCCTGTGTGGCTTAATGACTGTGTTTAGATGTTTTGCATGTTTTGGCTGTCTTTGCATGTTGTTTAAGTTTTTTTTTAATTAATGACAAGGGGTGTTTTTGTTTATCTGGCATTGATCTTTCTTCTCTAACTCTTTACTGTGTTTTTGATGATGCCAAAAGGGGGAAAATGACAGGTAGCATTGTCTAAGGGGGAACAGAACAGGTAAAACGTATTGCTGGACTTAGAGGGAACTAACGGTGTTTTTAGTGGGATTCTTTCTTGTCAGTTTTGTCTTGTTCTAGTTGGTATATGCTTCATTGTTAAGGGTGTTTGTCACCATCAAAAAGGGGGAATTTGTTGAATTCCTTAGGTTTTGATGGTTACAAACACTCAACTAATATGTGTACCAAGTGTTTTAGGGACAAGAAGAGTTATCCCAGGGAGCTTTGCAGCACAGGATCTCAGAGGGAACAAAGGCTTGCTTAGCGCTTTGTTACCTCTCAAGGAACTGAAGTGACGGACCAGATCAAGGCTGCAAAAGGAAAGAAGTCATCCAGCGTGTTGTGTTAAGGAAACAAACGAAGAAGCCACGCGGTAGAGGATGAAGACTTCGGCTCCAAGGATCAAGCCGGATTGCGTGAAGATATGGAGAGAGAAAACCCGATCGTGTTGATCCTAGGAATCTTTCCTAACATAAGGCGATTGGAGAGAGAAGAACGTTATCCAATCGGTTGGATTAATTAAGGAACTCCTTCCTTAACTAATATAACCGGTTGTGATATCTTATCTTCAAAACAAAATCATATCTTTGTAATCCGATTCTAGTATTTCCTAATTTTGTGTCAATTAGGGTTTTAGCCGAGTTATATTTAAGAGAAGCATGGATTCTTTTCTATGTAACGACGTAGAAGAAAAAGTAGAACAGAGAGCGTTCAGTTGATAAGAAAAAGAGAGTGAAGTGTTTGTGAGTCTTTGAGGGTTGAGTTCGGATTCATCGTTGTAGGAGTGATCTTCGAATCTAGGTGGGAAGTCTAGTGTTTTGGAGTCCATGCTACAAGTGTAATCGAACAAGAAATCAATAAGACAAGTACACACTTCAAAATCCTCTCAAGCGAAAGCTTGAAGGTAGTGGTTTTTCCTTGAGAAGCTAGTTTTGCTAATCAGGGTTTCCACTATATATCGTGAGTTCGTTCTGTTATCTTTCTTGCTATTTTAATCCGCAGTGCCTTCTGTGGGAACAAAGCTTTTGTTCCCTCAGACGTAACTCTAACGATCCAACACAAACATTAATTAAATTTGATAAATTACGCAAATTTATTAAGTATTAATATTAAGTGTCAGTCAAAAGATGAACTAGGATGACAACTCTTTCCCGAGAATAAGCTACATCATATACTGTCATGTTTCATCATAACAATTTTCACATAATTTATATTATTTTCTATATCAAATTTCTATGTTATTTCTTTCTTATTTCAATGATTACTCTTTCTTTCAATTTCAACAACAAAGTCATATTATGATTTTGATGATTTTATATCTTTTATGGTATCGATATGATATTGCTTTTTTTATAAAAAAAAATCAAATGTATTAGTGTGACTATGCTTTATAAGTTAATATTTATTTAATGAATTTAGAATATATATGATTTCATATCTCTACCTACTTGTAATTATTTTAAGTTTATGTGCAAATTTCTATATCAATTATTTTTTGTATGTCAATTCAAAAAACTGACTCCATCTTAATCAAAAAAACAACAACTGACTCCATAACCTAAATTATATAATAATGATTAATAAGTATTTTTCTAAGGAAAGTTATATCAATCAAAGATGTGATTATACTATAAAATTTTATACCCTATTATTAATATAATTATAAAGAAATTGTGTCTCGTGCGCATGGTTGTTCTCATGTGCACTTGCGCACAGAGGTGCACATTTTTGTGCGATGTGGTGCACAAGAAGAGTGGTGCACATTTCATGTGTAATGTGGTGCACAACTATATTGGTGCACATCTTTGCACTAAATTGGTTTCGTCTCCCACATTAACTTACCAGTCTCCGGCGTTGACCACTATTGGTTGGTGTTGAGATGGATGTGCACCATGTTATAAATGTGCATAAAGATAATTGTGCATGATATTACAAATAAATGTGCACTGAGATAGATGTGTAACATGTTATAAATAAATGTACACCACATATAAATGTACATTATGTTACAAATAAATATGCACTGATGTAAGAATGTGCACAATGTTACAAAGAAAATGTGCATATAGATAATTGTGCACTATATTACAAATAATTGTGCACTAAGATGGATATGTTTGTGCATCACATTTCTATATTTATCGCATTTTTCTTTTGTTTCTGCACTGAGATGGATGTGCACCATGTAATAAATAAATGTGCACAACATTTCATTTGTTTGTGCACCACATTTATGTTATTTGTGCACCACATTTTATGTGTTTGTGCATCAGATTTTTCTAGCTATATTTGTGCATCGCATTTTTTATTTATTGTGCACTAAGATGGATGTGCACCATGTCATAAAAAAATATGCACCACATTTCATGTCTTTGTGCAACACAATTATGTTATTATGTGTACCACATTTCATGTGTTTGTGCATCACATTTTTTTATATTTGTGCATCGCATTTTTTATTTGTTTGTGAATCACATTATGTTATTATGTGGATCATATTTCATGTGTATATGTACCATATTTTGTGTGTTTATGCATAATATTTTTCTATATTTGTGAAACACATTTTTCATTTGTTTGTACACCATAGTTATGTTACTATGTGCATCATATTTTATGTGTTTGTGCACCACATTTCATGTATTTGTGCATCTCCTTTTTTATATATGTGCACCACATTTTCATGTGTTTGTGCATAACAATTATGTTATTGTGTGCACCACATTTCATGTTTTTGTGCACCACATTTCATGCTTTGTGCACCATATTTCATTTGTTTGTTATATCAGATATTCATATTTTGTGCATAACATTTATGTTATTTATCTCACCATATTATTTTATTGTGTTGAATACATGTCATGTGTTTGTGCACCACATACGCTTACATATTTTGTGCACATTTTAAATTACAATGACTATTGTGTTTTTAACTTGCATTTGAATAGGAATAAAATATATTGAATGAAATATGTGCTAATTACATTACCATTTTAATGAAAATTCAATCTCAACCCATAAGTTTTCACGAAAATGCATAATCTTACACATAGATGGACATAATTCAAATAAATACTAGTTCTCAATTCAATATAATTATGGTTCAAGTTTTAACAGACTTGGATGCACAAATTGGTACGACTTGGTACACAAAAGTTTATATAAGTACGCATCGTGAATTTTATGCGCAAATTATACAGATTGAATTCGGTCATGCCATATTTTTCCGTTTTATTTGATTTGTTGAAATTTGTTCTCACATTCTCACTTTAAGCCTCGTTCGCACCCGATCAGCCCCCTAATTATAATTATATAAACTATACAAATTAATATAAAATCATTATTAATATTAAATATAAGAGGTACGATAAAGTGTTAACAACCATACGTACAATGAAAAATGCATACGATTGAGAGTCATTGAATGGGCTTCACGGACAGTTCAGATTCCCGAACTCACCAAAAACACAAAACAAAAGCGTGCATCCACTTTTTCCCTAGTGGCATTTTACTTAATTTTGGCAAAAATCGGCCCCAAATTACACGCTTACCACCAAACTACTATGTCTTTCCTCACACCAATTCAAACCCTAAAACACATAGATTATTCCCTTTTTCACGAACACAAATCACCATTGAAGAGCAAAATTGTCCATGATCTCTTTGTCCACAATCAGCACTCTCTCCCCAAAAACCCACACGACCTCTTTGCGAGAAAATCCACTCTTTCGCCATTGAAGCACAAAGTCGAAAATCGTCCATGTCGCACATTGAACAAAATTCTTTGAGAAGAAACACGTCAGAAGAGCAAGGTAAGCTCACACTATCTCTTTCGTTTATTACTTGAAATTGTTTGAATAATGTTCCAATTTGACAATAAGTCAATTTTCTAGGTTCATGTAATTTTTGAATAAAATCGAAAATTGTAGGATACCGGAATATTGGGGTTTATATGTATAAATTAGTGTATGTATGGTTCATAGGTACATTAGATTAAGCCAAATTTTGAATTGTTTAGAGTGCAAGAAGTGGTTTGTGAATGACAAGTTTTCTGCCATTATGAGTTTCATTTGGAGTTCGTTTGTAGTGCTAAAGGTTATGCTTGATGTATATGGTCATAGCTTTAAGCGTATTCGTGTTTTGAATGTGCATATTACAAATACCCAATCCTTAGTGTGGCATTCATGCCTTGTTATGGTGAGGTTCCTATCTATTTGGTGTGAGGTTCATGTATATTCAGTGTGGGGTTCATGTGTCTTTGACATGATGAGTTCTTGAGAGAATTTGCATGTTTATCAAAAGAAAACAAAATACACAAAGTAGAGTTCACATATTGATCAAAAGTGCATGAATAATAGGTCCATTTTTTGGCTTTATATGTTTCCGACAAAACTTGCATGTGTATAAGAAGAGATATGAGATCCTTAATATGGGGTTGATGTGTATTAATAATAAGTGCATGTATACGGATGGAACATAAGGTTTATGAGTTTAAACTTATATTATATTGTGTTAAACATTCTATTTATGATTTTAATCTATTGTGGTTCATATTTCTACATGTATAAGTTTACATATATCGAAGTATAGGTTCATAACTTATAATAGTGAAAAGGTTCGTACATAATTTTTTGAAAAACTTTGTGTTGAAAACTTTGCTGATTGCGGTTTATATACTACAAGTTAGAGATGTATGATAATTGAATCACGAGTTCATGCTTATACATGTGTAACAGGTTAATGCAATTAAGTTGTACTTAACTAATTCTTCTAAAAGACTCATGTCACTAGAGATTTTTCTCTAGAAGTCTATATTGAAAAATGGGGTTCATATGAGCATCTTCAAAGTTCATTAAAAATGTACGTTTAAGGTTCATATTTTATTTAATCAAATATGAACAAATCTAGTAGTTCATGAGGTATGTTCCACAGTTCATATATAGTTATAATTGGTTCATATATTATGCCTTACAGTTCATATTTATTACTCTCATTTTAATTTATTTATGTATCATTTTATGAGTATAATGTGACATATATGTGTATTGATGTAGAGACAAGAAACTAATATCAATTGCACATGCAAGGAGTTAAGACATAACTCCTAGAAAAGGAAGAGAGCAAACGTGAATAAAGGATAATGATGTCGGAAACATGTGCATGTCAGTGATTCAAGAAAGTGATGAGTCATTTGAAGAGGAAGGAGGCAGTGGAGATGAAAAATTATGAGATATATACCATGCGACACATGGAGACATACTGGGTATGTCAATGCAAGAATAGAAGGACAAGATGCACACAAGTAACAACAAGAAATGCATAACTGTGTTTAAAGGCATAAAAAAGAAGATTGGTAAACCAGTGAAGTTGGTCATAGGCTGAAGTTGACACTTTGTTTTTCTTATTTTTAATTTTGAAATATGTATTGGAAAATATAGAAATTAGGTATTCTGTGACCCATAGTGGTATAATGTAGAAACTAGGGAGAGATGGTATGTTGATAATATAGAGTAGACAATGATGGTATGGTGATTATATACCATGCTTACAGGTTTTATTACTTGTATTCTACTTTTGATTAGAATTAAAAATGATGGATTGTGTGTTATATGCATGAAGTTGCACAATTGTTTGTTCTGACTCATATATATTCCTTTCAGGTTTACATATTGACAATGTAGGTTCATATATAATGTGGTAATGTTCAGATATACTTAGTAAATCATGTTCATCCTTGTTTTTTATTTTTCTTGGCCTGTTAATAAAGACACTAGATAAACACAAGTATAAGGAATATAATAAAAAATATAGGTGCATAAGAAATACATACAGGTTCATTACAAATCGTATGAGGTTCATAATTTGTGCCCAGAATTAGTAGAACTAGATCATCAATTTTGTTGTAAGGTTCTTATACATGTATTATCTAGTTCATATATAGTACTTGCAAGTTCATGTTAAGAAAATGTTGTGCTATTGTTATATTCTTCACTTTTCTTTTAATATGGGTTTATCATAGCTACATTGATTCAATTTTGAAAATTTGTCTACCTAAATTTCAAAATAAGCACCGTAAATGCATAAAAATATGAGTTCTTATGGCTTAAAATTTTCATCTTCCAAGCAATTCAATCTCGATAATTTGTCTACCTAAACTGCAAACTGTAAATGGGAAAAAAAGAGGTCCCATTGCTTACAAAAATTAAGCTTCTAATTCATTCACAAACACAAATCAAACACACAAATATTGAATGATAATGTCTACTCTTTCAAGAAGTGAAGCTTGGAACAACTAATACAACAAAGGGTTGTCAAACAAACAAACAAAAAATGAAAACGAAGTTTGTAGGGTTCAAAATGAAACTTAACCAAATCGGGAATCGACTGACCTAAATACATCTCGACGTGAAATATGACGCCGAATCGCAACACCAATAGAGAAATTGAACTAGAAGCGTGCCTCACAAAGAAGTTAGCTCGTAGAGATTCAATAATGGAGAAATCGGGGTGGCACGCCGCTTCGTAGAAGGGAGCTCGGAGGAGGATATAATAGGAGAAATACCAAAATACCTCATCCATTTGGACATCCAAAAATGTAAGGATATAACATGACATATACGATTGAGATGGATGAACGTCTAGGATGCGTCCGTACTTTACATTTTAAGTAGCATCCACATTTGATCCGAATTCATATATATGATGTGAAAACTCGTGCAACTCACTAAAACTATGCTAGTTTTTTTATTTAATGTATCACAAGAAATATAATTTGTTTTCTTTTTTTTACAAAGCAAACAGAAGGTGCCCTTACAATAAGAAATGAGCACCTAAATCATCGCAGTGGATGATTTTTACAAGTTTCTTACAAATACTATCAAGTCGAGAGTTTTGAGTGTAAAGATGTAATCTTGATCTCATCAGTTGCTCTCGAGAAGTAGGGATGGCGATGTAATCCATAATGTAGCTTCTAAGCATAGTGGGTGACACATCTGTGGTAGCAAGAAAATCGGTTTCCATGTTTAATAGAACTTGTAACAGTGAAATTATCTCTGCCAATAATAAGATAACTAATATTAAGAGAGATGGCCTTACGGACACCTTCAAGTGCAACATATGCCTCATATTTTAAAGGCGAAGAACATATAATCTGCTTTCTATCAAGGTAAATGACTTCTCCTAAATGATTACGAAAAATGTATTTGATATCGATAGAGAGATCATGTCTTATTGATCCAACAAAGTTTAACTTAATCCATTGATGTGGTGGTTTTCTCCAAAAGTACAGATTTATGAGTGGCTTTGGAAGGATCATTCGTAGTTAGAAGTTATGGTTTTAGAAGAGATACATGCTAGTCTTGAAATTGAACAATTTTCATATTAGCTATGGTAGATGTAGATGTTGATGTGTTTCGAAAAAGAGTTTCTTTATTTCCAAACATTCCACCATAGAAAAAAAAAATCAGTGTTAGTATTACTCTTTTTAATAAAGTCCATGTTTGTCCAAAAATCCGCGGATGTTTGGAAATGTAACTATTGCATGTTATTCTTTCAATATATTGTATTACTTTTAATGTAAAAGGACATTCAAAAAATAAACGATTTGAATCTTCATCCAACGTATTGCATAGAACACATTGAGAGGATACTTTTGGGGAAGTGTCTATTTAGTCTTGTAGTAGTAGGGAGTGAGTCCGAAAAGGCTTTCCAAAAGAAATTTGCTATTTTCGGGGGAATATTTTGCTTCCAGAACCATGTAGGAAAGTCTTGGTGATTATGGGCATATAAATGGTTGACCAAGGATCGTGCAGATTTAACAAAAAATGTACCATTTGCTGATAATTTCCAAATCAGTTTATCTTCAGTGTTTGTGCATGGTATATGAATGTGTAAGATTTTATTTTTAATATGTGGTGGTACTGCATTTTGTAGCCTTGCAATGTCCCACTTATTAGTGGGTGTTATAAAATGTGAGACCTTCGTAGTATGATCATGTTGAGTAGAGGTAGCATTCAATGTGCAGTCAGGTATTCAATGGTCAGTCCATAAGTTAATATTGTTGTCATTTCCTAGTTACCATAAAATTCCTTGTTTAAAAAAGTCACGAATCTGTAATGATCGTTAAAATTGCCAAGAATCCGCATGTTTCTTCTTATAGGAGATAATATCTTTAGATCCTAGGTATTTTTCAGTTATTATTCTGACCCACATACTATCTGGATCAATCAATAGTAATTTCATTTGCATAGATTTATTAATGTATTTAGACTTTTGAATATTCCAACCACCAACTGATTTAGGTTGACAGATCTTTTCCCAACTAATAAGGGGGTTGTGATCAAGACTAAATTTATTCCAAGAGAAGTCTTTGTTTATTCTATCAATTTTCTTGACAAATCGTATTTGGGAGTAGGACTGAGTACAGTTCGGGTAAGCCGAAATTTTGGACCGAACCGAACCGAAAAAACCGAACCAAGGTTTTTCGGTTCGGTTTTCGGTTTATATTTTTTGAGATTTCGGTTTTCGGTTTGGTTCAATTCGGTTTGAATCGATTATTTTATACAAATACACCAAATTCTTATTTTCCATAGATGAAATGAGCAATAGGGTCGCCCTGACGTAAACCACGTGATGGGAAGAATAGATCGCCCGGTTCATTGTTAACAAGGACGGAAGAGGATGTGGAGGTGATACAAGTCATTACGAGGTTTACCCAAGTTTCAATGAAACCAATCTTCAAAAGAATTTGGCGAAATGAAGTTCCAATTGAGCTTATCATAAACCTTTTCCATATCGAGTTTCAGAATCATCCATCTTTTCTTGCCTTTTTTTCTTTTCGTGAAAGGAGTGGAAAATCTCATGTGCAATCAAAATATTATCCTAGATTAGACAACGTAACCTTGCATGAAGGCTCCTTGTAAAGGACTTATTAGGTTTGTAGTAGATGTTGGAGACTAATGGACATCAGTTTAGTGACAATTTTATATATTTTATTACAAAGACTGATCAGGCGGTACTGATTCATACTAGTAGGAGTATCGATTTTTGGAAATAGGGTAATGAAAGATTGAGAACATTCACGGAGCAGTTGTCCAGAGTGAAAGAAATATTGAATAGATGAGACGATAGAATTTCCCACAGTCAGCCAAAATCTTTGATAGAATTTTGCGGTAAAACCATCGGGACCTGGTGTTTTGTCATGTGGTAATTCAAATACTGTTTGGTTTATTTTAGATGGTGTTGGTTGTTTACATAACATTACGTTGTTCCTTGTTGAGACCATAGTTGATATGATTATTAAACCTTGTTGTGATGTAATATTGGTATGTGGGTTCCGTAACCTCAATCTACTATACCCCAACTAAGCCACTTGGCGCCTCCACAATAAACCCACCCTTTTCTACTGCCACGTGGCATCATATCATTAATTTTGCCACGTGGCAATCTATCCTTTTTTTTATTTTAATTTGAAAATCAAATCTCTACAATAATTTATAACCTATGCATACTATACAAAAATAAATTTGTAATATTTTTATAATCAATTATTTCCAAAATTTACCATAAAATATTACATTCTATGCAGATTTGATTTCTCTGCAATATATTTCTTATGCACTATATGAAAATAAATCTGCAATATTTTTAACATCAATTCTTTCCAAAATGGACTACAAAATATCTAATAAACCTGCAGTGCAATAATAAATTCGTACCAAACAAATGATTTGTTTCCAAAAACTGAACCTGCAGATTTGCTTACAAATCAGTGACATAAGAATATGGAGGAGGACCTAGAAGATTATATAGTGCATGTGTTTATAGATGGTTTTTGTATTACTATACTACTGGCTAATTACATATTAATTAGCATTTTAATTATGTAGTGTTTTATCTACTTCAATTGAGTAAATAGAGGTGCGATTACATGCAAATATGCATCAGTGGCAATTCCCAGGGAAGTTTGTAAATTTAGTACTTAACTATCGAAATTCATGTGCCAAACACGGGTTTTTATGTCATATTTATTGAATAAAACATATTAATATATACTAAAAATAATCTATGTATTAAAAAAAAGATCTAGATAATATTAATATCAAAATCATATCGGATCATAATTTCGTATATCAATCATCCATATGATTAAAAAAATTAGATTTGTATATAATTAGGAAATTTTGAATTTGTATATAATTAGAAAATATTTGGATTTGTAATATTTGTGCTTGATTTGTATTTAAATTAGGAAGAGGGATAAACAGATCCAAAATTTCCTATGCCACATGTCACCCTAAGAATAAACCATGTCATTATATGCCACTTGTCATCATCTTAATTTCAAGTAATAAAATTTTATTTTAAAAATCAATATATATCTTAATTCTTTCCAGTTATATTTGTGATCTCTAAGATTACTAAAATAAAAATTAATATCAATAAGGAAATTTTTAATCTTAACAATAATTCACCTAATCTTTTACATCTTTCCATCATAAGTTAATCTTATAAAAACAAATACACTTGGACCAAAAAAAATAAAAAAATAAAATTCCATAATTAAATAACATTTTTGTCCTTTTTAATAATTTATATCTCAATATTATTAGGACCTTAATTTGTACATTCGTTTCCTAAACGTTTTTAAATATGTAGTGAGTAAGTGATTAATTAGTAGCTTATAATAGGTCAATTATGTGAATTCTTTATTTGCACTATAAAACTGCAAATATTTGCAATAAAATAATATTATACAGGATCTTAGAAATAAATGTTTTGTAAAGATACATTATTACATACTCTATACTTAAATGAAATAAGATATAAATTATTACTTAGTAATGCAATTTCTAATTATTAGTTTAGTACGAAAATAAATTAATAAAGATAGTTTTCAATATTGAGCTATAAGTGTACTAACATTACTTTCATAAGCCTATTTTGGAAAATCTTATTTATTGTATCTATTTTATACGGTTGTGGTCTGGGAAAGGACGCATAGAAATATATATATCTAATTTATTTAATAGATATAATCATACAATATAATTATATTTTTTGGTCAAAGTATTATATTATAAATAATCTACTATATATCTACTAAAACAAAACTTCAATATGCCACATTGCACCCTCATAATAAAAATTCGACATGCTATTTTTTGAGAATTTCATTTTTTTTTTTGTAAATCTAAATTTATATAGAAAAAATCTGTATCATAAACCTAAACTAATTCCTAATTTACATACAAATCAATCAAAATAATCACTTCCTAATTTACATATAATTTCCTAATTTAGATACAAATCAATCACATAAATAAACTAGTCACTTCGTAATTTACACACAAATGAATCACACAAATCAATAACAAAGATTACCAATACAAAAATTCCACAACAATCTACTATATATACGCTAAACTAAAACCGAACTAAACCACATGACACCCCCTAATCAAATCACCTCATCATTTGACATGCGTCATTCTCTCATTTTTTTCACTTTGTTTTAATATATTTAATTACAAACAAAAATCTACTATATATGTACTAAATGAAAACCCCTCTATGCCACATGGTATCCCCCTATTAAGCACACATCCTCCTTATACCACATGACATCCTCCTTTTTTTTTTGTCACATAGCATTTTCTCATTTTTTAATTCAATATAATAAATATAAATCATAAATAGGAGGATGCAATTACCATTATACCCTAACTTTATCCGGTTTTTGAGCGGTTCTTCCATTTTTTCAAGGGTTAAGTTTTTATTAATTAAAAACCCGGTTTGGGGTTTTTGAGCCGTTTTTTTTTTTTTGCTTTTTCCTTTCTTTCCTCCTCCTTTCTTGTTCCCTTCTGCATCTCCCCGTCGTCACGCCCCACCCCGCCGTCTGTCACGCATGGCTCGCGAACCACCACCGAACCCACGCCTTACCACACCCCGACTCACCGAGCCCGCGCCCAGATCTGCTTACGAGCCGCATCCCTTTCCTCTCTCACCATCTCCCCCCTCACCGCCGACCACAACCTCGCCGGACCTCCACGCGGCCTGCTCCTGACCACATCCGCTGCCGAGCGCAGACCCGCCAGCCACCACACCACCAGCCCTCACCCACACCAAGCCACCATCTACATGCCGCTGCTCGCGACCTTCGAACCCAGCCCCGCGAACCACTGAGTCGCTACCCCTCGGTGTAACACCCCCAATTTATACCAGAGATATTACATGCCAGTGACCTCAGACTTTACCGTCCAAAGTCACCCCAGGCTTTTCCAGAACGGTTAAGCTTAAATACATAACATAATTACACAATAATGGACAGATTAAACAGCGGAAGACTTTAAATTACACAGCGGAAGACTTTAAATTACACAGCGGAAGACTTTAAATTACACAGCGGAAGACTTTAAAGAGCCAACTTATAACATGGCTAAATTATGAAGATACATTGAAGTAACACTTTAACAATCTTAAAACACTTAACAGCTTAGAACACTGACTTTTAAATCTTCGTCTGCAAGCTTCTTATCCTTCAATAGGTTACTTAAACTCCGGGAAACAACTCCTGATGTGCCGAATCGAACGGATGACACCAGCCCACATGCAGAGAACAATGTTCGTGGGTTAGTCTACTTGAATAGACTAGCAAGGGTACAAAGCAGAGTGGTTCGAGTGATTGTGACCGTTTACTATCATTGTCCCTTGAATAAAAACCGAAGGAACGATATATAACCCGGCACTTTCACGGAATGATTTAACAATTAAGATATGCACTGAAGAGAAGACTCCAACTGAAATGAGCCTTATAGGAAATTATGACAACTGCTAGGGAACATTAAAGTTACACACACAATGATTTAAAAGTTGACTGAGATGCTTCAGTTCACAACCAACCTCATCGCATACAGCGAATCCAGATTGAAAAGAGAACGTACTATGATCAAAGTCGAGACGAGTTTTCCTAGCTGCACTATAACTTAGCTGCACTACTCGCCGAAGGTTTATTAATCATGTACACTCGGGCACATATCTTATTTAATTACCAAACACACTTTACTGAAAACACGTTAATGTTATTAAGAGCGGCACAAAGCTTAAATCTCAGGGTGACAATCATGTCGACCCAATTTAACACAACACGCACACGCACACGCACACGCACACGCACACACGAGGCTTAATATTATTCCGAGTAACAACGGAAGTTATTATTACACAGGGTGATCTTACGTTCACCCAGATTACACTGCCACAGTGCTTACACTTTAATTTACAGGATGACAGTTACGTCCATCCCAATTGCACTAGTTAAGTGCTTAATACACAGGACTGCAATTATGCTCATCTAATGGCGCTTGCAAGACGCTTAAAACACTTCAGATCCTTAACGGTGGATAAGAAGCATAGGTCATGACCCTTAAATTATTATCCGGAAATTAACCCGAGGAGTATTACGATTTAAAGAAACGACAAATCCTTACTTGGATTAGCGTTCCTACGAACATTAAGTTATAAAGAAACGACTAATCCTTACTTGGATTAGCGTTCCTACGAACATTAAGTTATAAAGAAACGACTAATCCTTACTTGGATTAGCGTTCTTACGAACACTCGTGTTAACTAAGAAGTCTAACACAACAATTAATCACATTAAAGCCATCCAGGCAATCAACTTAAACATAGAGATAATAGAAACGGCTAATCCTTACTTGGATTAGTTTTCTTATTAACCCACATGATATTCTAGCATTAAGATTAAATTCACAATAATACCATCACGGTAATTATCACATATAATATCGTTGTTCTAACAGATATACAACCTATCATAACATTACTTTAATTACGTTTATTTATGAAATTAGTTCCCAACAAATCAACAGTTCATTCCAATTTAATTAACAATTAAATAATTGATAATTAATGAAATATGTAATGATTAAGCAAGAGCGAACCGCCACTTGCCTTAATCCGCAGAGTTGGAACGAGCCTAACGACGACGGGATTCCGGGCTCGACACGGGTATAGCTCCGACAGCACAACGACCCAGAACACGAGCGACTCGGCCTCCTTCGACTTGCTTTGGTTTATAACCACCAAGGGCTACCAAAAGCTTCACAAAGGCCACTGGAAACACACCAAACAACACCCCGGCGATTGCTTCAAAAATCCGGCGAGGGCACCAAACTCCGGCGAGAGAGATTTTGAGATTGAGCTTCTGATTTTCGTGTGAAATCCGATCCCCAAGCCTCTCCTTTTATAGCCAGATCACAAGGGAGCATAATGATGGCCTAAATGGAGGCGTGCCGGGGCTAGTTCGGCGTCGTCAGACGCTCGCCGGCGACCATCGGGCAAAGACCTCCGGACAACAACGACGGCGGGCACCGTCATAAATGCGGCGGGCGCCTCCATCAATACGGTGGGCCCCGTCATCAATGCGGCGGGCGCCGCCATAGGCCTGGCGTCCCCAACTAGGAGAAGACCCATCTGCTCCTCGAGCCTTGCGATGGCGGGCGCCGCCATTGTACGGCGGGCGCCGCCCTTGGCGTTGTCGCCTCCTCAGCTCTTAGACAAAAATGACGTTAACCCGGGATAAAATTATCGTACGCGAACGAGTATTAACATCCAAAGCACGTCGTTTGTATATTATTTCACTGAGAAAAATATTACAGAGATATAGCCCATTACAGAATGTCTTAAACTCTCCGTATTAAATCCGACGTATAAAACGGGTGTTCGGGAAAATTCCAAAAATATTCCCAAAATAACCCTACAAAAATACAGGGTATCACACTCGGGCCCAGAACCGATCCACCACTGCCCCACCCGCTCGTGACCCACTCCTTCACGCCCCTGCTGCTGCTCGACCCGCATCTGGGTCCGAGTCCTCGCTGCTGCCGCGCCGCTTCTCCTCTCCTCTCACCATCGACTCGCGCACCACTGCCACCGCACCGATTCAAACTCTCACTCAAATAAGAGGGTTTGAATGAAGCTTGCTCAAATTGCTTCTGCCTAGTGGAGTCGCCAATGGCCTAATTTCCCAAATCGCGTTCCACCTTGGGCCAAAATCGGCCATAAACGAGCTTGGGTTTGCGCGGACGGCTGGAAGTAGGAGAAGGTGAACAGTAAAAAATCGGGTTTAAGGGGCACTAAACCAGGTTTCTAATAAATAAAAACCTAACCCAACAAAAAATGAAAGAACCGCTCAAAAACCGGATAAATGAAGGGTATAATGGAAATTACACACTAGATAACGGAGGAAATGAACGGATTTGGAGTATGGGTAGTTCAGCGCTAACGGAATGTATTTAAAGGGTGGGCTCAAGTAATTACATGTATAACGGGTGGTTGTGGGCAAATAGGCCTATTTAAGGGATGGTTTTCTGCAAATCCCTCATTTTTCTACACATTGAAGCTACACAATATTTTTATATTAATATAAATTTATCAATTTTGTTAAATACAGTGTTTATGTTGTAGTAGTCTATGATCAAGTCCACAAATTGCTTGAAACTGTAGATTCCTATCAAGAATATGTAAAATATTATTGAAGAGATTTTCTCAAAGTCGATTAAGATAAATTCAGTGTTTATGCTGTAGTAGTTTCCTTACCAATTTCCATAATTAATGTATCTCGTAGAGTTTATTAAAAGTCATTTAAATTTAATTTTTACGAACTAAAGAGCATATATGATGTTGTATTTATCAATTGCATTGTTTATATATGTATTATATTAGATTATGATATATATATATATATTCTTTCATAATGTATTTTTATCTTAAAACAACAACTCTATAAAGTAAATAACCCACTCTAACGTAATTGTAAACCAAATTTCATGTAATATCCCTAATATTTAAAACTTTTATAA
Source organism: Rheum nobile (assembly GCA_027886185.1). Classification (NCBI taxonomy): domain Eukaryota; kingdom Viridiplantae; phylum Streptophyta; class Magnoliopsida; order Caryophyllales; family Polygonaceae; genus Rheum; species Rheum nobile. Next base: position 100,373 of record WOAB01000663.1, on the reverse strand, counting down.
GTAAATATTTTTCCTTTTATTATAAATAGAAGTTTTTTATGTTGATAAGAGTTTTAAAAGAAATAGAAGTTTAAACTTTAAAATTTAAAGCAAAAATATTACTTATATTATTTCTTAAATGAAATACTAGAGAGAAATATAAATTATGGGTACAAAAATATAATTTTACAATTATATTTGTCTAAAATATAATTATATAACTATAATTGTCTAAAATTTAATTTATTAAATTAAATTAGGCAAAATAGTAAAATACGTAAGTTTTGAAGGCTTTTAATTTCATTGATAATTAATTAAGGATGAAATTGCCTTAACTTAAAAAGTTTACGTCGATTGTGCAGTTTACCCTAAAGTTTTGGTCATGCGTGACAATACCGGAATTATTGTGCAAGACTTATAAATCCCTTAATTTTATACAAGAACAAGCCGGTGCTCAGTTGCTCTGCTTGTGGGTTTGTAGTTCTAAATTTTCAAAATCAAAGTTTGAGCTCCTTAGACCGAGATAATCTAATCCGGAAAATCCGGGATCTTCCTTATTAAGTTAAATACGATATCCCTAAGATTAACGAACTAATTAACCCCATTATATCATCCAAATTCATTCAAGAACGGTGAATGTTCTGTTCTCAAATTCGGGGACGATTTCACCGGATTTGATTCGATTAGGTCGAATCAAAGGCTCGCGGAGGATCCGGAGTTGCAATCAATCAAAGCCAACATGGACTCCATCCTCCACTATAAATTGGGGTCAAATTCTCTCAAATCAAATCATCCAAAACTCGAAGTTCCATTCTCATCTGTTTTGTTGAGAGCTCACTGTGAGCAGCCTTTCCTCCGCCTGTGGCGAATCTTCGCCCCCACCGGTCATCCTAGGTGAAAGCCAACAGCGACACGAGTTCATAGCCACCGAAGCCTCTCCATTTGGACTCCGGACGAGCCTATACGAGTCATCCGAACCCGTTGTCGTCGCGCCCTGTTTCTGCGCGTTTGGAGATCCGCAGCTGTTGTGCAGCAGTTCGCCACCAGTCGCCACCACCGCAGATCAGCCACGCCACCAACCGGAACCGCCCAGTTGCCTCCAGCCGACATTGTTCCGCCGTCAAACAACCTCCGAGTCCGTCGTCGAGATGACCGCCAAGTGTTGTTCGTAGTACCAATTTGCTTCAGCAAGCAATTGTTGAAGATGAAGTGCAGGTGGGCCCCATCATTGAATATATATTGGGCCTAAAGCCCAATTGTATATTCAGTCCAAATTCGGAACCGAAATCGATCGATTGAGTTATCGTGGATCAGAGGGCAAGCTCCCTGAAAGCAAATCAACGATTATCGTCTCGCCTATTTAATACAAGTGATGGTTCTCTTTTGTAATTTTAATTATCTTTTTGACTGACAATTAATATTAAAATTAATTATTAATTAATTGAATAATTTTTAAAATCTCATTAATGTTTGAGAACACTTGTGTGCTATAAATATTTTTGTATCTAGGTTGTTAGTTATTATTGATATATATATATATTTATATATAAGTATATATGATTAGTGTTGTTATCGTCGTAATGACGGTATTGTGTGTGGACTTTGTGTGTTATGTGTGGACTTTAATAGTCGTGTGTGTCAGGGATATTATGGTCTTGCAAGGCGTAATGATCTCTTTATAACTCGGTATTAGTCGGAATAATTTCCTAATACTTTTAAGGTCATGACCATTGCTTCTTATTCACTCGTTAAGGAAAAGAGGTGTTTAAGCACCTTGCTAGTGCAATTGGGTTAGACGTAATGTCGTCATGTGTTATTCTTGTAGTTATTCGAGATTGTATTCAAAACATTAAGAATAATTGTGGTGTGGTGAAATTAAATAAGATAAGTGTTGCGATCACATAATTAATAAACTTCGAGCGAGAAGTACAACTTGAAAATCGCTCGTGCTCCAGTTTAAGCGGGTCGTCTTTCCAATCTGGATTCGCATTATGCGGTGAGGTTGGTCGGACCTAATTATTCAATGGGGTTTTATATGTTGTGTGTAATTTAAAACGTTCTCAAACAAATCATCTCTTCTTCCCATAATACTCATATTCATTCGGACCCAATTATTCAATGGGGTTTTACATCAATGGATGGAGATGCCGATGTGTGGCTTGATTTTTGCTACAGCGTACCAAAAAGCGTTGGTGATGTTGTCATGGAGCGGTGCACATACAAGCCTACCGATGATTTCCCACCTTTCCAGCGACCGCCCTCCTACAGACATTCTTACAGTCGCCTTAGTCGGCGATTGTAACCATTTTGTACCGGTAAATATTTTGTCACTTGTCTTTAATTTTACGTTTCCTACTTGTTTTCATTTTAATCAAATTAATCATATGTTGTAGGTATGGTTGGATAAAGACGCCCCAATTCCTCCCATTGTTGGTCTGTGGAGGAACTACCACCATTCTAGTGTTGATAATTGGGATCAAGCATTTCAGCAGCGGATAGCATACTTCCAACGATATCGTATAGAGAATGGTCGCCCTATCGCATGAGGATCATATTGTAACTTCGTTTGTTGTCATTTTCGTATAATTAGGATCATAATGTAATGAATATTATAACTTCGTTTGTTGTCATTTCCGAAAATGCGTATATATCCTACTCGATTATTAAAGTCTACCGATTTATTATTCATTTAGTATATTATTAAAATCAACCTGTTTATTTTCCCCTAAACACGAACATCTAAAAGATACGAAGAAATAAATACAAAATGAATATAACATATACAATTAATAATAATGTATCACCGTTATTATTAATAAAAACCAAAAAATGGAAGGTGGGAGGGAATAAATTAAAGGGGGCAAAAATGGAAGGCGGGAGGGAATAAATTAATGGACAGCGGGAGGGAATAAATTAAAGGGGCCAACGTGGCGGGAGGGGATTCGGGAGCGAAAGGACGCTGGGATTGCCAACATGGCAAACGGGGCCCAGCGCCGTTTCCGATTTCATGCCCGAGAATTCAAACGGGGATAGGAGCCGTTTGACTCAGATTGCCAACGTGGCAAATCCAACGCCTTCAGTTTGTTATCTCATTTTAATTTTAACCGTCCAATTTATCACCCCTCGAATTTACCTATCATTTTTTCCTATAAATACCCAAACCCTTCACCTCTCAAACTCACAATTCAACTCTCATTTTCTACTATCAATTTCCTACTCTTATTTTAAACACTCTTTCACGCACTTATTTAGTCTCTCCTAATACAAGATGCCTCCAAAAGACGACAATCAAGGAAAATGACACTCATCATTATGGGTATATGTTATTCTATACTTATATTTAATTTGTATTAATTTCCGTTATCGTCATTTTAATAGTTGTCATTTAATACTCGTCTTAAATTGATAGAGATTATATATTTAATTTGTATTAATTTCCATTATCGTCATTTTAATAGTTGTCATTTAATACTCGTCATAAATTGATAGAGATTATATATTTAATTTGTATTAATTTTCGTTATCGTCATTTTAATAGTTGTCATTTAATACTCGTCATAAATTGATAGAGATTATATATTTAATTTGTATTAATTTTCGTTATCGTCATTTTAATAGTTGTCATTTAATACTCGTCATAAATTGATAGAGATTATATATTTAATTTGTATTAATTTCCGTTATTGTCATTTTAATAGTTGTCATTTAATACTCGTCTTAAATTGATAGAGATTATATATTTAATTTGTATTAATTTCCATTATCGTCATTTTAATAGTTGTCATTTAATATTCGTCATAAATTGATAGAGATTATATATTTAATTTGTATTAATTTCCGTTATCGTCATTTAATACTCGTCATAAATTTGCTAGAAATCATTTTCAAGGGGCATTGGCTTCGGGGGTTCCTGACACGTTTCAGAACGCGGAGTCACGCAATCGGCTCGGACTCGTAACGATTCGCGAAGAGATCAAGAGATGCAACAGGAGGAGCAAGTGGACCTCCCACATGGCCAAAGTGCATCCCCCCCCCAACCCACCCAACCCACCCAACCCACCCAACTTTCATTGACCGCCCCTCGAGCCAGCACTAGTGTCGTTCCCTCAAGTAGTAGTACGAGGACGCCATCATCATCAAGGTTGCACCGCTCTGCTAGCACTAGACACGATCATTCGTCCGCTGGTGCATCCTCCTCTCGTGCAACCGCCTCTTATGCAACTGACAGTGTAATGGGAGGAGATATGGAGGATGACGATACATACGGCGGGCCTCAGGAGGGTAACATTCCATACGGCTGGCCTCTGGATCGTCAGCTCATATGGGATTACAACACACACATAGCAGGATTTGTGTATGCGAATAACGATAATGGAAAATATGTAAGTGTCAACTTAAGCGCTTATCATATGCATTTTTTAATACTTGTCTTAATATTTTATTTATGCACATGTTCGTTTTTAATTTTATTTAAACATTTATGTTACAGAAAAATAAATGCTTAAGGGCGCTGACACGGTCAAAGACCCTACAATTTTGGAATGACCTAATCGCGAATGATAACCAAGCAGAGTGGTATAGGTTGGCAGCTCGCAGCGGCTTCCTTGGACTTTTGAATCTGAAGTACAAGGGGATGGATAGTGCACTCATTTCAGCTTTAGGGTTAAAGTCGAATGGATATGGACTTACAAGGGTTGGATATGACGCACCGCACCTTGTAAGAACTAGTGAAGAACTCGCCTTGGATATGACGCACCAAAGGAGGCCTTGCACGAAGGTTGATATGACTCACAACCTGGGTTTTCAAGCTATCTAAGTGATGGAAGAAACACTAAAATTCTGTAGAAAACTCCATTGAAAAATGAGAGAGAAAACAACGTTTTTGGTTGAAGTTTTTTGCTTTTTTTTAAACAAGTAGAGACAAGCAAAGGCAAGTCACAATGAGCATGCAACAAAACAAAACAAAGAGAATCAACCAAGGCAACCGTCCCGTATCCTAAACACAAGACTAGGCAAGCATTACTAGTCAAGATTGCATAAAATGCAAGGGTGGTCCAAGGGATACAAGGCTCGGTTTATGGGCTTAAAATGTTCTGTTTTAACGTGTTCAATGCAGCCAAATTCAGTAGCAAATGGTATTTAAATGCGGGCAAGTGAAAGAGCACAAGTAATCCGAACAATTCAATGCACACGACCTTTCATCAACCACAATTCCTAATTCTTTTATGGCTGCATTCAACCTTCATCATCAACCTTTCCACACTCAGAAATATGCAGAAATCGATCCCAGAAATTGCAGAAAAATTGTCCAAGAACAAGACACAAAAACGAATGGACAACAAGGCAACAACAATTCGGCTAGAACTTCACTTGCACTATTGTAACTTGAAATTCTAAACCAAGTTTAGGACATACCTCGCGTGGCTCTGATACCACATGATGCGTGAGGATCAGGATGAAGCCTTCGGTGCGAGGAAGTCCACAAGAGCCAAAGGAATTAGGCGAGACAACACCAAACCGGCAAGGGGAATTGTCTGTATTCAGATGGATGGTTCTCTCTGTTCCGGGCTCCGAATTGCGCGATTCCAAATCCCAGTGGTAGATCCGGAAGTCTAGATGAAAGCCTCAAAATTTGAGAGTGAACCGATCTAGGAATCAGAAGATATAGCGAATCTACTGAGGTGTCGCAGATGGTTTCCGCAAGGAACTTGGCTCTGGCGAGAGGAAGTTTGAGGGCAGATTGGAAGCACGTCTTGGGCTGGTTCTTTGTATGATACTGGGGTGATTCAAGGGTGGTTTTGAGGGCAAGATTTGAGGCGGAGAGATAGGGTAAAAGTCGAAGGAATATGGACTTACAAGGGTTGGATATGACGCACCGCACCTTGTAAGAACTAGTGAAGAACTCGCCTTGGAGCCAATTCAGTTTTTTTAAGTGAAAAAGAGTTTTCAAAATCAAGTGCATACTTAATAGCTTCCTAGACATAGGTCCGGGCAAGCTAGCTAGTCCTTGTTCGCCTAGCCAAACCGTCTCCTAGCCGTGACCTACATTCACTTGCATCTTGTTGTGATTTGAGTTTTAGGTCAGTTTTGGGGCTATCTTGTTTGGCTTGGTATACTATATCTTGCTTGGTTTTGTGTTGTTGCTTTTGGTGCTTGGTTGTTTGCTTTGTCTAGGATGGTGGACGATCACCGAGCCGGGAAGGACCTTGACACATCTACACAAGGGCGTGTATCTCCACCCCCGGAAGTGACCTTGCAAGACATTCAACAAGTCTTGCTCGGCAATCAACAAGCCTTGCTAGCTATTAATGCATGGCTGGAAAGTGTGGAGCACAAACAAGAGGATACCGCCGAGCAATTGCAACAATTGAGTGTTAACCGTCCTCCAAGCCATGGCCATGTTGTGCCACCAGTTTCAAGAGAATTCATTGGGTCCGCGACTAATAATGTGGACCATGTGCAAATCCGGGAGGAAGCGTCCTCTTCTCATGCGCCGAGAGTGTCTTTGGCGCCACAAGGAGGATATGCGGCGTACGAAGCGCCACCATTTGTAGCAACCTCGGGGGTAAGTATGTTCAATGAGTTTGCTTCATTTCCTAATAATATCCCTATTGGTGCTACTAACCTTACAGGTTATGGAGTTGGAGGTTATGACTCTTATGGGCGATCTCAAGCTACACCTACGCCCACCGCCAATCTTTTCCCTCCACACATGACGATGAGGGGACCTCAAGTCTGTGCACCTATGCGGCCTCCAATGCCTCTCCAACGACATGTTCCCCCGGCCTACCATGAAGAAAGGCCACAAGGGAGGGAGCAACACCATGGTGTTAAGCTCCATGTGCAACCATTTGCAGGATCTTCCAACGGGGATGAATGCTTGGATTGGATGGCCAAAACTGAATCCATGAGAGTTCAGCCAAAGGTTCAAGCTTTCTATGTTGAGTTTTCAAGGCTAGCTGAAGTGAGGCAAGTCGCTCCACCCACACCTATGGTTCCTAGGAGTCCTTGTGTTGAACCCTTGCAAGTTGTGAAGTCATCCTTTGGTGATGGGGAGTTGAAGGAAGAACCTCCACTTATAGCCGAATCATGTCAGCCTTCTTTGCTCATTGAAGATGAGCTAAAGCCAAAAGAAAAGGAGGAGGAAGTTGAAGAACCATCTCTTTTATCTACGAAAGGCAAACGTCCACCCATCATTGCCCGTAGTTCACTCAACTCTTTGGGTACTCCATGGATGGATGCAACATCTATGGTTCCTTCATGTTTGCCGTTCCTATTCCAAGAAAAGGTTAACGACAAGGATGATAAGCCTTCTGAACTCAAGAACACTTGTGACCATGAGAAGAAGGATGTGCAATCCAAGGCTCATTCTAGGGGAGTATCACTTGACTCTACTCAGTTTATTTTTTTCCCTTTGCATCAAACTGAATTCTTTTCAAGGGTTAGAGAATCCCTAGTTCATGAATATGTTTTTGTAGGTGAAACTAGATATTCATGCATACACCATAGTTCTCTTGGTCAAATCATGACTTGTTGGATGCCTTTAGTTCTTGATAATCATGTGTACAAGTCCTTGCCTTTGTGCCATCCAGTTACTTCAAGTAGAACTAGGCATTCATGTGTGCATCATTGTTCTCATTCACAATTCTTGTTGCATGAGAAAAATTTTGTACTATGCTTTGCATTTGTTGCCAAGTATGTCATATGCATTTCATGTTCTATACTTAAGCATATCTTTAGGCTGAAATTGGGCAACACTTGTACATGGAAATTCCTCCATGGGCATTCACTAGATCTAAAGATGTGTACGCACACATGTCCTTCATTCTCTAAGAACTTCTTGGTCCCTCACTTCCTTGTTTTTCTTTGTGCAGTTTTGTGTGCTCTAAACCTATTTCTTGAAGTGCACTCAGATTCGAGGACGAATCCTTTTGAAGAAGGGGAGGATGATGTGACTACGTCACATCATGAACAAGACTCAAGCCATTCAAGTCATGAAGAGTCAACCGCCGTCGCCGCCGCGCCTAGGGCATCCGAGCTAGGGCATGGAAGTTGGCCCGACAATTCTCACAACCCTCCGAGCCATCTTTTGGGGGATGATTCCACTGGCCCTCTAGGAGATATGGAGCACAAGAATGCCTATGAAATTGGCGTGGAAGCAAGGGAGTGCCGCACACCTATGGTAGGCACAAGGGAGGCCGACACTCGGGTCCTTTCGGGTCGAATCACTCGGGCTCGGGCTCGAGCATTGCAAGAGGGACTCCAAGCTGGCTTGATGACCATGGGAGTGCCGAGCCAAAAGGAAGAGAAGGCCATGTGTGCCTTGGTGCAACAACCGGGTCAAGTGCCAGGTTTCTTTAGGCCATGTGGGGCTTGATTTGAAGAGGCATTTAATGCCGAATTTGTGTGGGTGTTCATGACATTTTTACCTTAGTTATGGGCTATGTTATGGTTAATATTCCAGCATTCAAGGCTGGGTATATTAGGGTAGCCGGCCCTTGTTTTTGGGGAAGCAAAACTTGAACCAAAAAAACGTTGTTTTCTCTCTCATTTTTCAATGGAGTTTTCTGCAGAATTTTAGTGTTTCTTCCATCACTTAGATAGCTTGGAAACCGAGGTTGTGAGTCATATCAACCTTCGTGCAAGGCCTCCTTTGGTGCGTCATATCCAAGGCGAGTTCTTCACTAGTTCTTACAAGGTGCGGTGCGTCATATCCAACCCTTGTAAGTCCATATCCCTTCGACTTTTACCCTATCTCTCCGCCTCAAATCTTGCCCTCAAAACCACCCTTGAATCACCCCAAGATCATACAAAGAATCAGCCCAAGACGTGCTTCCAATCTGCCCTCAAACTTCCTCTCGCCAGAGCCAAGTTCCTTGCGGAAACCATCTGCGACACCTCAGTAGATTCGCTATATCTTCTGATTCCTAGTTCGGTTCACTCTCAAATTTTGAGGCATTCATCTAGACTTCCGGATCTACCACTGGGATTTGGAATCACTCAATTCGGAGCCCGGAACAGAGAGAACCATCCATCTGAATACAGACGATTCCCCTTGCCGGTTTGGTGTTGTCTCGCCTAATTCCTTTGGCTCTTGTGGACTTCCTCGCACCGAAGGCTTCATCCCGATCCTCATGCATCACTGATGCTACAATCTTCTTTTGGCGATCGAGGATCGATGTGGGCCGCCCATGGGCCCTTATTTCTTGGGTCGTTTTGAGACAGATTTAAGTGGCCCCTAAACTTAGGAAAGTAGCTCCAAATCTAGTCCTACACGAAAATAAGCAAACTTTAGGCAAGTAAACTTTGAGAAATAATTATTTGAGATGACAATAAAAGAAAGAGTTTCGGATCCTTACATGAAGGAGCAAAAGACAACCAGAAATTTGAGCGGCATCTGCACGACTTGCCATAACAAGATGTCTATACAAGTAAGCAAGCGTAGCTGCACCCCATGCGTATTGCCTTGTGTCATTGTGATCCCATAGCAGCTAAAATAAATGTAGCTTGATTTTGTTCCCCGACTTGTCGGGAAACAACGTGCCACCAAGCAAAACGGCCAAAAACCTAGAGGCTATAACACTGTTGGATTTCCCCGTCGTCGTCAAAATTTCATTGAGCCATCTGCAATTAAAACCAGATTTCGTCTTTTCCGCTTTTACTGCTTGTATTGGAATGTCCAACCTTGAGTTGATATCCATAATTACTTCGATATCATCCAATGGTGTATGTATAACACGACCTTGGATTGGCATATTCAGGATCTGAAAGACATCGTGGAGTGTAATGGTAATTTCACCCCATGAAAAGTGAAAACTGTTTGTTTCCGGGTGCCATCGCTCCATGAAAGCTGAAATGAGTGCACTATCCATCCCCTTGTACTTCAGATTCAAAAGTCCAAGGAGGCCGCTGCGAGTTGCCAACCTATACCACTCTGCTTGGTTATCATTCGCGATTAGGTCATTCCAAAATTGTAGGGTCTTTGACCGTGTCAGCGCCCTTAAGCATTTATTTTTCTGTAACATAAAGGTTTAAATAAAATTAAAAACTAACATGTGCATAAATAAAATATTAAGACAAGTATTAAAAAATGCATATGATAAGCGCTGAAGTTGACACTTACATATTTTCCATTATCGTTATTCGCATACACAAATCCTGCTATGTGTGTGTTGTAATCCCATAGGAGCTGACGATCCAGAGGCCCGCCGTATGGAATGTTACCCTCCTGAGGCCTGCCGTATGTATCGTCATCCTCCATATCTCCTCCCATTACACTGTGAGTTGCATGAGAGGCGGTTGCACGAGAGAAGGATGCACCAGCGGACGAATGATCGTGTCTAGTGCTAGCAGAGCGGTGCAGCCTTGATGATGATGGCGTCCTCGTACTACTAATTGAGGGAACGACACTAGTGCTGGCTCGAGGGGCGGTCAATGAAAGTTGGGTGGGTTGGGGGGGGGGGGGGATGCACTTTGGCCATGAGGGAGGTCCACTTGCTCCTCCTGTTGCCTCTCTTGATCTCTTCGCGAATCGTTACGAGTCCGAGCCGATTGCGTGACTCCGCGTTCTGAAACGTGTCGGGAACCCCCGAAGCCAATGCCCCTTGAAAATGATTTCTAGCAAATTTATGACGAGTATTAAATGACGATAACGGAAATTAATACAAATTAAATATATAATCTCTATCAATTTATGACGAATATTAAATGACAACTATTAAAATGACGATAATGGAAATTAATACAAATTAAATATATAATCTCTATCAATTTAAGACGAGTATTAAATGACAACTATTAAAATGACGATAACGGAAATTAATACAAATTAAATATATAATCTCTATCAATTTATGACGAGTATTAAATGACAACTATTAAAATGACGATAACGGAAATTAATACAAATTAAATATATAATCTTTATCAATTTATGACGAGTATTAAATGACAACTATTAAAATGACGATAACGAAAATTAATACAAATTAAATATATAATCTCTATCAATTTATGACGAGTATTAAATGACAACTATTAAAATGACGATAATGGAAATTAATACAAATTAAATATATAATCTCTATCAATTTAAGACGAGTATTAAATGACAACTATTAAAATGACGATAACGGAAATTAATACAAATTAAATATAAGTATAGAATAACATATACCCATAATGATGAGTGTCATTTTCCTTGATTGTCGTCTTTTGGAGGCATCTTGTATTAGGAGAGACTAAATAAGTGCGTGAAAGAGTGTTTAAAATGAGAGTAGGAAATTGATAGTAGAAAATGAGAGTTGAATTGTGAGTGTGATGGAAAACGAACGTCACATGCCCGCATACGTAGAATCTGTTATCAAAATTAATCATATACAAGGGATAGTCAACGAGACCCTTCGCCAGTTGGATACAATGCCAGACTTGCATATCGCAAAAGCGGCGCTTCAACGGATCCATGCGCTTGTGAATGTACAACCGGTTGAAGCTCCAATTGCAGAGGCTGCTGAACCAGAAGGGTATGTACCAGTTCGGGAAACACAATACAAGGAGCACGGGACACAATATGGGTCATCCACAGGTCCAAGTACAGGGCAAGGGTATCAAGGTCCATACTTCGGCCAAGGATACCAAGTACCACCGTCGGATGGAGGTCCAAGCTATGGGCAAGCATTCCAAGGGCCACCGTTCAGAGTGCCGACAGGGTTCGGGGAGCAAGCATTCCAAGGCCCACCGTTCGCACAAGCTATAGGAGGTCCAAGCTATGGGCAAGGGCCACCGTTCGAAGTACCGACAGGGTTCAGGGGGCAGTACGGGAAACGAGTGGATTCATGAATTTACTTGGATCTGTCCAAGAGTACCGACAGTACGGGGAAGGGTATCATCCACCATACGGGACAGGTTATGGGCAAGGGTATGAGAAAAAAAATGAGGGGAACAATTAAATAAATCTTTTGTAATACCTTAATCTAAATTTTATTGACTTTAGTTCAATTAATATTTTATTTTTTATGATTTGAATTTATTTGATATGTTAATATAAATAAAAAATTAGGCCCAACACTCATATAAATCCGCTAATTTTTTTTATTCATATAATTTATTTTTAAAAACTAAAATACATAAATTTTATTATATTTTAAAACAAATTACATAAACCCCATAAAAATAATACCCAAAAATCCCATAAACCCCCCTTAAAATTCCCAAACCGTTCCTTTTAAAAAAAAAAAAAAAACGTGAACGGTGATAAAATCCGTTTGTTTTTTTATTTTTCCAGAGAAACAGTGATAAACACCGTTTATATAAAAAAAAAAAGTCAAACGGTGTCCATCACCGTTTTATAATTAAAAAATATATACAAAATAGTTTTTTTTAAAAAAAAAAAAAACAAATTGCAGTTTAAAAAAAAAACCGAACGGTGTCCATCACCGTTTTATAATTAAAAAAATAAAAAATAGCAAACGGTATCTCTCACCGTTCAAATTAACAAACGGACCCAAAATTCAATACGGTGCAAGTAGGAATCCCCGAAAAGAATATCAAACCAGAAATTATAAACTTTATCATAAAATTAATAAGAAAAGCAAATAAATTTGAAGAACTTACCGTGAGGGCACTGAGGGGCAAGAGAAATGGCTGAAAGAACTTGGAGTTTGGCACATATATATATTGAAAAATTGCCTAAAATCACAACACCAAAGCCACCCAGATTTGCAAAATACCGAGAAACAAGTCGGATAGGGAAGATACAAAGGGAAATCTCAGTGAGGATAAAAGAGATTTGTGAAATAATATATAGGAAGAAAATAAACGGCTAGTTCGATTAGCAAACCTCTCAGCCGACAAAGAAGAGATCGAGGCGTCAATCTTCATTGTCTTTCATAACTCCATTGTTGATATCTTGTTGAGGATTTGGAAAAATGGAAGAAGATGAAGCGTGTTTGTGGTTCCAATGAAAGCGGCCAAGACATAAAAGCAGGTTGGTGTAGCGTGCTTTTCTTTTCATTAATTAGAAAGGATTTCCTTTTTTTCCCTCTAAATATTAGGGGCTATGGGCCGAATAAATATTTGGGCCCTTTAAATTTGGAGGCCCTGTACAGGTGCCCACCTTGCACATGCTCAGGGCCGGCCCTGAGAGTGAGGACGCTCTAAGACTATCGGATCAATAAATAAAGCGCGTAGATCAGCCAAGGGAAGAATTTGGATATAATTCGGCACGGCCGAATTTTTCGCGAAAAAAAATACGCCTCGCGTGCACATGCATTTTGCTCCGTATGCACACATACGTTGTTTCGCATGTACACACACGTTGTTTTCATATACGTGCACACACAAGTCATTTATGTATTCACACGTAGGTCATTTTCGTTGGTTTTCATATGTATGCACACATGTTATTTTGCACGTGTTTTGGGTCATTTTTGCATGCACACCTACGTTATTTCACATGCACACATAGCACGTAATGCATTTCATATGCACAAACATGTCATTTTCACATTTACACGGTAGTATACATCGCATACACATGATAGTATATTTCGCATGCACACAATCGTGTTTTCATGTGCACACGTTTTGTTCATTCCATATCAACGCACACGTTTTATGTTTGCACACAAAATTGAATTTCACGTGCTTACCGTAGTGTACTTGGCATGCACACAACAGTGTATTTGGCATGCACACAAATCTGCACTTCACGTGTACGCGAATCCGTCTTTTTCGCGAATAATTCGGCCGTGCCGAGTTTTTTCCGAATTTTTAAAAAGTGATATGGGCACTCTGTTTGTTTTCCATCCGACGACTCTCATGCGTCCTCATTCCTCTCTTCCCTTCCCATCCTCATCGGATTTCAAACCCATGATTCAAATTTATGCAAAGAATTGTATAATATTTTGATTTATTTAACCAGATTAAGTATGTTTAAAAAAATTAGATACTAGATGAAAAAGTATGTGAAGTATGCAATAATACGAGATATATATTACTTAATTATGAAATCTGTAAAGAACTAAATGGATGCGAATAAAGGATAGTATAGGTAAAATAAATGCATTTTTAAATGAATGAGAATGAATGATCATTTTATTTTTATAGGAATTCTAAGACATAAAAAGAAATTTTAACCAAAACATTATAAGAAATACAAAGAAAACAGGGCGTAGTTAGGATTTTACTTCGAGGGGCTAAAATCTTGTGTGATTGAAATTCTGCATGGCTGAAATCCAATGTGGCTTAAATCCCGTTTCACTAAATTCAATTTTAATTACAATAAATATATACATCCGGGAAGAAGCAGCAACACCGTCGGGAAGAAGCAGCAACACCGTCGCCGGCGTTGGAGGAGATGAATTAGTTTTGTCAGGGCCGTCTCGAGTTATATTTCCAGATGAGACGAGGAGAAAAATGCTTAAGATAATTTTATTTTTTGTTAAATTGTTTTTTTCAACGGGGGCTACAACCCCTCTGAACCCCAAGTAAATCTGCCCCTGAATGAAAAAAATATAAAAAAAATGAAAAGTATCTGCATGAGAGAATTACTATTATTGGAAAATAAAATCTAAAATATCGTGGCTTTGGATTTATAGCTTGACCTACGATTGATATTTTTTTAATAAATGACTACAATTTTATATATGATTTTTCTTTTGTTTTACCACTTGGTTTAATCTGTCAATGTCACTCTATATTCAGAACGGGATACAATTAGCCTCCAAAAGAGCAGACTCATTTCAATATCAGCGTCTTCATACACACTTTCAGCAGAAATCGAACCCGAAACCTCTAAGTAATTTTTGAAAAATCAAATATCACTTAAATTGAAACTATATATAACCAAACAACTTGTCAATAGAAACATAACCTAATCTTTAATTTTGATTCTACTTATATATTTAAGGAAATGACAATCAAACCAAGAAAAAAAAATCGTACATAGCACAAACATCACTACTAGTTCGTAATAGAGAGCAGTTTATTTCATTGTACCAAACTTTAATGTAAAATTTAACACTAAAAATATATATTATGGGAATATTGTCCCGTTTCATTGAACCTAATAACACATCATTTTAGGCACGTGATAAATACGATAAAACAAAAGGACGTTCTATATACGAAGAACATACATAGGAGTTAAAATGTAAAAATGCGTGTTATAATTGCGACTAAGGCGATGTTGAGGGATCAAATTCTGGCAAGAATTGCAGTCTTGAGATCAGCCTCATTAGTGAGCTCCTCTGGAACCCTAACAACAACATGTTGAAGCATGATGCCGTTGATGCTCGAAATCGTAGCACGGTGCACTCGCAATGCTAGATCCCTCATCGCCTGCATCAGCCTCGTCGAAGGGTAGTCCGTGTCCTCGGATTCCACCCGAACGATGGCCTCACCACCGAGAAACTTCACTTCCACGTCCACATTTGAGCCATAATTTCCGTCTCCACCATGACTTCTCCGCCTTCTAGATGTACTACCATCATAATTATTCGCGACACCTGCAGTATAATTAAGACTTGTACTAGTGGTGTCGACGCTGACGTCCCACCCGCCACCTCCACCAAGCGTGGTGGCCGCTTCCCCAATCTTCATCTTCTTATTAGTTGGAGTTTGGGCCGGGTCTACCTGGGCCTCCAAGGCCCGCACCCTGGCCCGCAGCTCCTTGATGTACGAGACTGCGTCCGAAAGGAGGGAAGCCTTGTCCATCCTCGACACCTTAGGGACGACCGACCGCAGGGCGTAGAACCTCATATTCATCTTCTCCCTCCGTTGCCTCTCCGCCTCGACGTGGTCGGAGCGGGCCGGGCCGGGCTTCCTCCCCCTCCTCTTCTGCTCCTTCTTCCAGCACGTCCCACCTTCTTTATCGCTCTTATTAATCACAAATTCATTATTTCCGGGACCACTAGTCGAGTAGGGCTCGTACTTATCCATGACGTCATCAAAGCTATCATTCTCATGACAGGTCATGAGCGTGGACACGTCAGTGAAGGACAGTTCCGGTTCCGGGCCCGGGCTCGTGTACGGAAGGACATCGTTGGGTTCCTTGGCCAAATTCGGTGCAAACGACGACCCGAGCAAAGACAGGGCATGCTGGATGACGCTCCATCTCTCCTCGTTTAGATCCGAAGAACCGAGCTCAAGGACGCCGCCGGCTGCCGGAATGCACACCAAGGTCCGGATCCCGTGTCCGTGGGCCTCCCGGGCCCGTTCGCAGTTGTGTAGGCGTAGGGCCGGCCCACCCGTGAGCCACCCGAGGGAGCTCGTGTCGAAGGCCCGGCCCACGACGCCTTCACGGGCCGCGAACGTCTTGGCGAACGACGTCATGTAGAACCACTCCGGGTCGGCCATGTCACTGCCGCAGGGCTCTGCCGGGTCGGGCCCGGGCCTTTTCCTGTTAGGGGTGTGCTTGAGGCCGTGAAAGTGGCCGTCTTTCCAGGACAAGGTGAGGGTGTCGGTGGGTTTACGGGCGGCGGATTGCCAGAAGATGGCGTAGTTCCACCATTGGCCCGGAAGCTGAGCCTCGAGGATGAGCTGGAGGCTTTGCGAGAGACCTTGGGTGGCGCTGACCGGAGAGGATGAAGATGAAGAGGATATTATCATCTCCTCCGTATATTTACTCGATCGATCAACAATTAAGACCAAGCTAAGCAAATGTTTTCTTCTTCTTGTTACGTAAATTAGAAAAGAAGAATTGGGTTTGGGTTGATGCCCTTGTTTCACTTCTTTTCTATGGGTGGTGGATGAAGAAGGAAGTGAAGTTCAGGCGAGTATATATATAGCATGTGAATTAAGGGGAATGAGGATGGTGGTACAACATTTAAAAATATAAATATATACAACATACATTTTTCAGCTACATACACATACCATTCGATCTTACTATACGGTGTTTTCAATCATTGGCCACCTATTACTTGATGTATCATAACTTATTCGGATATTTCGCCTGATAACCCTGAGTTTTTGACTTTTTTGCGAAATCTCCTAAGATTTTGACAATTTCGCCTGATAACCCTGTGTTTTGGACAATTTTGCCTGGTAATCCTGAATTTTTTACTTTTTTGCGAAATACTCTCAAGTTTTGACAATTTCGTGTGATAATCCTGAGTTTTTATTTTTTTTGTCGGATACCCCTCCATCCATTTCACTTAAAAAAACATTAACTTTAATTTTTTAGGACTTAGGGGTTTGGGTTTAGGGTTTAGGTTTAGTGTTTTGGTGTTTAGGGTTAGGGGTTTTGCGAAATACCCA
This sequence comes from Rheum nobile, assembly GCA_027886185.1. NCBI lineage: Eukaryota > Viridiplantae > Streptophyta > Magnoliopsida > Caryophyllales > Polygonaceae > Rheum > Rheum nobile. The sequence continues at coordinate 83,135 of WOAB01000663.1, read as the reverse complement.
AATCGTTAAATACAAAGGGTTTCATTTTTTTTAAAAGTAAACCATAAACACTAAAAACGTTTCTAGGGTTAAGAGCTTAGGAATTTTGGGTTTAGGTATAGGGTTTAAGGTTTATGTTTAGGGCTTAGGGGTTTAGGGTTTATAATTAGGGTTTTGGGTTTAAGGTTTATATTTATTATAAGTGTAAAAAAATTAACCCTAAACCCCAAAACCCTAACCCTAACCCTAAACCCCAAAACCCTAAACCTAAATCCAAACCCAAAACCCCTACGCCCTAAACATAAACCCTACACCAAAACCCTAAATCCCTAAGCCTTTAACCCTAATTTTTTTTAGGGTTTAGGGTTTATTTTTTTAAAAATAAAACCGTTTGTATTTAACGATTTGAGTATTTTGCGAAAAAAAATTAAGTTAACGTTTTTTAAGTGAAATGGATGGAGGGGTATCCGGCGAAAAAATAAAAATAAAACTCAGGATTACCACACGATATTGTCAAAATTTGAGGGGATTTCGCGAAAAAGTCAAATACTCAAAGTTATCAAGCAAAATTGTCAAAAACTCAAGATTATCAAGCGCAATTTCACTAACTTATTTGTTTAGATCAAAATGACTTTTCAAATATCATTCTCTTATATTTTACACCTTTTACGTACAATAGGAAACTAAACCAAAATATATAAACGTACAATAGGAAACAAAGTTTAATTATAAACTTCTTCTCAAGAGTATATGGTACAATTCAAATATAAGTATTATATTTGTTTGTTTGGTACTCATAAACCAATGAGATTAGTTCGTAAGAGACTCGTTTTCTTACCAATGGTTTTAAGTTTTGGATTTAATAATGAAACATATTTACAATCTATGAGATATATATCACTTATTTTTACGAGGAAATAATAAGACTAGTCTTAGTTTCTATGCGAAAACCAGCCTAGAGCTTTCTGGCGGATGAGAATACAAAGTTTTGAATCGAGAGTAAGGTTAAACACAAATGGTGAAAAGCTTAGTTTAGCAATGCGATTTGCAATATAATTCACCTCTCTAAAAATGTGTCTAAGATGGACCTCCTGAAAGAATGGATGTCGACCAAGATGTCAGCGACAACCATTTCAATTTTTCAAGGACAATTCCAGATGCCTTTAATAGAGTTTATAAGGCAGAGATTGTCACCTTCAATTTGTAACTTTGCAATGTTTAAAGTTTTGGCATAAGAAATGCTTTGTTTTAATGCTAGTGCTTCAGTCATGAGCATGTTGTTGAAACCACATCGTTCACTTCTCATATGAATTACATATGCTTTATCATTTCTAATGATGAAGCCAAAGTCACCTTCACCACACTAGTGGAAAAAACACTTTTTGAGGCTCCCTTTTAGAGGTGTACATATTTCAAAACGCCTCAACAATGACCTACGCAATCAGTTTTTCAGGTTTTTGAGGCGGATAATTATTTTATACGCCTCAAAAAAATCTATTGAGGCGGGCAAATAATTATACGCCTCAAAAAGTTTCCGAAAAAATATTCCCGCTAAAGTATTAGAGGCGGGCCAAATGTAGGTCCGCCTCTAATGGTACATAATTGAGGCGGGCGAAAAAGCCCGCCTCTATTAACTTTTGTTGAGGCGGGCATATTATAGCCCGCCTCTATTAACTTTTGTTGAGGCGGGCATATTATAGCCCGCATCAACAAATGTATGCAATAGAGGCGGGCATAAAGAGGCCCGCCTCTATTGCCTCATTACATTCAGCTTATAGAGGCGGGCATATTAGGCCCGCCTCTATAAGTATATCCTAATTAAATTAAAAAACATTCAGCTCCGTGGCAATTTCTACCCTAACCTCTCGCTCCTCGAGAAACCTGTCGCAGAAACCCTAATTCTGCTCTATCGCCATGAACTGCTCAAGTAAATCTCTCCCCATTCATCACTCTTGTTCGTTCGTTTTGATTTTCTTCTTCTTGAACTTATTGTTTTGTTCGGCGCAGTTTCCGGTGAGGTGCCGGAGGAGCCCGTCGTTTCGAAGACATCTGGGCTTCTCTACGAGAAGCGGTTGATTGAACGGCATATCTCCGTAAGTGTCGTTCATTTTTTCTTTGGATTTTCGTGGTTTTCTTCTGGATTTAAGTGCGAAGTGATATCCTTTCATGTAATTTCGTTGCGAATTTGTTTCGACTTCTATTGTGTGCGTTTTCCATGAAGGGCCTTCTTTTAGTCTGTGGATTTCGGGTTTATACCATACTTGTAACCCTAGAAGATTAGTTTGTGTCCAGATTTGGATTATGAGGTTATAATGCTTTAATGTGAACCAGTTTAAGTAAGATTATCGCGGTTCTAGTTTACTCTCACAATTTGTCTAAACAATACTCATTTACTTACTCCATCTGTACTGTTTATTTGCTTTGCTCTTTCAGATTTAATGAATCATTTTCTTTCGTTACAGCCTGATGCATGAAACTTTTCTTACATCTTATAAGTAGAATAGCATGCCATCCTGTTTGTATTTGAATATAAGAATAATCTCTTGTTTTTTTTGGTTGGAGAATAATCTCTTGTTTGTCATTCTGAGTTATCTGACTTGGAAAAATAGAACATTCCACTAGTTCAGTGTTTGACTGCAAGAATGAAGTGGATAGACATTCAAAGGAGTTTTGAATGAGTTTCTCTTTATTCTTTTTTAATCTAGTTATAAATATGTTTGCTATCTTGCAGAGGAAGGGGCATATGGAGATGTTTGTACGACCCACAATATTCCCTTCTTGTTACTGCATGGTTTGATTCTGCAATCACACTTCATCAATTTAGCACCTCCTTGCTTAATAGTGTAGAGAACCGTGATGAGGTCACCGAAGGAAGTAAAGATCTCCTAAAACTCTGCCTCTCAAATTCATCAGAATATGCTGGATTTATGGACAGGTTAGTATATATTTGTTCCTGTTAGTCTTCATTCTCGAGACAAACTTAGTGTTTTTCAATATATTAATTATGCATTCTCAACATCAGAGTAAGTGGTTATCTTATTAATTTCATATTGTCTTTACATAAAGGGTTACTGTTCGTATGTGAGAGAGACAAGTGCTTTAGGGGTCTATACTGTTGATAATATGGAATTTTCTTTGACCATTTGCTCTTGAGAAATCAGCAGTATGCGTTATAGGCCTTCAGGTTCCTGGTTTAGATATGTTTTAAACTTGTTTTTCCTAATTTGTTCACTAGGTTTATTTTATTTAACCTGAAAATAATCCATATAGTTTCGAATTTGTTCTCCTATGACACAGAAACCTGCCAACGAGTACCTTGTGGCCTTTAAAATATATCTAATATTCTTGGTGAAGGGAAACTAATTTCTTTCACAATTCTTATGCTTGCATATGAGAATACAGGTAACCAAGACAAAATATTTTACTAATGTGTGAAGCTAAACTGTAATATTTTTCTTTTTCATTCTGTCTCCAGATGTTAAGTTTTCAAGCATCCATTCGGCTTGATAGCACTATCTGTGTGTATGGATCATCTATGAAATGTAAATTTTAAAGTTTTCGTTTAGTACTTTTCTATTGTCACCTTATCTGACCTGGTATTGTCGCATACAAGTTTCTTGTTGCATTTCAATCTTGTTTGATTGTAATCAAGCACAACGCATCGTTTATAATTTCACACATTTTATGCAGCTATTTTGTCAAATGATTTAGATGCAGCTGGACTTCTTTATAAGAGTATTTCCCCTTGCTATATTTGACTTTGCTAGCTGGTATTTTGTTGTTTGTAGACTGCTTCAACCACTGTTGAAGCTGAGTTACCTCCAACTCACCCAATCCGTTTGGGTTTGGCTTTGAATTTCTTCGTGTTCTATTATGAAATTATGAACTCACCTGAAAGGTAATAAGTGGTTGACTCATCATTATGTTGTTCATCTTCCTTTTAATGGTTATTTGCTAATATGTTTTATTGTCTTCAAATAGAGCGTGCCACCTAGCAAAGCAAGCCTTTGATGATGCTATTTCTGATCTGGACACTCTTAATGAAGAGTCTTACAAAGACAGCACTTTGATTTTGCAACTTTTGAGGGATAATCTCACTTTATGGACTTCTGACATTCCTGAGGATGGAGGTAAGCTTTAGGGTTCTATAATCTCACCAAGAAGACATTGATGTGTGATTACAGCAATCTTTGTGCTGATCACCCCGTGTTTCTAAGTTGTCTTCTTTAAATATTTTCATTTGAACATATGAAACTCTTTGCTATTGCTAAATGTCTTTAATTGTGGGTCATGGTTTATGCTAATCGTTGTTGATTTTGGTCCCATTCTTGCAACACCTCATCCCAACTATACCCAATGGAATAAAAGTCTTTCCCTTCTAAGTACCAGTTAGAGGCCTTCATTTGCGTGGTTGTACTCGAATTGTTGAAATAACTTTTAGAGACGGGTCTATGGAGACCCGCCTCTAAAAGCCACTTGTTGAGGCGGGCCTCTATAGGCCCGCCTCAACAAGTGCCTCACTATGGCGCCAAAGTGAGGCACTTGTTGAGGCGGGCATATAGAGGCCCGCCTCAACAAGTGGACTTTTAGAGGCGGGCCTACATAGGCCCGCCTCTAAAAGTGCCTCACTTTGGCGCCATAGTGAGGCACTTGTTGAGGCGGGCCTATAGAGGCCCGCCTCAACAAGTGGCTTTTAGAGGCGTATTTTTCCCGCCTCAAAAAGGGTCCCCACTTGTTGCAGCCCCCTCATTTGAAGCGAACGGTGTTCGCCTCAATAAGTGTCCAAATGCCCGCCTTTATTAGGGTTTTTTCCACTAGTGCCATTAGTTTGTTTTTATTAATGCGGAAATATATTAAGATAAGTCTTTCATCTTGTAATTGGGGTCAGTGTTAAAGATAATTTGGTTTCTATTGATCCAGATACCCCACCAAGTAGTGATGAGACAGACGAATTCTTTTTTGGTAAGGAGAGATTGAAGTTTAGACAATATTTCACTTGGAATTTTGTTGGTAGAATCGAAGTTTCGAACAATATTCTCAATTGTCACATTTTGTTCTTTAATTTGTTTAAGAGTGTGAGGGCATTGTAGGAGGAAGTGGGTTAGGTCTTCAAGGGGGTTGTTGCAAGAATCACATGCTAGAGGAATTGGAACATGTTTCTGCACTAGTCTTTGTTTTGTAGGGAGGCCATCATGGCAAATTTTCCAAAGAAAGTTTTTTACTTTTGGATATGTACCCAACTTCCAAATCCATGCCAGGTTATTGGTTGAAGGTGTTTGTTGTTTTGTAATTAATTCAAAGGCTGATTTTGTAGAGAACCAACCATTTTTATTGGGGGCCCAATACAATATGTCAGGGATTTGGTTATGAGGGATGGGTATATCTAATATACGATCAACGGTGTGTTGATTTAGAATTTCATCTAGTTTATTTTTGTTCCATAATTTATTATTGTCAATAAATTCACCTACCTTTGTCAAGGGGTTGATAACAATATTTGGTAATGTGTTGTTTTGGAGATTTAAATCAAATAGCCAATTGTCCGTCAAAAAATATATAGATTTTCCATCCCCTACTAGCCACTGGAGACCAGTTTGGAATTCTTTTCTTAGTTTGAGTATTTGTGACCATTGCCATGAGTGGTTGCCTTTTTTGTAGTAATGAAGTATGTTAGTCTCTTTTAGGTATTTCTCGGTAATGATTTTAACCCATATATTGTTTGGTTTCGCAAATATTTTTCAGACGAGTTTCATTTGTAGAGCTTTATTCATGTCTTGTGTCTTTCTAATACATGTTCCTCCATTTTCTTTGTTTTTACATATTTTATCCCATCATATTAAGGGTTTGTGTGATGAGTCTTTGTTCCAAAAGAAAGTTATGTTTATTGTGTCAAGTTCTTTGTGTATATAGGATGGTAGCATGAAGCTTTGCATCAAGAAATTTGGTTTTGAAGCCAAATTAGATTTGATTAGTGTAACTCTTCCTTCCTGAGAGAGAGAGTTAGCTTTCCATTTTATAAGTTGATTTATGGTTGATATGATGGTTTCTTTGAAAGTATTGCGATTAACTTTTTGATTAATGATAGGACATCCAAGGTATTTTCTAAGGAAGTCGTGCTTGGGATACTTAGTACGGATTGGATTAAGTATTTAGTTTGGTTTGAAATGTTGTTTGTAGTTTGAAAAGTAGACTTCTGGAAATTAATACATTGTCCAGATATTGAGCAGTATTTTTTATTATATTTTTTTATTTTGGAACATGCAGTTTGGTTAGCCTTTGCGAAAATAAATGATGTGATCCGAGCCCACCTGGGTCCGCCTTCCCATGGTCTGCCTCGATCGGCGGTCTGACCCAGCGGCCCAGCCCACGGTCTGCCTCACACGGTGATCTGACCGATGGCGCCCTGCTATGTGATCAGGGCGCCAGCGGTCAGATCGTCGTGTGAGGCAGACCGTGGGCTGGGCCGTTGGGTCAGACCGCCGATCGAGGCAGACCATGGGAAGGCGGACCCAGGTGGGCTCGGATCACATCAACAAAAGTGCACTTTTGTTGATGTGATCCGAGCCCACCTGGGTCCGCCTTCCCATGGTCTGCCTCGATCGGCGGTCTGACCCAGCAGCCCAGCCCACGGTCTGCCTCACACGGCGATCTGACCGCTGACATCCTGATCACAGAGCAGGGCTGCAGCCCCTGCACCCCAACCTGGGGAGTGTAATTGGTGATATGATGGGCATTCCACTGCCCTCATATCAAAGGGTCGGGGGTTCGATTCCCCCCACCAACATCCTGGGGGATTAACAGGCGCAAGCCTCCCCCCAGGTTGGGGTGCAGGGGCTGCAGCCCTGCTCTGTGATCAGGGCGCCAGCGGTCAGATCGCCGTGTGAGGCAGACCGTGGGCTGGGCCGCTAGGTCAGACCGCCGATCGAGGCAGACCATGGGAAGGCGGACCCAGATGGGCTCGGATCACATCAATAAAGATGTCATCCGCAAAAGCAAGGAAGGGAATATTATTGCCCCTTCTAGAAATTTGGAATCCCAATTGATTCTTACTACTGGCGCTCTCGTTTTGAAGTTTTCTGGCTAGGAGTTCTGCTGCTAAAATAAATAGGAATGGAGATAAGGGGTCCCCTTGACGTAGTCCTCTTTCAGGATAAAAGATATCAGTTGGTCCATTGTTGACTAAAATCGAGAAGGATACAGTTTCAATACATTCTTTAATCCACCCGATAAATCGTGTGGCGAATCCAAAATTTTCAAGGACTTTTAGAATGAATACCCATTCAATCTTATCATATGTTTTTTTCATATCAAGTTTAATTGCTACCCATCCTTCCTTTCCTTTCTTAGATCGGAAGGAATGGAATATTTCATGAGCTATTAGGATGTTATCATGGATTGATCTTTCAGCAACAAATGCCCCTTGTAGTGGGTAGATCAGATTGTTTAGGATAGGTTTTATTCTATCAGTCATGATTTTTTATATAACTTTATAAATGGTTGAGCATAGACTAATAGGTCTGTAGTGGTTCGTAGAATTTGGGTTATCACATTTGGGTATAAGAATTATAAATGTGTGATTGATTTGCTTGAGAAGTTTTCCCGAGTGGAAGAAACTTTTGACAGCTTTTATAACAGTGGGTCCTACTATGTGCCAATATTTTCGGTAGAATAAGGCAGACATACCATCTAGACCTGGGGATTTATTACATCCAATACCAAACACAACTTTTTTGATTTCCTCGTTTGCGACATTTTTAGTTAGTGCATCATTTTCTTGGGCAGTAATCTCATTGTTGATATTGGTGAGGTCCTCTGTGAGAATATTATTGTTTACATTGCTTTTTTTTAATCTTTTTTCGAAATCATATCTAATTTCATCGCGGATATTTTCGTATCCTATGATAATCGTGCCATCATTTGTACGGATTTCTTTGATGATTTTCCTACTACGTCTACCAGTAGCTATCCGATGAAAGTAGTTTAATTACTATCAATGAATTTTATATGTTTAGTTTTGGCGCGCTAGCTCTAGTATCTTTTTGTGAAAAGAGAGGAGATTCTCTTTTTTGGTTATTAATATATTCTATTCAGTGAGCAAATTGTTGTTCGGGTTGAGAATAATGTCTTTTTGGATTACTGTTAGTGCATCTTCTACTTCTTTTAGTTGTTTGAAGATATTACCAAAGATAGTTTTGTTCCAGTTTTTTGCGCTGGTTTTAAGAGCGTAAGTTTTCTTTATGAGTTTATACATATTAGAGCCTTAGGAATTGAAACGCCAAGCTTGCTTAACTATATTCTCAAAGTTTTTTCTATGGGTCCACATTCTCTCAAATTTGAAAGGTTGAGCTTTGATATGAGATTGGTTTTCTAATTCAACTGAAATAGGGCAGTGATCTCATGAGGTAAATGCATGATTTTTAGTGAAAATTTCAGGGAACCATTGTATGATTTGGTCATGGATTAGGATTTTGTCTAGTTTAGAATACACATTGTCAATTTTTGTTCTATTTTTTCTCCAAGTGATATCACCCCCTTGTGTTGGGATATCTATAAGGTCACACTGATTTTTGAAATTGTTTAATCTAAGGAATTTCGATGGTGGGAGATGACAACCACCTATTCTTTCCGTATTGTTCTGTATTTCGTTTAGGTCTCCTATGATAAGGCAAGGTATATTTGCATGTGCGATAAAGTTTGATAAAATAGACCAGAAATGGTCTTTATCAGTTTCTTTGGTGGTGTGTAGGCAAATATTAACATGATGCAAATATTTTTGTCGAGTATCTTATATTTTATAGCGATAAATCGGTTATCAACGTGTGTCAGTTTGCATAACTCGTTTTGAAGTTGGTATGATTTCCACATTACACAAATGCCCCCCCCCCCCCCCCCCCCCCCCCGAAAAACCATTAGCGGGAGAGTAGTGAAAGTTGTCAAAGTCAGCTTTCCTCCATAGGTGTTGTTTGGGTTCTTTGTCGGTTCTAGTTTCCACTAGGGCCATAATTTGTATTTTCTCGATTTTACAAAAAGACTCTACATCAATCCAAAGGTTTTTTCAACCAATGTGGCTGCAATTCCAAAGGCTTATCTTCATAAAACCGCATGGGGTTTGTTTGCAAGTATTATTGTTTTTGCGGAGAGATTATTGTTATGGATTAATCTAACTAGTACACTTTAATTTTTTGTTTGTTTGTTTGATCCTTTCATGTTAACCCTTCTAGAGAGGGGATAATTTATGGTAAATTTGGTTATTGTTATTCTTACTTTGGTTGGTATCGTGTAAACTTCGTTCTTACCCAGACAATAACAAAGAAAGTCGACAGGTTTCACACTCATAACAATAATACTAAGGTTAAAGGTTGAGTTTTGCGGGTCTCTGCTCTTACAGACAAGCAAATTCATCCTAGCGATAGAGTGGGATGAATTATTGGTGTACATAATAGTTATATTGTCCTTGATACACATAAAATTGTTCCAATAAACGGAAGTAGTAGAGTAAATATTGGTCTTAAGTGTGTGTTTTTTATTGTTGATGTTGGACATGGGTAAGCTGGAGCATTGGATACGCCAGTTTTCATATTCCTTAGTTACCCCCATATGTAGAGCAAGTAGTGGATAGTATGAGCACCATTGAGCATCACGATCCATATGTTGCTTTTCTTCAGCTGTGAGTTTTGGATCCTTTACAAATGTAGAAAGAAGGTAGTAGTTGACAGTAATCAGATTGTCCTCATGAGTTTGTATGTGAAACTTGTTAAGGAGTAAGCAAAGAACCATGGTATTAATCCAATTATATGTAATGCTATTAGAGAAGAGAAACGTAATTAAGATAGTATAGTTGTATGTTTGAAAGAGGCAAGTAGCTAATGCTTCATTGTTAAGTCTTATAGTCAAAAAAGATGCAGACCAAGCCAGTACATGGATTAGGTTTTCACATAAATGGTAGAAAATGACCCTTGAATGGGTAATTGTTCAGTCTTATCCCAATAAAACCAGCAGAGATGGTGTTTATTAAAGAAAAAGATCACATAAGATGTAATGCCGACAGTTTTATCTAACAAACTCATCATATCAAATTCTAACGAGTAGATAAGAGCACACCATAAGATGTAATGCAGCAACATCATTTCCATTGATAACAACACATACATAGGATGTAATACAATAAGATCACACCATAAGTTGGATTGTACTTTAACATAAGGGGGAGTATCAGTGTTTTTGTTGATAACAACATGTAGTTTGGTAGAGTTTACTGCTTTGGACGCATAATCTGATGTTTTTCCAGAGCATAAAAAACTCAGAGTAAGGAAGTTTACCATTATGAAGCCTCCAAAAAGGTCTGTTGTTTGACAAGATCTGGTGACTTTAGTTATTCCCATTCCCTTAACTAATAGGGAATCAGAATCATCATCAGCAGAGTGTGATTCCTTAGACTTATTGATTGAACCCTCCTCATCCAAGGAAGAATTTATCATTAACATAGGGGTATTTTTGTTGATAACAACAATGAGGTTATTTGATGAGTGTGCTTGTGAAGCATTCATCGGTAAATTGTCATAGCAGAGGGTTTTGGAGTAAAACTTGGTGCCTTTATCTATAACAAGGGAAAGAAAGTATAGATAAATGAGTAATAGAGCAGTTACGACATAATGCCGGTAAGAAACAAACATGAACTCAATCAGAAAGTCCATCTTATCATGCTTAAGATCCGAGTAGTTGGTTTTGGTGAAAATATTGATAATGCAAGTCAGAGCAGCAATCGAGTAATTTTTGAGATAATATAATGGTATGAAGGTAAGAGAGTAACAATGAGCCAGTAAAAATACTAGAAATCACCTGGTTTTGAAATTAGGACCCATCCATGAAGGGAGGGTAAGAAGTTGATCCCTGCACCTGAAGATGCCACCGAGTAGCTAGCGCCAACGAGCTCCAGATCCAGGGAGAACCAAGGGGGTTGGGTGGGATCGAAGCCATCGAAGCCAGACATCCCTCACAAGCCAGAAGAAGGAGACAAGGTCCATGACTGGAAACAGAGTAAAACCAAGAGGTAAACAAGGAGAGAGGGAAGAGAAGAGGCCGTCTTCCAAACCAGGTAGAGAAATCAGACCCCAAATACAGGGAAAGGGATGAGTATTTTATGCAGTAAGCGACTAAGCAAGACTCATTCACCCCAACTAAAACGAGCACAAGGAGGGAGCCATGGATGGGGAATCCAAGCGAGCTTCCAAATAGGTGAAAACACTAGGTTAGGAGAATCTTAGAGATCGAGGAGATGGATCTGTAGCCACGATTGTTCCTCTTAGGATGAGATTGATCGGGATAAGGGGTTGGAGGTTGGTGACAGCGGGATTTAGGATTTGGGAAGGGGGTTGGAGCTTGGGAGAGAAGTTTCGGTTCTCTAGTCATGTTTTTAATTGCCTACGAGATATATATCACTTTACCTCCTAATTGGGGACATATCATCCGGTGCAAAGTAGATAACCACTAATTGTTCTTTCCCCAAATTGGGGAAAAGCAATGGCTGGATTTGGAGGTAAAATAAGAGGTGTATATATGTAATTATATGCGATTAAAATTTAGGATAATTAGTTTCCTAAAATTGTGGAGATGGTTACAAAAATATAAAGAAATTAATATGATATTAAATATCTATAACCGTAATATAGGAGAGAAAATTAAATCTTCCATTATTAGATCCATTTTTCGTTTTCCTCTTATTTTCCTCTCGTCCATCTTTTATCATTCAATTAATGAATATTGTCTTGTATTTCGGTGAATATCATTGTTCATTTACTCTAGTTGTCACGTGTATACAATTCCATGTACTCTAAATGAATACTATTGTCATTAATTAAGAATATCGTCATACGTTAGTATGAATATCTATGTTTGTTTACTATTTCTCGTATCTGTAATTCAGTATACATTAAATGAATAGTTTTTTTTTTCTAATTTAGAATACCGTTGTATATTGATGTGAATATCTCATTTCACTTACCATGGTTTTCGGTATTTGTAATTACGTGTATGAAATTAATATGAATATCATCATATCATGACATGAATCAACAAACAATCTCGTGAATATCACCAACCAATATCAAGAATATCACTACCCAAAACATGAATATCAACAATCAATATTGTGAATATCAACAACTAATATCGTGAATATCACCAACAATAACATATAAATGTCATATAAATATGTACATCCATAAATATGAATATCTTGGCCGGCCTACATGAATACGAAATTTAATTTCCTAGTGGAATAGAAACTTTATAAAAACACCACCATTCAAGTTGAACAACAACATGAACCCTAACAATCACAAAACCGTGCCTTGCACGGGTATGACTATATATTTTAAGAATGAATTTAAATTTGTTTATAGTATGTAAAATCTAAAAGAGAATTATATAGAAAAATTAACATGATGTTTCAAAAAGATAATTTCTTGATTGGAATAATTTATAAGGTGTATTGTATGATAAAAGTTGAAGGTAGATGTGTGAATTTATATTAATAGAAGAAAATATAAATGAGGAATTTTATATAATTATTAAAAATAAAACTGCACTAAAATAAAACTGCATATTATATTCTTTATAATGGAGTTTACGGACAATCTATTCACCTTTATTAAATCATGAACACTAATTAAGTATGATAATAATATTTTTGGTAAGTGCACATTTATATGTATGTTAGTGGATGAACCGTATAACGTTACCTATTTACTGACCATCTATCTATATACATATCTTTATAATGGAGTTTACGGACCATTAACGTACATATTATATTATGGACACTAATTAAGTATGATAATAATGTTTTTGGTAAGTGCACAATTATATGTATGTTGGTGGATGAACAATATAACGTTACTTATTTATGGACCATCTATCTATATACATATCTTTATAATAGAGTTTACAGACCATTAACGTACATATTATATCATGGACACTAATTAAGTATGATAATAATGTTTTTGGTAAGTGTGGAATTATCATGTACAATGGAAAGTATATTGGTGTGATAATTTAAGAAATTTGTATAAATAAAAGATAAAATAAATTGTAAATAGAATAATGGTGAACAGGTAAATATGCATAATTAATTGATGATGTGGCATACTTAGATGAATGACACGTAGGAGAGATAAATATGGCTTTAGTAGTAGTATATAGATATAGATATAGATATAGATATAGATATCGAATATAATACGATTCATATTTGAACTAAACCCTAAATTTCCCGCCGGCAAAGTAACTAGAGTGTCAAACTTCAATGAGGCAAGAGGGAGGATAGTGAAAGAGAAAGAATGAATCAGAGGCAAATGATGATTCGAAATTCCGATTCAAATTTGGAGTCGCATCGATTTCGAATGCGGGGTTGCATGGACAGAGATGGCATCAGTAGAGTCGGGAAATACGGTGACAGAGGGGGAGGCAGCGGAGATGGAGAAAGCGGTGTCATAGTCAGTAGAAGCAGAGTCGGAGTCCCCAGAGTCTGTGTCGAAGGCGGCAGACTTGATGGAGACGGAGTCACAGAGAACGAGAGTGAACTTGGATGGAGATATAAAAGACAATTTTGTGATAAAAATAGAAGAGATAGGATAATAGATTGGAGAGAAAAGAATTTTTCCCAAATTATTTCTAATAAAAATGATTTAATGTATTTTATATCAATGTATTTACACCATTGTATAACTAAATCTCTTCGGTTTAAAAATAATGATGACCTAGAATATAATTTCGGAAATTTCGCCCGGTACCCTCGAGGTATTGCGTAATTCGCGAAATAACCAGAGGTATGGTATATTTCGTGTGGTACCCTTGAACTTTCTATTTTTTTGTCAAATGCCCTTCCCGTTAAACCAACGTTAACAAAACGTTAGTGCAAAAAAGTGGCTCTCCTCTGGAGAGGACAAAGAGAGAAAGGGTGGAGCTCGTCGCTCGTCGTGTCGTCGCCGACCAAGTGGCTCTCCCTCTGCGCCGCCGTCCAAGGCCTCTCCCACCGTGCCACCACCGACCAAGGCTTCCTCCGTCTCCCTCTCCCCCCAATTTCCACCACCAATTCAACCTCTCCCTTCTCCTCCCCAAATCCTCCTCCCTCGATCCAATCGAATCTCCCTCCGCCACACCTCCTCCGGCTCCCGTTCCTCCCCCTCCGCCGCCTCCATCCGTCGGAATTGAAACAAAAGTCGTCGCCACCACCCTCCTCTTCGCCACCAGAACCGTCGCCGGTCGCCGATTTGGTCGCTTCCTCCTCCATAGAGTCGTGCGCGCTCGTCCTCTTCCAACGACCACCAGCTAGGTCGGACTCCTCCAACACAAACGTAGCAATCGGCTCTCGGAGATCCACCTTACACCTGGCATTGGAAATCGTAGCAATCGCCGGCGTCGTTGTCGTCTTCTTCTTCTTGCCGGAGCTCTTCAGCTTCGGCTGAAATCCACGGATCCCGTCGCAGGGGTGGAGAGGTTTAGGGGTGGAGAGGTTGAAATCCACGGATCCGACTTCGATCCCGCCGGAGGAGTCGACTGCGAGGAGGAGACGGCGAGGATATTGCCAGATCCGACTTCAGTTTCAGCGCCAGATATCGCCGAGGAGGAGACGGCGCTTGAGCTCCTCTCCAATGCCTCACCGTCGGCGGGAGATATCCGGTGAAGATTGCGGCCGAGGAGGAGACGATGAGAGCTTGGCGGAAGATTGCGGCCGAGGAGGAGACCAAGTGGCTCTCCCCTGGTATTGTTTTTTTTTTTTTTTTTTTGAATTAACGGAATTACTAACTGAGCATATCCACGAGGGTATTTGGCAAAAAGTTTAATAAGCTTAAGGATATCACACGAAATATACCATACCTCTGGACATTTCGCGAATTACGCAAAACCTCAAGGGTACCGGGCGAAATTTCCGATATAATTCCAATTCTACTCTAAAGCTTGTTGTACTTGATCCTAATGGATATATTCCCATCGCATATATTAATAGTCTAAAATGTTAAAGTATATATAAACATTGACCTTAAATTAAAATCGGGTAACCATAGAAAACCATAATATAATAATAAATAATTGAATTAGACGTGCTTACAGAGCTTACTGCAATTGGAATAGTTAACAAACGACCATAGAAAAGTATTATAAAAAACCTTATATAGTTAAGGAACAATTCTTACTTAGATAAATAATAATTTTAAACAAGCTTACATGATATAAAGAGAGAAATTAGACATATTATTTGAATTTTAATCTACTAGTCAAAGTTGTATTAAATCTATCAGTAGCTAGTGCTGTACAACAATAAAATCTGTTTCAAGTGTGAGACAGAACGATTCTTGTTTGGTGTGAACGTGCCAAACTGATTTTTTTGTACGTATTCCTCAAGAGGATTGGATTCCGATCTTATGTTATTAAATCTAGATTCACGATCAGATTAGCATGTGTGATTTAACCATATATTTTAAAAATTAATTTAAATTTATTTATAATATATAAAATATAAAAAAGAATTATATATGAAAATTAACATGATATATCAGAAAGATAATTTCTTGATTAGAATAATCTATAAAGTGTATTATATGATAAAAATTGAAGGTAGATGTGTGAATTTATATTAATAGAAGAAAATATAAATTAGGAATTTTATATAATTATTAAAAATAAAACTGAATAAAATATACTGCATATTGTATTCTTTATAATGGAGTTTACGGATAATCTATTTACCCTTATTAAATCATGAACACTAAATAAGTATGATAATAATGTTTTTGGTAAGTGCATATTATATGTATGTTGGTGGATGAACCGTATAACGTTAACTATTTACGGACCATCTATCTATATACATATCTTTATAATGGAGTTTACATACAATTTAGGTACATATTATATTATGGACACTAATTAAGTATGATAATAATGTTTTTGGTAAGTGTAGAATTATCATGTACAATGGAAAATATTTTGGGGTGTAATTTAGGAAATTTGTATAAATAAAAGATAAAATAAATGGTAAATAGAATAAGGTTGAATAGGTAAATGTACATAATTATTTGATGACGTGACATACTTAGATGAACGACACGTAGAAGAGATAATTATGGCTTTAGTAGTAGTATATAGATACAAATTGGTCCTCCCGTGTAAAATACGAAGTCATCTCGGTCGTCCATTTAATTCTATCTAACAGTTCTGCTTATATCCTTGTGTTAAAGCATTTTAAAATGCGGAGGGGCATTTCGGTCAATTTTCCCTTCAAGAGTTTCATTCCCAGC
Organism: Rheum nobile; assembly: GCA_027886185.1. Taxonomy (NCBI): domain Eukaryota; kingdom Viridiplantae; phylum Streptophyta; class Magnoliopsida; order Caryophyllales; family Polygonaceae; genus Rheum; species Rheum nobile. Next base: position 66,855 of record WOAB01000663.1, on the reverse strand, counting down.
AGCCTATTCGATCTTCTACCGCTTGCGCTCCGCTTCTCCAAAGTTTGATTTCGCCATTGTTGATTCCTTTTCCATGCAACATATAGTGGATTTCTTTCTCATTCTCTATTGTTGAATTTTGGTGTTGCGATTTGCCTTAGTTTTTCTTTCATGATGGATGAATTCTGGTGTTGCGATTTGAACCCTAGAAAATTAGTTTTAAATTTGTGTTTTATTTTTGCTTGATTCGTCTCTTTTATAATGTTTCTAAGCTTCATTTGGGATAGTCATTATCATTCAATCAAGTAAAATCCGTTCATGGAGATGATTGATTTCTGGATTAAGAAGATTGAGTTTGATAATGGTTGGTGAGTTGAGAGATGTCCACAAGATGTTCGATGAAATGTTTGAATGAGATGCACATGATTGAGAGAGATACTCATACTCGTTCTAGCCCGAATTGTTAAAATCAAAGCACATCATTGTCTTCTTCACCCTCAAACACCCAAATCCATATCCAACCCACCCTGATTTGAATCCCAAAACAGCATATATTATGAACCTCAACATTTATTAAATATGATCTTTAGATGAATATATATGAACATTGACACACAACATATGAACCCTAGTTTATTTATATGGTGCATGGATTATGGAAATAAGATTTTTTTCAAAACAAAAGTATGAACTTTAGATCATTATATATGAACATTGACATGTAACATATGAACATGAGGGGAATATATATGAACACTGACTTGTAGCATATGAACATGATGGGACTATATATGAAAAATTGACATGTAACATATGAACACAAGGGGACTATATATGAACATTGACATATAACATATGAACATGAAAGACTATATATAAACATGAATAGTCTATAAATGAACATTCACATCAACAGATGAACCTTAAGGTAATATATATGAACTTGAACATGATACACGTGAACCCAACTTGAACTGAGACTTTTCACAAGCACGATATGTAGCCTATGAAGGATTCGAACCCACATTCATGAGTACCAACACATTGCTATACCATTTGAGCTAATAGGCTATGATAAAATCAATAATTTGGACATGTAACACATTAACCCTTAATTTTTTTTATGGTGCAAGACCATGGAAGAGGAACATGAATGTTTTTCAGATAACTAAATATGAACCGTATAGTACTATATATGAACATTCACATATAAAACATGAACCCTAGTCTTTTCTATGAACATTCAGACGTAAATCTAAAACCCAACTGTCCACGCAGTTCGGTAACCTACAATTTGAGCCCTAGAAAAGATTGAATCCAAAAAATCCTAAATTTTGTGCACCAGATTAGATGCAACGTTCTTTTTGTTGTGCGTTGTTGGTTATCGACCGAAAACCACGAGCAGAAGTAGGTAAAAAGGCTTCCATCGATTTGTGATGAAGAAGGTAAAAAATCGTAGATTCCATGGACCTGTGGCGAAGAATTTCATAAATCCACCGAAGCTTTCATGGATGTGCGACGAAGAAGGTCGAAAATCAAGGTCAGATTCCATGTGTGTAGAATGGCTCAACGGAATTAGAAACATTCGGCAGTGATTGTGAGTTGCCATGGATGAACGAGAGAGAGAGGAGCAGAGTAACGCTGAAACTGAGAGGAGAGGAGGCCTTCGTACCCCTGTAGCTCTAGGTTTGAAATATTTACGGATTTGCTACCTTAAATGAACTGGACCCTTTTTTTGCTGAACCGCTTCCTTCTAATCTTAGCCACACAATTCTTTAATCCAATGGTGTAAAATACTTCGTACATTGTACTGTAGCATTCATGTGTACGTGAAACGGCCTCATTAAATCTATTTAACAAAAAAAGTTGACATATTCTCCAATAAATGCTATTTACTAAATGCTTCTTCTATTACACAATTTTCTCTATTTTATTTTAAAAATTTAACATTTTTTGCAATAAATGTATTAAATATCAAGCAAATTTTAAAAACCCATAAATTAAAAATGAAGAGAATAAACAAATGTAAATTCAATAAATTGTTATTTGTTATATTCATATATAATATCTTTTATATAATGATATAAAGATAAATAAATGAAAAAATTTAGAATAATTTAAAATTAATTTTTTTTCATAATTTAATTTTTAGGATTTAGTTCATAATTCAATTTTTAGGATTGTTCTAATGTAAATTTTGTGTTTAGTTAATAAGTACTCAAAATTGTTATTAGAATTCATGAATAAGAACATACAAATATAAACATAAATATATAAGAAATTTCAACTTATAATAAGGTGTTAAATATTTTTTTTACATGTCAGATATCATAAATCACACATATTTGTTGTTTTTTTATCAATGTCTTAAAATAATGTCAAAAACTCCTTCATAATCAACTATTTGATAAAATTTTGTATATATATTACATATATGTCCGTTGAGAGTGTATATAAATAATTCATAACAATATAATAACAGTACATATATTGATTCTTATAAATTATTTTTGAATAATACTTGAAAAAATGCATAAATATAAAAAAATTAATAACTTATATATAGTAATTAAATATGAGATAAAATATACAATTTTTGTGATGTGATAATATATTGACTATACATATTTTATACAAGTACACCAATATATCTAAAAGATCAACCAAACTAATCATAAATATAAATAAGAATTAAAATTGAATAAAATATTCTAAAAGCATGATAAAAGTACATTGATTCTTTAAATAATACTTGAAATAACATCTAAATACTTGATGTTTAAGCAACTTCTATATAATAATTTGATATGAGATAGAATTAATTATACAACTTGTGTGTGTATCATATAACGTGTGTGTGCATATCAGATGCACTGTTGTGTGCATATGTTACTATGTGTGTATGCATATGGTTTCTGAAATTGTGAATGCCTTTAACATAGTGTTTATACCTAGAGGACTTGTGTGCACATCAAATAACCTGTGTGTGCACATCAATTATACTGCTGTGTGCATACTCCGTGTGTTCATATGGTCTCGGGTCGTGTGCATACCCGAAAACAAGTGTTGGTATGCACACATGTGTGTGCATACCAAATAACTTGTCGTGTGCACATCCATTATACTATCGTGTGCAGACCCCGTGTGTGCATATGGTCTCAAGTCATGTGCATACATAGAAACAAGTGTTGATGCACACAAACCATGTGTGCATACCAAATAACCTGTCATGTGCACATCCATTAAACTATCGTGTGCATACCTCGTGTGTGCATATGGTCTCAAGTGTTGATGCACTCAAACCATGTGTGCATATCAAATACTCGTTATGTGCATGTCAAATAGACTATTGTGTGCATATCATACACCTTGTTGTGTGCATATCCACTACGTGTGTGTGCGTATCAAATATAAGCCCAGGAATCATGTGTTCATACCGCAGAAATCATGTGTTCATACCCAGGAAATCATCCACCTTGTTGGTTATATGTGCACACACACTTTTTATGCACACATATGTGTATTTGATATGCACACATGTCTCTAGCATTAACAACTGTTCCCAAACATGCACACATTCTGAAAACCACATGCACACACCGAGCCTGACATATACACACATACGTTCTGACATATGCACACAACAGTGTATTTCATATGCACACAAAATCGATTTTTTTTGCAAAAATTCGAATTTTTAAAAAATATTTTTTTGCAAAAATTCGAATTTTTAAAAAATATTTTTTTGAAAAATTCGCGAATAATTCGGCCGGGCCGAATTTTTGGACGCGCTTTGTGCATCATGAGTCCTGACACGGGGAGCTGTCCTCATTTGAACTTTTCTCGTGAAGTTTATGGACTTTTTCCACGGAACGAAGGCCTACAAAGCTACAAGTATTAGGGTTTATTTTTCAAGTTACGGATTTTATTGGGAAAAATAAATACTCTGTAAAACATATTCAGTTTGTAAGAGTAATCGGGGATTGGAGATGGGAAATAAAGATAGAGTGGCTCAGTGGCGTGTAGAAGTTGGCAATTTCTTAGAACTAGTGTAATTCCCGTGCCACGCACGGGTTTTACATTATATATATTAAATCAAAAATATTAATAATAATTAAAATGAATTGATATATTAAAAAAACAGATATAGATAATTTTGATAATAAATCAATTTCTGATCATAAATTCATATCTCAACCATCCATATAATTATGATATTTTGGATTTGTATATAATTAGAAAACTTTGGATTTGTAATATTTGTGATTAATTTATAATCTTTGTGCTTGATTTGTATTTAAATTAGGAAAAAATGACTAATAGGTTTATGATAATAATCTTTGATTTATAATTAGATTTTGTTAAAAAATTTTGAAAAAAGCAAAAAATGACATGTGGCGTTTTAACGAGGGAGTGCCATGTGGAGGTTTTAATGAAAGAGTGTCATGTGGCGTAATTAGGTTCAAGTTTAGTATATATATAGTAGATTAGAAAAAAAATTGGTTCATATATAATTAAAAAAAAATAGATTTGTAATCATTGTGATTAACTTGTAATCTTTGTGTTTGATTTGTATTTAAATTAGGAAAAAATTAGTGATATGTTAGGATAATAGTCTTTTATTTATAATTAGATTTATTTTAAAAAATTGAAAAAAACTAAAAAATAACATGTGATAGTTTTAATGAGGGAGTGACATGCGGCGTAATTAGGTTCTAGTTTAGTAGATATATAGTAGATTAGGAAATTTTAGACTTGCATATAATTAGGAAATACTGGATTTATAATCTTTGTGATTAACTTGTAATCTTTGTGCTTGCTTTGTATTTAAATTAGGAAAATGAGTGATGAGTTTAGGATAATAATCTTTGATTTATAATTACATTTATTTTAAAAAATTGAAAAAAGCAGAAAATGACATATGGCGGTTTTAATGAGGGAGTGTCATGTGACGGTTTTAATGAGGGAGTGTCATGTGACGTAATTATGTTCTAGTTTAGTAGATATATAGTAGATTATGAAATTTTGTATTTGTATATAATTAGGAAATTTTGGATTTGTAATCGTTGTGATAAACTTGTAATCTTTGTGCTTGATTTGTATTTAAATTAGGAAAAGTGATTGATATGTTTAGGATACCAATCTTTAATTAATAATTATATTTATTTTAAAAAACTGAAAAAGCAAAAAATGACATATGACGGTTTTAATGAGGGAGTGTCATCTGGTGGTTTTAATGAGAGAGTGTCATTTGGCGTCATTAGGTTCTAGTTTAGTAGATATATAGTAGATTAGAAAATTTTAGATTTGTACATAATTAGGAAATTTTGGATTTGTATATAATGAGGACATTTTGGATATGTAATCTTTGTGCTTGATTTGTATTTAAATTAGGAAAAAATGAGTGATAGGTTTAGGATAATATTCTTTGATTTATAATTAGATTTATTTTAAAAAATTGAAAAAAACAAAAAATGATATGTGGCGGTTTAAATGAGAAAGTGCCATGTGGCATAATTACGTTCTAGTTTAGTAGATATAGAGTAGTTTAGGAAATTTTGGATTTTTATATAATTAGAAAATTTTGGATTTGTATATAATTAGGAAATTTTGGATTTGTAATCTTTGTGATTAACTTGTAATCATTGTGATTGATTTATATTTAAGTTGAGAAAAAATGAGTGATCAGTTTGGGATAATAATCGTCTATTTATAATTAGATTTATTTTTTAAAATTGAAAAAAACAGAAAATGACATATGATGGTTTTAATGAGGGAGTATAATATGACGGTTTTAATAAGGGAGTGTCATGTGGCATAATTAGGTTCTAGTTTAGTAGATATATAGTAGATTAGGAAATTTGGATTTCTATATAATTAGGAAATTTTGGATTTATAATCTTTGTGATTAACTTGTAATCTTTGTGCCTGATTTGTATTTAAATTAGGAAAAAATGAGTGATAGGTTTAGGATAATAATCTTTAACTAATAATCAGATTTATTATAAAAATTGGAAAAAAAAATAATATGTGCCGATATTAATGAGGGAGTGCCATGTGGCAGTTTTAATGAGAGAGTGTCATGTGGCGTAATTATGTTCTAATTTATTAGATTAGAACATTTTGGATTTGTATATAATGAGGAAATTTTGGACTTGTATATAATTAGGAAATTTTGGATTTGTAATCTTTGTACTTGATTTGTATTTAAATTAGGAAAAAATGAGTGATAGGTTTAGGATAATAATCTTTGATTTATACTATATTTTATAAAAACAAAAAATGACATGTGCCAGTTTTAATGAGGGAGTGACATGTGGTAGTTTTAATGAGAGAGTGTCATGTGTCGTAATTTGGTTCTAGTTTAGTAGATATATAGTAGATTAGGAAATTTTGGTTGTGTACATAATTATGAAATTTTGGATTTGTATATAATTAGGAAATTTTGGATTTTAATCTTTGTGATTAACTTGTAATTTTTTTTCTTGATTTGTATTTATATTAGGAAAAAATGAGTGATAGGTTTAGGATAATAATCTTTAATTAATAATTAGATTTATTTTTAAAAATTGAAAAAAGCAGAAAATGACATGTGACGGTTTTAAAGAGGGAGTGCCATGTAGCGATTTTAATGAGAGAGTGTCATAGGTTCTTGTTTAGTAGATATATAGTAGATTCGACATGGTAGGCTCTGGTCTTGCAACTTTGCAAATAATATGTAAATCAAGCAGACAATCTCCTAGTCCGATGAGTTGTCACCAACTCACCATCTATTTACGATTAATCTTTAGATCTTGGCTTCTTCTAAAGTTACACTTATAAAAAATTATATATGTATTTTTAAGAAATTATCAAAGAGGTTATAAGATTCAGTACAACTTTTACAATTTTTTCTTTTTCGTCGCCGTAGAAAGATTTTTTATGGTATTTTATAGTTTTGTATACAATTATTTTCCCAAACCCTATTTATAGTAGACAATTCTGAAATTTATAATGGTATGTTTATTATGGAATAAACAATTATTACAATTCTAAGTAAGATAATTATAATTATGGATATTCTTGAGCCAATACGTACGCATAAACATAATTTGCAAAATTATAATGTACTATATCCATAATAATTGTTTATTCCATAATAAACTTACCATTATAAAATATTCATATTAGGGGGCATATCCGGCTAATATGGGAATATTTTGTTTGCTACATTTTTGGAAGGAATAGGTGATACAAAATATTCATATTAGGGTGCATATCCGGCTAATATGAGAATAGTTTTTATTTTATTTGATTTGATTTTCGAAAAACCAACAAAAAATAAGAGCTCGACACGTGGCAAATTCAATACCGTAATGTCACGTGGCAGCCGAAAATTTTGGTTCATTTTGGGAGCGCCACGTGACATAGTAGGTATTCTACTTTAGTAGATTAGATTAGATTATAAATCTACGGATCTACAAAAATCTCCTAAAACATGCGTCGAATACAACCTTAAAAATTAAACTTAGTGTAATTAACTGATTATTCAAGGGTAAAAGGTATGAATTGTGAAATCATCATGAATGACTTTTAAACTTTTAATCAAGGTCAAACAAATAATTAAATTCAAAGAGTGGACTTTCCACCTAAGAGTACAATATCAAGATATGTACCTTCCATGTACGTCTATATAAACACTTTGTCTTACAACCTACATATATACATTCATACATAATTATCATGATATTGCCATATTGGTTCAAATTTATTAGGTTAATAATAATAATAAAAAGTAATTTGGTGGATTTCTAGTAATATAGTTTGAAGATATGCTTATCATATTGATATATTAGTTGAAATAAAGAGTTACAAATGGAAGTTTAGGATGAAAATATATTATGCTAATTTGAAGGAGGATATCTGCTAGATGGATATTATTTTCAAAATTTTCATTTACAATATAAATAGAGATCTATTAAGTAAATGAGATCTTTAGTATGAATATATAGATATAGATTATGTATAAAAAATATGTGGCTGAGAATATTATTTGTAACATTTTTGGAAAGATTAGAGTATAAAAAATATTCATAATTGTATGCATATCCGGTTAATATGGGTAGTGATTTTATTTTCTTTGATTTTATTAGATTTTCGAAAAAACAACCGAAAAAATGAGAGCTTGACACGTGGCAAATTCAATGCCGTGATGTCACGTGACAGTAAAGGGGTTTGGTTGATTTTTGGAGCGCCATGTGGCGTATTTGGTATTCTGCTTTAGTAATTATATAGTAGATTAGAGCGATTTTGAAGACATACTGTTAAACAATTCTCCATTTTTTTACAAAGGATAAAATTGTCAAGAAGGTGTCAAATGGAGATGAAATAGTATAATGGTGGTTTGATTTAGCATTTTGGTTCCTAACTAGTGTAGTACCCGTGCCTTGTACGAGATTTGTTTATCGTTTTCACATTTAGACAAAAATAATTATACGAAAACTATATATTTAATTAAATAGAAATAATTATATGGTGAATGAAAATTAATTAATATAGAAATATGTATAAAGTGAATGACAATATAAATGAGATGTCGGACATTGAGACATGCTCACTAATTATCAAATTATGACTAACTCTAAGCATGAATCATGTGTATTTATACACTTATTGCTATATCAATTTTGCAATATAGAATGACAAAATAGGGAAGCATATTTGTTAATCTGAACAATTTGAAGGTGTTTTTTGTCAAGTTAAGTCATCAATAATACGGTGACTAAAAATTTTGAGGTACAATATATGTATAGTGGAAATAAATATACTAATCACTCATTAATCTTATTGTTATAAAAAAACAATGTTATTTTAGATAACCGATAACATGGTGACTCAAACATTTGAGGTACAATATATATATTGGAAAATAAATATACTAATCATTCATTATCTTATTGTTAAAATAAAAAACAATGTTGTTTTAGATAAATTTAATAAATCTACTAAGCAATTGGTAGAAAAAAATATAATATGCATTATTCAACACTAACCAAATAATCAATTGCTAAATATTTTATATGATCATGTTGTAGCTAAATAATCAATTGGCCGTATACATAGTTCACATTTTACATATACATAGTTACTATTTTCAAAACTATTACCCTATATACATAGTCACCATTTTTGTGAAATATGATTATATTATATATGTTAAAATTTGAAATATAGATCAATAGTTTTAAAATGATAACTATATATAATAGTATATTATTACTTGCACATAAAAAATGAAGATAAGATTGAGTTTAAAAGTAAAGTAAATGAAGTGAAAAAAGTTGGAGTGACATCTGATATGTAATGAAATACCCCGTTATAAAAAAAAAGGAAAAAAAAAGGGAGGTAGATAAATCAAAAGTCAGTAAAGGGGAGGGCAACCCTCATCTGCTTCGTGTTGGGAGAGCACAGCGAAGAGAGAGAGAGAGAGAGTGAGTTCAGCTCTGCCCTTCCTTCGTCCGCAGCTGTTCTTCCCGCCGGTGGGCACGACCGCGACTGCCACCACCACCACCTCCTTTCCCTGTGCGAGGAGCCGCGAGCTGCTGCTGTGCGAGACTGCGTGCTGCTGTGTTCTGCTGTTGTTGCTGCTGCACTTGCCAGCGACAAAGAGCCAGTCCCGGCGGCGACGACTCGGTGGACGACGAGGTAATTATGGGGGGGTTTCTTCGATCTGATTTTGGGGCACCAGATAATTGTTGCTGAACTGCTGTTGTTGACAGAATAGGGTTTGAGCAGTTTTAGACTGAATTACAAAGGGGCTAAATCAGTGGTTACGTGATTGTTAAAATTTTTGCAGATCTGGTTCGGTATTGAAGGGAATTTTTTGACAGATTTTGGATGCTTGGATAGAACTGAATTTTTGGCCAAGTTCGGTTGGAAAATTCGGGAAGTGGACAGCCAGAACTGCGTTCAGCTGAAGTGGGTAAGTAAAGGTTGGATGTTTGGTTTCAATTTTGAAGAGTTTATGCACTGAGATTGACTATTATTAGACTAAATTAAGGGCTGAATTTGGAGGTTGCAAGCAATGGCATGATATGTGTTAATTTAACGCAGGAAATTGTTCGGTTTGTCATTGCAGGTTCGTTCGGGTTTGGTTGGCGAAGTTGGTAAAATTCTAGGATCTTTACCATTAAGTTTAAGGCAAGATGATTCTTGCTCTTTCTTCTTACCTATCTCCCTAAATAATTATTTTCGTATATTGCCATTTTCAGTAATGATTTATGCACTCGTCCGTTAATTTGATCTAGAATTGTAGGCGTAGAATTAAATGGTTGAATGTGCGGATATTGGTTTTGTTGTTGGGTATTGGTTGTTGTTGGCTATTGGTTTTGTTGTCGGATATTGGTTGTTTGCTTGGTTATTGGTTTTGTTGTCGGATATTGGTTGTTTGCTTGGTTATTGGTTTTGTTATTGGGTATTGGTTGTTGTTGGCTATTGGTTTTGTTGTCAGATATTGGTTGTTTGCTTGGTTATTGGTTTTGTTGTTGGATATTGATTGTTGGTTGGTTATTGGTTTTATTGTTGGGTATTGGTTGTTGTTGGCTATTGGTTTTGTTGTCGGATATTGGTTGTTTGCTTGGTTATTGGTTTTGTTGTTAGATATTGGTTGTTTGTTGGTTATTGGTTTTGTTGTTGATTTATGTTGGATCATTATGCGGTTGTTGTTGGTTGTAGTTAGTTGTCATTGTTGGTTGTTGTTAGTTGTGACTGTGGGTTATTGTTGGCCATTGGTTGTAGCTGTCGGTGGCCGTTGATTGTCGGTTAGTTGTTGGTTGTTGTTGGTTGATTGTTTGTTTCAGTTATAAGGAGGGCATGACTCCTTATAACTGGGCCGGGGTGATGATCGCCTCACCCGACCACGTGAGGGTGTGACCTTACGTTGGTTCAAGGCCACAATTGGATGGTGAGTGTCCCATCTTTAGTCTATCCATGGATAGTATGGTTACTTAGGGTGATGATTGTCTCACCCGTGTATATGATAGTATGGTTACTTAGGGTGATGATCGTCTCACCCGTGTATGTGATAGTATGGTTACTTAGGGTGATGATCGTCTCACCCGTGTATATGATAATATGACTACTTAGGGTGATGATAGTCTCACCCGTGTATATGTTCGTATGATTATCTAGGGTGATGATAGTCTCACCCGTTTATACTCGCAGTGTGGTTGAGATTGGATTGAATGTGTTTAGCATATTGAAGAGTTGGATAGGAATGGTTAAGTAATGGTTAGGTGATAGTAATAATATATATATTTTGATGTGTTGTCAATTGGCGTTGGTTGGATGGTATGATAATTCTTTCCTATGTTCTACTGTTTTTGCTTGATGATTCTTGCTAGTCTTTCATTAGACTAACCAACCTCGATTTATGTTTCCGCGGTTGGCTGGTGTATCGGGTCCACCAGTCAACTAGTCTTTGCAGGTTCGGCAGCAGCAAGGGGGTTCTTGATCACAGATTCGTCTTCACAGTTAAAGATTTACTTTTTGCATCGGATTTGAAAATATTGTATTAACTACCTGTTGTTTTGGACATAAATTGATATACTGAACTTGATGCAAGGTTTAAATGTTGTTTCAAACCTGAAACAAGGATTTTGATGTTGATAACTTTTGTATATTTGGAAGCGTTTTGGGTTTTTCCTTCTTAAAATCGCCTTGTAGACCTTCGGGCCTACGGCACTGTGACACCTCTGGCTTGGGGTGTTACATGTAATTAGGTTTCTTAATACTTGTGCATTGCGGGCTAGTGATTTGTTATTGTTTTCACATTTAGAAGAAAATATACATAAACTATATATTTAATAGATATAAAATATGTATTTAGTTTGTAACAGTGTAAATACAACTATAACTTAAGTATGAAAATATAAAATATTTTATTTTAATAAGAAATTGACACAGAACTAACCTTTGTATTTGAAATTAAATCTCTACACCTAGAAAAAATAGATGCATGCTAAAATAAAAGAAATAATTAAACAGAATAAACTAATGGAGAATAATAAAAAATTACTGGAAGAGAGATGTCACTCATCATAGCTTTATTATTAGTAAAATTGACTAAATAGTCATCAAATAGGTTGAATAATAACCATTCGATAAATTAAGTGTATTATTTTATTCCTTCAATTTTGAAAATTGAATGATCACAAAGACCATATTGTAGGTTAAACCACCATCAAATGGATGATGAAATTAAATATAAATATTTTGTAGTGTATGATTTATGACACTATTTCTTAAACAATTTTAAAATAGAATTAGTGCTTGGTAGGAATATATTTAATTATGACTATAAATGAAAAATAAAAAGTTTTTTAAAAGAGAGTAATTGGAGTGGCGTGCAAGTAACATTGTTACTTGTGATATTATGACAAAGAATTAAACTCAACCTATGGGCGAAATTCTGGTGAGGAAGTCCTCTTAGAGAAGGAATAAGGATCAACTCCATCCGTAGGATGAAGTTGATCCAAAGGCCATAAGCTACTTTATAGGAGGTGTGGGCCCCACGCGTGCAATGTCCAAATTCACGCGATTGAAAAATAGCGGGCTTTCAAAAAACCGTTCGCTCTCTTCTCGATTCTCTCATTCAATTGCTCAAATCAACAACAAACCGTTCGCTCTCTTCTCGATTCTCTCATTCAATTGCTCAAATCAACCTTCCGTTGCACCTACAAAGGATCTCTCAAGCATTTTTCTGCGATTTCCTGCGATTTGAACTTCAAAACCCTAGAAGAGGCAACCGAAGAGTTCCAGGCGATTTCGTCGCGATTTCGAAGCATTAAGAGGCAAATCGTCGCGATTTCGACTGCATCTAAACGAAGCAATAACCTAAAACACACAAAGAAGAAGAACAATCAACAACAAACAAGAAGAAAATGAGGTCTAAGATTGCGAGTGGAACACAAGGTATATTTTCATCACAGTATTTTGATTGTAGGTGCATAAATTGTTCAGTTGATGAATAGGTATGCATTTTATAATGTATGCAAAGGTAGATGTAGAGATTTCTGACTAAATACATAATCGCAAAAGTTTATGATGATGGAGAATACTCTGATTTGAACTTGCTTCTATGTATGTGACTGAATATAACTGTGTGCATAATAGATCATTAAAAAGTGCATGACTCACTGCTTTTGCTCTAACATGTGGTTATGTGAATAATACTGTCCATTATGAATGATTTATGTGTATAATATGTAGGAAAAATCCAGCATGGTGATGACAAAAATCCACCCTATCTAGTGAAAGAGTTAAGATATGGTACAATAATCATTAGTCAAATACCAGTCCAGCTTACATCACCAAGCAAAACTCAAAGAAAATCCAGATCTCAAGCTAAAACAAAACAACTAGATCTAGTTACTACAAATACAACTTCACCATCGCCATCAATAACCAAAAGAGTAACAAGATCACAAAAATATATAGACACTGGTAAGTCAAATAGTAATATAAATGCATGAGTAATTGATTGTAAGTGCATGAGTTGGTATATTTTGGTGCATGAGTTAATAAGTGAAACTGCATGAGTTATTTCGTATTAGTGCATGAGTATGTTTGTGAAAGTGCATGAGTTATTTTTAGTGATTTATTGTTGGTGTATGAGTTGGTATGTGTTGGTGCATGACTTAATATGTGATATTGCATGAGTAATTACTTGTTGGTGCATGAGTATGTTTATGGAGGTGTATGAGTGCTTGTTTATTGGTGCATAAGTGTGTTTGTAAAGCTGCATATATAAGTGCTTTTGCTTCTGACTGAGACTGTGAAAGTGCATGAGTGGTTGTTTATTGGTGCATGAGTATGTTTGCAAAGGTGCATGAATAAGTGCTTGTGCTTGTGTTTAAAAATGTGTGCATGAACAAATTCTTATGCACCATGAATTAACAGAGAGTGAAGCACAAGAAAATGTGCAACCTTCTACAATGCATGGAGATGCACAACCTCCCACTCCTATGGCTGGTAAGCTAATGGTCATCATATCTCTTTAATTTTTAATCAACATGCATTTGTTAATTAATATCTAATGCTTTTGAGTTTTGAACACATGAAAAAGAAAAAAGAGCCAAGCAAAAGGCCCTTAGAAATCAAAAAATCCAAGGGTCTTAAATGAAGATAACAGTGATAGCGAGGATATACCTATTGCTGAAATGCTTTTGAAAATCGAGAGAAGAGCTGTAGAAGAAAGGAAGGCTGCTGGTGAAAAAGCTGTTGTAGACAGAAAAGGGAAAGCCAAGATGGAGATTCATGCAGAGAGAAAAACAAAGAAACCAAAGAAACAGGTGAGGGCAATAGAGAGAAGGTGGAGAATGTATTTATTTTAGAATCCAAGATCCCTAAGGTGGGGAAAAAAAGAGGGATACTAGAACTGAGGAAGGACTACAGAATGCTAGTGTGTAGAACATCGCCGTCTGTTATTACCACATACGTGCTTTCAAAATATGATTTCAAACCCTACCAGAGAAATGTTGTAGAGGAAATGGGCTTTCAAAATGTGATTCACTGGGATATCAAGGACATGCCTATGCGGCTAGGCCAGTATGTCTATAGCAGGTTTCACCCTATGAATTCTACATTCAAACTTACTGATGGGAGGAAGATACTAGTTACAGAGACTAATGGATATGATTATCTCGGCATTCCAAAGGGAGAGGTTGAAATTGAGTTACCTAAAGCACTTACAAATGAAGAGATTTTGGAGAGACTGACAACTGATTTTCCAGGGAGGGATATCAAGAATCTGACAGCGACCGACATCTTGAAAAAATGAAAGAATATGATGGAGGACCATGGTTTAAGAGATATTTTATTCTGCTGTTTGTCAACACAATTGTTGAATCTTATTCTAGTGGGAAATAAACTTGAAGATTCTTCAATTGCTGGAGAATGTTGATCAAATAAGGAACTTCAATTGGAGCTATTTTCTCTACAAGGCACTTATTAATTGCTCTGTTGCATGGGCAAATAAACAAAAAAAGACTTTCAATGGGAGCTTGCTTTTACTGCAGGTAAATATTCCCATTTTGGTATTTTGATTGCATAACTACATGAGTTAATGTGTGTAGATGCATGACTGAAAGAGGGTTGGTGCATGAGTAAGTGTTTCTAGGTGCATGACTTAGTATGTGATGGTGCATGAGTAACTATATGTGTAGCTGCCTTGGTCTGTGTATGTAGGTGCAAGAGTTAAGAGTGTGTAGATGCATGAGCCTATTTGTATAGGTGCATGACTGAAAGAGGATTGATGCATGAGTAAGTGTTTATAGGTGCATAAGCTAATGAACGTTGGTGCATAAGTAAATTTGTTTCTAGATGCATGAATATATCTGTGTGCATGAGTCAGTGAATATGAGTGCATGAGTTAAGGCTATTGAATGCATGAGTCAATCATTATCTAGTAATATAGGTGTTTGCTTTACAACTATTCTATGACTAATTTGAATTATGTTTTCCAATTGATTTACGTCGACAGACTTAAGTGGAAAGGTCTAAATGTACAAAGAAAATTCCCAATAATCAGGAATTGGAACACGAGGATGTTGAAGGATATGGAGGATCAGGAGATCCTGCATGGTGGTTTTGGGAATGGATTTCTACTAGGTAGACCAACCTTTAGTGACCCTGTAGAAGCAAGCGGGAGTAGGATTGTGAATGAAGCTCAAGAAGCAGATGTTGAAGTTCCAACTCAACCAACAAATCTAGTTGAAACAGACGAGCAAACGAAGGCTTTCATGGAGGATTACTTGAGAGAGATAGAAGGCATGGCTCGAAGTGTACGAGCAGATTTAATGAAGAAGAAACAAATCCCCCCACAACAGTTTTAACGAAGTGTACGAGCAGTTTCCATATCATAGACAACTCATCAAGTGGGGCGGATGACAAGTATGAAAAAGTACCATCTACTCTGGTGAGTATACATTGAGTATAACGATTTTATAACAATTAAAAGTTTTCATATACAGAAATGTGATAGAATTTAACCGCTTTATTTGTGCAGAGAACTATGATGGTCAATTTCTTCAGGAATAATGATATGGAAGCCAAAGCTAAAGCAATTGAACACATTGCAAATGTCCCATGTGAAATGCTGCAAATAAAATGGAAGGATGGACACAACAAAGTTGACTATGGAGTCTTTCTAATAAGACACATAGAGACATATATGGGCAATGGACTGTCAAGCTGGAAGTCTAAACTGAATATGGGAGACAAAAGCTAGTTGGCAAAGCTTAGGATCAAGTATTGTTATGCCCTCCTAACCAGCAAGTTTAATGAAAGGAAGGCTAGAGTTGAACAAATTATTCAAGAGAAGAAAGCTGGAAATGTAGCTGTTTCTAGCGCTCAGGAAATCAGACAACAAACAGCAGCTGTGTATGGTCGTGGGCGTGGGCGTGGAAAAAAGAATAGGATGTAGGAATGTTTCAATGTAATTTGGGTAATCTAGTGAACAATTTAGATAATGGTTGTAGGAATTTGGTTTGAATGTTTTCAGGAAACAGTAAGTATTTGTTTGTTTGCAAGACAAGTTTGGTTTTCAGGAAAAATTGATTAAGTGTTTGTGGTTTTCACTTCTTATGTGTTTCTCATTGAAAGATAAATGCTCATTCAAGCGTTGAATATTGAGCATGCTAGTGCTTGACTAAGTGAAACAGATTGCATGAGTCATTGTTTGTTGGTGCATGAGTTAATATGTAAAATACACGAGTTATTATGTGTTGGAACATGGAACAGAATTAGTGATTTTGTATTGGTACATGGGTAGTATGTGGAAAGTGCATGAGTCACTGTATTTTGGTGCATGAGTGAGTATATATAAGTGCATTACTTAATATTTGAATACATATAAAATTTGAACCACCTAATTAACATATTGAGGACAAGTCGTGATGTTGTGTCCTGACCTTTTACAAAGAGTACATAATCTTGTCTTCTTCCTGGAATTTTCCATTCCAACCTCTTGGCCACTTCTAATGCGCATCTTCCTGAACTTGTTCTTTGCCATTTCAGGAGGATGAACATTAGCTTGATCCGGTAATTGGCCTACAAATTTCTCAAACTTATAGTTGCTAGCTGATGTTGAGGCAGAAGGATCAACTACTTGTGACCTTGTGAGTGTAGCCTTTTGTTGCTTTAAAATAGCTAAAAAGTCTTTCAATTTATCCATGTCATCACCAACAATGTCAAGACAAGAGTACATTTCTATCATCACTTCAGCCAACAACCGCTTCTTTTCATCAATTTGAACACTAGCATCATACACTGCACCATCCACTTCAAAAATTGGTTGTAGAATCGCTTGCTTCGTCCAACGAGTTTTTATTTCTCTTATAGAAGAGTAATTTAAATTTTCATTAACTTAGTTAAAATAAATTATGTTAAGATAATTTTTAACAAATTATCAAATGAGTTACAATATTATAGTGTAGAATTCAATAATTAAGTTTAACCATGAATGTAGTTTTGTAGTTTTGAATATTGTAATAAAGGTTATAGAATTTATTATGTCTATTCCATGTAGGGATAAAATAATTCTTAACCTAAGTATGTTACCTCTTTTATGTCATAGATTATTTAAATTTATGTGAACCTCAAGTTAATATTAATTTAAATAAACTTATCAATTTAACAAGAATTATTTAGATTTATATTAACATTATGTTAATTATGATTTAAATATTGAGAACTTCAGCGAAAATGTGACTTAATTATAAAACAAGATTAATGTGATTTTCTTTCACCTTAAACTTGGTTAAGATACACATTTAAACTTAGGTTAATTTTATAAAATAAGTTTGGGAACTTCAGCCCAATCTTTGTATTGAAACGAGGGCATATTTGCCAGAAAAATGAAAAGTCGCACCCCAAGAGAGCTGGTAACAGAACAGAAGGGGAAGCTCAGAAAGTATCTCAAATTGCAAGTCCATCGCCAGGGAACGGCCTGTAACACCCCCAGGCCAGTGGTGCTACAGTGCCATAATCCAGAAGGATTATAAGGCGGGTTTAAGAAAAATGCAAAACATGACTCATATATAAAATATATCAAAACCAGCACAGCGGACAAAAAACTATCCAGAGTTTGAAATCACAATCAAACTTAACGTGCAGAAAATACAACAGTTTACAAGCCAAAAACCAATACAACAAGTTCAACCATTTCGAAGTTCAAACCAAAAGAGTAAGCCTTCGACTCCAAAACCGACGGTGATCAGAATCCTCCTTGCTGGCGCTAAATCTGCAAAGCCAGATTGACTGGGGGACCCGATACCCCAGCCAACCGCGGCACGTAAACCGAAGCTAGTCAGTCTTTTGAAAGACTGGCAAGACTCCTCAAGCCAAAACAGTTAAAAACACATAGCATGGTCACGACAATCCAATCATGTCAAACAACAACCTACCACACAATATATATATATATATATAAATATACTTAACCAATATCACTCCGACCAACCAACCACATAATCAAGAACACAGTCAATATCATCACAAAATCACTTACTCAAGTACACAACCAACATTCAACACAAAATCACTTAATCAGTTCGCAACCAACATTCAACACATAATAGATATCACAACAATCAACCAATTGTAATCAAACAATAATATAACTCAACACTGAAACACAAACGACTCCAACACATCTCCAATTCAACCTCCAATCCATTCCAACCCTTGGCCCTTAACGACGTAGGCGTATACCTTGTATACCCTGCGCGGTTTGGTGAGTATATCATCACCTGGCCCTTCGACCTCCAATTCAATTTCAACCCTTGGCCCTTAACGACGTAGGCGTAAACCCTACGCGGTTTGGTGGAATCCATTCCTACCTTTGGCCCTTAACGACGTAGGCGTATACCTTGTATACCCTACACGGTTTGGTGAAATCCCTTTCAAATCCTTGGCCCTTAACGACGTAGGCGTATACCTTGTATACCCTGCGCGGTTGGGTGAAATCCATTCCAACCCTTGGCCCATCGACCTCCAATTAACAACAATCCAACCACCACACCGACAACCAATCAATTATTACACACGACCTCTATTAACACATTTTCACACACACATATATATATATTCATCCAAGAAACTTTAAAATCAATAATCCAATCAATCCACGACAATCAATCCACAACAATCAATCCATAACAATCAATCCGCCACAATCAAACAACAACAATCAATCCACATCAGTCAATCCCAGCATACACACATTCACACACAAACATTCACACACAAACGCACAATCCCAGCATACAACTGCCGGCACGCACACAATTTAACACATAACCGCCAACACACACCGGTGTCGACATACACAACCCAACACACACACACAAGTGTCAACAAACACTATCAACAACAATCAATCACATTTAGTCACAATTGACTACCACGTCAACATTTAATTGCACACGATACGAGGCAACAACAACCAACCATTCAACTAGGTTCCGCACAAAACCAATAACCCAGCACATAAATAATTACAAAACACATAACCGATATCCGTCAACAAAACAACAACCAAACAAACAATAAATATCCAATCACAGAACCACTGATTACTCACACAATCAATTGATCTACAACAATCAACGGCAACCAGCAGTTACAACCAATATCCGACAAGAGACAATTACTCAAACACACGCACACACATATTCAACCAAGCAAATTCACAGCTAATAGTCCAAATTAATTTACTCAAGCAAGGCTAAATCAATTACTGAATCAATATAGGGACAAAAGTAATTTTATAAAATATACGAAGGGTTAGCAAGATTTATCTTGCCTCAAGTCCAACAACGACGACTCCAGAGATCTCCAATCAATCCGAACGAACCTGAAATAACCATCCGAGCAATTCCCTGGCATTAATTAACTCATACAAATCCACAACTAATAAACCCCCAATTCAAACCCTAAATCAATACCTTCAAAAATTCAGCACTACACACACACAAATTCAAAGCTCAAATTCAACAAAGCTGCACCACTCCTGCACAACTTCAGCAAATTGAACACACACAAAAATCAGCAATTGGTGCTGCACAACACAACTTCACAACATCATTTCGATCATATACAACATCAATTCGAACCTAACCCTAAGCTTACCTTGTCGACAATCAAACGGTAGTCACCTAGGAGGGCTCCTTGTCGCCGGAACCACAACGACGACAACGAACCACAGCTGCACAGCTCCACCAGTCCACGCACACAAACACCACAATTTTCACTCGTTGGTGGCCACAACTCATCCCCGGAAACACCACCCATCGCCACCGGGAAGCAGCAACATAACTCGGCTCAACAACAGCAGCTACGAGGACAGCAGCACCACCACGGCTCCACAACAGTAGCCACGAACAGCACGAACCAGCAGCAGCGAAAACAGCAGCGACAGCACGCAGCCAAGACAGCACGAACAGGGGAGCTCCACAGCAGCAGCGAACACGGCTTGGGCTCGGGCTCGCCGGAGGAGAAGCAACTCGGCTGGCACGGGAGAAGGAACGAATTCGTCGGGGAAGAGAAGGAGCTTGGCTGGGCACCGGTGAATCGATCGGGAGAGAGAGAGACAACCGAGAATGTGTTTAGGGATTTAATCCCCAAAAATTTTATTTCCCCCAATTTTAACAAAATCCCATAATTAATTTACACTTATGCCATCATCCACTTATTTGGGGTATTTCATTCTCCCCCCTTTACAATAGTTTCGTCCTCGAAACTCGGATGAAACAGGTGCGGATAACTGCCTCGCATAACTGACTCTAATTCCCACGTCTCTTCTTCTGTTCCATGCCTAGACCATAACGGATGATACACATCTCTCCTCAGCTGAGACACACGAAATACGTCATGCATTCCACTCATCTCTGGCAGCAATGCCACTTGATAAGCTACGACACCAACTCCTTTCAGAATCTCAAAGGGACCAACGTACTTAGGACTCAACTTGCCTCGTTTCCCAATTCTGAATACTCCTTTAGTCGGCGAAACTTTAATAAACACATGATCTCCCACACTGAACTCCAAAGGACGTCTACGAACATCCGCATACGATTTTTGTCTGCTCTGAGCTGTCAACAATCTCTGACGGATCACCTCAATGTCATCCTTAGTTTTCTGCAGAAGCCCAGGAGCAACTAACACAGCATTAGTCAAATCATCTCAACACAATGGCGATTTACAGCGACTATCATACAAAGCCTCATAAAGTGCCATCTGAATCAACGCATATCAACTATTGTTGCCGAAGAATGACTTTCCTTGAGAATCAATTTTCTAATCTCTTATCAGCTGTCACACATAACCGATTATGAAGTCACAAAACTCCATCCTCATGAATGAAAATTCCGGGTGCCTTTCCTTGAGCAACTTCACTGCATAACTTGTTCAACACAGAATCTTGCGATTGTTTCTCTTGGATCTACTCTACTAATGTCGGTTGAATTTCCATCACATTCAGCATCATTTCCTTCTCAGACCAATCTCAATCTCACCCCGCACAATTCTTGTTGCAACTCCGGCAGAACTGATAAGCACGCAACCGTATACTCGAGAGTCAACTTCCTACTCAAAACATCAACTACCACATTAGTCCTTTCTGATTGATACACAATATCTTTTCCACAATCTTCAATCAATTCTAGCAACCATCTGTATATCATGTTCAACTCTCTCTTACACAATTTGAGCTAATGAGAAGCATACACAATGACCTTCTCATTCTGCATTAGAACGTAACCCGGATCTTGCTTAGACACATAACTGTAAATAACAAACCCTTTTGTTCCTTGCGGTATAACTAGTACTGACACACTAATCAAACATTTCCTGAGTTCTTCGAAACTCTCTCCGGACACTTCCTGTCCCATTCAACTTCCTAGCCTTACGTAACCTGCCACAATCTGCCTGTAGCAACCTGCGCATTCTACTTCTCAACTCAGCCGAACCCATAGTTGCGAAATTCTACTTTTTCAGATGCAACTGAGTTCTCTGTTCCTTATCATCTCAAGCATCAATAGTCTGATCAGAATCAACTGTAGCAGTCTCCCTGATCAGCACTCATCAGTATACTCAAGGATTGTACAGCTATGCCTTACCATCAAAGTTTATCTCAGAACACAACCATATCTGAATGCGCTTAATCTGTCCTGCTCAACCCTAACAATAACAGTAGCACAACAATTCATACAGAATCATCACCACTAAACTACCCGCATCAACCTCTTGATGATAAGCTCAACGGCCTCATCCTTTACCATACTCATACTCTTTAAACCTCTAGCACGTCCCACTTATCAGGGAACACACCATAAAATTTTCCAACAACACTAAACATCACATATGAAATTAATCATCAATATTCAACATATAAACATTAGCATAAAACATCACAAACAACACTTACTTACCAACACAACTCACTACGGTTGACAGCAAGGATTCCTGATCACCCGATCGTTCACAACAACAACGTATAGAATTCCCAAGTTGAAAACTCTGAAAGAAAACAATTTTTTTTTTGAAAAGAGCTCTGATACCAACTTCTGTAACACCCCCAGGCCAGTGGTGCTACAGTGCCATAATCCAGAAGGATTATAAGGCGGGTTTAAGAAAAATGCAAAACATGACTCATATATAAAATATATCAAAAGCAGCACAGCGGAAAAAAAACTGTCCAGAGTTTGAAATCACAACCAAACTTAACGTGTAGAAAATACAACAATTTACAAGCCAAAAACCAATACAACAAGTTCAACCATTTCGAAGTTCAAACCAAAAGAGTAAGCCTTTGACTCCAAAACCGACGGTGATCAGAATCCTCTTTGCTGGCGCTAAATCTGCAAAGCCAGATTGACTGGGGGACCCGATACCCCAGCCAACCGCGGCACGTAAACCGAATCTGGTCAGTCTTTTGAAAGACTGGCAAGACTCCTCAAGCCAAAACAGTTAAAAACACATAGCATTGTCACGACAATCCAATCATGTCAAACAACAACCTACCACACAATATATATATATATAACTATACTTAACCAATATCACTCCGACCAACCAACCACATAATCAAGCGCACAGTCAATATCATCACAAAATCACTTACTCAGGTACACAACCAACATTCAACACAAAATCACTTAATCAGTTCGCAACCAACATTCAACACATAATAGATATCACAACAATCAATCAATTGTAATCAAACAATAATATAACTCAACACTGAAACACAAACGACTCCAACACATCTCCAATTCAACCTCCAATCCATTCCAACCCTTGGCCCTTAACGATGTAGGCGTATACCTTGTATACCCTGCGCGGTTTGGTGAGTATATCATCACCTGGCCCTTCGACCTCTAATTCAATTTCAACCCTTGGCCCTTAACGACGTAGGCGTAAACCCTACGCGGTTTGGTGGAATCCATTCCTACCTTCGGCCCTTAACGACGTAGGCGTATACCTTGTATACCCTACGCGGTTTGGTGAAATCCCTTTCAAATCCTTGGCCCTTAACGACGTAGGTGTATACCTTGTATACCCTGCGCGGTTGGGTGAAATCCATTCCAACCCTTGGCCCATCGACCTCCAATTAACAACAATCCAACCACCACACCGACAACCAGTCAATTATTACACACGACCTCTATTAACACATTTTCACACACATATATATATATATTCAACCAAGAAACTTTAAAATCAATAATCCAATCAATCCACGACAATCAATCCACAACAATCAATCCATAACAATCAATCCGCCACAATCAAACAACAACAATCAATCCACATTAGTCAATCCCAGCATACACACATTCACACACAAACATTCACACACAAACGCACAATCCCAGCATACAACTGCCGGCACGCACATAATTTAACACACAACCGCCAACACACACCGGTGTCGACATACACAACCCAACACACACACACAAGTGTCAACAAACACTATCAACAACAATCAATCACATATAGTCACAATTGACTACCACGTCAACATTTAATTGCACATGATACGAGGCAACAACAACCAACCATTCAACTAGGTTCCGCACAAAACCAATAACCCAACACATAAATAATAACAAAACACATAACCGATATCCGTCAACAAAACAACAACCAAACAAACAATAAATATCCAATCACAGAACCACTGATTACTCACACAATCAATCGATCCACAACAATCAACGGCAACCAGCAGTTACAACCAATATCCGACAAGAGACAATTACTCAAACACACGCACACACATATTCAACCAAGCAAATTCACAGCTAATAGTCCAAATTAATTTACTCAGGCAAGGCTAAATCAATTACTGAATCAATATAGGGACAAAAGTAATTTTATAAAATATACGAAGGGTTAGCAAGATTTATCTTGCCTCAAGTCCAACAACGACGACTCCAGAGATATCCAATCAATCCGAACGAACCTGAAATAACCATCCGAGCAATTCCCTGGCATTAATTAACTCATACAAATCCACAACTAATAAACCCCCAATTCAAACCCTAAATCAATACCTTCAAAAATTCAGCACTACACACACACAAATTCAAAGCTCAAATTCAACAAATCTGCACCACTCCTGCACAACTTCAGCAAATTGAACACACACAAAAATCAGCAATTGGTGCTGCACAACACAACTTCACAACATCATTTCGATCATATACAACATCAATTCGAACCTAACCCTAAGCTTACCTTGTCGACAATCAAACGGTAGTCACCTAGGAGGGCTCCTCGTCGCCGGAACCACAACGACGACAACGAACCGCAGCTGCACAGCTCCACCAGTCCACGCACACAAACACCACAATTTTCGCTCGTTGGTGGCCACAACTCAGCCCCGAAAACACCACCCATCGCCACCGGGAAGCAGCAGCACAACTCGGCTCAACAACAGCAGCTACGAGGACAGCAGCACCACCACGGCTCCACAGCAGTAGCCACGAACAACACGAACTAGCAGCAGCGACAACACTCAGCCAAGACAGCACGAACAGGGGAGCTCCACAGCAGCAGCGAACACGGCTTGGGCTCGGGCTCATCGGAGGAGAAGCAACTCGGCTGGCACGGGAGAAGGAACGAATTCGCCGGGGAAGAGAAGGAGCCACTAGAGAATCGCCGGAAGGAGAACCGGTGAATCGATCGGGAGAGAGAGAGACAACCGAGAATGTGTTTAGGGATTTAATCCCCAAAAATTTTATTTCCCCCAATTTTAACAAAATCCCATAATTAATTTACACTTATGCCATCATCCACTTATTTGGGGTTTTTCACGGCCTGGGTCAAATCCGAGTCACTGCAACCGAAAAAAGAGGAACCTTTTCCTCGAAGATATGACTTTGACACACCCCTCGCTCACCCAGAATGAGAAGAAAATCCAGAGAAAGGAAGTAAAAGAAGAGAAAGAAAAAGAAGCTACCTGTTGAAGCGCAAAAACCACCGGAGATACGAGATTGACAAGAGTCAGCCACTAGAGAATCGCCGGAAGGAGAACCGTCTTCTAGGTAAGTAAAACAAGGTAGAAGACAAACCCAGAAAGAAGACAATTTATAGGGTTTGATGGTTTGGGACGGCAGTTGAAGGGACGCACTTGGATGCCACGTGGATAACCCCGAACGAAACACTTGGCGAACAAAGAGGCTCTCAAAAAGAATTCAAAATTTGAACCGAAAGAGTAAAAGGCGGGATCAGAAGTCTGCAAGAACTACCTGACATCTGGGACAAGGAAACCTACGCGCAGAGAGCCTTGAAAAGGTTCTGGAGGCTCCCACGAACCAAGCCTTCGCTCATGCTTCGCAAAGGGCTTGGGGGGCTGGCTGTGGGAGTCAGATTTCCCACGCATGCGGAATCCTACGCGTAGGGCCTTAGGCCTACCAGAATTCTGTTACAAAGAGAGAGTTGGGTGTCAGGCCATAAGAAGGTTCGACGCATGTGGATGAACCCTCTCAATCAGCGAGCGACACTTGGCAACACGGTAGTGGGTAGCAATTCTTATATATACCCTTGAATTCCATAAGGAGAGGGAGGAGATTTGGGCAAGGGGGAGAGAGAAAGAGAATCAGAAAAGCTCCATTGCCATCTCTGGCTTTGTGCTCTTGGGTTCTCTGAAACCGGTGGCCAACGAGCGATTTCTTCCTTGCTTCCCTTTTTATCTCTCTTCTCTACCATTAGATTCGTTGTTCTCATCACTGACTTGGGCGTCGGAGGGTGTTCTCCCGGGGAAGCTCTCTCCGGGAATCGTAGGTCAACACCAGGTCAAGCAGCGAGAAGGAGGACAGGAAGGCGGAGCCAAGAGGTCAGACAAGGAGGAAAGAGGCTGAAACCATGAGCAGATTACAGGCTAGAAGTCCCAGTTCTCCGAAGTGACGAGGTGACGTAGCTCAGAACCCAACTTGAAGAGAAGGCTAGATCCCAGAAAGTCCCTTGTCGCGGTCCGACATTTCACGTGAAGGTCATCAAAGAAGAAAGCAGCTGAGGACATCCCCCAAAATAAACAAATTCCAAGTACATCCGGGTTGAGGGTGTGTTGACCCCCAACGTCTTCACGAACTGTTGAAACGGATTTCAACAGGAACCACACAAACATCGCTACTATATCGAAGAATAAAGGACTTCTCATCACAAAGCACGAAGGAAGCTCCGACAACCCACTTTGCAACGTCATATCCGTTGGCAGGAGCAATTTGAGAGGGGGCTTGTTTCTGATTTTTTCATCATCAAACTTCCCGGAGCAAGCAAAATGCTAACTACCCAAGAAGATGTAGTTTGCATGATTCATCGGAGGGCGACAAAGTACCGGAACACGCCTCCATGACTTAGTCAGGTAAGGATGTTTGTGAACAGATCTAGGGGGGGGGGGGGTGTATAGAGGGTGTTCTTAACCAGGACATAGACCATTCGATCCCGACGGCGAAGAACAAAACGCCGAAAAGAAACAAAGCGACAAGATATAGGGTTAGATTTTTTCAGACCGATGAGATTTAGAGGGAGATAGAGATATTTGGGGGTGAGAAGGGGGTGTTTGAATATACTCTTTACCACCTCCCACTCGTCCACGAAAGGCATTGTCGAGAAACAGCAGAGTGGAGGAGAAGAAATATGAGACGGTGATGTGAATTTTGGGAGGGCTTGAATTGGGGGCGCGTGGGTTTCTTGGAGCGCATTCTATTTTTTTTTAGAATTGGGTTCTCAGATACATTGTGTTTGTTGTTGATTGTTATTGTCGGAGGGATTTGCCTCTTTGTTTAGATGGGGTTTTTTCCAATAGCTTTGTATTGTTGATATTTGTTGATTGAGGGTTGAGATGAGCTTGGGTTTTTGGGTGAAAGAGGAATTTGAAAGAGAAATGTCATGTTCTTTTGATTATGGGATATTAAGATCTTTATGATAATTTTGGAGAATGTTATTGGTACTTTGATTAAGGTAATCAAAATCTTGTGGATAGATTTATGAGTTATTACATGGTATAATAGATGGAGACGACTTATAAGAGGTAATGTTAGGATCGAGAAAACTTTTGTAAGATTAGTTTCAAGGACGATATTATTTAAGGATTTTAACCTCAAGTAGTGAGTTTAATGCGAGAACTCGTCCTTCTATCTTGGTAGACTAGTTTCGGGATCAAAACTATTTTTAAGGGGGTAGTATTGTAATAGTCCACCTTAAATTAGAAGGGTATTAGGGTATTTTTATTTTGATAATAATAAAAGTTATGAAATATATTTTATTTCTCTTATAGAAGAGTAATTTAAATTTTCATTAACTTAGTTAAAATAAATTATGTTAAGATAATTTTTAACAAATTATCAAATGAGTTACAATATTATAGTGTAGAATTCAATAATTAAGTTTAACCATGAATGTAGTTTTGTAGTTTTGAATATTGTAATAAGGGTTATAGAATTTATTATGTCTATTCCATGTAGGGATAAAATAATTCTTAACCTAAGTATGTTACCTCTTTTATGTCATAGATAATTTAAATTTATGTGAACCTCAAGTTAATATTAATTTAAATAAACTTATCAATTTAACAAGAATTATTTATATTTATATTAACATTATGTTAATTATGATTTAAATATTGAGAACTTCAGCGAAAATGTGACTTAATTATAAAACAAGATTAATGTGATTTTCTTTCACCTTAAACTTGGTTAAGATACACATTTAAACCTAGGTTAATTTTATAAAATAAGTTTGGGAACTTTAGCCCAATCTTTGTATTGAAACGAGGGCATATTTGCCAGAAATTCATAAAGTTGGGCAAGAGAGCACTTTGGGGGTGATCGTGTGCAAATAACATAAATGTGGACTGAATGTTCATTGTTCGATGTGCTCTCTATTCGATGTTTAGAAACTCCGATATCAAATTTGTCATTCGTGTGCAATTGTAAATGATTTTAGAATCCGTCAATTCTGGGATATTTATGAATCTCTTGCCTTCGAAAGCCCCCAAAATTCCGCTTTGATTGATATACATAATATGCCTAATTTATTCTCGAAATTAGGATGAATCCGTAACAAATTCAGATGAATCACGCGATTGTGTCGTGAACTTCTTTTGGAACGAATCAATGATAGAAAGATTTGTATTTGGAGGGAACTTAACCTTGTTAGCAACCTTCATCATTATATGCCACATGCACATCCAGTGGACAGAATGAGTAAACACTCGTTCAACAACAGCCTTGACAGATGCAACTTGATCAGTTATAATGACATGATGTTCATGGCACATCGCCTTCTTGAAAATCTCAAATAACCACACATAAGACTCAATGTCTTCATGCAAAAGCAAAGCAACAACAAATGTAATAGACCTCTTATGATTGTCCACTCCAGTAAATGGTATGAACACCATATTATATCTGCAATATGGGGTGCAAGAGTTTGAACATGTTAGTGCATGAGTGATTCAGTAAAGGTGCATGAGTGACTGACTATAGGTGCATGAGTTACTAGGTATAGGTGCATGAGTTACTCAGTGTATGTGCATGCATTACTCATTATAAGTGCATGAGTTGATGAGTATAGGTGCATGAGTTACATGGGAAAACCATTTGAAAATAAAATTACCTAATCAATTGGTATGTAGCATCAGCCAACACTACATCACCAAAATAAGAGAAACTCTTCTGATTGATAGGATCACACCAAAACAAACGGCATAGCTGGCCCTCCTTGTTTACGTCATAATCAAAGTAATATGCATTACAACATTCTTTCTTCTTCAAAATGTCATTGATGACCATTTGAGCGTCACTGCCTTCCATGTATGAGTTCAAACCCCTCATAAAGTTCTTGAAGTCAACAACAGTGACGCCTATGTTAGCATATGAACCCACTAGATTCTTGTACATTTTGTTACTCTTAGTGACACCAATATTGGATTTAATACAGTTCATCATAATTTCTTGATGAAATGGAGTCACTTGCCTCTTCCCTTTTGAAAATACCATATGAGACAACTCCAACATAGCATGCGTATGACCACACTCCAATTTTGTAACACAGTAACCATCATTACCTTCATACTTGAGCCAACACTTAGCTTCACATCCACATCTATTAGATATTCTCCTCCTTTCCACAAAATCTCCATCTGTCGGGACAACCTGGTTGAACTCAGAATATGGAGATACAACTTTGTATCCTTCTCTGTTACAACAAAGGTACTTCCAAATAACAGTCGACGATACATCCTTGTTTTTCTTGGTAGAACAAACACGAATAGTAAAACCACATGCCGCTGCATAAGCTTCGTAAAAGACGATAGCATCATTAAGAGTTGGGAAAAGCTGCCCAAGATACGGCTTCAATGCATTATTGCACTCAGGAATAATATATTCAGCATTAATGCTTGGGGAACCAGATATAATATTATGCTTCATTTGATGTTCATCTCCTGACAAAAGAAAGAGTGAAATTAATAATAGAGCATGAGCTAATAAGTGCATGACTGATTAGAAGAAAGTACATGACCCAATGAATAAAGGTGCATGAACCAATGGACTAAAGTACATGAGGTAGTTAGTTTTATGCATTAGTAACACAATCAACAATGGTTAGGTTATGTGCATCGCTGACTGAAAATAAAGTTCATGAATAAAGAATAAAGGTGCATGAACCAGTGGACAAAAATGCATGAACTAGTAAGAAAGTGCACGAGGCACTGAATTTAGTGAATTTTGAATCTGATTAAATTGCAATTCACAGATCTTAATTTCAACCAAGCACATACCTAAATTTCAACCAAACACATACCTAAATCCCAAAAATTGAGAGATTCTGTTGAAAGCACATACCTAAATCCCAAAAATTGAGAGATTATGTTGGAAGCACATACCTAAATTTGGAATTTCAGCATAAACAACAAACAAATCAACAATAAGTTACAAATCTATACCTGAATCAGTAGAAGGAGTAACCATGTCGACTAAGAACAGTAGATAACCAGAGATCACGACAAAATAAAACGAAAACAGAGAGAAAGCACACCAGCGGCAGCACAAAAAGATAACCGAAACGATCGGCCGAGAGAACGATGAGAGCAGCAAACAAAGATCGAATTACCACGAAGAAGAGAAGAATTAGTTGAGAAAGGAACAATGGCGGCCAATTCTGTTTTATCGAAATAGGGAAAAAAAGGAGCGGCCAAGATTAGATGGAGAGGGAAAAGAAGGAGCGGCCAGGATTCATCCTCATTCCTGCCCTAATCAGCCATCCTCACGTGATCTTTTTCCTATATATAATCAGAAGTTCTATATTATTAAGACAAATAGCAAAAGGATAAAGTAGCATATCAAATTTTAAATTAGATTGAATATACATGAACTAAAATCATTTGTATTAATGTACAACCGTCAACATTATTAGTTATAACCATATTAACTCCAATGGTGTGATACATAATATATATATTTTTTATGTAATAAATCAAGGGAGGTGTTACATACGCTCAAATTTTTTTACTAAATAAACTCAATTGTCCACGCGTACAAAATGCGGGAGCGGGACTCAATGCACGGATACGCGAAGCGGGGACGAGACAGACTGAACGGGTATCCGAAAAGAGGTCGAAAACCACAAAAAGTGCAAATAGTTACGCACCCGCTTTGCGGGTGCGGGACATTGTGACAGTGCAAATAGTTACGCACCCGCTTTGCGGGTGCGGGACTTTTATTTGCTTAATATTGAAAGCGGGCGCAGATCTCGCTTAATTTGCACCCACTTGATATTGAAAGCGGCTATTCTTGCGATAGTCTGTTAAAGTTTATATTACTTTTAAAATAAAATATTTGTTTAGTTTCCCTTCTTTTGCTATTTTCGCTCCTTTTTCCCCCAGATCTCGCTTTTAAAATTTTATCTATAAAATCATAATTTTATCTTTCGTTTGAAATTTTGTCTATCTATAAAATCGGAATTGCTTCACAAATTTTTACAACATTTAAACCTTCTCAAAAGCGATTTAAAAGTTAAAAAATGTCAATGAATGATGGAGTTTTGGTACAAGAAAAAGATGTTGAGAATACTGAAATTGAAGTGGTATTTATTATTTGAAATTTAATTTAATTTTGGTTTTCCTTTTTAGTTAAATAATACAGTACCGCTATACAGTTTAATTTTCTATACTTAGTGTAGATATTAATTTATATAGTTTTTAAAATTATATGATGTAGTTTATTTTGATATGCTTAGCGCGCCTATTAAATTACTTATATCATGTAGTTCATTTGTATATACTCGGTGTAACTATTAAAATTATATGATCTAGTTCATTTTGATATACTTAGTATAACTATTTCGATATTTCGGTATGACTTGTAAGTATATATGTACTGAATTAAGTGTTAATAGTGTAAGGATGAATCATTGTATTGTTTATCTAAACACTGAAACATATTGTAAATAGGTATACACGAGAGATTACTCAGAGAACTTTTTCATAGACTTGGTGTGGGATAGTCGAGAGGAAATGATTAAATGGGTTAAACAAAAGGGTCGGGAATTGATGATGATTATTGTCATTCAAAACTCAAATCTTAGAAGGGTGAAGATGAGCTGCGAGCAATTCGGCAAGTATAAATCTAAAAACATCGAGGGAATGACAACCAACACAAAGAAGTCCAACTGTCCATTTGTGGTGATTGGGTTTAGAGTGAGTAGAGATTCAGAAACAGGGACAGAAAGATGGGGTGAGCTTAGTGTCATTAACGGACACCACAACCACGACTTTCCTACTAGTTTCCTTGGGCATGCATATATGGGTCGAATGAACTCAGACCAGGAGGGCATGGTTAGGAGATGGACAAATATGAAATTGATGCCAAGGTGTATTATTTTTGAGCTTCGGAATCAATTCCCCGAAAATGTGACATCCGTCAAACAAATCAACAACTTTCGGCGGAAGATTCAATCCGAGGAGCGTGGAGATTTGACGGTAGCCCAATGGACGCTAACATTCTTGGAAAAACAAGGGTACAAAGTGTATCATAGGAGGGATAAGCAAACTGATGAAGTGGATATCTTATTATTTGCCAACCCAAAGTCACTGCACTTGTTGAAGTTATTCCCATATGTCGTTGTTGTTGACAGCACATACAAGACTAATAGGTGCGTATTTAATGACTTTTAATATTTATTATTTTTATTTATTTATACAATCCTATTAAGACTTGTTATATGTATAGGTATGGCATGGCTTTGGTTGAGATTGTTGGTTTTTCCTCTACCGGCAAGACATTCAACATTGCATATGCATTTACTAAAGGGGAGGACATACCTCATTACATTTTTATCATGGAAAGTCTGGAGAATATATATATGTATCTGGGAGAAAAGCCAACGGCCATAGTGACTGACCGAGAAACCGCTCTCATTACTGCAATTGGTGAAGTTTTCGGAGATACGGTGAAACATCTTTTGTGTTGGGTGCACATTAAACACAATATTGAATCATATGCTCTCACCGTCCTCAAGGCCAAGGATTACGCCGACGCTTTTGCAAATAAATGTTGGGGTTTGTTTTTGTCAAGAACGGAGGAAACGTACGAAATGAGACTCCAACAGTTGAGAAAATCATGGCACAATGGCCTTGTTGGATACGTGGAAAGGACGTGGCTCAATCCATACAAGGAGAATATAGTCAGAGCTTGGACCGACCTTCATCTTCATTTCTTCACCCGAACCACAAATAGGTACATTTTACTCTAATCTGTATGCTTGATATTATTGCACAAGATAGTTTATAACATTTTTTTTATAGGGTTGAGGGTATACACAAAAACTTGAAAGAGGTTTTAAAATCTTCTCAATACGGTTTCAACTCATTTATTGAGAGGATCCACTATGCCTTGGAGTTCCAATGTGAGAGGGTTAGAGAAACAATGTAAATGTCACGTACAAAAGTTCCAACGGAGGTGCATGATCTGCCAACCCACATCCATGCCTTATTTTCCCCTTTATTCTACAAAGTGACGGAGAAGTGCTTGAAGATACTTTTGGATATGTATTATTTTATACTGGATGGAAAGATCCAGGAAGTTTGCAAAGATCATTGGTGGACAACATGCTATGGGCTTCCGTGCATCCACAGAATCGGAATAGCCATTATTACAAACACTCCGATCATGCCGAGTGAGATTCATCGTTTTTGGAAACAAGTGAAGTGGGAAGGAGATTCAACAGTGGTTGCGGAGGAGAGAGATGGTGGCACGGTACCCGTCGCGATGCATCATGTGATTTTTAGGGAGATGTTCGGGGATTACAAAGACGAAGTAATGTCTGATGATCACGTAAAGCAAGTCTCATCGTTGTTCTGTGACTTGAAGTACCCGCGGAAATCTACGTTGAAGGAGCCTAAAGAATGTGTTTCAAAAGGTAGGCCGAAGGGAGCCACCGGCAGCAAATACTCCACAAAGAGGGAACCGAGCAGGGTTGAGCATTGCAGGGACGTGTACTCGGATTCACTCAATGGCAAGAAGCCCCCTCGACCACGAGGACGCCCCCGAGGTAGCAAGTCAAGTAAGGGAGTGTCGACCGAGAGTGGGAGTCAGGCACATGACACCAACGAAGATGCGCAACTCCCAAAGATCATCGTGGAGCGCTATGGGATTACATTTGGAGCTGAGACTGTGGACTACTTCATGTTTGCCTTCATTAGCATGGCTCAGAACGTGGCAGCAGACGGACATTGTGGTTATCGAAGCCTAGCTGTACTATTAGGATGGCCTGAGAGTGAGTACTACAAAGTTCGCATGGAGATCGGGCAAGAGTTGGTGGTAAACAAAGATATATACATGAGCATACGCCCCACTGTGCACCCGCATGATGACCTTTTGCAGAATGTCAACTACTTGTCCAGTCCTTGTGCCCCCAGATACTGGATGGAGAAGCCCATGATTGGTTTAGCATTTGCAACTCGATTTCGGGTGGCTCTTGTGTTTTTGTCTTGGAACGGCCCGTGCCTATGTTTACCGATGAAGGCTTCCGATGACAACGACAAACCACCAACCAAGATCATGTCCATAGCTTTATTCGACAACCACTTCATTCCGGTAAATACGTAAATTAATTTAATTCATTTTAAATTAGGTCATAAAATATCCAAACTTAATATTTAACTTTATTTGATTGTAGTTGTGGCTCAGTGATATTGCTCCACTACCACCCCCTCCATCTTATTGGGTGAGATTCAAAGACCCTAGTGTCGCTGGTTGGGACAACTTCTACGAGGAGAGGATTGCACAGTGGCGTACATATAGGATGCAAGCTGGTCGTACAACAACACCTTTTGTA
Organism: Rheum nobile; assembly: GCA_027886185.1. NCBI lineage: Eukaryota > Viridiplantae > Streptophyta > Magnoliopsida > Caryophyllales > Polygonaceae > Rheum > Rheum nobile. The sequence continues at coordinate 31,989 of WOAB01000663.1, read as the reverse complement.
TAGTTGATGATTATAATGCTTATGAATAATAGTAATATATATTTAAGAATTTTATAAGCTCATACATAATTAAATGCACGTATTGTTACGAGTGGACAAAAAAATAAAATAAAATCGGGATACGCTCCCGGGGAAAAAAATCCCATCAAACCCTATTGAAATTTTCTACCCCGCCGCCCACCTTCATCCCTGAACTCAACAATCATCCAAGCCCTTATGCTAAATCCAAACTCTATACTCCTTCTATACTCCATTTTGATTACCATAACCCTCCGATTCGGCCTCCTTCAAAGGCTTCTTGCCTAGATCGGCCCCGACAACCACCGAGCAGAGCCATGTCTCTACCGAGCAACACTCCGACGACCACCAAGCAGAGCCATGTCTGTTCCGACCACCGAGCAACTATCCGGCGACCACCGAGCAGACCTCGTCCCTTCTCGGTCTTTTCGCAACCGAGAAAGAGACCAAATGAAGAAGACAAGATGTTCGACGATCTCGACAATCTTCCTCAGGAAGACAAGATCCGATTGGCCGATTCCACCGTCAAATAGAGTTCAAACTTCTAGCTCAACTAGATACCCAAACTGAAACATTCTAGCATTATTTGGGGCCATATTTTGACTGAATCTCCTATATCTACTGTCATAAAAGGACCATTTTTCTCTATCAAGTAGCACTCTCTGAGCTTCTCCTATAAACTTGAAAGCAGCTTCAGCACCAGGAAACTTGTTCTTATCAGGATGAAAAAGAAGTGCAAACTTGCGGTACTACTTTTGATTCCATAGTATTTAGCATCAGCAGCTGCCTGAGTCACAATAAATTATTCATTATCAATTCAATGGATCGATGGGAAATCATAATATGATTATGAAGAATTGAAGTGCTAGAAACAACACTCATTTTTTACAATATCACCAAGATATTCACTAATATCTGAAACATATTTGATGGAACAAGTGAAACACAGTCAACCACTACATTCTGAAAAGAGAAAGACACAACACATAAGCTACTACTCACTAATTTGTTCTGAAAAAAGAGAAAGACACAAGCGTGATATTAATATCACTGAGAAACATAAGCAAGTAAAGATATTAATATCCTGTCTTCCGGTTCTTCAATCGCTCAGATCTTCTTGGAAACTCTTGCTTAACAAGACACAAATCAGCAATTGGAAGAGCCATCACACGCTTTCCATTCATGACGGAACGACGGACCTCGGCATTATTCTGAAACTCTTGATAATTAACTTCTTCTTCGAAAATTCCTTCTAAAGTGTCAAACCATCCACATCGTCTAAGATGCTCACCGACCACCTTCAATCCTACAGATTTGCTGTCAATCAACTCTCGCATGAATAATCGAATTTGAAGCAAATCACGTACATGAGCAATTCTTTTCTTGGAAACCATTTTGTCTCTTGTTAAGCTTTGTTGAGTATATGAAGTTAGAATCAAAGAAAATTGGTTTTTATATACAACTTGATAAACAAGCACAAACTTCAATTCCTCCAATTTAATCCAGCACGAACTTCAATTCAGGTTGGAACGTGATAAACTTGTTTGATTAATTAGGAGAATCAGTGGAACGTGGTGAGTTAGTTGTTAGCTTAATTAGGAGAATCAGTCAATATTTCCTCTGTTTACTTAACATGGCCACGTGGGAAGTATAGAAGATATAGAGACTCGAGGGATTCTTGTGCTGGCAGCAATACTTCTTCATTTATCATCCCTACAGGAAATCCCCGCTCCCGCAACGCGTTCGCGTGACATTTTCCCCATATCATCCCTACAGGACACGCGCTCCCGCAACGCGTGCGCGTGCCATTTGCCCCATATAAACCCAACAGGGTCCCTGGGCCCACAATCATCGTCTTCTTCCTAAACGTAATCTCGATCTCCCTCTCCCCGCCGCCGCTAACCCTAATCCCGTTCTCCCTCCTCCTCCTCCTCTTCGTCCTCCTCCTCCCCCGAATTCCGGCCCACACTCTTCTCGCCTTCTTCCTCCTCCCCCCGAAATTACGGCGTTGGTGCCCCGAAAATCCCCAAAACCCGCGTCCTCAAAACCCTAAATCCGGCGTCGGATGATGGCCACCAACGACGATTCCGGCGACGCCACGACTGTCACCCCCTCTGTCGTCGATCCGGTGGCCGATTCCACCACCGTCACCACCTCCGTCGTCGATCCGTCACCACCAGATCTTCCTCCTCTAGACGCAGTTCTTCCAGGCGTCCACAGTGGTGGTCAACCGCAAGCTACAGTGGCTGGAGCTGGCGGTCCCGTTGGCGTTAGTGGTGCCATTTGCCATGACGATAGCTCGGTCATTCTTTCCCGGACGAGGCGTGGACGACGTGGTCGAGGCGATGCGAGGGGAGGTCGAGTAGCAGGTCATCCCACACCTGGTCGTGGCATATGGCGTGGTAGTCTCCCTTGGACGCAAGAATGTCTTCAGGTATGTATTTACTTGTATATTATAATTCGATGTACATTTTATTAGGATTCAGAATTAAAATTACTAAATCTATATATTTTAAAAATTAACTAACATGTGTCTTGCACGTATATAACTATATATTTTAAAAATTAATTTAAATTTGTTTATATTATGCTATTATATATGAAACACGTACGTTCACCACTAAATCTGATTAATTGTATATTCTTATATATGAAATTTGATTATGAAAATCTTATATGCCACATGTACAAATAACACTATGTTTTGGTAGTTCTTACATATATATGAAACTTGATTGTGCAATTTTGTATGAAACACGTGTAAATGATATTATATCTTGTTAATTAGAATTGGATTAATCAAAACTTTAACTAATAAAAACATAATAGAATGTGTTTTGCAAAAAAATATGATGTAAATTAGCCAAAATTTTAACTAATAAAAAGATGATATAATTTGTAAAATAGTATATAGATATAAAGAGGTGAATTATATATGTAAAATGTATAGATCTAGCTTTCCTTATTCATGAACAATGGTATAATCTAGATATATTTAACCAGTAGTTGATAAGTACACTTTATATTTAGGCTTTAGAATTAAAATAACGTAATAAGTAATGATAAATATATTTTAACCAAATTCAAATATAAATTAAATATTTATAAAACATATTAATTTATAAATTAAAATTAACCAAACTCTATTGTAAAAATTAACCAATTATGAATAAGCAATGAAAGATATAAATTTAAAATTTATAAATTTAAATAATAGGATTTGGCTGTGGCTGCGGAGTCAACACGCTCCCAGCAACGAAATCTCAGTCGTCACGTAGCAGAGCGGCGTGTTACCGCATCGGTCCGTCGGGGCGATAGGGATCGTTCAGGATCTAGGGATCTGCTTGCCGATATGACTACGGAGGCATCATCGGGGCCCAGCAGTGACCATCTAGAGCTGATGGTTGAGGATGTATACGAGGACGCCCCGCCCATGACACAACCCGATTCTCAGGAGCACACGGGGGCAGACCCGATGACCACTCCTTCCGCTCCCCCGACGACCCCACGAGCTGCTGCTCATTCTTCTGCTCCACCAGTGACCCCGCGAGCTGCTACTTCTTCTGCTCCACCGACGACCCCGCGAGCTGCTACTCCTGCCCCACCTTCTGCTCCCCCGATGACCCAGCCAGCTCCTCCTCCTCCGCTAGTTGATCACCCCCCGCCGCACCCTCCTGCTCGCGCGGGCCGTCGGGGCGGACGAGGCCGAGGAGGCCGTGCCGTACAACCTCGTAGGCTGCGACGAGGTCGACCGGTTCTTCCTTCTCCAGATCCGGCTCCCGAGCCTGATGCCGAGGCCGAGCCCGATGCCGAGGATGGGGTTGGCCCTATTGGGGGCGAGCATAGGCCGTGGATGCCAGGGGGGCCCATATCAGGGACGATTCTGACCAGTTATCCGACGCACATTGCTCGGTATATTTGGGCTGGTGCGGACGTGTCGATGGTATGTATAGTTTATTAATGATAATTTGTTTGAGTTTCGTTAGAAAATTAAAATTATGGTACGACAATTATATTAACCTAGTAATTTTTTTTACAGTCTCGACCGTGGCTACGAGCTCACACGCGTGTCCTCGAGTTCATTAAACTTCATCCACGTGTTGCACTCGACCCTGATACGTGGTGGCCTATTGCACAGCGTAGCGGCCTGACCCAGCCAGGGTCGTTGGACTACGGGGATGTCGATCACATCCTCGTCAGCGCATTTGTGGAGCGTTGGTATCCCGAGACCAACATCTTTCACTTTCCATGGGGCGAGGTTACAATCACTTTGCATGACGTCCAGATGATTATGGGACTTCCCATCGATGGGGTTGAGATGACGGAGCAGATGGCTGATGGGCCTCTCAGGATCCGCATCTGCCAGATGTTTAACTTTACCATGGATGACATGTACTGGTATAGCGGGCGCGGCGGACTCCTCGGGCGGGACATCGTGGAGTTTGTGGAGAAGATGATGGAGAGAGGACAGATAGAGGAGGATATAGCTTCTGCCTATCTGTTCCTCTTGATTGGCTGTACTATTTTGTGCGACAGGTATACCGATTGTAACCTCTGGTAAATTTTTTTAGCCCTTATTTTTAATATTTTATACTAATTTCTTTTCTTTTGAAAAATAGGTCCACAAACCGGGTGAAGCACAAGTATATACAATTCGTGCTGGACCATGACAGAGTTGGCAAATTCGCCTGGGGCACTGGGGTTCTTGCGATCTTATATCGCAACCTAGGGGAGGCATCCCGGGCTCAGACGGCTGGCATAGCGGGTTGTATGAGGCTTCTCCAGGTATGATTTTTTTTATTACTTGTATCCTGATATTTTATTTTGTTAACATCTTGTAAAATGGTCTTATAGTGTTGGATATGGCGTTATTTTCCGCGTTTCGGAGGACACACATCACAGGACCCGCAGCGACTAGCGGATCCGCGGGCAGCAGCCGTGGACGAGCCTGGACCCATTACCCGCGTGGATGCGGATAGGCTCGTCCAGCTTAGACAGGCGCTAGATATGGTTACAGCTGAAGAGGTACATTCTATAACCGAATCTAATTACTTATAATAGCTATTAACAAATAGTAACATGATGTAATTACAGGTCCGTTGGATGCCTTGGAGAGTCAGGGGTGAACGCCCGGAGGGGGCAGACTCAGAGGTGGATTTCAAGACTACCCACCAGGGATCCAGGTTCGACGGTATCATCTGTTGCCATGATGTCCAAGAGGGGTACATGCTGAGCCGAGTGCTACGCCAGTTCGGTCTGAGGCAGGTGGTTCCTCCACCTCCGTTTCAGCCGAGTTTGGTGACCAGAGGGATATGTTCGAAGAATTACAAGGTGGAGTTCAACGAGCCATAATTTCCTACATGGGCAGAACGCGGCAACCATCTCTTCGATATTGATGCGTTTCAGCCATGTAGGTGGCCCTAGGACTATGATACCCACTACATAGACTATTTTGAGGAGATTACTCATCCATACGTGGATCCTACCTCCCAAGCACAACATGTCATTCCCCGACCTCCAGTAGTTGATATCGTTGCGGTATATGTTTTCTTATTTTTAAATGTTTACTACTTATGCATTAGTTTACGCAATATTAACGTATTTAATTAAATTATGCAGCGGGCGCAGATGGTGCTCGGGTTGACACGTTCCCGGTTGGATACCGACGGGATCACTGATGGAGAGAGGGCGTACCTTCTCAGTGTTATTCAGATATTGGTGGGGGACGCTCACTCGATGCCGGATCCACCTCAGCGCGCATCGCACATTTTTAGGGAATCACAGTATGAGCGCGGTCAGAGTAGCGGTGCCGGAGGCGATGAGGGAGATGATGGACTCGACCCGACACATGATTAGTTTTATTTTGAGTTTGTTTTAGTATATTGTATATGATACATCTATTTTGTATATAATTTACCTATTATGGTCTATTTTGGAACTACGAATTTGATTCTCTATTTAATTTTTCTACCTTCAAAAGTCTACATTTATTATTTCTTATGAAAGACAATCAATGAATAAGTAATAATCTCTAAAAATTTGATTATGTTATACGGTCCCACTATATACACTACGTTTTGGAACTTTCGCACTACAAAATGCTACGCAAAGTGTAAATATATGAAATTTAATGAAATACTATAGTATATAAGTGTAACTGTATGAAATTTAATGAAATACTATAATATATAAGTGTAACTATATGAAATGTAATGAAATACTATAGTACATAAGTGTAACTATATAAAATTTAATAAAATACTATAGTATATAAGTGTAACTATATGAAATGTAATGAAATACTATAATACATAAGTGTAACTATATGAAATTTAATGAAATACAGTAGTATATAAGTGTAACTATATAAAATTTAATAAAATACTATAGTATATAAGTGTAACTATATGAAATGTAATGAAAATGAAATACTATAGTACATAAGTGTAACTATATAAAATTTAATGAAATACTATAGTATATAAGTGTAACTATATGAAATTTAATTAAATACTATAGTACATAAGTGTAATTATATGAAATATAATGAAATACAATAGTATATAAGTGTAACTATATAAAATTTAATGAAATACTATAGTATATAAGTATAACTATATGAAATGTAATGAAATACTATAGTACATAAGTGTAATTATATCAAATTTAATTAAATACTAAATTATGTAAGTGTAACTACATGAAATATAATAAAATATTATAGTATATAAGTATAACTATATGAAATGTAATAAAATACTATAGTACATAAATGCAATTTACTACTCTACGTGTTTGATAATACTTATAATTTTAACATTTAAAATAAATATTAAAAAATATGATAATTTAGCTAAAATATAAAATTCTATATAAATGGCCCGTGAGAAGCACGAGCTTCGATTTCTAATTATTATACAATAATAGATCTCATCGTCATTTTTGACATCGACCTCATCATACTAAACTTACTTATATCTTTGAATTGTCCTAAGCATACTAATTAAGTAGACGATTTTTTGGGAGATATAAAGTTATAACGAATTATATAAAAGTTTAGATCACTGAGAAGGTCGATGTCATCTATAAATTAAAATATCGAGTGGCCTACATGTGGGCCCACATAGAGGATTTATCATTTAATGAGTTTCTTCTTTTAATTTATAGAACACTATGTTACGCACCCGGACATTATTTCCTTAACCACAAAGAGTCCCGCACACGCGTTGCGGGTGTGGATAACACGATTTCCTTAACCACAAAGAGTCCCGTACACGCAACGCGGGTGCGGGACACTATTTCCTTAATCACAAATAGTCTCGCACCCGCGTTGCGGGTACGGGACTTTAAAAAATCGGATACCCTAACCCCTTTGTCCGCTCCCGTGTTTCGTATGCGTGGGTCTGGTAGCGCCTCCGCTTTCCGTAAGCGTGAGTCTAGTGAGCGTAAAGAGAAGAAAATTTGAGCGTATCTAGCGGTCGCGTAAATCAATTACCAACCTAGTATTTTTCTCAAAACAAAAATAATAACATATATATCATCAACAAATTTACTATACACATAAGACTTTAAGTAAGACAATAAAAAGAAGCTCTTGCTAGGTCAAATAATTTTAACCATTTGTAACCTATTTGATACGTGTGATTAATTATAATTCAACAATGTTGATACATAACCGATAGAGGGCAATGTACAAATACAAAATGATTACATGTTTTCCAAGCAAACAATAGCTATTTTGTCCTATAAAATTTATCAGTTATATATTATTCATCAAAGATTACAAATCAGTCGCGTGAAGGTTGATTCTTTTTAGTCTCTTTATTAATGTGGTTTGATATGACAATTTTATCACCAATTCTAACCAATATACCAATAACAGGGGCGGAGGAAAGTGGGGCCTAGTGAGAGCTGTAACCCCCATTGGGAATTTATTAATATTTTTTTTAAAATAAACTTTTATTTACATTTGTTTTCAAAATTCTTCTTTGAAATTTTTCTAAATGAATTACGTATTTTCAAATTTTTAGTATAGAATTTGTTAGGTATAATCCTCAAAAATATTAAAAAAATACAAATTTGTTTAATTTTACATACAAATTTACAAAAACACTATTTTTTATATATCTATTTTTATTTGTGTTAAAAAATTTAAAGTTTAGGGTTTATGGACATTTAAAATTATAAATTACTATTTTATACATATTTGTTGAAATTATGCAGTAAAAGTAGTATGTAATGATGAAATTTGTTTAAATTATGTATTTTTTTTTATCAATTTTGAGCAAATATTTTTTGCGGTTTGCATATTGATTTTCTTGTTTGAAAATGAGGTTTGTTGTAAAAAAGAGACGGTAGACATTCCCATTGGACTAAAATCTTGCGTCCACCCTTGACCAATAACATCTAAAAACATAATTTATGACAAAATAAGAAATATGTCAAAAAATAAGTTGATTTTTGAAGTAGTAATGGTAGAAACCATTTCATATAAAATATCTATAAAAATACTAACCGATTAGATGATCTTCATCTAATGATTGATCGAGAATTTTAGCAGATTAATAAAATTAAATCCATAAATAGTACCACGGTAAAAAAATAAGCTTGTTCTAATGACAAGTGAATTTATAGACATTTTTAAAAGGTAACAATATAAAGTGTAATAATATTTTCGTAATTATATATTTATGAAATATGATAATTATATTAGGTTAATAGCTTTAAAATGATAATTAAATATTTTTGAAATATGGTGGCCAGAATATGATAATCACGTATGGAAGAAAACATAATAAAATTAAAGCATCGTAAAGAATTCACAATGATCCTCTCAATATCAATCAAATAAAAAATCAAATATGGAAATTTGTAAATACTTGAATTTGGAAATTTTGAACTATTACAACCGAGACAATTAATTTAAATCAAATTCAAATATGTAGTGAAATTCATTACAAAAAAAGAATTTTTAACCCTAGCTTCAAAATACTATGCAAAACACTACCTTCCATTTGATCACATGCTCTTCCTCCTTCTCCATAACGATCTCGTCCTCCAACAACTGCATGAAGTCTTCCACTTCATCCTTCGTGTTACTTTTGGAAAGAAGGGTCATTGCAGACCGTGTGCCTTTATTCTTTCATGTAGGGTTGTGCATCCGGTCCAGAACGGACCGGAATTTTTGGAAACCTTGGACCGAAGACCGGACCGGACCGGTATGATTCGGTCCGATCCGGTCCGGTCTTGGACCGGTTTACATATTTTTTTTATATATAAATGAAAAATTAATTATTTTTCCTATTTTTATAATTATTGTGTATAATATTAGACAATATATTTTGTTATTTATTTATATTTATACTAAAAACTAATTTTTAATAATATTATAAGATATTAATATATAAAATTAAATTAAAAATAATAAAAACCGGTCCATCAGGTCCGGACCGGAAACCGGCCGGGTTTGGACCGGACCGGACCGGAATTCTAAAAATATGTGGACCGCGGACCGGACCGTAATTCCCTCGGTCCGGTCCGGGCATTTTCGGTCCGGTCCGGTCCATTTTTCCGGTCTGGGCCGAATCTGCACACCCTTACTTTCATGTTTAATTATAGAAATAGGAATATATATATATATTAGTTATATGCTTTTGATTGACTTGTTTAGTTTTGAAAATAGAATAATTTTATATATATTTCTTGTGATTGACATGTTTAGTTTATGAAATAGGAGAATCTGATAAATATTATATTGATTTTTTAAACAAATTGATAAAATGTCATGTGGCAGAAAGAATAGGAGGATGCCATGTGGCATAAGGAGAGAGTGCGTTTAATAGAGGGATGTCATGTGACATAAGAATAAAGTGAGTTTAATAGAGGGATGTCATGTGCTTAGAAGGGTTGTGATAAAGGTTTTTTTCTCCCAGCCGTTACTCTACTTTTCTTTGGGTCTATCGAAAACACCCGCTCGACTTAGTCGAGGACATGGTGCGTACATCTTGACCCCCAGACCCTGCTCATGCGGGACTATACTGGGCTGGTTGTTGCATACAATGGCATAGGAAATAATAATAGGTACATCGCAATTAGTTGGGATCCATATGATTTAAAATTATACTTTCCATAAATTATGAAGTTACGGAATATATGAAAATATAATATAATTATAATTAAGTTAGGTAGTATATTGCAAAAAAGCAAAGTATTTGGCTTAAGTAAATATGAAAAATTATGAAGGATAAGCTAATAAATGACAAATAAAATATGCCTACGTGGCTACGTGTCATAGCTAACTGCATGATACGTAGGAGATAGACTTTTGACTTTAGTATTAGTATATAGATTGTATATTTCTTGAACAAGTTTACTGGAGATTTAGAATATAAACTTTTAGGTAATTGTTTTGTGTCTTTAAATATATGTTTGTAGAAAGACTACAAACTTTATTTTTATCTTCAAATCTAATTTTTATTACATTAGAATACTTTATACATTGAATCCAAAAGATGAATATTATCAATGTAAAAAAGAAAATGAGATTATACGTACACATTAGTCTTTCCTAATATGCATGCTTTTATGTTTTAATTAAGTGAGATCAAATCTTCCAACTCTAAATTTGGATATATATATATATATATAAATCAAAAGGTGATGCAATTGTTTTAGAAATAATATTAAATCGGTGAAAATTTTGACAGTGACATATGGCATATAATAGAGTGTTTAATTGTAGGGAGGGCTTGTGTCTTAATAAGGTTCTACTTTGGTAGATATGTAGTAGATTTGCATGTTTAGTTTTTGGAAACAAATCATTTGTTTCCAATGCATTTGTTATTGAAATGCAGATTTACTGAATATTCTTTGGTCCATTTTGGAAATAATTTATGTTAACAATATTAAAGATTTTTTTAAGTGCATAAGAAATATATGGCATAGAATATTTTGTGCTACGTTTTGGAAAGAATGGATTATAAAAATATGCGTATGGTATGCATAGCCTGTTAATTAGGGCAGAGATTTGATTTTCAAAATAAAAACGAAAAAAATGATAGCTTGCCATGTGGAAAAATTAATGGCGTAATGCCACGTGGCGTTAGAGAGGATTGATTTATTTTGGGGGCTCCACGTGGCGTAGTAGATATTCTGATTTAGTATATATATATATACTCCGTAGTAGATTTGAAAGTTGTTTATTTAAGTTTTGTTGAACATGTGGAGCCACCAGGGACGTTGGATGAGTAGCACACAGATCGCCCAAAGGTAACACATTGAACAAGGATATTGCCTTTGCCGCATTGGGAAAGATAGCTCTCTAGGGAGATCCTCTTAGCAAAAATAGGATAATCTTATCTTATGAAAAATATATACGTATTATATTATGGAAATAATATCTATAAGTTATCCTTAGGCTTCTTTATAAAAGGTACCTAATTATGTATATTTATTCATAATTCAATACAACTAGTGTAGTACCCGTGCCTTGCACGAGATTTGTTTATTTTTTCTTACATTTAAAAAAATAGTATATAAAAATTATATATTTAATTGATATAGAAATATGTATGTAGTGACTGTTATAGAAGTAGATGAATGCTAATATAAAAAAGGACTAATTCAATACAAAATATTGAAGAGATTAACAAAATACATTATGGAAAGAGAGACGGAACTCTCCATAACTTTAATAATAGTAAAAATTGGCTAAGTAGTTTTGAAACGGGAATAGTCACATCCATAAAATCAATACTACTAAAACGATAAAGCGTAATCAAAATGTTCATCTAATACATGAAAATGAAACCCTAAACATAAAATTTCGTAAGATGTCCTAAATTGCTACAAATTATGAAAAACTTCCTTGTATACTACATTGGTTGTAGACTTGTAGTATTAGATCTTTTTTTTTGTCGCATATCAAAATTTTCAAATCTTTCTTGCTAGTCACTCTTGAAGATGCAACATAAAACTGACCATGGGTGAAAACATGGCGTTGAAAACATACATTAAAGGGATTGGCCCTGGCTATTGTTTATCGTCATAGCAAAACATACATTAAAAGGGAAATTGTCTTCGTTGAAACTTGAACGGGTATGAAGTGTCTGATGGTGGCATGAGCATGCGAGGAATCAAAACTGTATGTCCAATATTGTTGTTGAAGTAATTCTTTCTTGTATGACATTACTGTTGAGCTGTGTGGTTATCAATCTTGTCCCATTGTATAAACTTGAAGACTGATCAATATTTTGAAGTAGCATAATATATAGGGACCTTAACCTTAGGTTTCAATACATGATTTGGGACACCATAAATATTGTTCAAGTTGTCAAACATATAAACATTTGCATCGCTGTTTGCAATAAAACTTGCCTTGCAAAGGCTATCCGAACTGAGATAGACTTTCTAATTACCTGGTAATAAAGACAATATATATAGTCATTAACTCAATCTACATCTTCATGTGTTGGTGCAAGAATTGCTCATTCTTCAAAGTATTTCGGAGACAATTGATTGTCCAAAAGAGAGGGATAACCAGACTTAACAATTGTTGGAATCAGATCTAATTCATAATCCTTCACCAATAGTTCATCGGGAATTTGTATTTGTGCTTCTCCATCATTGTCATCACCTACAGTACCATCTCTGATGCTTAATACTCATTCAGAAAATTCATTTGCTTCTTTGATATCATAATCAAATGTACCTTGTTGAATCCTCATGTTTCTTGTCAAATTAAGAATTTTGTAATATTTGATAACATATTTTTGTCGTTCTAAAAACCGCTATGCAAAATATCCAAACAAACCCTAAACCGTAGTCCTAGGTAAGTAAAGGTCGAATCCACAGGGAGGCGAATTCTATCTAATTATGCAATTTGTATGTCAATCAAACGTAACCAAAGGGGGGTTTTGTTTGTTTTGTAAATTCTAAACATGCAAAGGCAAGAATAAACTAAAGATGAATGAATTCAGTAATGGGAAAAGCACTTAGTCAAACAACATCCACTATTCGTATGACAAGTTGATCCTAGATACTCATTCAAAATCACATGCAATGGTAATTCCAATTCCTTTTCAGATATAACTAATAGCACAACCAGATACTATTAGCACTAACTAATTAAACAACCCTGAAACTATCAAGATTCAGTTTAACAGCAGCCTTACGGATAGGAATATAGTTGGATACAATTCTAGCATAAAACAACCAGCTTTTATCCTAGAATGTAAATCAATTCTCTTCTGCATAAGACTAGCACAACCAGATACTAATACGATACAGTTGCTACTCTGAAATAGATATGCTCAACCAGTAACAATCTAAATCTAGCAATCAATCAATAACAATAAACCCTAGATGCGTCCAAATAGAGATTATCAATATCAATCATAAACAACTTAAGCAAGAGAAAGATAAAAACCATGCAATAGATTAAGAACGAGAATCTCACAACTTAATCCAAATGAAAGCTTCAGCGTCTAACTAAGCCAGGGAGGCTTAGTTCTTCATAACGTAGAACGTAGAAAGGGAAATTAGGGTTTCAAGATAATATAGAAGATAGGCAAACAAGCCTTTTTCAACCCTAAAATACTAAAGGAAATAAAATCTGAAATTAACCTAAAACGAAAGTAATAAAATAATAATAAAAATAATTACAGGAAATTGGGAATTAATCCCGTCTTTGGCCTGGCCTCTCGAGCAGCTCGTCCAAGGCACTTTCGGCACATTCTCGGCAAAGCCTCTCCAAGCATCAGCAACGCGCGGCCCAATTCCAAAATCCACCTGCTCGGCCCACCTCATGCATGCATCAGCTCCTTCGGCCCACACTTTCTCATCCAAATCCAATGGCAGCTTCCGCTGATGTCACGGCTGACGTCATCATCCGCTTTCTTCAATTCAATTCACGCGGAGGCAATTTCTTCTTCGTTTCACGCGGGCCCCAGCCTTCACGTGGGCCTCTCCTTATCACGGCCCATCTTCAATTCCAGCAATTACGCGGCCGCTGCTTCTTCATTTTAATTGGGCCTTTATTTCATCCAATTCGGCCCATCAATCACGTGGCATTTAATTAATTATCAAACTTCGCCCCCACACGCCATGCACATGAATGTGTCTAAATCTACCCGAATGGCACCAATAAAACCTCTAATGACTCTTACTTAAGCCCTACAAAGTAGTGCTTATCAAACCACCCTATGCTTAGACCTTAGCTCGTCCTCGAGTAAACTAATAAAGAGTCTACTCCTTTAATGCAACATCCAAGGTCTCAGAAAGCATATCCTCCAACTAAGAGTCACCTAACCCATGCCAAGCTCCTGGCTCCAATCTCATTCACAACACATCCACAACTCAACAAGCTTAAGGGGCAAGCAGAGTACTTTCCCCCAAGCTAAACCCGGACATCCAATAGCGTGAGTAACCTCTAATCCTAGCCTCCATCTATTGCTCCGTATGTCTCCCAGAGTGACCTACCTGACAATCCTTCTTTGTCTCCTCTTCTTATGACGCCTCGCCAAGAATAATGAGAAATCCTAAAATCACTCTTCTTCTTTTTCGCTCGTTTTGCCAAGGCGCCCTTTCGGGTTTTTACCAAGCCACTCATTTCATTTTCCAATAGATGTGCTCACATAAGCTCACGTCACTCTTGACCTCATATTACCCCAGCCTAATGCTGGTCCAAGCCACCTGCTTATTACTTAGGCCGCCCTTTCGGGTTTTCGACCTATCCCAGGATTTCAATGATAGCCTTTTTTCAAATTTTTTTGGCTCTTTTCATTTTTTTTCATTTTTCTCCTCAGCAGCGTAGCAAGTATAAAACCCCACCCCATGCTTAAACATTGCATTGTCCTCAATGTAATGAAAGACAAAAGAATAAAGCACAGGGAAAAGCAAAAAATAACTCACAACGTTGCCGAGTTGGCTTGGACACTTCCTTGTCGCTGGCGGTGTAGTCATAAAAGTTCATGTCCTGGATGTCTGCATCAACGCTATAACCTTCATATACCGTGCAACCATAAGAAACCACTGGTGAGTAGTGGTAATATAGGAACTCAGGGCGGCACGGCCTTCAACTCCATCAACTTGTACCATACAACCAAAAGGAACCACTCTGGTGAATATTGGTCAATCAAGGGAACGGGGTTGCAAGGCCTTCAAAAAAATGGGCCCAGATGTCATCGTGGTTGGGCCCTGGTGTACCTCCTCTCTAGCTGTCGACTGCAGGGCCATCATCGTTGCCAAGTAAAAGTAGGGTGAATGTAATCTTCCGTTAGCAACATGATGCGCACCTCTCCGTGGAGAATCTGGACAACTGGGTAATTTTTATTTATATTTATTTTTTTATTTTTTTTTACTTTTTCTCCCCGTTTAAGGTCTTTTCGGGGTATCTTATTTTCGTCTTTTGCTCCCCGTTTAAGGTTTTTTCGGGGCCCATTTTTTTCGAAATTTTTTTTTTCGATTTTTAAAATTTTTTTTTTTTACCTGCGAAAATGCGACGGTCGCCGTGAGGGGTACGGCGGTCGCCGTAATTAAACGGCGGTCGCCGTTTTTAGGTCATAGCCAACTTGCTTGGCGGGGCATTTACGGCGGTCGCCGTAAGGTTGGCGGCGGGCGCCGTGAACTCCATTTCCATTTTTTCGCGCTTCCTGCAGGTTAGTTCAACACAGAAAGGAAAAACAAAAAGAAAAACAACTGAATAAAGACTAAGGGAAAGAAAATAGACTACCTAACATCGGGTTGCCTCCCGAGTAGCGCCTTAGTTAATGTCGT
This sequence comes from Rheum nobile, assembly GCA_027886185.1. Taxonomy (NCBI): domain Eukaryota; kingdom Viridiplantae; phylum Streptophyta; class Magnoliopsida; order Caryophyllales; family Polygonaceae; genus Rheum; species Rheum nobile. The sequence goes on along the minus strand of WOAB01000663.1, from coordinate 16,197 downwards.
GGCTCGACATAGTGCTCAACCTCTTCAACTCGGGTTGCTCCTATCACTTGAACTCCTGAGGTCTATATCAGGGGGATGCCGCTTTGTGTGCTCCATGTTGAGCCTTTCCCCCTTGCTTGTGCACTTGCTGATGGGAGGACCGTTGTTCATATCTATGAATGCACTTGCCATCTTCAGGAACGGTCTACCCAACATCGCAAGGGCTGCATGTATGTCCTGCCCCGTATCCAACATGTAAAAATCTGCCACCTGAATTAAGGCTTCCTTCTTGTGCTTCCCCTTTGGTTTCTTCTTTATATTGCCCAGCGCCCTTAAGAACTCTGTGTAGCGAGGGATGCAATTTTCCAGTTCGATCAAGGGAATGGTTGCCTCGCAGATACTGAAGGTTTCATATATCTCTTTGTCTTCCTTCAGCCTTCGAGTATCTTGTATTGCCTCAGGGAGGGGTGTGACGGGGTGCAGCGAGACAAGTGGAAAGGAGTTGAGATGCACATACTCATCATAGGCAGCCTCAAGAGGGTCGGGGGCTGCCCGGGCGTTTTTGAGAAGAACAAGCATCGTAGGATCGTTTTCGCGATCGTGGCTCTCCTCCTCTTGATCGCTGAATTCATCCAGTCCCAAAAAATACTCTTCTTCAGAAAGCACAACGCGGTCCAAAATATCGTCTGGAATACCCATCTTCTCAGTGGGTGAACCGAGGTCGAGGTATACCTCCCGCGGTCTTGGGTTCTCTTCTGCAGATATCTCGCTGTATTCTGCACCCGTCTCACAAATTTGTTCCTCCCTGTCGGCTAAGGGGGCGACATGCAACTGCTCAGTACTTTGTAGGGTCAACGAGAAGACATTGTCTTCCTGGTGCACCACTGGGTGAGATAGTGGTTCTGCCGACGTCATGGACTCCACCTTGCTCAATGCTTGCACCATTTGCTCTGTCTGCCTCTCAATGATCTGGATATTGGACTTTATTTGTTGTTCAAGTTGGATCGTGTTCTGTTTGAAAGATCGAAACATGTCCTCCAATGACATGGAGGGACTTGGATTGTGCCCATAACTCGAATTAGGGTGATCTCTCCACCCTGGAGTGTATGCGTATGAGTATGGGTCATATTGCGGCTCCTGATGGAAGTGGGGAAATCTATCCATCTCTGTAACAAAATCAAAAAGGAAAAACAAAAATCAATAGCACGGGTGTGGACCGTAAGATAGGTCCACACAATAGTCGACACACAAATCGCACACAAAATAGATTATTGCCTCCCCGGCAACGGCGCCAATTTGATAACAGATTTTTGTCGTTCTAAAAACTGCTATGCAAAATATCCAAACAAATCCTAAACCGTAGTCCTAGGTAAGTAAAGGTCGAATTCACAGGGAGGCGAATTCTATCTAATTATGCAATTTGTATGTCAATCAAACGTAACCAAAGGGGGGTTTTGTTTGTTTTGTAAATTCTAAACATGCAAAGGCAAGAATAAACTAAAGATGAATGAATTCAGTAATGGGAAAAGCACTTAGTCAAATAACATCCACTATTCGTATGACAAGTTGATCCTAGATACTCATTCAAAATCACATGCAATGGTAATTCCAATTCCTTTTCAGATATAACTAATAGCACAACTAGATACTATTAGCACTAACTAATTAAACAACCCTGAAACTATCAAGATTCAGTTTAACAGTAGCCTTACGGATAGGAATATAGTTGGATACAATTCTAGCATAAAACAACCAGCTTTTATCCTAGAATGTAAATCAATTCTCTTCTGCATAAGACTAGCACAACCAGATACTAATACGATGCAGTTGCTACTCTGAAATAGATATGCTCAACCAGTAACAATCTAAATCTAGCAATCAATCAATAACAATAAACCCTAGATGCGTCCAAATAGAGATTATCAATATCAATCATAAACAACTTAAGCAAGAGAAAGATAAAAACCATGCAATAGATTAAGAACGAGAATCTCACAACTTAATCCAAACGAAGGCTTCAGCGTCTAACTAAGCCAGGGAGGCTTAGTTCTTCATAACATAGAACGTAGAAAGGGAAATTAGGGTTTCAAGATAATATAGAAGATAGGCAAACAAGCCTTTTTCAACCCTAAAATACTAAAGGAAATAAAATCTGAAATTAACCTAAAACGAAAGTAATAAAATAATAATAAAAATAATTAAAGGAAATTGGGAATTAATCCCGTCTTTGGCCTGGCCTCTCGAGCAGCTCGTCCAAGGCACTTTCGGCACATTCTCGGCAAAGCCTCTCCAAGCATCAGCAACGCGCGGCCCAATTCCAAAATCCACCTGCTCGGCCCACCTCATGCATGCATCAGCTCCTTCGGCCCACACTTTCTCATCCAAATCCAATGGCAGCTTCCGCTGATGTCACGGCTGACGTCATCATCCGCTTTCTTCAATTCAATTCACGCGGAGGCAATTTCTTCTTCGTTTCACGCGGGCCCCAACCTTCACGTGGGCCTCTCCTTATCACGGCCCATCTTCAATTCCAGCAATTACGCGGCCGCTGCTTCTTCATTTTAATTGGGCCTTTATTTCATCCAATTCGGCCCATCAATCACGTGGCATTTAATTAATTATCAAACTTCGCCCCCACACGCCATGTACATGAATGTGTCTAAATCTACCCGAATGGCACCAATAAAACCTCTAATGACTCTTACTTAAGCTCTACAAAGTAGTGCTTATCAATATTCCCACAAATAAGAGGAATTAATGGTGGTAAAAACAATATCTTGCTTGCTTCCTTTTGTGATAACGGATAGGATTTGCATAAAGTCTCCACCAAATACTATGACTTTCCCTACAAAAGGTTGTACTGAACTAAGAGGATGTGTAGCCAATAAAATATCTCTTAAAGTCATGTCTAATGCTTCAAAACAGAATCTATTTGTCATTAGAGCTTCATCCCAGATTATAACTTTGACAACACAAATCAATTCAGATAGTATTGTACTCGAACTTAAGTTTTAAAGTTAACAAAACCCTAACTTGTGAAGATGATCAAACCATATTAACTACGACAAATAAGTAGTTTAAAAAATAATATTAATAATGACAAATTATATTTAACAAATACGTTGTGAAGATTAGACCCATATGAAATTTGGTTTACAATTGTGTTAAGAGTGGGTTATTTATTTTATAGAGTTGTCGTTTCAAGATAAAAATACATTATGAAAGAACATATATATATATATCATAATCTAATATAATACATATATAAATAATGCAATTGATAAATACAACATCATATATGCTCTTTAGTTCGTGAAAATTGATTTTAAATGACTTTCAATAGACTCTACAAAATACATTAATTATGGAAATTGGTAAGTAAACTACTACAACATAAACACTGGATTTATCTTAATCGACTTTGAGATAATCTCTTCAATAATATTTTACATATTCTTGATAGGAATCTACGGTTTCAAGCAATTTGTGGACTTGATCGTAGACTACTACATCATAAACACTGGATTTAACAAAATTGATAAATTTATTTTAAAATAAATAAATATTGTGTTGCTTCAATGTGTAGAAAAATTATAGAGAAGATTTGTAAAAACAATAAGTGTTTTAAGATGATATGGCAAGATTAGTTGATATATATTTACATACACCATCAAATAATATATATGAAAAATAGAGTGTTCTATATGTTCAAGTTAGGAAAATAAATGGTTAAAAAATCCCTACGCATACAAATTGAGATTCTATAATAAAAACTTATCTTATTGATTACTTACTAAAATAAAAACTTTTCTTATTCTATACATGGAAAAATAAATGTTTATTTTTTTCCATATCTTTTCAGAACTTTTGGCATATCTTGTAGTTGATAAAAAAAAATCCTAATAGTTGGATGATGTAGTGGATGATGGTTAGATGAGTGATGACACGTAGGCAAATCAAATGTGGTGACGACACATAAGGTTTTGGTTTAGTAGATTACACTCCACGCTTTGAACGACTTTAAAAAAAATTATGCATACTAATAATATGTTTCATAAAATATATTGACATGATCATAAACCATTATAGTTATAGCACGTTTTCACCTTTGTTTTGTATAAAGTTTATATTTAGCAAGTGTAACTTCCTAGTCCTAGTCTTATCTTTTCGGAATGTTAGAATACATTCATAGAAACATATTTTCATGGTAACTAAATTGAAATATTATCCACTGCATATTTCCAAATGTAGTTGATAATCCCTCATTAAAAAAAGGCGTATTAGCAAAAATACCAGATTTGCTTTTGCCAGTTGCAGAAATCCAAGATTTTTAACGGAATTGCAAAAGTATTAGAATTCTGTACGGATTCTGGCATTCTTGCTATTGTGGAGTGTGGAATTTAGCTTTTGTTTTAAATAGAAAATGGGTAAAAGCTGGCTATTATTATGTCTAAAAAATATAAAAGAAAGGGTTAATATCTCTTAATGAGGTTGAAGCCGCCGGTGGACAGAGGCATCACATCAGTGTGAAAAAATTTCAGCAAAGTGGACTTCGAATTGGCGGGCAAGTTTCCCTCCAAAAAATCTGGCCTCCCTCAACCTTTAATCCCTCCAGCTAACCTCCCCTGAAAAAATCCCTGAATATTCCTGGAGAACTTAAAAGCAGCCTGACCAGTTATTACACGTGAGATATTTCGCACCTGATATTTAACACCTGACGCTTGCAAATACAGCTTGAATGGGTAAGTAAATTCTCCTGAAAAACAATCAATTTTCCCCCTCTGTTCTGTATACGTGAAGTTCAAAAACCTTATTTATTTGTAGGTTCGAAACTAGTGTATGTGACGTTCATCAGTGGTGGACAATGGAAAGAACAAGGGAAAATGTGGTTGTATGAGGGTGATAGAATAGTGAAAGCCATGTTGCTTTCCCCTGACATGGACTTGGCTACACTGCGCAACAAATGGACTGAGAAGAACCCATTTGATGAAGAAAAATTGATTGTGCAATACGCTTATGAAAATAAACCAGAACTTACACCCATCTTTATAAATGGTGACAACGATCTTGCTGCGTTCAAGTTCTTGAACATATGTGGAGAAAATTCAGCAAAGTGGAATATTGCGTTGTACACCAACCTTTTAAAGAAGGAAGAGATTCGAAGTGAAAGGGCTTAACATCGTACTCTTCCTTCAACAGCTCCACCACGAACTCAGAGCCAGAGCCAAGATAATAAAGACTTTTTCAGGTCATTTTTTAAACAAGACAGAGCACCTCACACAAATGTCAGGTCGATTGATGAAATTATTGAAGCTGACAACGATGCAGAGTTAAGGAGATTAAAAAGGGATGAAGTGAGGGGGAAATACAGGAGAAATTGTCCCCTGATAGTGGAAGACATTATATCATTGAGCAGCGATGATGAGGACATTGAAGGTGCTACATCCAGAAACAAAGGGAAGCAGGCTATGACTGATTATGCCAACAGTGGAGTTTCTTTGGAGGATGAAATAGAAGATGGCTTTGACTATGAGGGCTATTATGAATCAGGTGATGATGATTGTGTTGATGGTGTGGAAGGGTTAGGGTATGCTTCAGGGGATGATGTGAATACAGTTGGTCTAGATGATGTGTGGGAAGAAATTAATGGCATTGAGGGAACACAGAACGAGGAGCAAATAGAGGATGATAAAGAAGAAGAGGTTGATGTTGATGAAGACATGCTTAGAGTGCTTCAAAAGAGGTACTATCCAGCGGAGATGGAAATGTTAGTTGAAGATGAGGAAACAAGTGCAAACAAGTCCTCATATCCAACAATGAAGGTTGGTCAACTCTTCAATTGTAAGGAAGAGTTCAAAGCTGCACTCTTCTCCCTGGCAATGGAAAACTTCTATGAGATGCGTGTGAAGAGGTCCGATAAGTCCAATTATGAAGTTGCGTGCGTTGACGACAAATGAAAGTTTTTTTGTCGTGGCTCATTGTATCGAAAAACGTCGTTGTTTATGGTGCGACAATATGTTGCGGATCATACCTGTGGCATGAGAGTAAACCACAATCACCACAAAGGAGCAACTTCTCGGCTGATTGCCGATAAAGTACTTCACAAGTATGGTTTTCTTGCATTTGAATATATTTTTGTGATCAAAGGCCAATATGAATGCATGTATTGATTCACTTCGTTACATCTCAGGTTTTTAAACGGCCGTAAAGGCCTACTTGCTTTAGAAATTCAGGATTTCATGTTACAGCAAGGGATAAGGACAAGCTACTACAAAGCCAATCGAGCACGGCTCTTCGCCCAGGTCATGGCATATGGTATAGCTGCGGATAGCTACAAGGCAATGTACTCTTACATGCACATGTTATAGAAATCTAATCCGGGAACATACACGAGAATAGTCAGAGATGCTGAGCAACGCTTCAAGTACATCTTCTGGACTTTAGGTCCATGGATAAGGGCAGCGCCACATCTGAAAAAGGTCAGTATTCAGTCGTGATGTTGTTACGTCAGGAGATATAGTTACTTTGTCAGGTAAATCTACTATATGACTGAATATGTGACAAACAGAAAATAGTTCTGCGTGTGTCAGGGCAACATCTGAGAAATAGTCAATTTGTCATTTTGTCAGGCCATATACCGTAGTTTTAAAGCTTATAACTCTGTTGTCAGGGCAACATCTGAGAAAATAGTTCTGTGTGTGTAGGTAATATCAGTTGATGGCACTCACCTCTCAGCCAAGTTCAAGGGGATACTTCTGTTGGCAACGGCACAAGATGGAAACGGCCAAATATATCCCCTTGCTGTTGCCGTTGTTAATAGTGAGAACGATGATGCATGGTCATTTTTCTTCAGTGAATTGAGGCTTGTTGTTCCTGATCATCCCGAGTTGTATTTCGTGTTTGATCGTCATCTTAGCATTGGGAAGGGTCTGAGAAATAGCTATCGTTTCGCCAAGCATGGATATTGCATATATCACATATACCAAAACTTCAAGAGGAAGTTTGGTAGGCAAGACCTCTTCGGCATATTCAAAAAAGCTGCTCATGCTTACACAGTAGCTGAGTTCAATCATCAGTTTGCTCAAATAACAGCTGTATCTCCAAAGATTGGTCAATATCTAAAAGAAGCTGGAGTTGAAAACTGGGCGAGAGCGCATTTTCATGGGAACAGGTTTAACATCATGACAAGCAACAACGCCGAGTGTCTCAATGGCTTGTGGAAAACACAGCGTCAGTGGCCTATTCTTGCTCTGTTTGATGCGACTGTTGAGACCATTTCTAAATGGTTTTGTCAAAGAAGGGAAGCGGCCTCAAACTGGGACCAATACTTGTCACCCTCTGTGTACACGCTGGTAGAGGTGAACTACAGAAGGGCAGCAAAGATGAGTGTTCGAAGACTAAGCTAGTTTGAAGCGGAGGTCATGGTAGGAACTTGTGGATACTCGGTGAACCTTAATGCTCGTACATGTGATTGTAACATGTTCCAGATTGATAAAGTTCCTTGTGCTCATGCCATAGCGGTTGCAAGTGATAGGGGAGTGCGACTCACTGATCTCGTCCATCCCATGTTCAAGAACGAGTGCGTGAGAGAAGTGTACAAGGAAACTGTGCATCTTGTTCCTCCCACAGGCCGATGGTCAATTCCTGAAGCCGTGTCATCCATTCCATGCTGTCCACCAAATGTAAAACGTCCTCCTGGAAGGCCACGAATTAACCGATACAGGGCGACGTGGGAGGGGAACTATACTAGGAGGAGGCGGTGTTCGTATTGCGGCAACCAAGTCCACAACAAGAAGTACTGTAGGAGGAGAAGGACTGATGATGGACAATCATAGGAAGAGAATGGGTTAGTTTTTTTTGGGTTTACAATTGTCACCATTTTGTTGTTTTTGGGTGTTTATGCTAGTAAATGTTGTTGTTGGGTGTTTCATGGAAAAGATGTATGGTTTAAGTCTATATAGGCGTAAACCACACCTCTTTTTTGTGGGGGCTTCCTTTTGGATGATATACAAAGTACATAAATTAAATATTTTGCTTAAGATTTACTTGTCATCTTGAACCTTCATAAGAACCCTAGAATCAGGTGCGAAGTTGTACTGACAAAGTTCTTAGGTTCTCTGCAAACGTTGCATTTTGTCATGTCATCATCTTTGCTTAATAGTTGATGACTTGTCAGCATGAGTCAGTGGTAAACTCCTCACAAGGAGAACCCATAAGACTGTAGAACACCCTGTAAAACAACGTATATGTCCTAACATAATCATTTGCTCGAGGAAAACCTAAAACATGCAAAACGACCTGTAACGCCACAATACGTCCTGTAAAACCCTAACATGGTCTGACAAAGGTATTTAAAAAACCGAATGAATAAACACAATCATGGTGCGAAGTTGTACTGACAAAGTTCTTAGGTTCTCTGCAAATGTTGCATTTTGTCCTGTCATCATCTTTGGGTTAAGAGTTGATGACTTCTCAGCATGAGTCAGTGTTAAACCCTATAAATGACAACCCATAAGACTGTAGAACACCGTGTAAAACAACGCTTATGTCCTCACATACTCATTTGCTCGAGGAAAACCTTATACATACAAAACGACCTGTGAAGCCACAATACATCCTGTAAACGCCTAACATGGTCTGACAAAGGAATCTACAAAACCTAGTGAATAAACACAATCATCTGCGAACCCATTTCAGTTGCGAAGTCTATAAATGAACCTTCATAAGAACCCTAGAATCAGGTGCGAAGTTGTACTGACAAACGTAATACATAAATACGACCTGTAAATTCACAATACGTCCTGTAAAACTCCAACATGGTCTAAACCTTATAAACATAAGCATTATATTACGTTGTTCAACTTTAAACAAAACGTGCCCTTCACATGGCATTCCCACACACAAAAGAACAAAAAAACTAGCATTGCAAAGTTCATACATTAAAAACACTTATGCACACATACTCAGAAACTACACTGTTATGAAAACATTATCCCATCAAGATAGATATCAGGACTTCAGCTTTCCCTCCAGCGACTGAGCATGGTCCAACACCCTTTTTATGTTGAGCTCAGTGAAGGTGGTGTCCCATTCAGTCTGCAGAAACACAAATTAAGCATCGTAGGCACGGCCCTTGCACATAGGAAGAAAATATACAACAAAAGCCTTACCAGTCTAAGCTTTAGCTTGATCCGGGCCTTTTCTTCTTCGGTCTGAGCCCCTTCCGGACTCACAACAGTAAGCTCCTGCCCGAGGCGGCGCAAATCCTTAATTAAACTTACTAACTCCAAATCTCTGGCCACAATGTTGCGATTGTACTCTTGGAATTCGGCCTCGGTCATCTTCCGGCCTCCAACATGATCCTTCACTTCACGGGCAGATTGAAGCAGTTCATTTACGTATAAGTATGTCCCAGTCACAATGTGATGTTCTCCCGCCATGAATTTAGAGTATAGAGAGGGATTATTTGAAGAACGTGGGAGTAGGACTATTTGGAAAAGTGGGAGTGTTTGGAGATCCTTGGTAGAGAACTTTGGTAATCGACCGGTGAGTATTTGAAGAGACTTGGTAGAAAAGATTTGGGCAAGTAAGGGTGTACTTTTAGTGAAATTTTTAAGGGGTCAAATAGGAATGAAAAATTTCAAACTTACCCTCTTATTTCAAAGTGACCTGACAAACCTGAATACGTACTGTAACAATTTGTATAATGCTTGAGAAACCCGAAAAGGTAAAAACTATGTACGATGTTACATATCTCAGAAACAGAACAAGCATTAATCGTCAGTCGACATATGGTTGTTTGCAAGGCTTATAACTACGTTGTCAGGGCAAATTTTGAGTATGTAGAGAAGGAAGTGCGAGCATCGAAGTATTTTTAAGAACCTTGCTCCAGAGCCTGGGAAAAGCATTAAGACTTCGTTTGGTACGATTTTCATGTCAATCTGAAAACTTAAAATTTATTTCACTCCTTGTGTAATGGGCCATTCCAAGCTGAAGGAACATTTTCATTCCATCTTAAAACCCAACGTTTCATCCATTCCAGCAAAATTGATCTACTTATTTTTTTCATAATCGCTCCTCTTAATCGAAAATTGCTAATGCGCCTCATAATTACTAAATAATTGACTAATATTAATTATTTATATTCAATAATATTAATTATTTTCATTGAAAAAACTTGTTTATTTTTACTGATAATAAAATCTATTAAATAAAATTGGCCCCGTTATATTATTTTACTTATTCAAAATAACTCATTGCAAATACAACATTAAGTGACAACCTGAAAACTTACCCTAGAAGAGTTAAGTGGAGAGGATAAGGATGACGTCAGCTGAAGATTTATTCAAAAGCCGATGTTGTGTACTTATTATGGCCTGACAAAGCAGCAAACGTCTTGTACGACTTTAATACTGCATGACTGCTTCAAATCATTGCCGTCGTAGTTGCAAATAATAGAGAGTATCTTATCCCTCTTGAAATAGTTTAAAAACCCAATTAAATTTTCATTTTAGGGTCCCTTTAATTTTGAAAAACTGTAAATGTGGAAGTTTTTGTACAGTTTAAAAACCCATTTCATACTCTTTTGGTTTAAGGTGGAAGCTTGTACACAGTTTTTTAAGTATTTGTAAACGGTGTCAACAACACTTGAATTTTTTGGACTGCACTCTGCATATAAGAAAAAGATGTTGACCTGACACACATCACATCAGGCATTGAACTTTCATTTCATTTCTCTTTCTTTAATAAAAACAAGAAAAACAAAGTATGGGCACAAGGAATATCCTCTTCTGGAGAGGGCACGAAAGAGGAACACCGTCATCATCGAAAATTGGCACAGAAGGAAAAACAAAGAACAGCGCAGAGTCGAAAGAGGAACACCGTCTTTGAAAAGTTGCCCGACATTGTAGGATGACAAACGGCTGGACACAAGGAAGATCATCTGCCAATTCAAATTCGTGGAGGAGAGGGCACGCAGCTGGTGAATCATCAACTCAAAAATGCTTCCATGGCTTCCCTGCAATAATACAAACATGCAAACACACTCAAAATTCGGGAAAACAGTTCTATGGGTGTCCATTATGGAAGGTATTGTTGAATGTCAAATTTCGTGCGACATATGCTTTTAAATTCGGATCCAATCTTTCCATTTCCTTAGACGACACAAACGAAGTATTTTCTTTCCTTTTGGGTGAAATTCGATCTTGTTTGGGGATAATTCATCCCAATTTTATGGTAATTATACACATCATAATCATGTCTAAAAATCCCATGATTCAATTGTAACAAACGAGCTCGGATTTGGGCCGAATTCCTCAATTTCCGATTGCAAATACTTCAAATGGGTGGATGGTCAAGCTTATAATAACCCCGCCAATGAGTCCATTCAAAGCGTAAGAATTGTTGAAGAACACGGGGCAACCACTCGGCAAAATCTTATCTACCAACAACCGACTTCAATGAATGACATTATGAATATCAAAACAGAAAATTTCGTTTTGAAAGTTGTACTTGGTGTGGTGGTACTTGTGGTGTTACTTGTTGTCTTCGTTGTCCAATTTGTAACCTTGTTGGTTAAATTATCATAACTACTCATAACCGTATGTTTACCAAGACAATGTATTCTGGTTCCTTGTTTATAAAACGAGGGTTTTCTGCAGGTAAAACATGAATATTTCTTGAATTAATCACCAATTTCCTTGAAAACATCCTTGAATTGTCATCACAATTTCAAATACAATTACCACATGTTGTTAGTACTCTGCCATTAGACGCGGGTTCTCCTGAATATATTTCATTTGTCATGAATATTCATGCACACATATTCGATGTTATTGCTCTGAAATTTTACTCTTTTTGCCCTGAACAATAGTACGTTTAGTATGACCATGATACATTTTGTCCTGAAATGAAAATAGTCAAAAGTAGTAAATGCGAGATTACGGGCAACCATAACAAACATAAACGTTTAGGATCTTCATTACAAAACAACCATAACAAACATAAACGTTTTGTCCTGAAATGCTAGCATTACATCCCTAAACAACCATACCAAACACCATAAAAAACAACAAAAAAAATTACAAAACATCCCCACGGCCAACACCACGACCATCATCACTGGGCCAGAGAAAGATCTGGAGTGTCCAGCACCACATACACCTTGACGCCGGCGACCCTCTCGCCGAGGCGGGCAAGGTCGTCATAGTCGGACTGTGTCTGCAGCGGTTGAAGAAACCGCTGGCCGGCTGATGGGACCTATTCAAAAACTAAGGATTTTGAATCGGGAGAGAGCATGCTTATCTGACCATGGACGTACCAGATGTCCATCTTGTTTGGCTGGAACTTTGAGGAGTTGGGTTCTCCTTCCCCTGTACTCGTGCATAGTCAATAGGGCCATCACCCCGGTCGATGGCGATAGTTTCCCATCCCAGTACACTTGCAGGAAAACGTTCGAGTCGGCCATGTTACAAGAGATTTTTTTCGAAATGAGAGAGGAGTGCGAGGAGTTTGAGACAGGAAATGTGAGGGATTGGGACAAGGCAAGAACGCTATTTATACACAAGGATGAGTGGATAACGGAGTTAATGACGGGTAGTTGAGGGATCACACGATATTTAATTAAAAATTAAGAGGGGTCAAATCGGGTATGCATTGGAAAGGATGACTTTGAATAAAATTTCTTCATCATGACCTGACAAAAGATATTACATACTGTAAGAGAGTAGAAGAACCTGACAAAGCTTATTGCCGAAGCTTTGGTTTTATTCAAAAACTAGTTAACCCCATCTTTAAAATAGCTTATTGCCAAAGCTTCGGTTTGATAACCATTTAAAAACGTTGTCTTTTCCTACGGTTATTTACCATTGTGATGTTTCTTCGAGTTCCGCCATAAGTCGTGGGATGACTTGGAATAAGATTTATACAAATTGACCTGACAAATATCAATATGTACTGTAAATATCTATTGTGGACTGACTTATTTAACAATTAGAATAAAGCTTTGGTCTGAAGAACTAACCCCGCGGTTATAAACTATTTTAACTGTTTTTAACCATTTTTAACTGTTTTTGTACAGGTTCTGTTGTTTTATTTTTCAAATTTTTTAATCACCCTCATGAATGTAACCCTAACCGCCACCAACCCAAACAACTATTTATATACCCCCTCATCCACATTCTTCCTCATCCACAATCCGCTACAAAACTTTCGAATTTCCTCATCCAAAAACATCTTCAAATCACCCTAACAACTCTAATTTCCGTTCTCGTGCTTCTTTTGTTTCCATGGCTTATGAGCCTGACAACCATGAATGGGACCTTAATGATCACTTCGTTTACACAACTGTCCACACCGGAGGGAGACTCATCCCTTCAAGGGGACAAGATGCCATGATTTCCACCCATGTCTACCAAGGGGGGCAGAGGCAAAACTGGAGGGCCCATGCTGAAAGGGTACGGGAAATCCATGGGTTACTGAACCAACTATTTTATTTTAACGATTCTGATCTAGGCGCCTCTTACTTCTTCGAAGTAGTTCCCCTCCATGGCGGGCCTCGTACCTTGAGGGCCTTACAGCGCCGCGGAGACGCTGTCGCCCTTGCCGCCCAAGGTAGAACCGTTGCTCTCATCAACATATTTATCACCCAAGATGTTGTTGATGAACTTCCGCAGCGTGACGGCCCGGAATCATCTGTCTCCTCCGCACATAATTAGTATCTGATTAAGGAATCTAGTTTAGTGACAATGTAATACAGTGTAGTATTTAGGAGGTTCTGTTGTTTTATGATACGTATGTCAAGTAGGAAGATGATAATGGCATATAGTGACTATATATAGTCAGTAGGTTATGAGATAGTATATTTGGTATGGTATGTTAATGTCGCAGGAATTAATATTTCATGTCAAGTGGGAAGACGATAATGTCATTGGATGACTTTGAATAAGATTTTCCTACGGTTAATTACCATTGGATGACTTTGAAGAAGATTTCTACAGATGACCTGACTAACATCAATAAGCACTGTAATTTGCTTTTGTGGACTGACGTAAATCCGTAGTCTCGCATGACAAATAAGAATATGCATTGGAAAGGGTGACTTTGAATAAGATTTCCTACGGTTAATTACAATTAAATGACTTCGAATAAGATGTCTACAAAATGACCTGACAAAGCTAAATACGTACTATAAGTCAATATTGTTGACTGACGTAAGTAAAAAAAACCAAAATTAATATGGTCGCAAGAACTAACCCCGCGGTGAAAACCGGTTTTAACTGTTTTTTACCGTTTTTATCCGGTTTCATACATTTTTTTTCCCGATTTCATAACCGTTGACATGTAGCACAAATTTAGGTTAGTGTGTACTTTAACCCCCCTCTTTTTCAAGGATATTTTCAAATAATAAACCCTGTAACCTTTTTTAACTGTTTTTATACCATGTTTTTATTCGGTTTCATAACCATTTATATGTAGAACAAAGCTTCGGTTTCAAAACCACTTAAAAACGTTGTCTTTTCCTACGGTTATTTACCATTGTGATGTTTCTTCCAGTTTCGCCATAAGTCATGGGATGACCTAGAATAAGATTTCTAAAAAATGACCTGACAAAGCTAAATATGTACTGTAAATTATAATGTGTACTTTACCCCCCCCCCCCCCTTTTACAGGCTATTTTTCGATTTCTAAACCCTTTAAATGTAGGAAATATTAGGTTTCAATGTGGGAGTTTTTGTACGATGATTTGCAATAACTGGAAAGGATGAATTTGAAATAGATATATCAAACAACCTGACAAATGTGAATATGTACTGTAAATCCGTAATCTGGCCTGACTTAAGTCATAATTTCCCCCCCTCTTTGGTTTTATTCGAAATCTAACCCCACCAAATGTTTCCCAACAACACAATGCAATCACCACATTACATCAAAAGTCCTTAAAGACCATCCCACAACATCTAAAAATACTATGAGCCATTTGACTTCTATGTGCATCTATGAATTTGTCCGACGACAGATCCAAGTTTGACATGCCGAGAATCAATAACTCAATGTACTTCAAGGTGTAGACCCCACAATCTCCTCTGCACGATGTACAAAACACGTTAGAATGTATATCAATTGCAGTTTGATAAGGGTTTATTTGGGCATAAATACATGTATACTTACCCGCGCTTGTTTTGCTTAAGGTTATGACGATGGGACACCGACATTGGATTGTCCAATAACGGTTCACATCTCTTTGCCAGTGGCTCGTACATCTTGGCATATCTTGGAACAGTCTCAACGATGGGGCGGATCATATCGAAAATTTCCTTGTCTTTGTACAGATCCACATTGCAGTCATAAACCGTCACACACCAGTCACCATAGATCAATTTCTAAGGCAAACCAGTGCTTCCTTTCGATATTGAAGCACGCGTATATGCGTTCCGCATCATCTCAGCTCTTCCATACTCTCTCGGACATGAACCCATCATGTATGACAACATTTCATCCCTTACCCTTACGTGGAGAATTTATCTGGAAGCACTCGAATTCCCGTTGCACATAGTTCTGCCAATATGGGTCAAGCACAACCACCTTCGAAAACGCTGTGGATCCTCTGAAATCCTTTGACGATAAAGGAACATCATTTGCTCCATATGCTGTAATGGTGCAACAATGTTAATCTATCAACTCAAAACTATTTTACACATGCATACTATTTTCAAATAATGCATTGGAATATTACCAAATCGCCCAACCAGTTCTTTGGGCAAACAATATCTCAAAGAACTCCTTGTCCAATGATTGCCAACCGGTCCAGTTCGGGGTTCAATACTGCATGATGGTCAATATTCATTTGAATATTAAACAAGGATATATATATATTAGTACATATACAGGCTATATATAAGTTAGTCAGTCCACAAAGAATCAATTTTCCGGTCAGAATTCTAGAAGTCAGGCCAGACAAGTTTTTGACATCATTTCATCATTCTTTATGAGTAAGTGGATAAGTCACTAACCTCTCACTCTGCATCCACTTTACCAGCTCTGTCATCCCGTCCACTTGCTATTTTTGGTAATTTTTTTGCCAATTTCTGCTCATCCACATTGCGGTAGGGTGATTTTGCCTTGGCGGAACCTTCGCGAGTGCGAGTTGGATATGTCTTGTTCGGAACTTGGGTACCCTTCCTTGGCTGCCCTTCCTCGGCACTTTGGACTCCTGGTCTC